>NC_069451.1:17637852-17701390 GCF_026875155.1 Cherax quadricarinatus | reverse complement strand
TGATCGTGCCCCAAAGGGGGCCTCTCGTAAGTGTTTTGTTTCAATGTCTGCTGCTCAGGGTGAACACAAGACCCAGTCTTGCTGGTCATCCCCCCTCTCTCTCGGGTTTGCCCTGACATGTTGATGCAGGGGTTTTTTCAATACCACCCACTTTTGGCTCTCCATGTTTGGGGGACCCCATGGGGCCCCTCCGGGTTTTTTCCCAGCAATCCCTGTGGTTGAAAACCCCCATTACCATAATTTGCTTGCTCGGTGAGCTCTTTTTGCCACCTCAGCCAGTGGTCCACCATCACCCTGTTGTTTTCTCGACCCCCTTTTTTTTTCCCCTGCGTTTGGGGTGGGTTTATAACACCCCAAATGATTTTATGCCCCGGGGACTGAATTGTCCCTAAATGTGTTCTTTCTCCAAATCTTTCCCATCCCTTCCTTTCCTCAATCCCCATCGTGTTTTATGGCAGGCAACCCCTCCTCCCTTCTACCCTTTTATCTTTCCTCAGATCGAACCCCGGGGGGAAGATTTGTTGTTATGTTTCGCGAGTTTTGTTTCTTGAGCTATGATTCTGGGGATTTTTAAAAGATTCTTTCGTTCCCACCCTATTTTTATTATTATTCCACCCGTTTTTTGTTTTTCCAAACTTTCAGTTTCTTTTCTTCATTGTGGTCATGCAAGAATATTGGGGTTGGGGAGGGGGGCCCTTGGGTGGGGCCAAAATTTGGGGCTGTGGTGTTGGTGGGGTTTGTGATGATGGGGGTGGGGTCGAACCCCAAAGGGACCTGTTGGGGTTAGGTTTTTGATATGGGGTTGGTTGAGAGGGAACAGGGGTTGGGTTGTAGTTGGTTGCCAGTTGCTTTGGGGAAATGTCGTGGTTGGAGTCTTTTGGTGGGGTTCGTGGGGTGTTTTTCCCCCTTTCCTCCGTGTCTGGGCCCTGCTCATTTTGTCATTCCTTCGTTCCTCCTTGCGTCCTGTACCCTCTCTTTCAGTTTAGTCCTTTCTTTTTGTTTCTGTCGGGGTCGGGTATACTTCGGTACCCCTTTGTCCCCGTTTTGCTTTCTCTTGCAGAATTGGTTCGAACTGATTCTTCCTTAAAAAGTTACTCTGACAGGCCCGTATTTCCCACTCGCAAACCACCCAATTTCTGAAAATTGTCCCCGGGGTCATATCACCCTCACCTATTTTTTTCATGATGCCTTCAATCTTTTTTTTCTCCTCCTTTTTTTATTTTTTCAAAGTTGTCCCCCTTGGGCTTTTTGGAGCCCGTACACAAAAACTGACTCGCCCTTTCCTCCTCCCACGACCCCATCTGTTTCCTCTGAGGCTTTTATTTCCTTCCATTGACAGTTTTGACTTCTCCCTGTCAATCTAACTTTATTCTCATGAACTGTCTTTCATGCCAGCTGTCCCTTGCTATGCAGTTGGCGTTAGAACTTGCATAAGCATACTTAATGTCTTTGGACCTGTCATTTGATCTTAGTGTGCCCTGTTTTTCCCCTGGCCCCACGTGGGTCTGATAGGGCCTTCGTGTACGTTGTCCCCGTTTTGTTTACCCCCCCCTTGTTGCGCCTGAATTGAATTTCCTGATTCCCTCTGAATTGTCTTTTGTCTCCTAATCTTTTTTCAGGTTTTTGCGTTTCTTTAAAGCACTGTATCCTAGTCTGCTGCAAGCCCTGTACTTCCCATTTCCCCTGCACTCTTCAGCTATCCGTCCTCCTTTTTTTACCAAGTAAAAACTTTTCCCCCCACTCTTCCCCCCTTTTTTTGGGGCTTAAACTCCAGTCTTTCCCCCTGGTTCGTCTACCAGATCACTGGTTTTTTCCCTCCCTAGGGCCACCCATTTTTTTTTTTTTTTTTTTTTTTTTTTTTTTTTTTTTTTTAACCCCAGACAGAAGGAAAAGGAGGGAAAGGGGTGCGAGGGGGAGGAGAAAGGGTAGAAAGAGGGAGAGAGAGGAGAGGGAAAGGGAGAAAGAGGGAGAGAGAGAGGGAGAGGGAGAGGAGGGGGTTGGTGTGTGTGTGTGTGTTTTGGGGGTTTTGTGTGTGTGCGTGTGTGTGTGTGTGGTGGTGTTGTGTGTGTGTGTGTGTGTGTGTGTGTGTGGTGTGTGTGTGTGTGACTCAACAATCAATATTGCCCAATAACTCAAAAGTTTTTGACCGGGTGTGGAAGTGTGAATTGCTCATTACACTATAATTTGTTCATGATTGTAGCCATGTATAAACGTAAGTAACCATTCTTACAGAATTCATTACCTTTGTAACTTGTGAACTCAACCCCTGCCAATTTGGATTCAGGAAAAATAAAAGCACTAATAATGCAATCATAAAAATGCTAGATCTGCTTTACACAGCGTTGGAAAATAAGGAATATCCACTAAGAATTTTTATTGACCTAAGAAAAGCTTTTGAGACAGTAGACCACGACATCCTACTCCACAAACTTGATCATTACGGTATAAGAGGCCATGCGCTTGCTTATTTCAAATCTTACATTACTAATAGGTATCAGTATGTTACCATTAAAGACACAGCATCCACAACACGGCCACTTGATACTGGAGTTCCGCAGGGAAGTGTCCTTGGTCCCCTGCTCTTCCTCATATACATCAATGATCTTCCAAACGTATCCCAACACCTGAAACCCATTCTCTTTGCTGATGACACGACTTATGTCATCTCTCACCCTAATCTTGCCACCCTCAACACCATTGTGAATGAGGAGCTGATTAAAATATCGACTTGGATGACAGCCAATAAACTTATGCTTAACACTGACAAAACCTACTATATTATGTTTGGTAGCAGAGCAGGAGATGCACAAATTAACATTAAGATTGACAACACTCTAATTACCAGAAATAATGGGGGAAAATTCCTAGGCTTATACCTTGACAACAACCTGAATTTCAGCACCATATCCAGCATATAACCAAAAAAGTATCCAAAACGGTTGGGATCCTCTCCAAGATACGATACTACGTGCCGCAAAATGCCTTCTCACACTATACACTCACTTATTTATCCATACCTCTCCTATGCTATTTGTGCTTGGGATCAACTGCAGCAACACACCTAAAGCCAATAATAACCCAACAAAAAGCTGCAGTAAGAATAATCACTAAATCCCATCCCTGGCAACACCCCCCCCCCACTCTTCATTGACCTAAACTTACTCCCAGTTCAGTACATCCACACTTACTACTGTGCAATCTACATCTACAGGGCCTTAAACTCTAATATCAACCTTGACCTAAAACGCTTTCTTGATAGTTGTGACAGAACTCACAGGAATAACACCAGACACAAACATCTCTACGACATTCCCCGTGTCCGACTAAACCTTTACAAAAATTCAATGTATGTCAAAGGCCCTAAAATCTGGAATACCCTACCTGAGAACTCTAGAACTGCAGACACATTCATCACCTTCAAAACTACCATTAGAAAACATCTTATCTCCCTGATACACCCCGTCAACTAACTACACGAATACCACCTGGTGGTTCACACTTACACTCACTCACTTATTTGACCATAAACAGAAACATTAATCTCAATCTTAAAATAATGAATCCTGTGATACTCCAATACTGAAACTATGTACTGTGCCAAAACAAAAGCATTCACATTGCTAAACTTACAAACTAGTATTTAGTCACTTAGCCATAATACCAACTTACCTCATAATATGTAATATTTTACAATTAAGAATAAAACTAAGTATGCCCGAAATGCCTAGCCATGCTAAGCGTTCTAGTGGTACACTCTGTAATCACAATTTTACTACATGTAAACCACACAATAACCAAATTTCTGTAAACTCAGCATTGTAATCCTTATAGAGAATAAACTTTGAATTTGAATTTGAATTTGAATTTGTACCTAGTTCAGCTATCAAAACATTGGGGGCCCAGTCCCTGGACCCATTACGTACCTCTGTAAACGTAAATACCTTGTAATTGTCATGATTGTGACAAACCCTTCCCGGAGTTTTATTTCCTTTGTAAAATTTTGGGGTTTTTACCTTTTAAATTGTGAGTTCATTTCCTTTGTAAATTGTGGTTCTTTCCTTTGTAAATTGGAGTTTATTTCTCTGTAACTTGTCAGCTATCAAAACTTTGGAGTCCCCGTCCCCGGGCCAATTTGACCTTGTAATCTTTTTCTACCGCCCCCAAAAATGGGTATGGGGGGCATAAAAAACTTTTAAATACTTTCTATGTCGAGCCAGCAGCCAATGCAGCAGCGGGCCTGACGCGCTCGCCTGTCTCAAAACGTTGTCATTGTCAAAGCAGCAGCGCCGGTCAGCACGGCGCCCGAGCTGCTGCCCGTTCACAAAAAGTTGCTCACTGTCAGCAGCAGCCGTGTCAGCGCGGCCCGACGCTGCTCACCTGTCTCACAAGCGTTGCTCTTTTTAACGCAGCAGTAGCCGTTCAGCACGGCCCACGTGCTCGCCGTCTCACAAACGTTGCTACTTCAGCAGCAGCCAGTGTCAGCAGCGGGGCCGGCCTACCTGTCTCACAAACGTTGCTCATGTCAACAGCACAGAGCCTGTCCCCGCGGGGCCTGACGCTGTCGCCTGTCTCACAAAGTTGTCACTTCACAGCAGCCGTGTCCAGGGCGCCTGACGCTCTCGCCTGTCTCACAAACGTTGCCCCTGTCGCATCAGCCAGTGTCGCAAGGGCCTGACGCGCTCGCCTGTCTCACAAAAGTTTTCACTGTCAGCAGCATCCGGTCAGCGCGGCGCCTGACGCTGCTCCCTGTCTCACAAACGTTGCCCACTGCAGCAAAGCCATGTCAGCACGGCGCCCGACGCTCTCGCCTATTCACAAATGTTTTCTCACTGTCAGCAGAAAACAGCAGCCAATGTCGCGGGCGCCTGACGTGCTCGGGTGCTCAAAACGTTGCTCCTGTCAGCAGCAGAACAGCCCGTGACACAGGGCGCTTTCCGCTGCTCGCCGTTCACAAACTTGCTCACTGTCAAACAGCAGCCAGTGCAACCAGCGGCGCCTGACGCTGCTCCCTGTCTCACAAAGTTCCCCGTCAGCAGCTTTATCCAGTGCAACAGGGGGCCTGACCTTCTCGCCTGTTCACAAAAGTTGCTCACTGTCAGCGCATCGCCGGTTCAGCAGCGGGCCCGACGCTGCTCGCCCGTTTTCACAAACGTTTTCTCATGTCAGCAGTCAGCCCTGTCAGCAGGGGGCCTGACGTGCTCCCCTTTCTCACAAACTTTTCCCCCCAACCTCCCCCCACACCCCACCCAAAAATTTCCCCAGCCCCCGCGTTTTTTAACCTTTTTTCCCTTCTCAAAACCCCCAAATCTCACTTAACACACATAAACCCCCGTTTCCTATAGCACCGGCGCCTTGACCTCCCCATTTCCCCAAACCCCTTTTTCCAATTCCCCACCAGCAGTCCCCCCCCCATTTTCCCAAACAAACCCAAAAACCCCTTCGCTTCCAAAAACCCCTTCCCCCCTTTTCACCCCCTCCAGTTCACACCGGGCCCCCTGACGCTGCTCCCGCCACAAAGGGTTTGCCCCCCTTTCCCCAAATTCCCTCACGGCCCTCCCCCTGCCGCCTGCCCCAAAAACCCGTTTCATGTCAGAAACCATTTGTCAGCAGCCGGCCGCCCTTCCCTTCCCCTTTCCCTCCCAAACTTGTCACTGTCAGCAGCTTTCACCCAAAGTTTTCAGCAGCGGCCCTGACGTGCTCGCCTGTCTCAAAAAACGTTGCTCACTGCCCGAAAGAACACCCCGTGTCAGCGGGGCCCCCTGACGCTGTTTCCCTGCCCTCAAAAACGTTGTAAACTGTCAGCAGCCATCCAGTGTCAGCAGCGGGGGCCGCGTGCCCCCCTGCCTCACAAAGTTGCTCACGTCGCAGAAATCATCCAGTGCCAGCAGGGGCCCGCCTGCCTGTCCCTTTCTCACAAACTCTCACTGTCACCCAATCATCCAGTGTCAGCAGCGGCCGGACGCTGCTCCCTTCTCACAAACGTTGCTCACTGGGAAAGCGCACCAAAACATGAGGGGCCCCCCCGACTCGGGGAATTTTGATAAACATTACGGGACGTTTATGCCTGTTTCCCCTCCCCCGGGAAGGGCCATGACGGGGTTTTTTTAAAAACCCCTAGCGAGTCCTTTGGTTAATTTTAAAAGGGGAAAGGTGTTTTTTGTGCGGTTTTTGTGTTTTTAAGGGGGGGAAAAAAGGGGTATTGATTGCACCCCCCACCCGTGTCCCCCCTGGGGTTTATATTTTTTTTGGGTGTTTAGTCCCCCCGCCAAAACCCAATTTTCCAGGGTTTTTGGGTCCCCTGGGGTTTTGGGGTGGGAAAACCAAGGTTGTGGGAAAGAATGGTCTGGGCAGACCCACCGGGACCATAAAACCCCAAAAAGGCCCTCATCCCCCTAAAACTCGCCAGGTTTCTTCCCAGTTGTTTTTTAAAGGGGTTTATAGGTTTTTTTTTGGAAAGGTGATTTACTTTTTGGTCTGGGAAAAATTTTTTTTTTGGTCTGGGCGAGTTATTGCGGGTTTCCGGTATCTCCACTGCTCGGGTCCCCCTCCCCTGTCGGGGCAAAGTTTTCCACTGTTGGGTAGTCCCCCTTCCTGGAAAGTCTGCATTCTCTGGGTATTTTCCCATTTTTGGGGTTTATTTCCCCCACTGTTTTGGGGTTTAAAAAGGTTTATTTCCCCACTTCTCGGGGGCCCCGTCTCCATTTCGGGATAGCTGCATTTTCTGGGTTTGGCCCTGCATTTTTGGGGCAAGTCTCCCTTTCCCTGGGGTAGTCTGCACTTCTCGGGGCTAGTCCCACTGTTTTGGGCTAGTTCCACGCTTGGGCTAGTCTCCCCTGTTTTGGGAAAAGGACTAGTCTCCCCTTCTCGGGGTTAGGCCCCATGCTTTTTTAAAGCCCACTTTCATTTTTTTGGGCTATCTCCCCCCTTCTGGGCAAATCCCCATAGCCTGGGCACCCCCTCCTTTGCTCGGGGCTAGTCCCATTTACCTCGGGGTAATTAGTGCTGCCCCGATTTTTTTCTACTTAGCAAGGCCCCACCCTTTATCCCCCCCCTTTTTTTTAAAGCCACCTTAACCAACCTTACTAAACCTTTTATTTTTTATGTTTTTATGAGTGAGAAGATGTTTGAGGAGTTTGTAAACCCAATGGCCCAGAAAACCCCAAATGCGTGCTCCTGTTATGTTAAAACCCCTCCCAAGATTTAAAATTTAATAACATATTGTGACTGCAAGGGAACATTTATGAAGGGGATTTTTCCGGGGGAAACCGGGAGGCTGGATTGAGTCCTGGGATCGGGAAAAAAGTTTTCTCACCTGAAGGAGGGGGGGTCCCTGTTGCAGTTTTATTAACCGGGTAGGTGTAAAACCAAACTTCTTTGGGAAAGACAGTAAAAAGGAGTGAAAGTGAAAGTTTTTCTATTCAGGCCACCCTGCCTTGGTGGGAAAAAGGCTGATGTGTTAAAAAAAAAAATTAAAAAAAAATTTCACACGAGCCCAAATTAGGGAAAAGAGCCCAAAAAAGGGACCTAATGAATGAAGCTATAGAAAGGGGGGGAGAGTGATTTCTTGTGTAGCCAACTTTTAAAAAAATATTTTGTTTGTATTTTTGACCCCCGGGGGGTTTTTGCCACCCAGGGTTACCCCCAAGGGAAAATTGTGCAAACATTGAGGACTGTCTGCCCTTTTTCCATTATTGGGCAGCTGTCCTCTCCCTTTTTTTTTTTTAAAGTAAAAAACTCAGTTTACATTATTTCTAGTATACAGTGGGAAACCCTTTTCTGGTGAGCTATCCATGTGTAGGTTTTTTTAATACAAGCAGTCAATTTGGCGGGTTTTTTGCTTCCATACGTGAGGGAAATTTCCAAAAGCGGCGGGGCCCCAAAGGCCCGGGGGTTTCCCTTTAATAGTGAAAGGGGCCCCCTTTCTTTTTATCTAGGGGAAAATTGGGTCTTAAATTTTTTCCCTTGGACTATTTTTATTAAAACCCTTTGGGGAATGTAGATGGAAAGTGCTTTTAAAAATACACCAAAAATGAAAGAAAAAACGGGAAAAACCCTAAATAATTTGGGAAATTTACTTCTCAGCAATTAGCCTCCCCCTTTGCGGTATTTCCCTTTTTGGGTTTAAAGGTTGTAATTTTAGTTTTTTTGGGCTCAATTGACAGAATGGAAAATATATTACAAAATAGATACAATTTTGATTGGGTTTTTCCCACAAAAGTACCTTGAAATTGAGCCCCCAAAGTAGGAGAAATGTTTGAAATTTTTTCCCCAAAAGTTTTAAAAGTAAACAATAGCTTTCCCAAAATGCAGTCCCTGAATGGGTTGACATTTTTTTAAAATTATTTTCAAAAAATGCCCTAGTTGCATAACCCGTGAAATTTTTTCTATTTTTTTTTGTGAATAAAAATTAAATTATTGTAAAATTATTTATATTGTAATAATTAATTATAATAATATAATAATAATTAATTTTATTTTAAAAAAAACCCAAAAATAAAAAACAAATTTTTCCCCAAAATTCCAGGGTTCCGGGGGTCAAAGGACCCCCCCGCAAAATTTTAAAAAACCGGGGAAGTTTGGTGCCCCCAAAAATTTTTGTAGGGAAAAATTCCAAAACTGCTTCCTTTAAATTTTTGAACCATGAACAAACATAAAAACATGGAAAAAGGGCGTAAATTGTACTAAATAAAAATCGTTATTTCCTTAAAAACAACCTGTAAAGTTTTTTAAATCCCTCGCCTCCAACCCCTGCAAATCTCCCCAACCCCCCCTCCGAAACCCCCACTGACAGCCAGCCCCCCCCACCCCTGTGTGGGGAGTGGGTTTTTTTTGTTCATTATTTGCTATTAAATACCCGTAAAAATAATGGGCAAACCCCTTTTAGTAGTATATTGGAATTGGGGTTTCGGAAGGTATTGGAAGGTGACCTATGTGTTTTTTCCCCCTTGCCCCAGCCCCCCGGGAAACAACATTTGTGCACTGTAATAAAAATAATAAAAAAAAATAAAAAAATAAAAAAAATAATAATAAAAAAAAAATAAAAAAAATAATAATAATAATAATATAATAAAAATAATAATAATAATATAATAAAAAAAAATAATTTAAAAATTTAAAAATAATAATAATAATAAATACGATAGAAAAGAAGAAAGGAAAATTTTACAAAAATAAGAAAGGGGTGAAGCCCCCTGGGGGAGGAAGTGGTTGACGCATTGTCAGTGGACTTTTTTTTTGCTGGAGTGAGGGGGTTTTTCCCGTGCTTCCAAACATTTCTCTGATCCATTGCAGTGCCTTCCTGTTATGGTGCCTGGTCCTCTAGCTTTGCAGTAACCTCTTGTGAGGAACTGTGTCGAAGGCCTTCTTGCAGTCCAAAAATACGCAGTCGATCCAACCCTCTCTCTCTTGTCTTACTTCTGTCACCTTGTCATAAAACTCTAGTAGGTTTTTGTGACAGGAATTTTCCTTCCCTGAAACCGTGCTGGTTGTCAATTATACACTTGTTTCTTTCCAGGTGCCCCACCACTCTCCTCCTGATGATCTTCTCCATACCTTGCATACTATACCCGTTAGTGATACAGGTCTGTAGTTTAGTGCCTCGTGTCTGCCCTCCCTTTTTAAAAATTGGGACTACATTTGCCATTTTTCATACCTCAGGGAGTTGCCCAGTTTCAAATGATGTGTTGAAGATCTTTGTTAATGGCTCACACAATATCTCTGCTCCCTCTTTAAGGACCCATGGAGAGATGTTGTCTGGTCCCACCGCCTTTGAGGTGTCAAGTTCGCATAGCAGCTTCTTCACCTCCTCCTTGGTTATATGTACCTCATCCAGCACTTGCTAGTGTGCCCCCCTGTTCTGATTTCTTGGAGTCCTACTGGTTTCCACTGTAAATACCTCTTTAAATCTTGTGTTGAGCTCCTGACATACCTCTCGGTCGTTTCTTGTGAATTCCCCATCACCCTTCCTCAGTCTGATTACCTGGTCCTTGACTGTTGTTTTCCTCCTGATGTGGCTGTACAACAGCTTCGGGTCAGTCTTTACTTTTGATGCTATGTCATTTTCATATTGTCTCTGAGCCTCCCTTCTTATCTGTGCATATTCGTTTCTGGCTCTTCGGCTGATTTCTTTATTTTCCTGAGTTCTCTGTCTTCTGTACCTTTTCCATTCTCTAGTACACCTAGTTTTTGCCTCCCTACACCTTTGGGTGAACCAAGGACTCGTTCTGTTCTTCCCATTATTTCTGTTTCCCTTGGGAACAAACCTCTCCTTTGCCTCCTTGCATTTTGTTGCTACATAGTCCCCTCATTTCTTGTACTTGTTTTCCTGTCAGTTCCTTCTCCCACTGAATGTCTTGAAGGAAGTTCCTCATGCCTGAGTAGTTCCCCATTTTGTAGTTTGGTTTTTCCCAGCCTATTCCTGCTACTCTCTCCACTTGGAGCTCAACTATGTAGTCGAAGCACAGAACCACATGATCACTAGCTCCCAGGGGCCTTTCATACATGATACCCTCGATGTCCGAACTACTCATGGTGAATACAAGGTCCAACCTTGCTGGTTCATCCTCTCCTCTCTCTCTGGTAGTGTCTCTAACATGTTGATGCATGAGGTTCTCCAGTACCACATCCATCATCTTGGCTCTCCATGTTTCGGGACCCCCATGGGGCTCCAGGTTTTCCCAGTCAATCTCCTTGTGATTGAAATCACCCATAACTATAACTTTGCTCCCCCCATGTGTGCTCTCCTGGCCACCTCGGCTAGTGTGTCGATCATTGCTCTGTTGCTCTCATCGTATTCTTCTCTTGGCCTCCTGCAGTTTTGTGGTGGGTTGTACATACTGCAATTATCACCTTATGTCCCTCAGACTGGATTGTTCCTACTAAGTAGTCCCTTTCGCCCATGCAATCCATTCCTTCCATTTTCTCAAATCCCCACTGTGTGTGTGTGTGTGTGTGTGTGTGTGTGTTTGTGTGTATGTGTATGAGTGTGTGAGTGTGTGTGTGTGTGTGTGTGTGTGTGTGTGTGTGTGTGTGTGTGTGTGTGTGTGTGTGTGTGTGTGTGTGGTGTGTTGAGTGTGTGTGTGTGTATGAGTGTGTGGGTGTGTGTATGAGTGTGTGCGTGTGTGGTATGAGTTTGTGTATGTGTGTGTGTGTGTGTGTGTGTGTGTGTGTGTGTGTGTGTGTGTGTGTGTGTGTGTGTGTGTGTGTGTGTGTGTGTGTGTGTTTATGTGTGTGTGTGTATGAATTTGTATGTGTGTGTGTGTGGTGTGTGTGTGTGTGAGAGAGAGAGAGAGACTCAGCAATAAACAATTGCACAATAACTCACTACAGTTGTGACCGGTGTGGAAGTGTGAATTGCTCATTAATCTAAAATTTGTTCATGATTGCAGCCATGTATAAACGTAAGTAACCATTCTTACAGTATTCATTACCTTTGTAACTTGTGAGTTCATTACCTTTGTAACTTGTGAGTTCATTACCTTGTACCTAGTTCAGCCATCAAAACTTTGGAGCCCGGTCCCTGGACCCATTGTGTACCTCTGTAATCTGTAAATACCTTTGTAACTTGTCATGATTGTGACTAGACCTACCTGGAGTTCATTACCTTTGTAAATTGTGAGTTCATTACCTTTGTAAATTGTGAATTCATTACCTCTGTAACTTGCTCAGCCATCAAAACTTTGAGGGCCCAGTCCCTGGACCCATATGTACCTCTGTAATCTTTTGACTACCGCCCACAGGATGGGTATGGGGTGCATAATAAACATATTAAACTAACTAACTGTCAGCAGCAGCCAGTGTCAGCAGCGGCGCTGACGCTGCTCGCCTGTCTCACAAACGTTGCTCACTGTCAGCAGCATCCAGTGTCAGCAGCGGCGCCTGACGCTGCTCGCCTGTCTCACAAACGTTGCTCACTGTCAGCAGCATCCAGTGTCAGCAGCGGCGCCTGACGCTGCTCGCCTGTCTCACAAACGTTGCTCACTGTCAGCAGCAGCCAGTGTCAGCAGCGGCGCCTGACGCTGCTCGCCTGTCTCACAAACGTTGCTCACTGTCAGCAGCATCCAGTGTCAGCAGCGGCGCCTGACGCTGCTCGCCTGTCCACAAACGTTGCTCACTGTCAGCATCATCCAGTGTCAGCAGCGGCGCCTGACGCTGCTCGCCTGTCTCACAAACGTTGCTCACTGTCAGCATCAGCCAGTGTCAGCAGCGGCGCCTGACGCTGCTCGCCTGGTCTCACAAACGTTGCTCACTGTCAGCAGCATCATCCAGTGTCAGCAGCGGCGCCTGACGCTGCTCGCCTGTCTCACAAACGTTGCTCACTGTCAGCAACAGCCAGTGTCCAGCAGCGGCGCCTGACGCTGCCCGCCTGTCTACAAACGTTGCTCACTGTCAGCATCAGCCAGTGTCAGCAGCGGCGCCTGACGCTGCTCGCCTGTCTCACAAAACGTTGCTCACTGTCAGCATCAGCCAGTGTCAGCAGCGGCGCCTGACGCTGCCCGCCTGTCTCACAAACGTTGCTCACTGTCAGCAGCATCATCCAGTGTCAGCAGCGGCGCCTGACGCTGCTCGCCTGTCTCACAAACGTTGCTCACTGTCAGCAGCATCATCCAGTGTCAGCAGCGGCGCCTGACGCTGCTCGCCTGTCTCACAAACGTTGCTCACTGTCAGCAGCAGCATCATCCAGTGTCAGCAGCGGCGCCTGACGCTGCTCGCCTGTCTCACAAACGTTGCTCACTGTCAGCAGCAGCAGCATCCAGTGTCAGCAGCGGCGCCTGACGCTGCTCGCGTGTCTCACAAACGTTGCTCACTGTCAGCATCAGCCAGTTGTCAGCAGCGGCGCCTGACGCTGCTCGCCTGTCTCACAAACGTTGCTCACTGTCAGCAGCATCATCCAGTGTCAGCAGCGGCGCCTGACGCTGCTCGCCTGTCTCACAAACGTTGCTCACTGTCAGCAGCATCATCCAGTGTCAGCAGCGGCGCCTGACGCTGCTCGCCTGTCTCACAAACGTTGCTCACTGTCAGCAGCAGCATCATCCAGTGTCAGCAGCGGCGCCTGACGCTGCTCGCCTGTCTCACAAACGTTGCTCACTGTCAGCAGCAGCAGCATCCAGTGTCAGCAGCGGCGCCTGACGCTGCTCGCGTGTCTCACAAACGTTGCTCACTGTCAGCATCAGCCAGTGTCAGCAGCGGCGCCTGACGCTGCTCGCCTGTCTCACAAACGTTGCTCACTGTCAGCAGCAGCCAGTGTCAGCAGCGGCGCCTGACGCTGCTCGCCTGTCTCACAAACGTTGCTCACTGTCAGCAGCAGCATCATCCAGTGTCAGCAGCGGCGCCTGACGCTGCTCGCCTGTCTCACAAACGTTGCTCACTGTCAGCAGCAGCAACAGCCAGTGTCAGCAGCGGCGCCTGACGCTGCTCGCGTGTCTCACAAACGTTGCTCACTGTCAGCATCAGCCAGTGTCAGCAGCGGCGCCTGACGCTGCTCGCCTGTCTCACAAACGTTGCTCACTGTCAGCAGCAGCCAGTGTCAGCAGCGGCGCCTGACGCTGCTCGCCTGTCTCACAAACGTTGCTCACTGTCAGCATCAGCCAGTGTCAGCAGCGGCGCCTGACGCTGCTCGCCTGTCTCACAAACGTTGCTCACTGTCAGCAGCATCACCAGTGTCAGCAGCGGCGCCTGACGCTGCTCGCCTAGTCTCACAAACGTTGCTCACTGTCAGCAGCATCATCCAGTGTCAGCAGCGGCGCCTGACGCTGCTCGCCTGTCTCACAAACGTTGCTCACTGTCAGCAGCATCATCCAGTGTCAGCAGCGGCGCCTGACGCTGCTCGCCTGTCTCACAAACGTTGCTCACTGTCAGCAGCATCATCCAGTGTCAGCAGCGGCGCCTGACGCTGCTCGCCTGTCTCACAAACGTTGCTCACTGTCAGCAGCATCATCCAGTGTCAGCAGCGGCGCCTGACGCTGCTCGCCTGTCTCACAAACGTTGCTCACTGGGAGATGCGCACCAACAACATGATGGCCGCCGACTCGGGAATTTGATAAACATTACAGACGTTTATGCCTGTTGCGGTCCCGGGAAGCCATGACGGGGTTTTGTTAAATACCTAGCGAGTCCTTTGTAAGGTTAAGGCGCTAAGGTAGGTGTTTTTGTGCGGTTTTTGTGTGTTTTAAGGGCGGAAAAGTGGTATTGATTGCACCCCCACACGCGTGTCCCACCTAGGGTATATTTCTTTTGTGGTGTTTAGTGGCCCGCCAGACCCATATTTCCAGGGTCTGTTGGGTCCCCTGAGGTGTGTGGGAGACCAAGGTTGTGGGAGAATGGTCTAGCAGACCCACCGGGACCAGTAGCACACCTCAGACCTCACTCCTGCCTCAACTCGCCAGGTTTCTCCAGTTGCTTTTTATGGGTTATAGGTTTTTATTGGCAGGTGATTTACTGTTGGTCTGGGATAATTTATTTTTTGGTCTGGGCGAGTTATTGCTGGTTCGGGCTAGTCTCCACTGCTCTGGGCTAGTCTCCACTGCTCTGGGCTAGTCTCCACTGCTCTGGGCTAGTCTCCACTTCTCTGGGCTAGTCTGCACTTCTCTGGGCTAGTTTCCACTTCTCTGGGCTAGTCTCCACTGCTTTGGGCTAATAGACTAGTCTCCACTTCTCTGGGCTAGTCTCCACTTCTCTGGACTAGTCTGCACTTCTCTGGGCTAGTCTGCACTTCTCTGGGCTAGTCTGCACTTCTCTGGGGTAGTCTGCACTTCTCTGGGCTAGTCTCCACTGCTCTGGGCTAGTCTCCACTGCTCTGGGCTAGTCTCCACTGCTCTGGGCTAATGGACTAGTCTCCACTTCTCTGGGTTAGGCTCCACTGCTGTGGGCTAGCCTGCACTTCTCTGGGCTAGTCTCCACTTCTGTGGGCTAATCTCCACTGCTCTGGGCTAGTCTCCATAGCTCTGGGCTAGTCTCCACTACTCTGGGCTAATTAGTGCTGCTCCGATATTTTCTACTTAGCAAGAGTTCTATCATATGTGCTTTTATGAAAGCCACCTTAACCAACCTTACTAAACCTTGATTTTTATGTTTTTATGAGTGAGAAGATGTTTGAGGAGTTTGTACCTAGCATGGCTCAGAACACCTACTGCAGTGCTCCTGTGTATGTTAAACAGACTCGAAGATTAACATATTAATAACATATTGTGACGTGCAAGGTAACATTTATGAAGGGATTTCCGGGAAACCGCAGGCTGGACTTGAGTCCTGGAGATCGGAAGTACAGTGTCTACACTCTGAAGGAGGGGTGTCAATGTTGCAGTTTATAACTGTAGTGTAAAGCACACTTCTGGCAAGACAGTAATGGAGTGAATGATGAAAGTTTTTCTTATTCAGGCCACCCTGCCTTGGTGGGAGAAGGCTGATGTGTTAATAAAAAAAATAAAAAAAATATCACACGAGCCAATTCAGGAAGAGAGCTAAAAGGTACCTAATGAATGAAGCTATAGAAAGGGAGGAGAGTGATTTCTTGTGTAGCCAACATTAAAATAATATTTTGTTTGTATTTTTGACCCCAGAGGGTTAGCCACCCAGGATTACCCAAGAAAGTCTGTGCATCATTGAGGACTGTCTGTCTTATTTCCTATTATTGTCAGCTGATCCTCTCTTTAATGTTAATGTAAATAACTCAGTTTACATTATTTCTAGTATACAGTGGAACCTTTACTGGTGAGCTCATCCATGTGTAGGTTTTTCCAATACAAGCAGTCAATTGGTCGATTTTTTGCTTCCATACGTGAGCGAAATTTCCACAAGCGAGCGGGCCTCAGGGCAGGTTCCTTGACACTAGTGAGGGGCTCTTGCTTTTGATCTAGGGAATTGGATCTTATTTGTTCGTTGGACTATCTTATTAAAACTTGGGCAATGTATGATGGAAAGATGCTTCTTAACATACACCAAAAATGAAAGAAATCGGACCATAAATAATGGAATTCACTTCTCAGCAATTAGCCTCCCCTTAGCGGTATTTCCGTTTGGCTTTATGGTTGTATTCTAGTTTTTTGGTCTCAATTGACAGAATGGAAGATATATTACAGAAATAGATACAATTTTGATTGGTTTCACGACAAAAAGTACCTTGAAATTGAGCTCAAAGTAGGAGAAATGTTTGATTCTTTCGCAATGTTAAGAGTAAACAATATGCATTCCAATATGCAGTCGTGAATGGGTTGACATTATTTATAAAATTATTACAATAATGCAGTAGTCTGCATAACAGTGAATCTTCTATTTTTTGTGTGAATAAAAATTATTTATATTGTAATAATTATTTATATTGTAATAATAATAATTATAATAATAGTATAATAATAGTATAATAAATATAATATTAATATAATACGTATAATAATAATACAGGTCTCCCTCAACATTCACGAGGGTTAGGGGATCAAGAGCCTCGCGAATGTTGAAAAACCGTGAATGTTTGGTGCCCCAATATATTGTAGGGAAATATAATACAATACTGCTTCCTTAACTTGTTGAACCATGAACAATCATAAAATACATGAAAACGTCGTAAATTGTACTAAATACATACGTTATGCCTTAACAACATGTATGTTATTAAATACCACTGCCTCCACCACTGCAAGTTCCTACTACCCTCCCTCCGACCCCCACAACTGACAGCCAGCCCTCCCACCACTGTGTGGTGAGTGTTTTGTTTGTTCATTATTTGCTATTAAACTACAGTATAAATAATGTCAACCCATTTATGACTGTAGTATATTGGAATGGCTATTCGGACAGGTATTGGAAGGTGACATCATGTGTTTACTCTTGAACACAGCAAAGAATCAAACATTTGTGCTACTGCTAATAATAATAATAATAATAATAATAATAATATAATAAAAATAATAATAATAATATAATAAAAATAATAATAATAATAATAATATAATAAAAATAATAATAATAATATAATAAAAATAATAATAATAATAATAATAATAATAATAATAAATACGATAGAATTGAAGAAGGAAATTGTACAAAAATACGAGGGCTGAAGCAGTGGTGGAGGAAGTGGTTGACGCATTGTCAGTGTGACTTTGTTTATGCTGGAGTGAGTATTAGTCTCCGTGCTCTTCCAAACATTTCACAATAATTCATTGTATTTGGTGCTTGTAGATTGAGTGTGACTGGAGTGGTTGAGGCAGTGATAGAGGCAGTGATAGAGGCAGTGGTAGAGGCAGTGGGTGAGGCAGTGGTAGAGGCAGTGATAGAGGCAGTGGTAGAGGCAGTGGGTGAGGCAGTGGTATTTACTAACATATATGTTATAAATAATAATAGTACATGTTAATATTAATAACATTTATAATAATAATAATAATAATAAATGTTATTCATAATGTACTATTATTATTTATAACATATATGTTAGTAAATATCACTGCCTCTGCCACTGCCTCTACCACTACCTCACCCACTGCCTCACCCACTGCCTCTACCACTGCCTCTACCACTGCCTCTACCACTGCCTCTACCACTGCCTCTACCACTGCCTCTACCACTGCCTCTATCACTGCCTCAACCACTCCAGTCACACTCAATCTACAAGCACCAAATACAATGAATTATTGTGAAATGTTTGGAAGAGCACGGAGACTAATACTCACTCCAGCATAAACAAAGTCACACTGACAATGCGTCAGCCACTTCCTCCACCACTGCTTCAACCCTCGTATTTTTGTACAATTTCCTTCTTCAATTCTATCGTATTTATTATTATTATTATTATTATTATTATTATTATTATTATTATTATTATTATTATTATTATTATTATTATTAGCAGTAGCAGAAATTTTTTATTCTTTGCTGTGTTCAAGAGTAAACACATGATGTCACCTTCCAATACCTGTCCGAATAGCCATTCTAATATGCAGTCATGGAGGGGTTGACATTATTTATACTGTAGTTTAATAGCAAATAATGAACAAACAAAACACTCACCACACAGTGGTGGGAGGGCTGGCTGCCAGTTGCAGGGGTCGGAGGGAGGGTAGTAAGGACTCGTGGCGGTAAACTTAAATATGATTTGGCGGTTGGAAATTCGCGAATGTGTGAAGCCCGCGAAAGTTGAAAACGCGAATGTTGAGGGAGACCTGTACATGTATAATAATAATGTCCTATATAATAATACTGTAATTATAATAGACGGCTTCAAAAGGCCGTCACTAGATGGCTGTGTTTACCACAACAAAACGGGAGTGGTTGTGGCCGGCTCCACCTGTTACATAATGATATATTTTATTCATTCTAGAGTATATATCAGGTTTCTATGTTATTTATATTGTTTAATATGTCATATTAGATGAATTGTGATAAATAAGCTGTACAGATGATATTAGTGAAATTATTCAAATATTTTGTCTGGTCTCCAGACAGATTCTCGTCTGCCAATGATACCACTACATGAGTGACATATTATTCTAGAGTATATATCAGGTTTCTGTGTTATCTATATTGTTTATTATATCATATTAGATGAATTGTGATAAATTGTTGATATTATGGAATTCCACTGGAACGGATTAATTGCATTTCAGTTAATTTAAATGAGGGAAATTGACTCACGAAATTGTAATGACACGATTGCAAACAAACCATACCCCAGCCGGGATTGAACCCGCGGTCAGAGAGTCTCGAAACTCCAGCCCGTGAGTCATGTTGACGGCAGTGAAGGGACTTAAGCTAGAGTTTGTCACGGCCACACTAGCTGGAGATTCGTCTGTAAAAACTTGCATTTGTGGTCACAGTGGTACCTGTGCTAACCTTCCTATGGTGTAGAAATATACCTAGTTGGACGAATCTTATTGTGGCTAGCTGGTCTAGTGGCTAACACGACGGGCTGGAGTTTTGAGACTCTGACCGCGGGTTCAATCCCGGCCGAGGGAAATTGACTCTGCAAACGAGCAAATCCAGATGCGAGCAAGGTCACAGAAAGGAGTGGAGGTCCCACTGTATCTCCTTTTATTGTAACTGATTTTCATGCAGTTAGGTTACTTTGTCTGACTTTTGTGGATTATCCTAGGTAATTTACACTATGCATGATAATTGTACTTTTAAATAATCTTAACTTACTTAACCTTTTCAGGGTCCGTGCCGTAGATCTACGGCTTTATGTTGAGGGTCCAAACCGTAGATCTACGCTGGAGCTCAGCTCACTCTGATAAGCTGTGAGCGGTAAATTTGGGCCTAGATATGAGAGAATACATCTATGTGGTATGTGTGCACCACCTAAAACAAATCCTGCAGCACACAGTGCAAAATGAGAGAAAAAAATTGAGACCATAATTTTTTATTAAAACGGCGAATTTGCAGTGCTTTTTTGTATGTTTTTTATAGTTGTATTTGCGATTTCTTGGTCTCATTTGATAGAATGGAAGATATATTACAGAAGTAGAGATGAAAAATGGCTGTAAACTGAGCTCAAGGTAGCGGAAATGTTAAATTTTTGCCAATGTTCAAGAGTAAACAAATGACCTCACACATCTAATACACGCCAGCTGGTGGGTTTAACCCTTTGACTGTCGCGGCCGTATACATACGTCTTACGAGGTACCGTGTTTGACGTATATATACTCATAAATTATGGCGGCTTCAAATCATGCAGGAGAAAGCTGGTAGGCCCACATGTGAGAGAATGGGTCTGTGTGGTCAGTGCACCATAAAAAAAATACTGGAGCACGCAGTGCATAATGAGAAAAAAAAACTCCGACCGTTTTTTTTAACCCTTTGACTGTTTCAGGCCCCTCTCTGAAACTGTCATTCTATGTCGCTCAATTTTTAAAAAAAAAAATTATTTTTTCTTAGGAAATGATAGAGAATCTTTTCCCGATGGTAATGACACCAAAAGTTCGAAATTTGGTCGAAAACTCATGGAATTATGCTCCCGCAAAGTTAGCGGTCTTGGCGACATATGCGTATCGGCGATTTCGCCGACTTTGAGCCCTATTTTCAGCCAATTCCATTGTTCCAGTTGACCAAACTCATAGCTATTTCTTTAGAACTCCATTTTATCTATCAGCTGAGTACAAGAAACCTCCCATTTACTAATTTGGACTACCCAATATGGTGGTCAGAAATTGGCAGTTTGGCCAATTTCACGCAAACTAAAAAAGATGTCAATTTCAAAATAGGGTCCAGAATAAACAAGGTAGACATTCGTGGCACTAAAATAACATATGCTCTGTTCATTAGTCACATCTCTAGGCCCTTATATTATTATTGCTTTCTATTTTGATTTTTTATTCATACAAAAAAATACAAAATTTACTGTTATGCAGACTACTGCATTATTGTAAAAATGGTATAAATAATATCAGTGCGCTAGTAAAAGAATATTAGACTCCTCAGTTGACGTGTATTGGACGTGTGGTGTGATTTATTTACTCCTGAACATTGGTAAAAATCGAACATTTCCGCTACTTTGAGCTCAGTTTCAAAGTCGTTTTCATCGTCAAAGTAATGAAAATCATCTCTATTTCTGTAATATGTTTTCCATTTTATCACCTAAGACCATGAAAACGCGAATACAACGATAAATACTATACGAAAATACACCTCAAAGTCGGCGTTTTATTCCAAAAAAACGATCAGAGTTTTTTTTTCTCATTACGCAATGTGTGCTGCAGGATTTTTTTTATGTGGTGCACACTGACCACACAGACCCATTCTCTCACATGTGGGCCTACCAGCTTTCTCCCGCTTGATTTGAAGCCGCTAGAATTATTGAGTATATATACGTCAGAAACATTGGCTCGTAAGACGTATTTATACGTTGAAAACAGTCAAGGGTTAATTAAAATGCCGACTTTGTGGTCTATTTTCGTATAGTATTTATGGTTGTATTCTCGTTTTCTTGGTCTCATTTGATAGAATGGAAAACATATTATAGAAATAGAGTGATTTTGATTGATTTTACTATGAAAAGAACCTGGAAATGGAGCTCAAAGTAGGGGAAATGTTTGATTTTTGCCAATGTTCAAAAGTAAACAAATGATGTCATTGTCCAATAAATGTCCAACTAGCCATTCTAATATGCAGTCATGAATGGGTTGATGTTATTTATACAATTATTACAGTATTGCAGTAGTCTGGATAATAGTAAGTCTTCTATTTTTTGTTTGAATAAAAATTCAAAATAGAAAGCAAGAGTAATATAAGAGGGGCCTGGAGACATGACTGATGAACAAAGAAAATGTTATTTTAGAGCCAGGAATGTCTGCATTGTTCATTCTGGACCTTATTTTGAAATTGTCATATTTTTTAATTTTCGTGAAATTGGCCAAATTGCAAATTTCTGACCACATTATTGGTTAGTTGAAATCGGTAAATGGGCAGTTTCTTGTACTCAATCGATAGAAAAAATGGAGTTCTAAAGAAATAGCTATGAGTTTGGTCGATTGGAACAACGGAATTAGCCGCAAATAGGGCTCAAAGTGGGCGAAATCGCCGATTTGTAAATATCGCCGAGGTCGCTAACTTCGCGAGAGCATAATTCCGTCAGTTTTCCATCAAATTTCGTTTTTTTTTGGTGTCATTACAATCGGGAAAAGATTCTCTACCATTTCATAAGAAAAAATAAAATTATTTTTTGAAAATTCTTGGACACTGGTGTGCACTTTGAAATTTGGCCTCTGGACCCTGAAAGGGTTAAGGTGCAAATTTACACTATGTATGATAATTGTGCCTAAATAACACATTTTATCCATGAGTGGGTCTTTTCTAGTTGACTATCAAAAGTACTTGAAAAGTACTTTGAGTACACTACTATAAAAAGTGTACGGAGGCATATGATATGTACTGACAAGTTGTGGAAAAAAAATGTATTTCTAGTGACCAAGGTCCTAGGACCAAAATATTTCCACAATATTTTTAAAAGCCAACACATGGGTGAAATGTACCAAAAAGAAGGATAACATCAACCCTCCATGACTCACAGCTGCTGTCATGTTAGAAAATATGAGATTTTGCTGGGGGTCAAACCATGGATACTTAGTATGAGAGATGAGCATGCTATCTTAATCTGTCTTAATCTACCCTTAGTACTGTGGTCAGCTATTTAGAAGGAATTGTGTGGGTTATTCCTGTCATATTTTTGGTGGGTCTTAGAATGTTGAATTCTGCTGTTCATACCTCTCCTCTCCAAGCAAGCTTGCTACATGCTCTTATATTCATTATATTCTTATATATCAGCCCTCTTTAATCTCTATATATGAAGCTCTTCAAGCCCAGTATGAGAAGAGCTAATATAGAATTGGAATTCAGTTTAGATCATTGTTTTTATGCCAGTCTTCCTGGAAATCACAAAACCACCCTATTCCTAGAGTTGTTGTCCCTGATTCGTTAAACCACCTAACAGTTATCTCCACCAGTTAAGCCACCCTTTCTTCCCTTACAAGTGTGTCATTCCACCATTTGCACAGTTCTTTAACCCTTTGACTGTCGTGGCCGTATATATACGTTTGCAAGGTACCGTGTTTGACGTATATATACTCATAAATTCTAGCGGCTTCAAATCAGGCAGGAGAAAGCTAGTAGGCCCACATGTGAGAGAATGGGTCTGTGTGGTCAGTGTGCACCACATAAAAAAAATCCTGGAGCACGCAGTGCATAATGAGAAAAAAAAAACTCCGACCGTTTTTTTTTAATTAAAATGCCGACTTTGTGGTCTATTTTCGTATAGTATTTGTGGTTGTATTCTCGTTTTCTTGGTCTCATTTGATAGAATGGAAACTATATTATAGAAATGGAGGTGATTTTGATTAATTTTACTATAAAAAGAACCTGGAAATGGAGCACAAAGTACAGGAAATGTTTGATTTTTGCCGATGTTCAAAAGTAAACAAATGATGTCATTGTCCAATAAATGTCCAAATAGCCATTCTAATACGCAGTCATGAATGGGTTGATGTAATTTTTACAATTATTACAGTATTGCAGTAGTCTGCATAACAGTAAATCTTTTTTTTTTGTTTGAATAAAATTTCAAAATAAAAAGCAAGAGTAATAATCACAGGGAACTGGAGACATGACTGATGAACAAAGAAAATGTTATTTTAGAGCCAGGAATGTCTGCATTGTTCATTCTGGACCTTATTTTGAAATTGTTGTATTTTTTAATTTTCGTGAAATTGGCCAAATTGCAAATTTCTGACCATGTTATTGGGTAGTTGAAATCGGTAAATGGGCAGTTTCTTGTACTCAATCGATAGAAAAAATAGAGTTCTGAAGAAATAGTTATGAGTTTGGTTGACTGGAATAACGGAATTAGCCGAAAATAGGGCTCAAAGTGGGCGAAATTGCCGATTTTTAAATATCGCCGAAGTCGCTAACTTCGCGAGAGCGTAATTCCGTCAGTTTTCCATCAAATTTCGTTTTTTTGGTGTCTTTACAATCGGGAAAAGATTCTCTATCATTTCATAAGAAAAAATAATTTTTTTTTTTTTTTAAATTTTGCGACACCAGGAGACACCTCAGGATTTGGGGTTGCGACAGTCAAAGGGTTAAGTCTTGTTGAGGAGGAGTTAAAATAGAGCCCAGCACTCTAGTCACTTTCCTCAGCCACTCGTCTAGCTACTGCTCGCTCAATCAACACTGACTTTCCTATTGGAATTGGAGACTCCAAAACCTGAAAAGTGTAGTACATACGTTGATCATTGGTCAGGTCACATTTACTTATTTTAAGGAAGGAGCACAACATGTGACCTAGTAGCACAAGCTAGTCAGGTTCAACTCACACCCACCCACACCCACCCACACCCACCCACACCCACTCATATATTTATCCAACCTATTTTAAAACTACACAACGTCTTAGCTTCTATGACAGTACTCGGGAGTTTGTTCCACTCATCCACAACTCTATTACCAAACCAGTGCTTTCCTATATCCTTCCTGAATCTGAATTTTTCCAATTTAAAACCATTGCTGCGAGTCATGTCTGTGCTAGATATTTTTAGCACACTATTTATATCTTCTTTATTAATTCCTGTTTTCCATTTATACACCTCAGTCATATCCCCCTAATTTTATGCCTTTCTAGAGAGTGCAGATTTAGGGGCCTCAGTCTAACCTCATAGGGAAGATTTCTGATACATGGGATCAATTTTATCATCCTCCTTTCTACGTTTTCCAGTGCATTTATATCCATTCTGTAATACGGTGACCAAAACTGCCCAGCATAATCTAAATGAGGCCTAACCAAAAATATATAGAGTTGAAGAACACCCTGAGGACTTGTATTATTTATACTTCTTGTTATGAAGCCAAGGATTCTGTATTGCGAACACTTATGCACTGTTGTCTTGGTTTCAGATTACTGCTAACCAGAACTCCTAAGTCTTTTTTGCAATCCGTAATATTAAGATCAACATTATTTAGTTTATATGTGGCATGGTTATTTTCCTGTCCAACATTTAGAACTTTGCATTTGTCTGTATTAAACTGCATCTGCCACTTCTCTGACCACTGCATCAGTCTATTCAAATCATCCTGGAGTGCTCTAATGTCCTCATTAGAATGAATTGGACGGCCTATTTTGGTGTCATCAGCAAATTTGCTGATGTCGCTATTTATTCCCTCATCTCTGTCGTTTATGTAGATTGTGAACAACAAGGGGCCTAACACTGACCCCTGTGGAACATTGTTTATGACATGCCCCCATTCTTATTTCTCCCCATTTATGAAAACTATCTGCTGCCTATTTGTCAACCATACCTCTACCCAGGAAAAAATTTCTCCTATTCCGTGTGCCTTAAGTTTTCTCAACAGCCTCTGATGTGGAACTCTATCGAAAGCCTTACTGAAGTCCCTATACACAGTATCACATTCAGTACCATGATCTACCTCCTCAATTACCTTAGTGAAGAAAGTTAGTAAATTCATATGACAGGAATGCCCCTTTGTAAAACCGTGCTGAGATTCATTAATCAATTTATACCTTTCAAGATGGCTTCAAATTGCTTCGGCAGTTATTGATTCCATCAGTTTACCAACTTTTGGTCTATAGTTTGAGGCTAAGGACTTGTCACTTGCCTTGTAAATAGGTATTTCATTTGCCATTTTCCACTTGTCTGGCACTATACCAGTTTGTAGTGATATATTGAAAAGATTAGCCAAAGGTATGCTAAGTTCCTCTTTATAGTCCTTCAAAACTCTTGCAAACAGTTCGTCAGGGCCTGGGGATTTGTTAGGTTTTAATTTGTCTGTTTGTCTGAGGACCATGTCACTAGTTACCCTAATCATGCATATTTTATTATCGTCCTGTTCTTCATAATTTATTATTTCTGGAATTTTGCTAGTATCTTCCTGAGTAAAAACTGAGAGGGAGTAGGTAATGAAAAGTTCACACATTTCCTTATCACTGTCAGTGATCTGACCTGAGTTCTTTGTAAATACGTTCTTTGTAAATACATACAGGACAATAGAGCAACAACAGTGCCATATGAATTTGATTACCATACCTTTACTCTTCTGTATATATTTGGCTAGTTGTTGTTGTACAGGCGGGCCCTGCTTTACATCACTTCACTTTACGGCATTTCACTAATGCACTGGTTTTCAGCTATACCCACTCTTCATTTATTCAGACTTCCTTCAATAAATATGTTCACCACTCATTATAAGCTAAGGACAGAAATATTTTAAGGTAAGTAATGTGTGTAGTGTACAGTGGTACCCCAAGTTTCAAACTTATTTCACTCCAGAATGCTATTCGAGTGCCAATACCAAACGAGTTTGTTCCCAAAGGAATAATGTAAATTAGATTAGTCCTTTTCAGACCCCCCAAAATACACTTACAAATGCACTTACACAAATATACTTACATAATTATTTGAGTTGGGAGCAGTTTGAAACTCAGGATACCGCTATATATGAATTTTTTAGGCCTAGCTGTATTGCTCACTTTATATATGATAGTGTATACATATTATCAGTCTTTTATATGCAAGTGAAAAAAGGCAATGTTTCATCTTACAGGAATTTTTGCTGTATGGCAGTAGCCCAGAACCTAACCTGTTATAAGCAGGTCCCTCCTGTACCTATATGAAACTGCAGAGACAAGGGAGGAAGGAAGGGGGTGGTGTCCAGGGGTTGGATTTCTGGGAAGATTTAGAGGTGTTTCTCCTGAGCGTGAATAGGGGAAGGTAATCTCTAGTAGTGACTGGTGTATTGGAGGTGTCCTTCATCATTCAGTAGGGTTTAGGCCAATGTGAGATTTGGTGGATGGAAATGATTTGGTGGGGAAGGATGGGTGAAAATAAATGTCCTGAGTGTGGGTAGAGAGACATGCAGAATGTAGGGGGTAATTTCACATCTTGTGTTCTGTTCAATCCCTGCACTTCTGTTCTGCACTGACTGGGGAATTGTTCAAGTTTTCTGAAAGTTTATTCTTTACTATCAACATATGTTCTAAATATGTGAAAAATTTAAAAGGTTTTGCTGTATAGATATACATATACCATTTTCTATAATGTTTAAATACTTTTCTCAGTCAATGACATAATTGGATGTGTTTATTTGCAGATGTCAAGTTCATTTGTGAAAGATTGTTCTGATGTATCAGCTCCAGGAAACTCAAATTCTGGGAAAACAGTGATCATCATTGTTAATAATGAAACTGGTAATGTTTCATTAGATGATGATGAACTACAGAACCTACTTGGTAAGTATTATTATTATTATCATTATCAATCATTATTCTTATTATTATTATACGGATTTATTGGGCATGTTTTAGTTATTGCACTACTGAAAAATTGGGGCATAATTTTATACACCACTTTGTAAAATTAACTTAACACGTTTTGGTTTGTGAGAGGGAAAAAAATTTGGAGGGACTCTGACTCCAACCTGGCAGTACCAAGCTTCTGGAATAAATTTAACATTGCAGATGCCATCAGCTATGCTAGAAGTGCATGGACTGAAGTCCCCCAATCGGCATTAAATGCAGGCAGGGGAAAGTTATGGCCTTCTGTAGTTAATTCTTTCACTGGTTTTTCTCTTGCTTGAGAGTCAGGTTCAAGAAATTGTTCAGCTAGCAAGGAAATTACAAGGTGATGGCTTTGAAGATATGAAGGAAGAAGATGTGAATGAGCTCTTAGAAGATGATGATGAAGACAGGAGTCCAGAGGAAATGTTGCCAGAGCTCAGTGCACGGGTACAAGGGATCCAGATAACAGAAGATGATGAAGAAGAACCTAAAGAAAAACAGTTAACATTGCAGCAATTATGTGAGCAGTTCCATGTTGCTGCTAAACTAGCAGACTTTTTCACTGAAGAGGACACTTAACAAATCTAGCAGCAGTGCTTTGAAACAGTAACATCGACTGGTAGAATGACCTAGATGTCAAACCTCGATATTGATGAATGTGTTAATATTTTTTTACAAAAAACCCAAAACTTCTATAATATGCATTGCCCAGTAAAAACTTTAGCAGATCACAGCAAAGAGACTAAACAGCCCCTGGCTTACAAGCAGCATCCTCAGATCTATTGATAAAAAACATCTATATGAAAAACAGTACAGAATGGGTCTAATAACAAAGGATCTGGCAAAATGTTACTCATCATTACTTATCTAATAAGGAGGTCAAAAAAACTGTATTATGAAACCAGATTTCATGACATAAAAGGTGATATGAAAAAGACCTAGAAAACTATATCTGAAATTCTAGGATCTAAAAAGCTGTCTTGCAACAGAGTGATTAACTTAACATAACCAGAAGAACCTCTCCTCCAGCCAACAAATACTGCAAACAAACTTAATGCCTTTTTCTCAACCAGAGCAGCAAGTAAAAGCCTAAACACAAATATTCAGCCAAAAGACAACCTCACTGGTAACTACTCAATTACTTTTATTTCTAGCCCCAACAAACCCAACTGAAATATCGCTCATCATCAAAACACTAAAGAACAAGACAAGAAACCTAAACAACTTACCACCACTCATGTATAAAACAGCTTCTCATTTGTTGTCACCAATTATTGCTACTCTTTTTAACAAATCCATTCAATCTTCCACCTTCCCATCCATACTCAAGACGGCAAGGGTCACCCCGATCCTCAAAAGAGGTGATCCAACAGAATTGAACAACTATAGGCCTATATCAGATTTGCCCCTGCTATCTAAAATCTTTGAAAAATTAATTCACAAGCAAGTCTACTCCTACTTAGCATCCCACAACATACTTAATCCCTGTCAGTTTGTATTTAGACCGAAAAAAGTACTAATGATGCAGTTATACATATAGAATTCATTACCAGAACACAGTCAGTGGTTGGCACAGCTAACTGAAAAGTTAGCTTTGCTTACTGCTAATCTGCTGACTAAAAAATTAGCTCCTCTAGCGCTAAGCCGCCGAAAACTTTTTCACATGAATTCAGATTCAGTTTAGTTTTTTATTCTTTTACTTTTAAGACTTCTAGAACAGACCTGGAGAGCTTTGTAATAAGATATAGAATGCCAAGGTTATATGATGATCAAGTGCCGCTAGTGCGAAAATAGCAGTTGTTTAATTTTGTGATGTAACGCAAGCGACTGCCAAGGACACTTGTCGCTGTACTGAAGCCCCATAGTACCCCGACAGATTGAGTTAACTTATTTGACTGTTTTCTTCATTAGTTCCATTTACTCATTGTATTCATTAATTTTATTGTGTCTGTTCATGTTTGCATTTAATTCAGAAAACTATAAACAAGTAGTTGAAAATCATCCTTAAAGTTGAAACCTTATACAAATACAAATACAAACAATTATTTCCTTGTAAAGCTTACAATGAGTGGTTTACATGTTATGAGATTTAACCCCTAAACGGTCCAAATGTATATATATATTCTCCCCCCCAGGGCCCCAAATATTTTGAAAAATAAAAAAATAGTTTTTTTCATTGAAATAAAGAGAAAAAATTTATAAGTGTTATATGATTAAAATAAAAAAAATTACAGTCAGTACTTATTGAGATATGAGGCTGCAGAGTTGGCACTTAACCCTTTCAGGGTTCATGCCGTAGTTCTATGGCTTTGAGTAGCTCTACGCCATGAGCTCAGCTCACTCTGATAAGCTGTGAGTGGTAAATTTAGGCCTAGATATGAGAGAATACATCTATGTGGTATGTGTGCACCGCATAAAACAAATCCTGCAGCACACAGTGCATAATGAGAGAAAAAACCGAGACCGTAATTTTCGATTAAAACAGCGACTTTGCAGTGTTTTTTCATATGTTTTTTATAGTTGCATTTGTGATTTCATGGTCTCATTTGATAGAATGGAAGATATATTACAGAAATAGAGAGGATTTTGATTGGTTTTAGTGCTGGAAATGGCTTGAAACTGAGCTCAGAGTAGTGGAAATGTTAAATTTTTGCCGATGTTCAAGAGTAAACAGTGACCTCTCACGTTTAATACACGCCAGCTGGTGGGTCTAATATACGTTCACAAATGTGGTGATATTATTAATACAATTATTACAATACTGCATAACAGTAAATCTTCTATTTTTTGGTTTGAATAAAAATTCATTATGTGAATAAAAAATCAAAATGGAATTCATTTGTAAAGCCTGAAAACATAGCTAATGAACAGAGAAAATGTTAGTTTAGTGCCAGGAATGCCTGCATTGTTTATTCTGGATCCTATTTTGAAATTGGAATATTTTGAACTTTGCACTAAATTGGCCAAATTACCAATTTCCGATCACTTTATTTTGTAGTTGAAACAGTTGACTTGGCGATTTCTTGTGCTCAGTCGATAGAATAGAAGTAATACTAGTGAAATAGCTAAGAATTTGGTCGACTGGAATAATGTAATTGGCCTAAAATGGGAGTCAAAGTTGGCAAAATTGCCGATGTGTAAATATTGCTGACACATTAAAATTTGTGAGAGCATAATTTCGTCAATTTTCCATAAAATTTTGTACTTTTTGTTTTATTACCTTCAGAAAAAGATTCTCTACCATTTCGTAAGAAGAAATAACAAAATTATTTTTTGAAAATTCTTGGACCCTGGTGCACACTTTGAAATTTGGCCTCTGGACCCTGAAAAGGTTAATGCTCACCTGATGGCAACATCGAGTCCTGACACTTAAGGAAGTGTTGCCAATATACCATTTTTTCTAATTATTTTATATAATTTTTATGTTCTGATAATGACAGTTTATTGTAGTTCTTGGCATTTCATAACCAATTTTTGTTCTGACACTAATATTAGGTATTGAAATTGTACTCAAATTGTCACAAACACATTGACAGGTGATCATTTACACCTGCCTTGGTCATTTACTATTGTCTAGGAATCTTCTTTCTTTCAACACACCGGCCATATCCCACCAAGGCAGGGTGGCCCAAAAAGAAAGTTTATCTTTTTAAATTTAGTAATTTATACAGGAGAAGGGGTTACTAGCCCCTTGCTCCCAGCATTTTAGTTGCCTCTTACGACACGCATGGCTTACAGAGGAAGAATTCTGTTCCACTTCCCCATGGAGATAAGAGGAAATAAACAAGAACAAGAACTAGAAAGAAAATAGAAGAAAACCCAGAGGGGTTTGTATATATATGCTTGTACATGTATGTGTAGTGTGACCTAAGTATAAGTAGAAGTAGCAAGATGTGCCTGAAATCTTGCATGTTTATGAGACATACAAAAGACACCAGCAATCCTACCATCATGTAAAACAATTACAGGTTTCCGTTTTACACTCACTTGGCAGGACGGTAGTACCTCCCTGTTCGGTTGCTGTCTACCAACCTACTACCTATATGTCTAGGAATACAGTGGAACCTCAAAAATCGAACGTATCACATATCGAATGTTTCGAAAATAAGACCATTTTTTCGGACAAACTGTGTCCCTATTATCAAACGCGTCCCTATTTTCGGACCGCCAGGTACAGGACCTGTCCGCTGGCCCGCTCTGTCCGCGTCCCCGCACAGGCGCCGTGAGCAGTCTAGCTTTGTTTATGCTTGAGTGAACACTAACCTGCGATCTCATTCACACATTTTACGATTACATTGGACCCCCGGTATTCGATGGCATCGGTATTCGATAAATCCGGTTTTCGATGCATTTTAACGCAAAAATTTTTCCTCGGTATTCGATTGAAAACCCGGTATTCGATACGATTCGTACGAGACCTGCCCACGTGTGGCCTGAACTGCTCCGTGTGTGCTAGTGTTTACAAGCCAGCCAGTGCGCGTGCATCTAAGGATACATTTGGTACATTCCATATTATCACTGTGTTTGGTGCTTGTTTCTGCAAAATAAGTCACCATGGGCCCCAAGAAAGCTTCTAGTGCCAACCCTCCAAGAAAAAAGTCGCTAATGACTTATGAAATGAAGAAAGAGGTAATTGCAAAGTACGAAAGTGGAGTGCGTGTGTCGGAGCTGGTCAGGTAGTATAATAAACCCCAATCAACCATCTCTACTATAGTGACCAGGAAAACGGCAATCAAGGAAGCTGTTCTTGCAAAAGGTGCAACTGTGATTACGAAACAGCGACCGCAAGTGTTAGAAAATGTTGAGAGATTGTTACTGGTGTGGATAAATGAAAAACAGATAGCAGGAGATAGCATCTCTCAAGCGATGCAGTTGCATGACGATTTGGTAATGAAATTGCCTGCAACTAGTGGTGATGTGAGTGAATTTAAAGCCAGCAAAGGTTGGTTTGAAAGATTTAAGAATCGAGTGGCATACATAGTGTGATTAGGCATGGTGAGGCTGCAGTTATGTTGTGCGACAGAAGTCCAGTGACTCTCAAGCTGGGTCCTAGTGGCATTAAAAGAAGAAAGGAAGTAACCCCGGAAAAGGACTTGCTACCTCAAGTCCTAATGGAAGGGGATTCCCCTTCGAAACACTAACACCTCTCCCCTCCTCCCATCCCATCAGTCATCACCAGATCTTCATTAAAGGTAAGTGTCAATTATTTTATTGTTATTGTAATTATTCTATTGCATTAAACTTAATATTTCATGTAGTAAAATTTTTTTTTTTCATACTTTTGGGTGTCTTGCACGGATCAATTTGATTTCCATTATTTCTAATGAGGAAAATTGATACGGTTTTCGATATTATCGGTATTCGATGAGCTCTCAGGAATGGATTAATATCGAATACCGGGGGTCCACTGTATTTAATTGTGTTTAGTGCTTGTGGGGCTGTGAAATAAGCTGCCATGGGCCCAAAGAAACTTGCTAGCGGTACCCCTGTGGTAAAGAAAGCGAGAAACACCAGAGATGTGAAGAAGGAAATAATACAGAAGTATGAGATTGGAGTGAGACTTGTTGAGCTTGCCAGTAAGTACAGAGGACTGAGGACAGTTATTTGTGAGACAGAAACAGACGATTGTGGACAGCTATTTTGTGAGACAGAAACAGACGACTGTGGATAGTTACTTTGTGAGACAGAAACCAGACTACTGTAGACAGTTATTTTGTGAGACTGGGGTCCAATGACTCAAGCTGGTCCTAGTGGCATTAAAATACAGAGAAGGGAAGCAACCCAGAGAGGCTTTGATACCGGAAGTCCTCATGGAGGGGGATTCTCCTTCCAAACAATAACCGCAACTCCCTCTCTTCTCTCCTCCCTATCTTCCAGATGCCATCACCAATCTTACAATAAAGGTAAGTAAAAATGTTTTTTATATACAGCAGTAACACGCCTGGTTGATCAGGCTCTGATCCACCAGAAGCCTGGTCACAGACCGGCCGCGGGGCGTTGACCCCCGGAACTCTCTCCAGGTAAACTCCAGGTAAATAATTAAAGACTATAGCATTTGTTGTGTGTATGTAAAACTGTAATTAATCTCTATAAAATGTATTTTTTTTTGTGAATATTTTTGGGTTTCTGGAACGGATTAATTGTATTTCCATTATTTCTTATGGGAAATATTGCTTCGAATTTCAGACTTTTCGAATTTAGAACTAGCTCCTGGAACGGATTAAGTTTGAAATTTGAGGTTCCACTGTATATACAAGTATTTATAGGTCCCAGCAATGTTTTGGATACACGGGAGTATAGAAGAAGGAAGAAGGAAGGAGGAGGAGGAGGAAGAAGGAAGAAGAAAGAAGGAAGAAGAAGTATAATTGCATTTGTGTGTACCTCTGAGACAGATAAAATGAGATAAAGACAGACAGAGACTGATAGACAGAGACAGACAAAGTTAGAGAGATAGACAGAGACAGACCCTAAACTTGGGGTTAACATCCCTTTCCTCTTAAAAATGGAGTGTTAATATGACATTACATCAGTGAATCCTTGTGTTTGCTGCACTGTTTGCTTGAGCTGGCACTTCGGTTTAACTGGTGCTCCCACAAGGTACTAAGTGGTCCCAGATTTTTTTAAAATGGTGCACACTGAGTGTTAAGACCCATCTATGCTGACCAGGCATCTCAGGCCAGTTGTGCAAATTTGGAGGCAGGAAAATTAAATGTATATACAGTGGAACCTCAAATTTCGAACATATCTCTTATCGAACTCTTCGAAACCGACCGCTTTTTTTCGAACCAACTTTGTCCCTATTATTGAACTCGCTCCTTCTTTCGAGCCGCTGGGTACCGACCTGTTCCGCCAGCCCACTCTGTCTGTGTCCCCGTGCAGGTGCCGTGAGCCAGTCCTGGCTTGTTGATGCTTGAGTGAACACTAACCTATGGTCCATTCAAACATTTTACAATTAATTCATTGTGCTTAGTGCTTGTGGGACTGTGAAATAAGCTACCATGGCTCAAAGAAACTTGCTAGTGGACCCCTGTGGTAAAGAAAGTGAGAAACACCATAGATGTGAAGGAAATAATACAGAAGTATAAGAGTGGTGTGCGACTTGTTGAGCTTGCAGGATGTACGAGAAAAACAATCGACCATCGCTTCTATCCTGCAAAGAAGAACAAATCAAGGAAGCTGAGTTGCAAAGGTGTTAATAGCTAACCAAAAAAAGACCACAGACAAATGATCAGGTTGAGAAGTTGTTGCTGGTGTGGATCAAGGATAAAGAGATGGCAGGTGATAGTGTTTCAGAGACAATTATTTGTGAAAAGGCAAGAAAGTTGCATGCCAATTCAAAGATTAAGGAGATATGTGCCAAGTGGAATGATGTCCAAATGTTTGTGGAGAAGTACCAACCCTGAGCAAGCTGAAACAAGCCATCTTTGCAACGAGTTCAGTGACAGAACCATGTCCCATTTTAGGGAAATCTTAAAGAGGTGCCAGAAACAGAGGACTGTGGACAGTTATTTTGTGAAACAGGGGTCCAGTGACTCTCAAGCTGGTCCTAGTGGATTAACCCTTTGACTGTTTCCGACTATAAATACGTCATTACGAGCCAATGTTTCTGACGTATTTATACGCACAATTCTAGCAGCTTCAAATCAAGCGGGAAAGGCCTGGTAGGCCTACATGAGAGAGAATGGGTCTCAGCGGTCGGTGTGCACCCTGTGAAAAAAATCTGGGACCCAGCGGTGTATTGGGGGAATGCCTGTTGTTAGTCCATTTTTAAAACCATGCCTCTCGGTTTAAGAATTCCTCACTCCTCGGGGGATTGGAGGTCTTTGTTCCCAAGTGATAGCTCTAACAGCGATGAAAAATGTCAAGTGACAGTGAATTCCAGGGTTTTGAAGTGAGTGTTCCCGGGAAAAAGTGCCCAGGATAACGTAATTAGTGATGAAAACCAGATGACCCACAACCTTCCACTTCTGGTGCGGGCCGGCTTGTTCACGTTCACGTTTCGCCTGTACCGGGAAAGGAAAGAGGAAACTATTTGGTCGTGTACAACACCCAGATGTTAGCAGTGATAGTGATAGTGATTTCAAGGTCACTGAAAGCAGTTCTAGTGACAGTGAGAGTGAATATTCCCCAGTGAAGCGGCAGTATGTACGACGTAGTAGTGGTCTGGTAGTGTTTCATATGTTGTTCCAAGGGAAGGAGAAACTCTGGGAGCACATTCCGTGGCCCTACACCCACGACCTGATAGTGAAGAGACGATATTGTAACGATGGGTATGAATGATGTGATGATGGAGCAGGCAGTGGTGGTGATAGTGAGGGTGGCACGGCCCATGTGGCACCATCAGGGGGCCCACGCTACTCCCCACGCTGCTGACTCTGCACAACAACCACCTCACCCTAACCCCACATTCCCACAACCTGCACAACCACAACCTGCACAACCACAACCATGGTACAATATCCAGACCCACCAGCAGACCGCATCTGGGATTGGCAGGACGGTGACGAGTTTGTTCCAGTCCCCATGACTTTGATGAAACACAAAGTGGAATAAAGCCATCTTGTCCACTTGGGAACAATGCCAGTGAACGGGAAACTGCTTTGATTTTTCTTCGATGAACCCCTGATGGACATCATTGTCAGGGAAAAACACATACTGTGATTACACCATGGCAAATTCAATTCTCTCACCAAAATCACGGCTACACAAGTGAAGGAGACAACTGTGGCAGAGATTTACCTGTTTTTTGCCACAATAATGCTTATGCCACATGTGTATAAGCACACTGTCACCACACACTGGGCAACAGAACGCCTGATTTCAACTCCAGGTTTTAGTGACATTATAGGTGTCAATCGTTTCCTGATACTGTTACGTATGTTACACTTTTCAGACAAAATCAGGCCTGACAGAAGCACAGGTTATATAAAAATCAGAAATGTGTTTATGTACCTGAAACAAAGTGCTGCATGTATTTTATCCCTTCAGGAAGCTTGTTTTTTGATGAGTCCTTGATTTTATTCAAAGGAAGACTCTCATTCAAGCAATATATAAACCCAAACAAGAGGGAAAAGCTTTGGTATAAAGCTATTTGTTACTGTGTGATTGCAGAAGTGGTCTAGTTTTGGATATCATTGTGGGACACTGGCAGTAATACTTTGAGAGATACCATGAAGTTTTTGGGTATCTCTGGTGATGTGGTTCGAACAATGATGGAGCCATATCTTGGTAAGGGCATAATTTATTTACTGATAACTGGTACACAAGCCCCTTACTCAGTGATTTCTTGCGAGTGAACTTGACAGACGTGTGTGCACAGTGCGTCATAATCGTAAACATATGCCAAGTTCGACGCTGGCACTCGCAGAGGTGAGGTGCAAGCCTTTGCTGCCAATGACATCATGGCATTTTCGGTGGCATGACAAACGTGATGTCACATTGTTGACATCAGTTTCACAGAAACGAAATGGTACCCAGTGGCAGGGACAACAGGAGACAAAGAACCCATTCAAAGCCTGCAGCTGTCATGGACTACAACCTCAATATGCGCTTAGTGGACAAATGTGACATGCAGATGGGGTTTGCAGACTGTGTACGCAAGAGTTATAAGTGTATATATAAAACTTTTTTTCCATCTTGTTGATATCTCTATGCTAAATGCTTATAACATATACAGTTGAAGACCAACAAAACACCAAAATATGGTGAATTTTTGCCTGCAGTAATCAGACAATAATTGCAAAGTACCAAGGAGCAACTCCTGCAATAGACCAGCGCCCACACACGTCATCTCGTTTCAGGCCTGGTGATCACTACCCATACAACTGCCTCCTACTACTGCCAAGAAAAATGGGTCAGAAGAGGTGTTATGTATGTATGCATACCACAAAACGCCCCCCAAACACGCGAGACACTCATTTTTGTGTGAGGAGTGTGAAGTGCCCTCTGCATATACCCATGTTTTTTAAAGAGTTCCACAAGCTGCAGCAGTTCTAGGGAAAGTGTTTTAATGACTGTACATATGTTATATATTATGGAACAATAGTAATAAACATTGTTTTGTATTGTTTGTTTGTGTAAACAAAGTGTATACACAAACTAATAGTGATAAAGTTTGTTCTCTTATTGTTGTAAACAATGAGTGTATATTTGAAAATGCACCTTACATTGGTCTCACAGGCCACATAAGTTTCCTGGAACAGAAAAAATATTTAAAAATGCAAGAAACCTTTGAATTAGAGTAAATAAAAGAATACCGGGTGGCGGCATCACCGCTGTTGCCGTCCCGCACTTTCTGCAAACTTTGGGGCCTAATCTGGGTAATACTGACAAACAATTTTTTAGGCTTAAAAACACTCACAAAAATATTCCTAACATTTAAAAAGAAAAAAAAATTTTTTTTTTTTTTTTCGAAATTTTTGGGCGACATAGAAGATTTTTCGAGGGGGGCCAAAACATCAAAGGGTTAAAAACAGAAAAGGGGAAGTAACCCCAAGGGGCTTTGATACCTAAATCCCTTATTGAGGGGAGATCCCCTTCCAAACACAACCCTAACTCCTCCTCCTCCCTACTTCCGATGCCCACCAATCTTCAGAAAAGGTATAAAAAGTTTTTTTTATAGTTTATTTAAATCTATGATAATTTAACTATATTTTTTGTGTGTATGAAAAACTATAATGTAATACTATTTAAAATGTTTTTTTTTTGGAATATTTTTGGGTTTCTGGAACGTTTTAATTGTTTTTCCATTACAGGGGGACCCCCGGTTTTTAACGATTTTAATCTGTGCAAGAGGGGTAATTTTTTTATCGAAATAATCGCTATGTGATGAATTTTCCCCATAAGAAATAATGGAAAATCAAATTAATACCTGCAAGACCCCAAAAGTATGAAAAAAAAAATTTTACCACATGAAATATCTTTTTCCCCCCACACACAAAGAGAAGGATACATGCAAATAGAAGAGAAAACATGCACAGTATATATTTGCATGTACAGTCTACTAAATGAAGAATAAATACACTTCCCTTTTTTAAGATGCAGCAATGACGATGAACACTTGTCCTGGGAGTCCCTTTTCCCCCCTATACTTAGGTCCTGTTGCATTTTTTTCCAGAACAGGCCTTACACACTGTGTAGCCACACTTTCTTAAATCCCCAAAACCCAAAACCTTTTGCTGCTTTAAATTCAAAAATATGACACATTTTCCGGGCTTTTTTCCCTTTCACCTGGTGTTAGTCACTTGTGTGGTTGCACCCGGGGAGAAAAATTTTAAGGGGCCCCAATGGAAAAAGTTAGACAGTCTTCGAGACACTGTTTTTTTTGGGGTTTTACCGGGTGGAAAATCCTCGGGGTTAATTGTTTCTTGGTATTCTCAAAAAGCCACACCAACAAGGGTGCTCAGCACCAGCAGCAGCAGCAGCTGACATGCAGCAGCGCAGCAGCTGTACCCCCAAAGTAGCATGGTTAGGGGGTTTATTATACAACCTGGCCCCAGCTGAACATGCACTCCACTTTCATACTTATCAATATTTTTTTTCTTCATCCTATTGAAAATTCTCACCCTTTTTGCGTGGGGTTGGCACTAAAGCTTTTTTTGGGGCCCTGGTCCTTTTTTTTCCAGAAAAACACCAAAAACCCTGTAATAATACAAATTTCCCGATTGTATGCTTGGATGTTACCGCGGAGGCTGGCTGAAAACAATGCCACCGGCGGAACATGGGAGCGTGGCTCAGGCCGCACATTGCCCGGCTCGGACAAAATCGTAAGGGGGTTTTTTAAAGGGGTATGTGGGGCCCAAAATTTTTGCAATTAAAGAAAGCGGAAACGAAATAATCGCTATTTTTAGCCATCGTTATGCGGGGCCACTGTATTTCTTTATGGGAAATTTTGCTTCGCCTTTCAATTTTTTCGACTTTGAACAGCTCCTAAGGGATTAATTTTTTGAAATTTGGGGGACCACGTATATTTTTGGGGCCTAGCTGAAGAACGTATATAACGTTTGGACCTTTTGGGGGTTTTAACCCTTTCAGGGTCCAAGGCCAAATTTCGAAGTGTGCACCAGGGGCCAAAAATTTTCAAAAAAAAAATTTGTTATTTTTCTTTTGAAAGGTAGAAAATCTTTTTTTGAAGGAATAAAAAAAAAAGTACAAAATTTTGTGGGAAAATTGACAAAATTATCTCCCCCCGGAATTTTGATGTACCGGCGATATTTAGCACAGCGATTTTGCCGACTTTTACCCCATTTGGGCAATTACATTATTCCATCAACCAAATTCTTACTATTCACTAGTATTACTTCTATTCTATCAATTTAGCCAAGAAATCGCCAATCAAAATGTTTCAAAAAACAAAATAAAAAAACCGGAAAATTTGGAATTTGGGCCCAAATTTTAAAGCAAAGTTTTAAAAAAATTTCCCAAAAACAAAAAGGGGCCAGAATAAACAATGCAGGCATTTTCCCGGCACTAAACAACTTTCCCTGTTATTATTTTTCGTTTTTTAGGCTTTTCAAAGAATTCCAATTTTTTTTTTTTTCACACAAAATTTTTTTTCAAACCAAAAAATAGAAATTTCTGTTTTTGCAATACTGAATAATTGTATAAATAATATCACCACATTTGTGAATGATATTAGACCCCCGCTGTCATGATTAACTTGGAGGTCAATTGGTACTCTTGAACATCGCAAAAATTTAACTTTCTGCTACTTTGGCTCAGTTTCAAACCATTTTCGTACTAAAACCAATCAAAAAAACTCTATTTCTGTAGATATCTTCCATTCTATCAAAGAGACCAAGAAATCGCAAATCCACCATGAAAAAAAAACAAACGCAAACGGTTTAAAACGAAAAATTTCGTCTCATTTTTTTCTCTCATTATGCAAGTGTCTCAGGGTTTTTTTTATTGGGCCACATACCACAAGAAAGTATTCTCCATATCAGGGTCAAAAATTTTCTGCTCACAGCTTATCAAGTGAGCTGGGCCATGGCGTAGATCTAAAAGGTTTTGGACTCTGAAAGAAAGCCCTAGATCTACGGCATGGACCCGAAAGGGGTTTAAATGACAAGATGGCTACTTCGGCCAGGGACTTCGGCAGACAAAACTAATGCTTAAGGTATTTTTTTTAGGGTTTTAAAATTTACAGTGCGTTTGAGCATTTTAAAAGGTCCAAATTAGATACCTTCCCAGTTAGGGACATACATACAGTGGTACCCCCCAGTTTCGAACAGCTCCCCAAACCCCAATTAAAATTTAAATCATTTTGTAAATGCTTTTTTTAAGTGAAGTTTTGGGGGTCTAAAAAGGACTAATTTTAAAAATTTCTTATTCCTTATGGGGGAAAAAATTTTTTCATAACGACCTCGAACAGCCTTCTGGAACGAAGAAATTCGAAACTCCGGGGGCCCCCTGTAATTAGGCCCTTAAAAAAATTAGGGAGTCAAATCATTTAACATTTTTAAATGGTAGATTTGTAATGGTTTGAATTTTCCTTGGGGTTAAATACATTGTTTCTATTAAAGCCTACTGGGAGAGTAGCTTGACAAACTTAGGATTAAAAGATTTAAAGGGCTAACTTTAAAATATGGTAGGGAAAAAGCTATCCCTGGATCACAACTAACGGGGGCATTTTCTAACCCCAAAATCACAAGTGGATTTCAACTAACGCGGGAATTTTCTAATGCCAAAATTGCTTAACAGCCTCTTTGGGGCAAAAATTGCTCTACCAACACTGAAAAACTCTCTAAAGGGTTTCATCCGAAATGCCAGGGGGGCCTGAGCGGGGCCCAGCCCTCCAAAATTTAAAGTGTGCACCCTTGTCCAAGAATTTTCAAAAAATAATTTTGTTATTTTTTCTTATGAAATGGTAGAGAATCTTTTTCTGAAGGTAATAAAACAAAAACTATGAAATTTGATGGAAAATTGATGAAATTATGCTCTCGTGAATTTTGATGTGTCAGCGATATTTACGCATCGGCGATTTTGCTGACTTTGACTCCCATTTTAGGCCAATTACATGTATATTACTCCAGTCGACCAAATTCTTAGCTATTTCACTAGTATTACTTCTATTCTATCGATTGATCACAAGAAATCACCAAGTCGACTGTTTCAACTACAAAGGAAAGTGATCGGAAATTGGTAATTTGGCCAATTTAATGCAAAGTTCAAAATATTCTAATTTCAAAATAGGGTCCAGAATAAACAATGCAGGCATTCCTGGCACTAAACTAACATTTCCTCTGTTCATTAGTTACGTTTTCAGCCTTTACAAATAAATTCCATTTTGATTTTTTATTCGCATAATGAATTTTTATTCAAACCATAAAATAGAAGATTTACTGTTATGCAATATTGTAATAATTGTTTAAATAATATCGCCACATTTGTGAATGTATATTAGACCCACCAGCTTTCGTGTATTAGACTTGTGGGATCATTTGTTTACTCTTGAACATAGGCAAAAATTTAACATTTCTGCTATTTTGAGCTCAGTTTCAACCCATTTCCATTACTAAAACAAATCAAAATCATCTCTATTTCTGTAATATATCTTCCATTCTATCAAATGAGACCAAGAAATCGCAAATACAACTATAAAAAACATAAGAAAAACACTGCAAAGTCGTTATTTTAATCGAAAATTATGGTCTCAGTTTTTTTTCTCTCATTATGCACTGTGCGCTGCAGGATTTGTTTTATGTGGTGCACACATACCACACAGATGTATTCTCTCATATCTAGACCCAAATTTACCGCTCACAGCTTATCAGAATGAGCTGAGCTCATGGCGTAGATCTTCGTTTTGGACCCTCAACGTATAGCCATAGATCTACGGCACGGACCCTCAAAGGGTTAAGTTAATTTTATGCCTGCCCATAATGCTCTGCATACAAGGGGCTTTGGCATGTTACACTTAACCACTGTATTTCTTTGTACTTCTATGTATTATGTTCAAATTAATAAATAAATAAATAAAAAATAATTTTTTTTTTCCGAAAAGTTTTCGACCCTGAGAACAAGTTTAGGAGAGGGCCTCTCAACCCTGAAAGGGTTAAGAAAATTCCTCCAAATAGTGATGATATTGATGAATTTAAGGCAAGCAAAGGCTGGTTTGAGAGATTTAAGGATCGTAGTGGCATACATTGTGTGATAAGGCATGGAGAGGCTGCCAGTTCTGACCAAAAAACAGCTGAAAATATGTGCAGGAAAAATTAAAACCCCAACAAGTGTTTAATTGTGACGAAACAGGCCTGTTTTGGAAGAAAATGCCAAACAGGACCTACATTACTCAGGAGGAAAAGTCACTCCCAGGACACAAGCCTATGAATGACAGGCTAACTCTAATGTTGTGTAGTAATGCTAGTGGGGATTTCAGAGTGAAGCCTTTACTCGTGTATCACTGAAACTCCCAGTGTTTTCAAGAAAAACAGTGTCTTCAAGGCTAATTTTTGTGTGATGTGGAGAGCAAACAGTAAGGCATGGGTTACTAGGGAAATTTTCCTCGACTGGTTTTATGATGTGTTTGGCCCCACTGTGAAAAATTACCTCCTGGAAAATAAATTGGACCTCAAGTGCCTTCTGGTAATGGACATTGCTCCTGCTCATCCTCACGACTTGCAAGAGCAAATTGCGGGGGAGTTGAACTTTATCAAAGTGAAGTTCTTGCCTTCTGACACCACTCCTCTCCTCCAGCCCATGGACCAGCAGGTCATTTCAAACTTCAAAAAACTCTACACAAAAGCAGTATTTCAAAAGTGCTTTGAAGTGACCTCAGACACTGAATTGACTCCCTGTGAAAGCAAAAGACTTGGCACGAGATGTAACATTCCTCCAATGAAAAGCAGGGGCACCACGAGTAAACTGAGAGAGAACACAATAAGTGTCTGGGGCCCAAGACTGTTTAACTGCTTCCCAGCATACATAAGGGGTTTACCAATAGACCCCTGGCTGTTTTAACCCTTTCAGGGTCCGTTCCGTAGATCTATGGCTTTACGTTCAGGGTCCAAACCGTAGATCTACGCCATGAGCTCAGCTCACTCTGATAAGCTATGAGTGGTAAATTTGGGCCTAGATATGAGAGAATACATCTATGTGGTATGTGTGCACCACATAAAACAAATCCTGCAGCACACAGTGTATAATGAGAGAGAAAAACTGAGACCGTGATTTTCGATTAAAACAGCGATTTTGCAGTGTTTTTTCGTATGTTTTTTATAGTTGTATTTGCAATTTCTTGGTCTCATTTGATAGAATGGAAGATATGTTACAGAAGTAGAGATGATTTTGATTGGTTTTAGTACTGGAAATGGCTTGAAACTGAGCTCAAAGTAGCAGAAGTGTTAAATTTTTGTCAATGTTCAAGAGTAAACAAACGACCTTACACGTCTAATACACGCCAGCTGGTGGGTCTGATATACATTCACAAATGTGATGATGATATCTGTACAATTATTACAATATTGCATAACAGTAAATCTTCTATTTTTTTGGTTTGAATAAAAATTCATTATGTGAATAAAAAATCAAAATGGAATTCATTTGTAAAGCCTGAAAACATAACTAATGAGCAGAGGAAATGTTAGTTTAGTGTCAGGAATGCCTGCATTGTTTATTCTGGACCCTATTTTGAAATTGGAATATTTTGAACTTTGTGTTAAATTGGCCAAATTACCAATTTCCGATCATTTTATTTTGTAGTTGAAACAGTTGACTATGCGATTTCTTGTGCTCAATCGATAGAATAGAAGTAATACTAGTGAAATAGCTAAGAATTTGGTTGACTGGAATAATGTAATTGGCCTAAAATGAAAATTCTTAGACACTGGTGCACCCTTTAAAATTTGGCCTCTGGGCCCTGAGAGGGTTAAGAAGGCACTGGACAGGCACCTCAAGTCAGTACCTGACCAGCTGGGCTGTGGTTTGTATGTTTGCGTGTGGCCAGTAGTAACAGCCTGGTTGATCAGACCCTGATCCACCATGAGGCCTGGTCTCAGACTGAGCCGCGAGGGAGTTGACCCCCAAAACCCTCTCCAGGCATATTCCAGGTATCCCTCTTCAGACCTCTGGATAATACTTATAGTAACCTCACACCTCCTAATCACCAAGCTATGGATTCTCTGCATAATATTCACACCATACATTGCCCTTGAATGCAACATCCCCACTGCCTCTCGTGCTTAACAACATAAGAACATTGGTACCATATACACTCATACATTTCCCTCTTTGCTTCCATGGATAACATTCTTTGTGTCCACAGACTCCTCACTGCACCACTCACCTTTTTACCTTAGTCACTTCTGTGGTTCATCTTGTCTTTCATAGACACATTTGCTCTTTCCAGTGCTCACTTTTAGTTTCCTTCCTTTACACACCCTTCAAAATTCATCCACCAATCTTTGTACATTCTCTTTAGAATCTCCCAAATGCCCAGTGTCATCAGTAAAAAATTTTCTTACAGTTAACTCTCAGCATTTTGAGCCTTTTACAACATGCATGACTTTTTTTTTTTAATGAACCACCCATATCCCACTGAAACAGGGTGACCTAAAAAAAAAAACTCAAGATTTTCTTTTTAAATTTGGTAATTTTTACAGGAGAAGGGGTTACCACCCCCTTGCTCCTGGCATTTTAGTCACCTCTTATGACATGCATGGTTTATGGAGGAAGAATTCTTTTCCACTTCTCCATGGAGATGAATGGAAAATAAACAAGAACAAGAACTATTAACTTTTTCAGGGTTGGTGCCATACTAGTACGGCTTGCACGCCAGGGTTGGTGCCGTACTAGTACGCATAAATTCTAGTGGGTTCAAAGTAAGTGGGAAACAGCTGGTAGGCCTAGATGTGTGAGAATGGGTCTGCTTGGTCAGTGTGCTCGGTAGGAAAAAATTGGGGACCCATTGGTGCATTGTGGGAATGTCATTTTAGTACACCTTGCTTACCATGCCTCATGGTAAGAAACTCCTCACTCTTTGGTGAATTGGGACACTTGTTCCCCAGTGACAGTTCTGATACAGATGGAAGTGTCAGTGAAAATGAGTTTCAAGGTTTTGACGAGGTTGTGACTGACACTAATGACCATAATACCGATAATAATTAGGAAAATCCAGATGACCCTCAACCTTCCACCTCTGGTGCTGGGCCGTCTTGTTCATGTTCAGTTGTACCAGAATGAAAGAGGAAACTCTTATTTTCCCATATCCAGGACTCAGATGTGAGCAGTGGTGATATGATAGTGAATATGAACTCCAAGCTCTTGAAAACAGTTCCAGTAGCGAGAGTGAAGTGTTAGTATATACGACGGTATATGCGCTCTGGTAGTGTGCCATGTGCTATTCCAAGGGAAAGGAGTACTTCTCGGAGTACATCCCATGGCTGTACAACAGGAACAGATAGTGAAAATGAAGATGATAGCGTTGCAATTGGGATGGAAAATGGGCATGCATCTGTTGGTGGTAGTGGTGGTGCCAGCCGTGAAGCACCAGCAGTTGGCTATGCTGCCACCCATGCTGCTGACTCAGCAGAACTACAACAAAGGCCACTATCCCCCACCCACCCACTTCACCAACCTCCACAACCACAAACACCTGTCAGTATCCAGTACCCACCAGCAGACTGCACCTGGCTGGCAGGAAGCTGCCAATTTTGTTCCCAATCCCCATCACTTTGATAAAAGTCAAAGTGGAATATGGCCATCTTGTACACTTGGGAACAATGCCACTGAACTGGAATGTTTCAAGTTATTCTTTGACGAATCCCTGATGGAAATTATTGTCAGGGAAAGCAACAGATACTTCGGTTACACCATGGCAAACACAATGCTTTCACCAAACTCATGCCTACACCAGTGGAAGGAGACAACTGTGGCTGAGATGTATCTTTTGTTTGCCACAATAATGCTTATGCCACATGTGTATAAGCACAGTGTCAAATCATGCTTGTCGACAGACCGCCTGATTGCAACCACAGGTTTCAGTGATATAATAGGAGTGAATCGATTTGTGCTACTATTATGTATGCTTCACTTCTCAGACAAAACCAGGCCTGACAGAAATGACAGGTTATATAAGATTAGTAATGTGTTTGTGTATCTGAAACAGAAATTCAATATGTATGTATTTTTATCCCTTTAGGAAGCTTGTTATTGGTGAGTCTTTGATTCTGTTCAAAGGAAGACTCATTCAAGCAGTACATACCAGGCAAGATGAAACGCTTTTGTATAAAGTTGTTTGTGCTTTGTGATTGCTGCAGTTGTCTGGTATTGGATATAATTGTGTACACTGGAAGTACAGTAGGACCCCACTTATATGGCGAGTTAGGTTCCAGGCTACCGCTATAAAGTGGAACACCCTTTTTTTTTTCACTTATAAATGCATATAGATACTAGATAACAAGTTTACACTAACATATATTAAGTTAACAATAGAACTAGACATTAAAGAACAATTAAAAAGTAAAATACACATATAGTACACTCATTACTTACCTTAAAATATTTGTAGTCTTAATCTAGGGCAAGATGAGTAGTATTTATTGTAAGAAATCAAGTGTGGTATGTATGGTAGTCAGCCGGGCTACCATACCAGGCCAACCCACCCACACATATTCTATGATATTTAAGCATCCCAGAGCGATAAAATGTATATACAGTTCACTCATTACTTACCTTAAAATATTTGTAGTCTTAATGTAGGGTCAGAGACGAGTGAACGAGATAAAATGAATAATTGAGAGAGAGAGAGAGAGAATGAGTACATGAGAGAGGACAGACGCAGAGTTATGTAAAAATCCAGGCATACACGTCTGGTTTGTGTACAAATTACTTTATGTACCAGTTGTCTCTACATTGATACGGTAGAATAAATGAAGAAGAACTCCCATTCTCATGTAACACCATTTTTAGAAGAAATGACGCTCTGAGTGAAGGCAATGGAAATAAGTCACTCTGTTTGACTTCTTTGGGTTATCGTAGGTACTTTACACATATGCTGCTATGTATGATAATCTATGCAACTGTACAGTGGACCCCCGCATAGCGACCTTAATCCGTGCAAGAGGGCTGGTTGTTATGCAAAATGTTCAGTATGCGAATGAATTTTCCCCATAAGAAATAATGGAAATCAAATTAATCCGTGCAAGACACCCAAAAGTATGAAAAAAAAATTTTTACCACATGAAATATACATTTTCCTACACACAAAGAGAAGGATACATGCACAATAGTAGAGTAGTACATGCACAATATATATTGTGCATGTACTACTCTACTAAATGAAGAATAAATGACACTTACCTTTATTGAAGATGCAGCAATGACTGATGAGACACTGTGTCCTGGGAGTGCCTTTTAATCCTGAGTACTGTAGGTCTTGTTTGGCATTTTCTTCCAGAACATGCCTTATCACACTGTGTATGCCACTACGATTCTTAAATCTCTCAAACCAACCTTTGCTGGCTTTAAATTCACCAATATGAGCACTAGTTCCAGGCATTTTTCCCTGTTCACCTGGGTGTTAGTCGACTGGTCTGGGAGACAAGATTAAGGACCCCAATGGAAATAAGTTAGACAGTCTTCGATGACACTGACTTTTTTGGGTTATCCTGGGTGGCAAATCCTCTGGGGTTAATTGTTTCTTGGTATTCTCAATAAGCCACACCAACAACGGTGCTACAGCAGCAGCAGCAGCTGACGGTGGTACAGCAGCAACAGACGATGCTACAGCAGCAACAGACGATGCTACAGCAGCAACAGACGATGCTACAGCAGCAGCAGACGATGCTACAGCAGCAACAGACGATGCTACAGCAGCAGCAGACGATGCTACAGCAGCAGCAGATGGTACTACAGCAGCAGCAGCAGCTGATGGTGGTACAACAGCAGCAGCAGCTGACAGTGCAGCAGCAGCTGTACCACCAATAGTAGCGATGGTTGATTGGGGTTTATTATACAACCTGGCCAGCTCGGAGACACGCACTCCACTTTCATACTTATCAATGATCTTTTTCTTCATCTCTATAGTAGTTCTCACCCTTATTGCTGTAGGGTTGGCACTAGAAGCTTTCTTGGGGCCCATGGTCACTTATTTTCCAGAAAAAATCAAAAACACTGTACATAATAATACGAAATGTTCCGATTGTATGCTTGGATGTTACCGCGGAGGCTGGCTGGTAAACAATGCCACCGGCGGAACATGTGAGCGTGGCTCAGGCCGCACATTAGACGTGTCTCGGACGAAGGGCGGTGAGCGGGTTTTTGGGCGGTATGCGAGGCTAAATTTTTGCGATCAAAGCGATCGGTATGCGGATTGTACGGTATGCGATGAGTACGGTATGCGATGCGTACGGTATGCGGGGGTCCACTGTACACGTATTTGTGTATTCCTGAATAAACTTACTTACATACAAAGAGAATAATTTTCGACAGTTACCCCCAGTAACACATTTTCTCTTATGTTGGACTAGAGAAAACGTTATTCTTGCTGTCACTTGTACAAGTTGTCTGTCTACCACATCTCATATTTATGTTTGTTTATTCTGCTGTGGGGTGTATTTATCATCTTTATGTTATGTATCATGTTTTTTATAAAATTTTGAAAAAAAAAAACTGTCATAGATGGATTAATGATGTGTATACAGTGGACCCCCGGTTAACGATATTTTTTCACTCCAGAAGTATGTTCAGGTGCCAGTACTGACCGAATTTGTTCCCATAAGGAATATTGTGAAGTAGATTAGTCCATTTCAGACCCCCAAACATACACGTACAAACGCACTTACATAAATATACTTACATAATTGGTCGCATTCGGAGGTGATCGTTATGCGGGGGTCCACTGTATTAACGTAATATATGACATTAAACCTTTTGAGGGTTTCGGCCGTACTAGTACGGCTTACGCCCCAGGGTTTTTGACGTGCTAGTACGCCTAAATTCTAGCGCCCTCATATCTAGTGAGAGAAAGCTGGTAGGCCTACATATGAAAGAATGGGTCTATGTGGTCATTGTGCGCAGTATAAAAAAAATCCTGCAGCACACAGTGCGTAATGAGTAAAAAGAACTGGCCGTGTTTTTTTTTATTAAAACAGCGATTTTGCACTGTATTTTTGTATGGTATTTATTGTTGTATTCTAGTTTTCTTGGTCTCATTTTATAGAATGGAAGACATATTACAGAAATTGAGATGATTTTGACTGGTTTTCCAAAGAAAAGTACCTTGAAATTAAGCTCAAAGTAGCAGAAATGTTCGATTTTTACCAAAGTTCAAAAGTAAACAAATCATGCCAAGCGTCCAATTCACGTCAACTGGTGAGTCGAATATTCTTTCACAAGTGCACTGATATTATTTATACCTTTTCTACACTAATGCAGTAGTCTGCATAGCAGTAAATCTTCTATTTTTTGTAAGAATAAAAATTCTAATTGGAAAGCCAAAGAAATATAAGAGGGGCCTGGGGATGTGACTAACGAACAGAGAACTTGGCATTTTAGTGCCAGGAATGTCTTTCTTGTTTATTTTGGACCCTATTCGGAAATTGGCATCTTTTGAAATTTGTGTGAAATTGGCAAAATTGCTAAATTCTGACCACTTTATTGGATAGTTGAAATCGGTAAATGGGTGGTTTCTTGTACTCATTCGATAGAAAAAATTGAGTTCTAGCAAAATAGTTATGATTTTTGTCGACTAGTACACTGGAATTGGCCGAAAATAGGGCTCAAAGTGGGCAAAATCGCCAATGCATAAACATCATCAAGACTGCTAACTTCGCGAGAGCATAATTCCGTAAGTTTTCCATCAAATTTCATACTTTTGGTGTCATTATGATCAGGAAAAGATTCTCTATCTTTTCATAAGAAAAAATAATTTTTTTTTTTTGGAAATTTTGGCAACCCTGAGAACAAGTCTCTGAGAGGGCCTGGCGACCCCCAAAGGGTTAATGAGACTCGGTGATTATTATTATTATCATTACTAATATGGTGTCACTCGTACAAGTCGTCTGGCTACCACATCTCATATTTATATTTATTTATTCTACTGTGGGGTGTATTTATCATCTTTATATGTTATGTATCGTGTTTATTATATAATTTTGAAAAAATATCGTAGATGGATTAATGAAAATATGTATATTAACATAATATACAACATTTAATGAGACTCGGTGATTATTATTATTATTATTATTATTATTTTTATTATTGCTAATATGGTGTCTCGAGACAAGACACACTTACTGATTTTAATGTGTACCTGCACGCCAGCACATTGTGTAAGTTTATTTAGGTACAGGTATACGTAAGTATAATTATCAGAGTATATATAAAATCCTAGGTAGTAGGTTGGTAGACAGCAACCGCCCAGGGAGGTACTACCGTCCTGCCAAGTGAGTGTAAAACGAAAGCCTGTGATTGTTTTACATGATGGTAGGATTGCTGGTGTCCTTTTTTCTGTCTCATGAACATGCAAGATTTCAGGTACGTCTTGCTACTTCTACTTACACTTAGGTCACACTACACATACATGTACAAGCGTATATATACATACCCCTCTGGGTTTTCTTTTATTTTCTTTCTAGTTCTTGTTCTTGTTTATTTCCTCTTATCTCCATGGGGAAGTGGAACAGAATTCTTCCTCCGTACGCCATGCGTGTTGTAAGGGGGAATTAAAATGCCGGGAGCAAGGGGCTAGTAACCCCTTCTCCTGTATATATTACTAAATGTAAAAGGAGAAACTTTCGTTTTTCCTTTTGGGCCACCCCGCCTCTGTGGGATACGGCCGATGTGTTGAAAGAAAGAAAGATATATAAAATATGAAATACAGGTACCATCCAACTTATGACCGAGCTTGGTTGCAATCAACCGGTCGTAAGTCGAAATGGACGTAAGTTGAACCTTACTGCTGAATATCACAATCACATTTTTGTAATGACTTTATTTTATTGTTTTATTTTGGTATTTCATTTTTTACTTTACTTTTTATGCTGTTAGTACTGTATTTTATACTGTAAGGTTTAGGATGAACACTGTGTTTGACACAAACAGTTGTTTATTTCCCAGAAATTTGGCATACAAAACACGGTCGTAAGTCGAGTGGTCGTATGTCAAGCAGTTTGTAAGTCGGATGATAGGTGTAATTTAACCCTTTCAGGGTCCACAGGCCCTCTCAGAGACTTGTTCTCAGGGTCCCCCAAATTTCAAAAAAAAAAAATAATTTTTCTTATGAAAACATAGAGAATCTTTTCCCAATCATAATGACACCAAAAATATGAAATTTGATGAAAATTTACAGAATTATGCTCTCACGAAGTTAGCCGTCTTGACGATGTTTATGCATCGGCGATTTTGCCCACATTGAACCCTATTTTCAGCCAATTCCAGTGCAACAGTCGACGAAAATCATACCTATTTTGCTAGAACTCCATTTTTTTCTATCAAATGAGTACAAGAAACCACCCGTTTACCAATTTCAACTATCCAGTACAGTGGTCAGAATTTAGCAATTTTGCCAATTTCACACAAAACTCAAAAGATGCCAATTTCCAAATAGGGCCCAGAATAAACAAGAAAGACATTCCTGGCACTAAAATAACATTTCCTCTGTTCATTAATCATGTCCCCACGCCCCTCTTACATTTTTACATTTTGAATTTTTATTCTCACAAAAAATAGAAGATTTACTGTTATGCAGACTAGTGCATTAGTGTAGAAATGGTATAAATAATATTGGTGCACTTGTGAAAGAATATTAGACTCACCAGTTGACGTGTATTGGACGCTTAGCATGATTTGTTTACTTTTGAACTATGGTAAAAATCAAACATTTCTGCTATTTTGAGCTCAATTTCAAGGTACTTTTCATTGTAAAACCAGTGAAAATCATCTCAATTTCAGTAATATGTCTTCCATTCTATCAAATGAGACCAGGAAAACTAGAATACAACAATAAATACCATATGAAAATACAGTGCAAAGTCGCTGTTTTAATCCAAAAACACGGTCAAAGTTTTTTTCTCATTACGCACTGTGTGCTGCAGGATTTTTTTTATACTGCGCACACTGACCACATAGACCCATTCTTTCATATGTAGGCCTACCAGCTTTCTCTCACTAGATTTGAAGGAGCTAGAATTTATGAGCACTAGTACGTCAAGGACCCTGGCACGTAAGCCGTACTAGTACAGCCGAAACAGTGAGAGGGTTAAAAACACTTTAAATTTTGGAGTTTCTAGACATAATGGAGAGACTTAGTGCTTAAGGATCTCACGGAGAATGTAAACAAACCAGATGGGGCGTGGTGACCATATTAGAAAGTCAGGGGGGAGCCGTATAGGGAGTTTTGGTCATAATTTGAAATGACCATATTAGCAGAATGCTGTAAAGCGAACTGCCGTAAACTGGGGCCCTACTGTAATACATTGCGAGATACCAGGAAGTTACTGGGTATCTCTGGTGATGTGGTTAGAACAATGATGGAACCATATCTTGGTAAAGGGCATACATTATATACTGATAACTGGTACACAAGCCCCTTAGTCAGTGATTTCTTGCAAGTGAACATGACAGATGTGTGTGGCACAGTGCGTGGAAATCGTAAACATAAGCCCAGGTTCGACGCTGGCACTTGTAGAGGTGAGGTGCAGGCGTTTGCTGCCAATGACATCATGGCATTTCGGTGGTTTTAGGGTGAACTGTCATCAGTTCACCCTAACGAAATGGCAGACACTGGCAGGCAGCATAGAGAGAGTAATGAACCCATTCTAAAACCTGCAGCTATGATTGACTACACCCTCAATATGCATTCAGTGGACAAGTGCGATATGCAGATTGGGTTTGCTGATTGTGTTCGCAGGAGTTATTAGTAGTACATGAAACTTTTTTCATATTCCATGCTCAATGCTTATAATATGTATAAGATGAGGACCAGAAACAAACCACCATATGGCGAATTTTGTTTGTCTGTCATCAGACAAATAATAATCAAGTACCAAACACAAATAACCCGCACATAGAAGAGAGAAACTTACGACGACGTTTCGGTCCGACGTGGACCATTTACAAAGTCGCACTGAAACGTCGTTGTAAGCTCCTCTCTTCTATGTGCGGGTTATTTGTGCATTGTTCCAGTCACGGTAGTGTGCCTTTTTTTTGTTAATCAAGTACCAAGGAACAACACCTGCAATAGAAAACCGCCCACGAAATTATCAATAACTAACTTCTTGTCTGAAGCATGGTGATCACTTCCTAATGAAACTGCCTGCTACTGCTGTCAAGAAAAAGGCTCAGAAGAGGTGTTACGTCTATGCACATACAAAACAACGCCCACAGTAACGCAGAGACACTCGTTTTATGTGTGAGGAATGCAAAACACCATTGTGCATGACACCGTGTTTCAAAGACTTCCACAGGCCGCAGAACTTCTAAGAACATGTCCAGTGACTGTATATATGTATATATAATATAGAAAAATTGTAATAAACAACATTTTATTTTGTTCGTTTGTGTAAACATGTTTTGTAAACAGTACAATGACAACAGTGTTTGTGCAGTGATTGTGTAGTACAAAAACAGTGAATAATTACAAAATAGTCCTCATGTTGGTCTCACAGACCATAAAAGTTACTTGAAAAGAAAAAATATTAAAAAAATAGTAGAAAAAGGTAGGAAAAAAACGAAATAAATGATTACCGGGTGACCGGCAATCGGCGATTTTGGGGTATGCAGGTAAATTTCTGTCAACTTCACGCCTCCATATCTCGGTAAGTATTGATGGCAAAAATTATTTTTTTTTAGCCTATAAAATTTAGAAAAAACTATCTTTTCGTAAGAAATTTTTTTTTTCGAATATTTTCCGACCCTGAGAACAGGTTTGGGAGAGAGCCTGCCGACCCTGAAAGGGTTAAGGAAATAGAAGAATACACCGATGAGTGTGTATACACATACATGTACATGATGTATAATGCGACCTAAATGTAAGTCAAAGTAGCAGGATGTACCTGTTGTTTTCCATGTTTATTTATTTATTTATTTATTTATTTATTTACAATTTGAGCACACATACAGAGGTACAAAAAAATACAGATAAGAGCAGCATGCCAAAGCCACTTATACTATGCATAGCATTACGGGCTGGCTTAAAATTAACTTAAGATTAACTAAGCAATGATGAAATCAGTGATAAAACATCAATGTAAACAGATTACTATAAAGCACAAGTGAGTATTACAAAGACAGGTCATATGGTTGCATTCAGTCGTATGAAGGATTCTGTTAGGTAGTGTATTTAAAAAATAATAAAGTTAGATTGGGTTTTAGGTTTAACATTTATGTGATATAATTGTGAGAAACATTTAAGATATACAATTTATAAGGTTCAGTTATTCAGTATTTATTTGGTTTTGGGTGAGTAAGTGATCTTTGAGAAGAGACTTGAATTTATAAACAGGTAGTGTTTCTTTTATATTTACAGGTAATGAATTCCAGATTTTAGGGCCTTTTATGTGCATTGAGTTTTTGCATAGTGACACCAGCAATGCTACTATTCTGTATTTATACATAAACTATTTTTGTAACATGTTATTCATTTTTTGTTATAGGATTTTATTTATTAAATTATATTTATATATATATATATATACACACACACACATATATTTATATTACAGCAAGCCATGGAGCAGATGGTTCTGAAGTCAGTGTAGTGCGAATGGGAAGTGGCGGAGTGGAGAATCTCGGTGAAGCAAGTGTTAATGCCTTAGTTGCTACTTCTGATGGCGCTCAGCATGTTAATCTTACTGTTGAGGGATTCCCAGCAATTCCAATTGAAGGTTAGAAAATTATTATTAATTTGAAACTATTTGAATTTACAAATCACTGAGTATAATGAATAAGAATTCTATTTTGTAACCATAATCTCATGAAGGAGTAGCAATAATGTTGAAGGATAAGCTATGGCAGGAAAAGCGGGACTATAAATGTATTAATTCAAGGATTATGTGGAGGAAAATAAAGGTTGGATGTGAGAAGTGGGTTATAGTAAGCGTATATGCACCTGGGGAAGTGAGAAGTATAGAGGAGAGTGAGTGAGTTTGGGAAATGTTGAGTGAATACGTGGGGAGTTTTGAACCAAGTGCGAGAGTACTTGTGGCTGGGGATTTTAATGCTGAAGTGGGTAAAAATGTTGTGGAGGGAGTAGTAGGTAAATTTGGGGTGCCAGGGGTAAATGAAAATGGGGAGCCTTTAATTGAGCTATGTGTAGAAAGAGGTTTGGTAATAAGTAATACATATTTTGTGAAAAAGAGGATAAATAAATATACAAGGTATGATGTAGCATGTAATGAAAGTAGTTTGTTAGGTTATGTATTGGTGGATAAAAGGTTGATGGGTAGGCTCCAGGATGTACACGTTTATAGAGTTGCAACTGATATATCAGATCATTATCTAGTTGTAGCTACAGTTAGAGTAAGAGGTAGATGGGATAAGAGGAAAATGGCAACAACAAGTAAGAGGGAGGTGAAAGTGTATAAACTAAGGGAGGAAGAAGTTCAGGTGAAATATAAGCAACTACAGTGGACCCCCGGTATTCGATAAATCCGGTATTCGATGCATTTTAATGCAAAAATTTTGCCTCGGTATCCGATTGAAAACCCGGTATTCGATACGATTCGTACGAGACGTGTCCACATGTGGCCTGAACTGCCCTATGTGTGCCAGTGTTTACAAGCCAGCCAGTGTGTGCGCATCTAAGGATACATTCGGTACATTCCATATTATCACTGTTTTTGGTGCTTGTTTCTGCAAAATAAGTCACCCTGGGCCCCAAGAAAGCTTCTAGTGCCAACCCTGTGGTAAAAAGGGTGAGAATTAGTATGGAAATTAAGAAAGATTTTGAAGGGTTTGGGGCTAACCCTGAGAAGCCTATGCCAGTTGTGGAATCCATTGTGCCTACTTCAAAAATTAAGGAAATGTGTGCACAGTGGGTTGAACTGCAAACCTTTATGGATGAAAATCATATAACGGGATTGTTTGGCATTCTGGTAGCGGGTGGTTAATGATAAACTTCTTCGGAGGCTTCTTACTTTATTGTTAAGTCGTGGTGGGTACACAGGCTTGTGTGTTTGAGCCCATGGCCCGGGCAGGGCCATCCCACGAGAGAGAGAGCTAGTAGGCCTTCTGTCTTCCTGCTAGGCTGCTGTGTGAGTGAGAGTGAGGCAAGGGCAGGCAGGCTGAAGTGGCAACGCCTATAGGTGGCAGCACCAGCATGGCGCGAAATATGAACTAAGCTGGCAGACAGCATGGGCTGTCTGTGCAGACAGTACAGGCTGTCTACATACGCTCGGCCACCTACCGCGAGTCGTCCCGACACGACAATACTGGTGGTAAAAGAAACTCGGTCTCTCTCTCATAGGAACAGGGCACAGAACACAAAATAAAAACATATATATACATATGGACATGGAAAAAAAACTTCCTACAGGGAGGGAAGAAAAAACATGTGGGGTGTGCTAAACATTGTGGTCATAGGCAGTGAGCGTCGAAGGGCATCACTGCACGCCTTCCTGCGTCTGGACAGATACTGCAGCACAGGAGACATCGCTGCGGCTGAGCTGTGACGTAACAGGGTACGGTCTCCTCTGGAACGGTGAAGCAGTCATTGTAGGCGTCGCTGCAGGTTTTCACTCAACCTGGGGCACGACATGCTGGTGCCCTCGAGTGAGGCGTCGACAAAACTCGGCAACTGGGCAGGACTTCTGGCAAGCGACTCAGGAGGACACTTCTCGACTGGTACTGTCACTGGGCTGTCACTGCCGGCGAGCGTGGAGTGAGTTGTGGAGCGAGTTGTGGCAGAGACGACTGGGCGAAACACCTGGGAGTCGTAACATCATACACCAGACTGCAGTGAGAGAGCTAGCAGTCAAAGTGACATCTTCTTCGTGCAGGCTGCTCACTGGAGCATGTGACACGAGGCTGACACAGTGTGTCATTCTCTCGACAGTTGGAGTTATAGCAGAAGTTAGTCTAAGCGTCCCCAGACTTGTTTCTCTACATATAACTGCACTCTGACGGTCTGGAGGTGAAGTGAAACAAATCTCGATGGGAATCGTAGCAGGTACGATTCTGCAGAACATCACGAGCGACAAGCATAAAAGCTTTCTGTACAAAAGGGCTCGGTCACTCGTTGCTGTCTGATAGCAGCTGTCAAACACACTGGTCACACAGGTGACTTAGCACAGTGGTGCTACTCAGGTCTGGCTCAGACCTCACTGGACACACGGAAACTTTAAACACACCCGCGGTAAATGCGGTACAACATGGCTTAAACTAGCAAATGATGCTTTTCTGTGCATAAAACTGACACTAAGACATATACTAAAATGTGAGAACATTGACTGAGAGGAATTAACACGACATATATCTTCTCTTAGTCTTCTCGACAATATTTTAATAATTACTGAACACTCGATGGTGACATCATGTGATGTCAGGCGTGATGTCGCGAGGTGACGTCAGCAGCACTGACGTCAGCAGACATCTCGAGGTGACGTCAGGCAGACATCGTGAGGTGACGTCAGCAGACATCTCGAGGTGACGTCAGGCAGACATCATGACGTCATGAAGTCGGGGCAGCATCGTGGGTGACGTCAATGTGATGCGGGCAGCAGACCACAGCATGTGCCCTGAGACATCTGGCTCGGTAACTCACGTGGTTTGTAGATCCACGTGACATCGCCCACACCCAACGTGGCGTCGGGATCCACATGACGTCGTGATCTACGTGGCATGCTGATCCACGTAGCTTCGAGTGGCCTCGGGCACTCGGATACACAGCACCGGCAAAGAATTCACACGACAAACAGCAGAAAACACAGCAGAGGGAGTGGGCAGTGGTGAGTGGTGTACGGTAGGCTGGTGAGGTGTGAGAGTACAGCAGGGTGAGGCAAGGAGCGGCCACTTCCTCCTCCCACAAACACGTGGAGAACTCACACTGGACGCAGAAATCGCCACAAAACTCACCTCTGGTTTTTGCTGAAACAGCTGTGCTGAGCTGAACAACAACAGCAGCAACATACAAGTGACGCTGAACACGTGACTTGGGAAACAGCGTGGGACGCTGTAGCGTGGGGTCACTTACAATTCTCGGAGAATTTCGGCAAATTTCGGCTGGATCCTGCTTGTACCTGTGTCTGGATGCTGAAACGTGCAGACACGACATCAGGATAACTCGTTGAGAGACGGATGCTTGTTGTGTAGGGGGATGAAATGAACAACTTCATTCCTTCCTTCCTCTCTCTTGGCAAACACACTGCTGCGACCACAGCTTTCCACCATTTATAACGAGTTTATTTGGCGTAGCTGCAAGTGGGTGGTTAATGATATATGTCTTCCAAGGCTTCTTTGTTTATTGAAAAATGTTGTGGTGGGTACACAGGCTTGTGTGTTTGTGTCCATGGCCCGGGAGGGCCATCCCACGAGAGAGAGCTAGGTGTAGGCCTTCTGTCTTCCTGCTAGGCCGCTGTGTGAGTGAGAGTGAGGCAAGGGCAGGCAGGCTGAAGTGGCAACGCCTATAAGTGGCAGCACCAGCATGGCGCGAAATATGAACTAAGCTGACAGACAGCATGGGCTGTCTGTGCAGACAGTACAGGCTGTCTACAATCACCCTAACACAGCTATTGCAAGCCGTGCTGGTGACTATTACAATGACAATGTTGTGGCCCGTTTTAGACAAATAGTAAAGGAACGGGAGGTACAGAGCTCTTTGGACAGATTTGTTTTGCGACAGAGGTCCAGTGACTCTCAAGCTGGCCCTAGTGGCATTAAAAGAAGAAGGGAAGTAACCCCGGAAAAGGACTTGCTACCTCAAGTCCTAATGGAAGGGGATTCCCCTTCTAAACACTAACACCATCCACACTCTCCCCTCCTCCCATCCCATCAATCATCACCAGATCTTCAATAAAGGTAAGTGTCATGTAACTGTGCATGTCTTCTTCAGTTTGTGTGTATTAAAATTAATATTTCATGTGGTAAAAATTTTTTTTTTTCATACTTTTGGGTGTCTTGCATGGATTAATTTGATTTCCATTATTTCTTATGGGGAAAATTGATTCGCTTTTCGATATTTTTGGTATTCGATGAGCTCTCAGAAATGGATTAATATCGAATACCGGGGGTCCACTGTATTGGCAGAAAGGTGGGCTGGTGCAGGTATGAGTAGTGGGGAAGAGGGGGTTGAAGAGGGTTGGAATGGTTTTAAAAATACAGTATTAGAATGTGGGGCAGAAGTTTGTGGTTATAGGAGGGTGGGTGCAGGAGGAAAGAGGAGTGATTGGTGGAATGATGAAGTAAAGGGTGTGATAAAAGAGAAAAAGTTAGCCTATGAGAGGTATTTACAAAACAGAAGTGTTATAAGAAGAGTAGAGGATATGGAGAGTAAAAGAAAGGTGAAGAGAGTGGTGAGAGAGTGCAAAAGGAGAGCAGATGATAGAGTGGGAGAGGTACTGTCAAGAAATTTTAATGAAAATAAGAAAAAATTTTGGAGTGAGTTAAACAAGTTAAGAAAGCCTAGGGAACAAATGGATTTGTCAGTTAAAAACAAGAGTAGGGGAGTTAGTAGATGGGGAGATGAGGTATGAGGTAGATGGCGAGAATATTTTGAGGAACTTTTAAATATCGACTAAGAAAGGGAGTCTGTAATTTCATGCATTGACCAGGGAGGTATACCATCTTTTAGGAGTGAAGAAGAGTAGGATGTGAGTGTGGGGAAGGTACGTGAGGCATTATGTAGAATGAAAGGGGGTAAAGCAGCTTGAACAGATGGGATCATGACAGAAATGTTAAAAGCAGGGGGGGGGACATAGTGTTGGAGTGGTTGGTATTTTTGTTTAATAAATGTATGAAAGAGGGGAAGGTACCTAGGGATTGGCAGAGAGCGTGTATAGTCCCTTTATATAAAGGGAAGGGGGACAAAAGAGATTGTAAAAATTATAGAGGAATAAGTTTACTGAGTATACCACGAAAAGTGTATGGTAGGGTTATTATTGAAAGAATTAGAGGTAAGACAGAATGTAGAATTGCGGATGAGCAAGGAGGTTTTAGAGTGGTTAGGGGATGTGTAGATCAAGTGTTTACATTGAAGCATATATGTGAGCAGTATTTAGATAAAGGTAGAGAAGTTTTTATTGTATTTATGGATTTAGAAAAGGCATATGATAGAGTGAAGAAGAAATGTGGCAAATGTTGCAAGTATATGGAATAGGTGGTAAGTTACTAAATGCTGTAAAGAGTTTTTATGAGGATAGTGAGGCTCAGGTTAGGGTGTGTAGAAGAGAGGGGGACTACTTCCTGGTGAAAGTAGGTCTTAGACAGGGATGTGTAATGTCACCATGGTTGTTTAATATATTTATAGATTGGGTTGTAAGAGAAGTAAATGCTAGGGTGTTTGGGAGAGGGGTGGAATTAAATTATGGGGAATTAAATACAAAATGGGAAGAGAGACAGTTACTTTTTGCTAATGATACTGCACTTACGGGAGATTCTAAAAAAAAATTGCAAAGGTTAGTGGACGAATTTGGGAGTGTGTGTAAAGGTAGAAAGTTGAAAGTGAACATAGAAAAGAGAAAAGTGATGAGAGTATCAAATGATTTAGATAAAGAAAAATTAGATATCAAATTGGGGAGGAGGAGTATGGAAGAAGTGAATGTTTTCAGATATTTGGGAGTTGACGTGTCAGCAGATGGATTTATGAAGGATGAGGTTAATCATAGAATTGATGAAGGAAAAAAGGTGAGTGGCGCATTGAGGTATATGTGGAGGCAAAAAATGTTATCTATGGAGGCAAAGAAGGGAATGTTGAAAGTGTAGTGGTATCAACATTCTTATATGGGTGTGAAGTTTGGGGTTGTAAATGCTGCAGCAAGGGGGCGGTTTGGGAGGCAGTGGAGTGTCCTGTCTAAGGGCAATATGTGGTGTAATATTATGCAGAAAAATTCGAAGTGCGGAAATTAGAGAAAGTGTGAGTTAATAAAGTATAAGTCGAGGCGAAGAGGTTGTTGAGGTTGTTTGTCATTTAGAGAGAATGGATCAAAGTAGAAGACATGGAGAACGTAATAAATCTGTGGGGAAGGAAGGCGGGGTAGGGTCGCCCTCGAAAAGGGTTTGGGAAGGAGGGGTAAAGGAGGTGTTGTTGGCGGGGGGTTTGGGACTTCCAGCAAGCGTGCGTGAGCGTGTTAGATAGGGGTGAATGGAGACAAATGGTATCTGGGACCTGACAAGCTGTTGGAGTGTGAGCAGGGTAATATTTAGTGAAGGGACTCGGAAACCGGTTATTTTATATAACCGGACTTGAGTCCTGGAAATGGGAAGTACAATGCCTGCAATTTAAAGGAGGGGTTTGGGATATTGGTAGTTTGGAGGGATATATTGTGTATTTTTTATACGTATATACTTCTACACTGGGGATATAGTTTTGGAGTGGTTGGTGCAATTATTTAATAAATGTATGGAAGAGGGTAAGGTACCTAGGGATTGGCAGAGAGCATGCATAGTTCCTTTGTATAAAGGCAAAGGGGACAAAAGAGAGTGCAAAAATTATAGGGGGGATAAGTCTGTTGAGTATACCTGGTAAAGTGTATGGTAGAGTTATTATTGAAAGAATTAAGAGTAAGAACATAAGAACATAAGAAAGGAGGAACACTGCAGGAGGCCTGCTGGCCCATACTAGGCAGGTCCTTTACAATTCATCCCACTAACAAAACATTTGCCCAACCCAATTTTCAATGCCACCCAAGAAATAAGCTCTGATGTGAAAGTCCCACTCAAATCCAACCCCTCCCACTCATGTACTTATCCAACCTAGATTTGAAACTACCCAAAGTCCCAGTCTCAATAACCCAACTAGGTAGACTGTTCCACTCATCAACTACCCTATTTCCAAACCAATACTTTCCTATGTCCCCTTTTTAAATCTAAAACTTAAACTAATTTAAATCCGTTACTGCGGGTTTCTCTTGGAGAGACATCCTCAAGACCTTATTAATATCCCCTTTATTAATACCTATCTCCCACTTATACACTTCGATCAGGTCCCCCTCATTCTCGTCTAACAAGTGAATGTAACTTAAGAGTCTTCAATCATTCTTCATAAGGAAGATTTCTAATGCTATGTATTAATTTAGTCATCCTACGCTGAATGTTTTCTAACGAATTTATGTCCATTTTGTAATACGGAGACCAGAACTGAGCTGCATAATCTAGGTGGGCCCTTACTAATGATGTAAAAAGCTGCAGTATGACCTCTGGACTTCTGTTGCTTACACTTCTTAAATTTTAAATCCCAGTAATCTATTTGCCTTTTTACGTACGCTTAGGCATTGCTGTCTTGGTTTAAGGTTGCTGCTCACCATAACCCCCAAGTCCTTTTCACAATCTGTATGGCTAAGTTCTACATCATTTAACTTATAAGTACTAGGGTTTAGGGCACTCCCAAGCTTCAGAACCTTGCATTTATCTACATTGAACTGCATCTGCCACTTTTCTGACCAAGAATAGAGTTTGTTTAAATCCCCCTTGAATTTTCCCAATAAAACATCTACGTTTGAATCAATTATCCTCCCTATCTTTGTGTCATGGGCGAATTTGCTCATATCACTAGTAATTCCCTCATCAAGATCATTGATATATATTATAAACAACAAGGGGCCCCAAGACTGATCCCTGTGGAACGCCACTTGTTACAGATCCCCACTCCGATTTAACCCCATTTATGGACACTCTCTGCTTCCTGTCAGTGAGCCATTAAATCGATCCCCGAGAGCACTTTTCCCCCAATGCCATGAGCTGCCACTTTCTTTAACAGTCTATGGTGCGGAACTCTATCAAAAACCTTACTAAAATCTAAGTAAATAATATCAAATTCTTTATTGTGGTCAACAGCCTCAAAAGCTTTACTGAAGAAAGTTAATAAATTAGTTAGACAAACCGGCCTCTTGTGAATCCATGCTGAGTATCATTAATCAAGCTATCTTATCGAGATGGCTTCTTATAATCTCAGCTATAACTGACTCTAGTAATTTGCCTACAATTGAGGCAGGCTTATTGGGCGGTAATTTGAAAGGTAACGACTTGTCCCGTTTTAAAAATAGGAGTTACATTAGCCATCTTCTCATATCAGACACTACACCGTTTGAAGAGATAAATTAAAAATATTAGTTAATGGTTCACAGAGTTTTCCCTTTGCATTCCTTAAGAACCCTTGAAAAACCTCATCAGGGCCCGGCGACTTATTTTGCTTCAGTCTATCTGCTTCACAACCATCCACTAGTGACTGTGATGTTACATAATTTATCTTCTTCTAGCCCACTGTAAAAATTAATTACTGGAATATTGTTAGTGTCTTCCTGTGTAAAAACTGAGAGAAAATAATTATTTTAAAATCAAGCACATTTCATTCTCTTTTGTCAGTAAGGTCCCATATTATTTTAAGGGGACCTATCTTATCTCTAACTTTTGTTCTATAGATCTGGAAAAAACTTTTTGGTTTAGTTTTGAATCCCTAGCAACTTAATTTCATAGTCCCTTTTAGCTTTCTTATCCCCTTTTTAATGTCCCTCTTAATGTCAATATACTGATTCATAAGATGACCCTCACCTCTTTTGATACGCCTATAAATTCCTTTTCTTATCCCTAGTAGATATTTGAGGGCCCATTATTCAATCCATTTTTGGGGCATTTCTATTTGATCAATTTCTTTAATGGATAAAAAGCTCTTTGAGCCCC
>NC_069451.1:17616399-17637352 GCF_026875155.1 Cherax quadricarinatus | reverse complement strand
TCCCTTTTCCCCCGGTATTGGACTGAAGAAGCCAACTGGTGGCAAAACATTTCCCAAAAAAAAGATATTCAAATGTTGCAAAAGTGTTTCATTTATCTTTCCTGTAAAACTTGTTCTGTACCTTTTCAAATCACTTACTCTCACAGCATAAATAAAGTAATGTGTTCACAGTGGAGAGATAGCACCCACAAAGAATATACAACCTAACCTGATTCCTCCTTTCTTCTTCTCCCTCTTCCCCTTTCTTCTTTCCTTTTTCTCCTTTGAGTTGTCTTTCTTCTGCACTGTGGATTTGTTCCTTTATTTATTTATTTATTTATTCCCCCCCCCCCCATTCCTCGGTATTCTTGCTCTTACCCTCTGTGGGCACCTAGCTCCCTTGCAGTACTCCCCTTTCTTAGTATTTGACTGGCTCCTCCTCTTACTACCTCCCCACTACTACTACTTCCTTCCACCTCCACTGCTGCTACTCCTACTACCTCCTGCCTACATATACCCTTCCCGCTCTTCTTTTCATTAGTGTGACTTTGTAAATGGTCCAAGTCAGACCAAAATGTTGTCGTAAGCTCCTCTCTTCTATGTGCGGGTTATTTGTGCATCGTTCCAGTCACAGTATTGTGCCTTTTTTGTTATTTAATTTATAAAGCATTTCAACCATTATGAGCAGAACACTTGGATTATTCTCTTTGGAAGGGAGAAGAAAGAGATACTTAAAAACATGTATATTGTCTGATATCTAACTTGCACACTTCTAAAACAACTTACTGAAGTGAAAGATATGGAGAAAGTGTGTAGTATACCTAATGAAGAGCAGGGAATCCATGGGACCAGTTACAGAGCACTATGTCAACTGTGGCCCAAGACTTTTCAACATATTACTACCAGATCTCATAAATATTACCAGAAAGAAAGTAGAAAAAAACAACAACTGGACAGCTTCTTGCTACAAGTGCTGAATCAGCCAGGTTGTGAGGCAATCAACAGGAAAGTCTGGCCGAGGAGGAAATAAATGCTATTTTAGACATTCAAGAAAAAACTAAGAATGAAGAATTCTCTAGTGATGAGTGTGTTGAAAGATTTGCAAAGTGTGTGGTATTATCTGATTGATTATTTTCAAGGGTGCTTAAAGAAGGCAAGTGGGAACTTAGTCAACTGATAACAAGGCTGTTTAACTCATCAGTCCAAACCAGTGTTGTGCTAGAGATGTGAAATATGGCTAATGTTATTTCTATCTTTAAATCAAAGAATAAGTTAATTTCATCAAATTACTGCCCAGTAAGCCTGATATCAATAGTAGGCAAATTGATAGAATCAATTATAGCCAATAAAATAAGCCACCTTAATGAGCATAATTTGAGTCTCACAAATTCACAAGAGCTTGTTCCTGCCTAACAAATTTACTAGCCTCCTTCAGTAGATCATTTGAGGCATTGGACTGTGATTAAGAATATATTGTTGTTTATTTGGACTTCAGTAAGGCTTTCAAAAGACTTCCATACCAAAGACTTAAGAAAAGTAGCAACTCATGATATAGGAGTAAAAGTTCGAACATGGATCAAGGCATGACTAACCAATAAAAAGCAGAGTCAGCATAAATAGGGTGAAATCAGACTTGGTCCACTGTTGGTCATCATTTACAGCAATGACTTTGGTGAAGAAATAACAAGTGACATGTGTAAATTCACCAATGACACAAAAAAGGCTAAATGATAGATTTTGAGGAGGGTACCATTGAACTTCAGAAAGATTTGGACAATCTAATGTCATGATATGAAAAGTGGCAGATGCAGTTTACAGCAGAGAAGTGTTGGGAATGAAAATAACTCTCATACTTATAAACTAGGTGATGCAGAGCAGGCATTTCTCTTTTCACTAAGTCTAATACTTAACCCTTTCAGGGTCCAGAGGCCAAATTTCAAAGTGTGCACCAGGGTCCAAGAATTAAAAAAAAAAAATTATTTTTTCTTATGAAATGCTAGAGAATCTTTTTCTGAGGGTAATAAAGCAGAAAGTGTGAAATTTGATGGAAAATTGATGAAATTATGCTCTCACGAATTTTGATGTGTCAGCGATATTTACGCATCGGCAATTTTGCTAGCTTTGACTCCCATTTTAGGCCAATTACATTATTCCAGTCGATCAAATTCTTAGCTATTTCACTAGTATTATTTCTATTCTATCGATTGAGCACAAGAAATCGCCACGCCAACTGTTTCAACTATAAAATAAAGTGATCAGATAATGATAATTTGGCCAATTTAACGCAAAGTTCAAAATATTCCAATTTCAAAATAGAGTCCAGAATAAACAATGCAGTCTTTCCTGGCACTAAACTAACATTTCCTCTGTTCATTAGTTATGTTTTGAGGCTTTACAAGTGAATTCCATTTTGATTTTTTATTCACATAATGAATTTTTATTCAAACCAAAAAATAGAAGATTTACTGTTATGCAATATTATGATAATTGTATAAATAATATCACCACATTTGTGAACGTATATTAGACCCACCAGCTGGTGTGTATTAGACGTGTGAGGTCATTTGTTTACTCTTGAACTTCGGCAAAAATTTAACATTTCCTCTACTTTGAGCTGTTTCAACCATTTCCAGTATTAATACCAATCAAAATCATCTCTATTTCTGTAATATATCTTTCATTCTATCCAATGAGATCAAGAAATCGCAAATATAACTATAAAAAACACGAAAAAACACTGCAAAGTCGCTGTTTTTAATTGAAAATTAGTCTCAGTTTTTTCTCTCATTATGCACCGTGTGCTGCAGGATTTGTTATATGTGGTGCACACATACCACAGCAGCAGCAAGGAGACGGTTGGAGGCAGTGGAGATGTCCTGTTTAAGGGCAATGTGTGGTGTAAATATTATGCAGAAAATTCAGAGTGTGGAAAGTTAGGTGTGGAGTTAATAAAAGTATTAGTCAGAGGGAAGAAGAGGGTGTTGTAGGTGGTTTGGTCATTTAGAGAGAATGGATCAAAGTAGAATGACATGGAAAGCATATAAATCTATAGGGGAAGGTTGATCGGGCAAATTGGGATCTTTACTCACACCTCACTGCTTTTAGTGAGGTTCCTTCTTCATCCTCCATTGATGAGCTCCGACACATCTTCTCGACATCAGTTTATACCGCAGCTTCTCATTCTATACCTCAAACCTCAGGCAGGCATTCTCAGAAGTGCGTGCCTTGGTGGTCTCCTGCTTGTGCTCGTGCAGTACGTTTGAAACGTGCTGCTTGGGGCAGGTTCCGGTACAGTAGAACCGCTGAGAGACTTCTTGATTTTAAGCAGAAGCGTGCGATCGCTCGCCGTGTCATCCGTGAAGCTAAACGCACTTGTTGGCGAGACTATGTTTCCACCATCACCTCTGCTTCTTCTATGAGTGCAGTCTGGAAAAAAGTGAGGAAATTGAGTGGTAAATACTCTCCTGACCCGGCTCCTGTTCTACGGGTCGCTGGTGTTGATGTAGCAAACCCTCTCGACGTTGCCATTGAACTTGGCACACATCTGATCCGTATTTCCCGAGGGCTCCATCTATGCCCCTCGTTTCTTTCCTCAAAGTCTGCCAGAGAGTTAGTACCCTGGACTTTCTTCTCTCAGAGAAGAACAGTATAATGTGCCTTTTACACTTCAAGAACTGGAGGCAACGCTCTCAGCTTGCCGATCATCGGCAGCTGGGCCTGACGACATTCGTATTCGTATGTTACAACATTTACATCGGTCAGCCCTTGTAGTCCTCTTACACCTCTTCAATCTTATTTGGGCACAAGGAGTTCTTCCCCAGCTGTGGAAATCTGCCATTGTTCTCCCTTTCCGCAAACCGGGTACTACAGGACATGATGCCTCCCACTATCGTCCCATCGCTCTTACTAGTGCAGTTTGCAAAGTGATGGAACGTCTCGTAAATCGACGTTTAATGTGGTATTTAGAGACACACAACAGTCTCTCCGCTAGTCAATATGGCTTTCGTAAGGGTCGTTTTACCATAGACCCCTTACTATGCTTGGATACGTATGTTCGTAATGCCTTTGCGATTAATCACTCAGTTATTGCCATATTTTTTGACCTTGAGAAGGCATATGACACAACTTGGAGGTATAATATTTTGGCCCAGGCCCATTCCTTAGGCCTCCGAGGCAATCTACCATCCTTCCTTAAGAACTTTTTAACTGACAGACATTTCCATGTTCGAGTCAATAATGTTCTTTCCCCGGACTTCGTCCAAGCTGAAGGTGTCCCTCAGGGATGTGTTCTAAGCACAACACTTTTTCTCCTTGCTATAAATGATTTGGCCTCTGTTCTTCCACCCAATATTTGGTCATCACTCTATGTTGTTGACTTCGCTATTGCTTGTGCAGGCGCTGACTGTCATCTTATTGCAGTTTCTCTCCAGCATGCGGTCGACCGTGTTTCCACTTGGGCCACCACGCATGGGTTTAAATTTTCAAGTACCAAAACTCACCAAATTACTTTCACTAGACGTTCTGTTATCTCCGATCATCCTTTGTATCTCTATGGCTCCCGTATCCCCAAACGTGATAGTCAGGTTTCTAGGCCTTCTCTTTGACCGTAGGTTATCCTGGAAACCTCACATTACCTCTCTGAAGGCAACTTGTCACAGCCGGCTAAACCTTCTTAAAACCCTTGCTCATCTTTCCTGGGGAGCTGATCGTCGAACTCTGCTTCGCCTACATTCAGCCCTCGTTTTATCGAAACTCGATTATGGTGACCAGATTTATTCCGCGGCCTCTCCTGCTACTCTCTCTAGCCTTAACTCTATCCATCACCAAGGATTACGTTTGTGCCTTGGTGCTTTTCGCTCTTCCCCTGTTGAGAGCCTCTATACAGAAGCGAATGTTCCATCCTTGTCTGATCGCCGTGATGCCCATTGCCTTCCTACTATGTACGCTCTGACGATCTACACAATCCTTCCATTTATAGAATGGTCACCGATATTAGTAGACATTCTTTATTCGTTTGCCGCCCCTGTTTGCTCCGTCCCTTTTCTCTTCGCCTACATTCACTCGTCTTCCCTTCAGTTACCACCTTTATATGTTCATGTAGCATCTCACTTTTCCCTACCCCCCTGGGAAGTTCCAGCTGTTCGGGTCTGTTCTTTCTCACTCCCTTGCTCGAAAAGCTCAACTGCGTACGGTGGCTTCCCGCTCTTTTTTCTTGATCACTTCCACTCCCATTCTCATGCCACCGCTGTGTACACAGATGGCTCAAGTCTTCAGACGGCGTCGGATTCGCAGCAGTGTTTCCAGACAGCGTCGTGCAGGGGCATTTACTATCTTCAGCTAGCATTTTTACTGCTGAACTGTATGCCATTCTTGCAGCACTTATTCGTATCGCATCTATGCCTGTGTCATCATTTGTAGTAGTCTCAGACTCCCTTAGTGCTCTACAGGCTATACGAAAATTTGATACATCTCATCCCCTAGTTCTCCGTATCCAACTTTGGCTACGCCGTATCTCTACCAAACATAAAGATATTGTGTTTTGTTGGGTCCCTGGTCATGTCGACGTACAGGGCAATGAATAGGCAGACACTGCTGCGCGGTCAGCAGTACATGACCTACCGATTTCCTATCGAGGTGTTCCATTTCTGGACTGTTTTGCTGCAATAGCTACCCACCTTCGCACCCGTTGGCAACAACGTTGGTCAACTCTGCTCGGTAACAAACTTCATTCTATTAAACCGAGCATAGGTTACTGGCCGTCTTCTTGTCATCAGTGCCGAGGTTGGGAGACCACTCTCTCCCGCCTTCGCATTGGCCACACTCGTCTTACTCATGGGTATCTCATGGCGAGGCACCCTGTTCCTCTCTGTGAGCAGTGTCAAGTTCCAGTATCGATTAGCCACATTCTGTTAGACTGCCCTCTCTATCAACGAGCACGCAGAATTTACCTCCAACGTCGTCTTCGTTCTACTACTCTCTCTTTACCTTCCCTTCTTGCTGATGGACCCTCCTTTAATCCTGACTCTCTCATTGACTTCTTGACAACGACTGATTTACTCCACAAACTCTGATGATACTTTTCGCACTCCCCTCAGCCCTTTCTAGTTCAGTCTCTTGCTGCCCTTTACCCTTTCACCATCCACTACCCCGCTGTTATCCGTAACCTATTACTCATCCATCTCCCTTTTGCCACCTGAAGCCCTCGCTTCCTTCCTGCCCTGCAGCGCTGTATAGTCCTTGTGCTTAGCGCTTCTTTTTGATTATAATAATAATATGACCCCATTCATTACAGTTGAAACATTTTACTGTGAAGGCCGTGGAATTCCTTGGTATGGAGGGTTTGGATCCCTCAGATTGCTTAGGCACAACAAGCTTATATCTGCTACGCTCTTTAGGGTAGTTATTATGAGCGCACGCATATATATCAGCAGCTTGTGCCATTTCCGCAGCCGTATGAATGTTTCTTTCTTTAATGAATATTCGTAAGTCAGAGTTTACAGAAGAAAGGAATTGATCTCTTACCATCAGGTCTCGTAAAGATTCGAAATCGTGGTCAACCTCAGCACTATCAATCCACGAATCAAATAATCTGAAAAGTGTTGTCAAGAATTGCATATAATTTTGATTAGGAGTTATTTTAATGTGTCTAAACTCCGACCTGTAATGATGAGTAGTTTTTTTGAAAGCAGGCTATAACTAGAAATAACATCAGAGGGTAGAGTGGAATAGACATTTAATGCTGAACCTGACAGTAGTAAGCCAAGCCTAGTAGCCCAAGAATCTGATGGCCAGTCACAGAGAGTGGCAGTACTCTCGAATCGAGTAATATATGCCGCTATGTCATCTTGTTCTGAGAGAGGTGGCATTTGTGGCATCCTAATATTAGGTTCTTGGGAAGGGTATTCTAGTACCCCTTCATCTATTTTCTGCTTAGATAGTTCTATCTTCTTGGCTTCTAATTCCAACCTTGATTGTTCTAACTCCCTCTGCTTAGCCTGTTCTTCAATTTCTTTCATTTTGACGGCTACCTCTCTTGCCTGAACTCTATCTATCCTTTCCTGTTCGAGTTTATCCTCCCGAGCTAGTCTTTCCTGTTCTTTTTTCTCTTCTCGAGCTAGTCTTTTTTCTTCCTGAGGTAGTCTTTCCTGTTCCTTTTTCTCTTCTCGAGCTAGTCTTTTTTCTTCCCGAGCTAGTCTTTCCTGTTCCTTTTTCTCTTCCCGAGCTAGTCTTTCCTGTTCCTCTTTCTTTTCTTGAGCTAGTCTTTCCTGTTCAAAAGCTAATCTTTCCCGTTCCTCTTTCTTTACAATAGCCATTTTAGCAGTAATGTAATTATCAAGGCTTTGTCCAGTAAATCCCATTTCCTTTCCAGCTTTCAACCAGAAATCTAAAGAATCCATCTTGTAAAAAGAAATATTATGCACCCAACTTCAACTGTCTTAATTAAAACTAACAGGAACGTCTGTTACAAAAGAGGGACACAGTCCGCACACTTTAAACTTCCCAAAGTAGAAAATGAAATAAATATTTCTCCCTGGAAGAATACACTTGTGGGCCCAATAGCCTTCACTAAGCAAAATACACACGGTTCACACAGGAGGGGTTATCATCAAAGTTCCCCAGGTCCAACAAATAGGTAAACTTCTAAACCGAACCTTAGAACCAAACAACGGTAAGTCAACCAGACTACCAGTAATGACTTGACACCTCAACTAACTCACCCTTTTCTATCTTAAATGTTATACTCACAACCAGTTGAACCATCAGGACGATGTTGCTTCAAGAGTCGGATCCTGGCAAGGTCGCCATTGTCAGTGGAACGCCTTCCATCTGAACAAAAGAAACTAATGGAAAAATAAATAAATAAAGAAACGACTAGGAAAAATAAGAATAATGATTTTTGAGGATTTTACTTAAAATTTAAATATAATAAAAAAAAATGGCCTTCGGTTCTTGTAGTTGGGCAGGAGTAGGTAAGGCCCTGGATAGATCTTCTGATATTATTGATGTAGGTTATCCTGGGCGGATGGTGATAGTCCGATGTTTTGGAATCTCCTACCACTTGGATGGAGCACCACAAGTAGAACAGGTAAGGGCCAGTAGTAGTCCAATAATGTTAATAAGTCTCATTAACAAATATCTTGCTCCTTTATCTGGCATCTATCCTGGATGACCACGCCAGGAACAGAGCTGGTAATAAGAAAAAAACTGGTTACCAATGGTCATGATAATATAACATTTAAGAATGGAAAAGAATGATAAATGCCAAAATCATTACTGGTAACCAGCAAACAAAAGAAAGGAACAAACAGTAATACTCCTGGTAGATCACCCTACCTGATTAGGAGAAGAGTGGAGGTGAAGTGACTCTCCAAACTTCAACCCACACCAGGTAAGGTCAATATTACCAGGAGTAGAAATTTGAACAAATCAGACACCAAGAACTAGTTTAGCCCCAGCCCGCCAGAGGGGGGGGGGTGCGCGAAGTAACTCGCTAATGGTTCCTGGTTGCCTGAACAACCTTAACCCCACTTATGCCTACTTTTCCCTTACAGTGTGGACCAGGTGTTTACAGTGAAACATATAAGTGAACAGTATTTAGATAAGGCTAAAGAGGTCTTTGTGGCATTTATGGATTTGGAAAAAGCGTATGACAGGGTGGATAGGGGGGCAATGTTGCAGGTGTATGGTGTAGGAGGTAGGTTACTGAAAGCAGTGAAGAGTTTTTATGAGGATAGTAAGGCTCAAGTTAGAGTATGTAGGGAAGAGGGAAATTATTTCCCAGTAAAAGTAGGCCTTAGACAAAGATGTGTGATGTCACCGTGGTTGTTTAATATATTTATAGATGGGGTTGTAAGAGAAGTAAATGCTAGGGTCTTGGCAAGAGACATGGAGTTAAAAGATAAAGAATCACACATAAAGTGGGAGTTGTCACGTTGCTCTTTGCTGATGACACTGTGCTCTTGGGAGATTCTGAAGAGAAGTTGCAGAGATTTGGTGGATGAATTTGGTAGGGTGTGCAAAAGAAGAAAATTAAAAGTGAATACAGGAAAGAGTAAGGTAACGAGGATAACAAAAAGATTAGGTGATGAAAGATTGGATATCAGATTGGGGGAGAGAGTATGGAGGAGGTGAATGTATTCAGATATTTGGGAGTGGATGTGTCAGCGGATGGGTCTATGAAAGATGAGGTGAATCATAGAATTGATGAGAGGAAAAGGGTGGAGTGGTGCACTTAGGAGTCTGTGGAGACAAAGAACTTTGTCCTTGGAGGCAAAGAGGGGAATGTATGAGAGTATAGTTTTACCAACGCTCTTATATGAGTGTGAAGCATGGGTGATGAATGTTGCAGCAAGGAGAAGGCTGGAGGCAGTGGAGATGTCATGTCTGAGGGCAACGTGTGGTGTGAATATAATGCAGAGAATTTGTAGTTTGGAAGTTAGGAGGAGGTGCGGGATTACCAAAACTGTTGTCCAGAGGGCTGAGGAAGGGTTGTTGAGGTGGTTCGGACATGTAGAGAGAATGGAGCGAAACAGAGTGACTTCAAGAGTGTATCAGTCTGTAGTGGAAGGAAGGCGGGGTAGGGGTCGGCCTAGGAAAGGTTGGAGGGAGGGGGTAAAGGAGGTTTTGTGTGCGAGGGGCTTGGACTTCCAGCAGGCATGCGTGAGCGTGTTTGATAGGAGTGAATGGAGACAAATGGTTTTTAATACTTGACGTGCTGTTGGAGTGTGAGCAAAGTAACATTTATGAAGGGGTTCAGGGAAACCGGCAGGCCGGACTTGAGTCATGGAGATGGGAAGTACAGTGCCTGCACTCTGAAGGAGGGGTGTTAATGTTGCAGTTTAAAAACTGTAGTGTAAAGCACCCTTCTGGCAAGACAGTGATGGAGTGAATGATGGTGAAAGTTTTTCTTTTTCAGGCCACCCTGCCTTGGTGGGAATCGGCCAGTGTGATAAAAAAAAAAAAAAAATACAGGGTTTGCTAGTATGCACAGTTTCAGGTACCCATGGCAGGTCTTGGACTTTATTCCTTGTAAATACAGGAGGGGACTACTGTATAGAGCTGTAAAATAACCTTTGGACTCCTGTTACTTATACTACTTAGAATAAATCTTAGTGATTTTTTAGCCTTATTGCACACACTTAAGCTCTGTTGTCTTGGCTTTAGATTTCTGCTTACCTTGACTCTCAAATCTTTGTCACATTTGTGTGATCAAACTCTTCATCACCTAGTTTAAAACTTTGAGGGTTATTTTTTATTCCCAAGGACTAGGACTTTACGCTTATCCACACTGAACTGCATCTGCCACTTTTCAGACCAAGACATTAATTTGTCCAAATCCTCCTGGAGTTCATTGGTATCCTCCTCAGAGTCAGTCATTCAGCCTATTTTTGTATCATCAGCAAATTTACTCATGTCACTTGTAATAACTTCATGTTCTCATGTTAAGCAGAAAAATTTTGGGCTTTACACTCTTAAGGGATGTTGTAATGCCCCAAAATATGCTGACAAATGAAACAAAAACCAGTACCACGTTGCCTTACTGCTGTTTAAATTTTGCAAATGTAACAACCAAATCTTGCTAAAGCATACTTTATTTCATTTTTAAACTGAAACAGAATATCGCGGGTCTGCTTCAGGTAGCAATAAAAAAGCCCAGTTGCACAAAGAACATGATTTTGGGGGAAAGATTGCTGAGTTAGCCTCCAAATTCTTGGGGTGTCCCATACCTCAAACACATTGGAAACAATCAAACTTTTTTTATATTGTAGTCAAAAACTTTAAAAAAATACAGAATAAAACTTTAATGTGTAGACATTATAAAGAATTTTGGAGTTTTTTAAATTTTTCTGGTGCCAGTTAAACTTGGCTTAGGACTGATCAAAACTTTGTAGATAAGAAATTTTTTAAATTTTTTTTTTTTGTGTTTTTTAATTTTTGTCAGGGTTTAATATACCCCCACAATATTTTTTTTTTTTTTTTTTTTTTTTTAAATAATTTATATATTATATAAAATATATAAAATATTATAATATATAATAAATATTTATAATATATATTTTTAATATTATATATTTTATTTTTTTTTTTTTTTAAGAAAAAAGACCACTAAAGTTTAAGGGGTAAAATATAACCCTTTTTATAATTAGGTTTTTTAATTTTTAAAAGCCTTTTTTTTTTGTATACAATAGTTAAATTGTAAAGACAGCATGTGTAACAATTTTGTAATTGTTCATGAAATTTTTTCAAATGCTTTTCTAGTTCATGCATCTTTAATTTTTGAAATTTCTTCTTTTAGTACGTATTAACAAAAGTTTTCTTTTTCGTCTTTTACTTCCATTTTGCTTTTCTCCCCGCCCTACCCCAAACTAGGACCACCTTTATTTGAATGGCTTAGCCCCAAATGTCAGGGGGTCAAGCTTTACTGTTTATTTATCAAGCAAATTACCACATCTTGATGTTTTTAAAATTTTAAATAAAACATTTTGTAGAATTGCATGATATTTTTTTTTAATTTTGGCTATAAAAAATATACAAATGAAACATCCTAAACCAAAGATTCGATAGGCAAACTCAAAAACCCTTAATTTGTTGCCCGTTTGTGATGGGCGGGTGTTGGTTGTCTCTTTTTTGGGGGGTCGGGTCGGGGGCACATCCACCGGGGGCCCAAGACCCCTATGACGAGGAGCTCCCCTCCATCCCCCCCCCGGAACGTATTCCCCCTGGGGGTCTCATCTACCTCAAAGGTCCCGGACACCCTGAGTAGGTGAGGTTTTTTGAATAAACATGAGAATGAGAACGGAGGATGACCTTAATAAATAAAGACTGTCTGTTAAAAACAAAGCTTGTTCAAACCAGAACCATATTCATATTAAGTTATAAATTTTTTATTCAATTTCCCTTTTTTTTTTCCCGGAACAATTTTTAATAATTTATGAATTTACTAAGCATATTTTTTTTTAAATAAATTTGAAAAAAGACAGATTTTTAGTATTAGTTGCTTACTCTCTTTAAACTTTAATATTGAGTTATTTAAGTAAACAGCCTTGCAAAAAATTTACTTAGTTTATACCACTTTCTCAGGCCTTGGGTGCCTCATCTTTTTTTGGGCCCAAATTTTAGAATACCGCTTCATGGTTTGCCACACGGGATCAATTTTTCATTTTTCTTCCATAAATGTTTTTTTTATATTACAGACCCCCCCCAAAATTTCGGGGGGTTACGTTTCCAAACCATTTGCATTCGGGAGTATTAAAAAAATACTTATAAAAGCCTATTTTTATAGTTTAAACCTCAAATGCCCCCAAAACACTTTAATTTCGAGGGCTTCAAGTCACCCTTTAAAAAAAGAAAAAAAAAGTAAAGAAAAACCCCATAACAGTCTGTATGCTATGTCTCCTGCAGTGCAGAATGTAAAATCCCCAATGTTACCCCCCATATATAGTGTAATTCATGTAACCCCATTTTTTTTGGTAATTATGTTTTTTTTTTTTTTTTTTCAACAATCGGCCGTATGGTAAAAAATTAAATTTTACGTTAAAATGCAAAACAAATTTATATTGCCCAGAAACCCCCCCCCCCCCAACATTCTGGGTTTTGCGGATTTCTGCGAACAGTCAAGTTGGGTTCTAAGGAAAAAAAACCGCAATTATGAAGCCTGAATCGGAAATGAATTCGCAGGGGGGGGGGGCCAATGTTACTAATTTTTGCAATCTTTTTACAACCATTTTATACACCAATAAAAATGAAAGGAAACCTACTTATTTTTCTTTATTTTTGCCCAAATTTTCAGTTTGCAAAACCCGTTGTTGATAAAATATATTATGCATCTGTATCCTAACAAACCCTTGGGGTAAAAAACATTGTAAACTATAATTAACTTCATATCGATCTTAGGGGAAAAAAGTATTATTTTAGTTTGGCTTCAGAGATAGTGGCCTTCAATCCCTTTGTAGTATACAAGACTTTTAATGTAAAAAACTGTAACCCACTTTTAAGCTTTTATATATATATATTATATAAAATATAATATATATATATATTTATATAAAATTTTTTTTATATTATAATATATATATATTAATATATATTTATATATATATATATAAATTTTTAATAAAATATATAATATATAATATTAATATATATATTAAAAATATAAAAATATTATAAATTTTTTATATATATTATATATTTATATATATATATATATATAAATAAAAAAATTTAAAAATATATATATATAATATAATAAAAAAAAAAAAAAAAAAAAATAAAAAAAAAAAAAAAATGTTATAATTTTTTTAAAACAAAGGAAACAGAGCAAGACACAAAACACAAAAAAACCCCATTGAAGAACTTTCCACGTTTCGGCCGACTTGGACCATTGACAAAACACAGGTGACTTTGTCAATGGTCCAAGTCGGACCGAAACGTCGTCGTAACCTTCTCTCTTTTATGTGCGGGTTATTTGTGTATCGTTCCAGTCACGGTATTGTGCCTTTTTGTTATTTAAGAGCAGAGTATATGGAGAGTAAAAGAAAGGTAAAGAGAGTGGTGAGAGAGTGCAAAAGGAGAGCAGATGATAGAGTGGGAGAGGTACTGTCAAGAAATTTTAATGAAAATAAGGAAAAATTTTGGAGTGAGCTAAACAAGTTAAGAAAGCTTAGGGAGAGTATGGATTTGTCAGTTAAAAACAGAGTAGGGGAGTTAGTAGATGGGGAGATGGAGGTATTAGGTAGATGGCGAGAATATTTTGAGGAACTTTTAAATGTTAAGGAAGAAACAGAGGCAGTAATTTCATGCACTGGTCAGGGAGGTATACCATCTTTTAGGAGTGAAGAAGAGCAGAATGTAAGTGTGGGGGAGGTACGTGAGGCATTACGTAAAATGAAAGGGGGTAAAGCAGCTGGAACTGATGGGATCATGACAGAAATGTTAAAAGCAGGGGGGGATATAGTGTTGGAGTGGTTGGTACTTTTGTTTAATAAATGTATGAAAGAGGGGAAGGTACCTAGGGAATGGCGCGAGAGCATGTATAGTCCCTTTATATAAAGGGAAAGGGGTACAAAAGAGACTGTAAAAATTATAGAGGAATAAGTTTACTGAGTTATACAGGAAAAGTGTACGGTAGGGTTTAAATTGAAAGAATTAGAGGTAAGACAGAACGTAGGATTGCGGATGAGCAAGGAGGTTTCAGAGTGGGTAGGGGATGTGTAGATCAAGTGTTTACATTGAAGCATATATGTGAACAGTATTTAGATAAAGGTAGGGAAGTTTTTATTGCATTTATGGATTTAGAAAAGGCATATGATAGTGGATAGAGGAGCAATGTGGCAGATGTTGCAAGTACATATATGGAATAGGTGGTAAGTTATTAAATGCTGTAAAGAGTTTTTATGAGGATAGTGAGGCTCAGGTTAGGGTGTGTAGGAGAGAGGGAGACTACTTCCCGGTAAAAGTAGGTCTTAGACAGGGATGTGTTATGTCACCATGGTTGTTTAATATATTTATAGATGGGGTTGTAAAGGAAGTAAATGCTAGGGTGTTCAGGAGAGGGGTGGGATTAAGTTTTGGGGAATCAAATTCAAAATGGGAATTGACACAGTTACTTTTTGCTGATGATACTGTGCTTATGGGAGATTCTAAAGAAAAATTGCAAAGGTTAGTGGATGAGTTTGGGAATGTGTGTAAAGGTAGAAAGTTGAAAGTGAACATAGAAAAGAGTAAGATGATGAGGTATCAAATGATTTAGATAAAGAAAATTTGGATATCAAATTGGGGAGGAGGAGTATGGAAGAAGTGAATGTTTTCAGATACTTTGGAGTTGACGTGTCGGCAGATGGATTTATGAAGGATGAGGTTAATCATAGAATTGATGAGGGAAAAAAGGTGAGTGGTGCGTTGAGGTATATGTGGTGTCAAAAAACGTTATCTATGGAGGCAAAGAAGGGAATGTATGAAAGTATAGTACATGTAGTACCAACACTCTTATATGGATGTGAAGCTTGGGTGGTAAATGCAGCAGCGAGGAGAACGGTTGGAGGCAGTGGAGATGTCCTGTCTAAGGGCAATGTGTGGTGTAAATATTATGCAGAAAATTCGGAGTGTGGAAATTAGGAGAAGGTGTGGAGTTAATAAAAGCATTAGTCAGAGGGCAGAAGAGGAGTTGTTGAGGTGGTTTGGTCATTTAGAGAGAATGGATCAAAGTAGAATGACATGGAAAGCATATAAATCTATAGGGGAAGGAAGGAGGGTAGGGGTCGTCCTCGAAAGGGTTGGAAAGAGGGGGTAAAGGAGGTTTTGTGGGCGAGGAGCTTGGACTTCCAGCAAGCGTGCATGAGCGTGTTAGATAGGAGTGAATGGAGACGAATGATACTTGGGACCTGACGATCTGTTGGAGTGTGAGCAGGGTAATATTTAGTGAAGGGATTCAAGGAAACCGGTTATTTTCATATAGTCGGACTTGAGTCCTGGAAATGGGAAGTACAATGCCTGCACTTTAAAGGAGGGGTTTGGGATATTGGCAGTTTGGAGGGATATGTTGTGTATCTTTATACGTATATGCTTCTAAACTGTTGTATTCTGAGCACCTCTGCAAAAACAGTGATAATGCGTGAGTGTGGTGAAAGTGTTGAATGATGATGAATGTATTTTCTTTTTGGGGATTTTCTTTCTTTTTTTGGGTCACCCTGCCTCGGTGGGAGACGGCCGACTTGTTGACAAAAAAAAAAATTATATATAATAATATATATATATATATATATATATATATATATATATATATATATATATATATATATATATATATATATATGTATGTATATATATATATATATATATATATATTTAATATATATATATATATATATATATTATATATATATATATATATATATATATATATATATATATATATATATATATTATATATATTAATATATATTATATAATATATATATATATATATATATATATATATATATATATATATATATATATATAATAATATTATATATATATATATATATATATATATATGTCGTGCTGAATATGTAAAACTGGTCAATTAGCAAGAACTCATTTAAAATTAAGTTCTTTCTAAAATTTTCTCTTATACGTTAAAGATACATTTTTTTCATTGATGTTGATGTAAAAATTTATAATTTTGCTCCGAAAGGAACTTAGAAAACTTACCTAACCTTATTATAAGAAGAGCAATTTATTTTAGCCTAACCCAACTAAATATATTTTAGATTTGTTTACAGTAATTTAATACTGAACAAACACAGTGAAATATATTTTTTTCGTTAGGTTCAGAATGATTTTGGTGACATTATTGCATACACAAATTTTCACTTGTCCTATATGGCAAGATGAGCATTGCTATTTAACCCTTTGACTGTTGCAACCCCCAATCCTGAGGTGTTTCCTGGTGTCGCAAAATTTAAAAAAAAAAAAACAATTATTTTTTCTTATGAAATGATAGAGAATCTTTTCCCGATTGTAATGACACCAAAAAAACAAAATTTGGGAAAACTGACGGAATTATGCTCTCGCGAAGTTAGCAAACCTTTGCGATATTTACAAATCGACGATTTCGCCCACTTTGAGCTCTATTTTCGGCTAATTCCATTGTTCCAGTCGACCAAACTCATAGCTATTTCTTTAGAACTCCATTTTTCTATCGATTGAGTACAAGAAACTGCCCATTTACTGATTTCAACTACCTAATAATGTGGTCAAAAAATTTGCAATTTGGCCAATTTCACAAAAATTAAAAAATATGACAATTTCAAAATAAGGTCCAGAATGAACAATGCAGACATTCCTGGCTCTAAAATAACATTTTCTTTGTTCATCAGTCATGTCTCCAGGCCCCTGTGATATTACTCTTGCTTTTTATTTTGAATTTTTATTCAAACAAAAAATAGAAGACTTACTATTATGCAGACTACTGCAATACTGTAATAATTGTATAAATAACATCAACCCATTTATGACTGCATATTAGAATGGCTAGTTGGACATTTATTGGACAATGACATCATTTGTTTACTCCTGAACATTGGCAAAAATCAAACATTTTCCCTATTTGAGCTCCATTTCCAGGTTCTTTTTATAGTAAAATCAATCAAAATCACCTCTACTTCTGTAATATGTTTTCCATTCTATCAAATGAGACCAAGAAAATGAGAATACAACCATAAATACTATGCGAAAATAGACCACAAAGTCGGCATTTTAATTAAAAAAATAGTCGGAGTTTTTTTTTCTCATTATGCACTGCGTGCTCCAGGATTTTTTTTATATGGTGCACACTGACCACACAGACCCATTCTCTCACATGTGGGCCTACCAGCTTTCTCCTGCTTGATTTGAAGCCGCTAGAATTTATGAGTATACGTAAAAACATGGTACCTCGTAAGACGTATATATACGGCCGCGACAGTCAAAGGGTTAAGCCTAGATCACAAGTTCTGCCTATTCGGCACGGCAATATATATATATATATATATATATATATATATATACATGTATATATATATTTTTTTTCTTTTCAATAAGCCGGTTGTCTCCCACCGAGGCAAGGTGACCCAAAAGAAAGAAATCCCCAAAAAAGAAAATACTTTCATCATCATTCAACACTTTCACCTCACTCACACATAATCACTGTTTTTGCAGAGGTGCCCAGAATACAACAGCTTAGAAGTACATACGTATAAAATTACACAATACAGTGGACCCTCGACCAACGATATTAATCCGTTCCTGAGAGTTCATCGTTAGTCGAAATTATCGTTAGTCGAGTTAATTTTCCCCATAAGAAATAATGGAAATCAAATTAATCCATTCCTGACACCCCAAACTATTGAAAAAAAAAAATTACCACATGAAATATTAATTTTAATACACACAAACTGAAGAAGACATGTACAATTACATGACACTTGCCTTTATTGAAGATCTGGTGATGATTGATGGGATGGGAGGAGGGGAGAGTGTGGATGGTGTTAGTGTTTAGAAGGGGAATCCCCTTCCATTAGGACTTGAGGTGTCAAGTCCTTTTCCGGGTTACTTCCCTTCTTTTTTTAATGCCACTAGGACCAGCTTGAGAGTCATTGGACCTCTGTCACACAACATATCTATCCATAGACCTCTGTACTTCCTGTTCCTTTAAGATTTGTCTAAAATGGGCCATAACATTGTCATTGTAATAGTCACCAGCACGGCTTGCAGTAGCTGTGTTAGGGTGATTTTCATCCATAAAGGTTTGCAGTTCAACCCACTTTACACACATTTCCTTAATCCTTGAAGTAGGCACAATGGATTCCACAACCTTTTCGAGGATGACCCCTACCCTGCCTTCCTTCCCCTACAGATTTATACACTCTCCATGTCATTCTACTTTGATTCATTCTCTCTAAATGACCAAACACCTCAACAAACCCTCTTCAACCCTCTAACTAATACTTTTATTAACTCTACACCTTCTCTTAATTTCCACACTCCGAATTTTCTGCATAATATTTACACCACACATTGCTCTTAGACAGGACATCTCCACTGCCTCCAACCGTCTCCTCGTTGCCAGCATTTACAACCCAAGCTTCACACCCATATAAGAGTGTTGGTACTACTATACTTTCATACTTTCCCTTCTTTGCCTCCATAAATAACATTTTTTGCCTCCACATATACCTCAATGCACCACTCACATTTTTTCCTTCATCAATTCTATGATTAACCTCATCCTTCATAAATCCATCCACTGACACGTCAACTCCCAAATATCTGAAAACATTCACTTCTTCCATACTACTCCTCCCCAATTTGATATCCAATTTTTCTTTATCTAAATCATTTGATACTCTCATCACCTTACTCTTTTCTATGTTCACTTTCAACTTTCTACCTTTACACACATTCCCATATTCGTCCACTAACCTTTGCAATTTTTCTTTAGAATCTCCCATAAGCACAGTATCATCAGCAAAAAGTAACTGTGTCACTTCCCATTTTTTATTTAATTCCCCATAATTAATCCCACCCCTCTCCCGAACACCCTAGCATTTACTTCTTTTACAACCCCATCTATAAATATATTAAACAACCATGGTGACATTATACATCCCTGTCTAAGACCTACTTTTACCGGGAAGTAGTCTCCCTCTCTTCTACACACCCTAACCTGAGCCTCACTATCCTCATAAAAAAATCATTACAGCATTTAGTAACTTACCACCTATTCCATATACTTGCAACATCTGCCCCGTTGCCCCCTATCCCCACTCTATAATATGCCTTTTCTAAATCCACAAATGCAATAAAAAATTCCCTACCTTTATCTAAATACTGCTCATACACATGCTTCAATGTATACACTTGATCTACACATCCCCTACCCACTCTAAAACCTCCTTGCTCATCCGCAATTCTACATTCTGTCTTACTCTAATTCTTTCAATAATAACCCTACCGTAAACTTTTCCTGGTATACTCAGTAAACTTATTCCTCTATAATTTTTACAATCTCTCTTGTCCCCCTTCCCTTTATATAAAGGGACTATACACGCTCTCTGCCAATCCCTAGGTACCTTCCCCTCTTTCATACATTTATTAAACAAAAATACCAACCACTCCAACACTATGTCCCCCCCCTGCTTTTAACATTTCTGTCATGATCCCGTCAGTTCCGGCTGCTTTACCCCCTTTCATTCTATGTAATGCCTCATGCACCTCCCCCACACTCACACATACATACATACATACAGCCTCTCCTCACTTAGGGACATACGCGTTCACCGACGCCATGGACTTATGATGTTCTTTCTGACCAGTATTCATACCTAAAAAATGTATATTAGAGCTAATTTCCTCTACTCTGTTTATTTCAATATACAGTAGGGCCCTTCTTGAGGTTGTTTTGCCTTATGGCATTCCACTAATATAGCGATTTCAGATTATGACCAAACTCTGTGGGGCAACCCATCTTTCTAATACATCGCACCCCACCCGGTTTGTTTACATTCTCCATGAGCACATCTATTATGTCTGGAAACTTTCCAAAATTTCAACTGTTTTAAAGTTATTGCATATTTTATATATACTCTGATAATCATATTTGTGTGTATCTGTACCTAAATATACTTGCACACTGTGCTGGTGTGTAGGTACACATTAAAATCACTAAGATTGTCCCTCTAGTCTTAACGCCATAGGAATAATACTAATACGTAATAATAATCACTCTTGGGCACATTAGATGTCTTATTGTATGTTAATATATGCATTTTCATTAAACTATGATATTTTCTTCAAAATTATATAATAAACTCATTACATAGCAAATAAACATGCTATGTTTATGTTTATGAGGTGTGGTAGCCGGGCGGAGGGAAAACATTACGTTTTCTCTGCTCCAGCATCAGAGAAAATGTGTATGAATCTGTGTTTGGCCTAGTCACTCCACCTTAAACACAATGCTTTTGTTTACAATTCTCGGCATGAATTATTCATTACTTCTCCCTTCATTTATGATGGCATCTAAAAGTAGTTGTTAGAAACTATTAAACTTAGTGAACATGGTATGTCAGTGGTAATAACATGACTCTGGGCCACATTAAATATCGTATAGCTATGTAGCCCAGGCTACCTACATCTACCTGCTATCTACACCTGACTTCCTACAAATAAATACTACTCACCTCTCATCTTCCATTAAGACTACACATATTTTAAGGTAAATAATGAGTGTCTGTATGTGTATTTTATCTCTCTGGGCTGCTTTAAATATTATATATTAATTGGGTTTGGGATGGGGAACCAGGGCTACCGACACTTGACTTCCTACAAATACTACTCATTTCTTGCCCTACATTAAGACTACAAATATTTTAAGGTAAGTAATTAATGTACTTTTTTATTTTTTGGTTTTTTTTAAACTTAAAATTTTTTTTTTAAAATTTTTTTAAAT
>NC_069451.1:17556694-17615899 GCF_026875155.1 Cherax quadricarinatus | reverse complement strand
AAACCCCCTTTTCCCTTCTCTTTCCAACCCTTTTTCGAGGACGACCCCTACCCCTCTTTCCTTCCCCTATAGATTTAATGCTTTCCATTCATTCTACTTTGATCCATTCTCTCTAAATGCCCAAACCCACTTAAAACAACCCCTCTTTGCCCTCGACTAATGCTTTTTTTAAACTCCACACCTTCTCCTAATTTCCACACTCCGAATTTTCTGCAAAAATTTTTAACCCCACACATTGCCCTTAACAGGACATCTCCACTGCCTCCAACCATCCCTCGCTGCTGCATTTCCCACCCAAGCTTCCACCATATAAGAGTTTGGCACTTCTTTCATACATTCCCTTCTTTGCCCCATAGATAACGTTTTTTGACTCCACATATCCTCAACCACCACTCCCCTTTTTTTCCCCCTCATAAATTCTATATTAACCTCATCCTTATAAACCATCCCCCGCCCTCAACCCCAATATCTGAAAACATTTACTTTCCATACTCCTCCCCCCAATTTGATACCATTTTTTCTTTATCTAAATCTTTTGATACCCTCATCACCTTATTTTTTTTTCTAGTTCATTTTCAATTTTCTACCTTTCCCACCTTTCTCAAATCTCCCAAACCCTTTGCAATTTTTTTTAGAATCTCCCATAAGCACGTATCATCAGCAAAAAGAAACTGGGGAAAATTCCCTTTTGAATTTGTTTCCCCCAAAATTTTAATCCCCCTCTCTCTCAAACCCCTTTAGCTTTTACTTTTTCAACCCCATCTATAAATTTATTAAAAACCCTGGTGACATACACATCCCGTCAAGACCTACTTTTACCGGGGAAGTATCTCCCTCTCTTCTACACACCAAACCCCTGAGCCTCATTCCTAAAAAAACTCTTTACAGCATTTTGTAACTTACCCCTATTCCTAAACTTCAACACTCCACATTTTCCTCAACCACTCTATCATATGCCTTTTCTAAAACCCTAAACAATAAAAACTTTCCCTACCTTTATCTAAATACTTTCACTATATATATATTTTTTTTTTTCTTTCAACAAGTCGGCCGTCCCCACCGAGGGAGGGTGACCCCAAAAAAGAAAGAAAATCCCCCCAAAAAAAAAAATATTTTATCATCATTTAACACTTTTTACCACACTCGACATTACACGTTTTTTTCAGAGGGGGCTCAAATACAACATCTAAAACATAACATATAAAGATACACAACAATCATATATCATATTACATACATATCATATATACATATATATATAGGAATAGGTGGTAAGTTTTAAATCTGTAAAGATTTTTATGAGGTTTGAGGCTCTTTTGGGGTTAAAGAGAGGGGAAATATTCCCGGTTTAAAAGTAGGTTTAGAAGGGATGTGTAATGTCACCCTGGTTGTTTTTAAAAATTTTTAGAGGGGTTGTAAAGGAAAAAATGCTAGGGTTTTTTGGGAGAGGGTGGGATTAAATTTTGGGGAATCAAATTTAAAAGGGAATTGACACAGTTACTTTTTCATGATATGTGCTTATGGGAGATTAAAAAAAAAAATTGCAAAGGTTAGTGGATGAGTTTGGGAATGTGTGTAAAGGTAGAAAGTTGAAAGTGAACATAGAAAAGATAAGGTGATAGGGGTGTCAAATGATTTAGATAAAGAAAAATTGGATACAAATTGGGAGGAGGAGTATGGAAGAAGTGAATGTTTTCAGATACTTGGGAGTTGACGTGTCGGCGGATGGATTTATGAAGGATAGGTTAATCAAGAATTGATGAGGGAAAAAGGTGAGTGGTGCGTTGAGGTATATGTGGAGTCAAAAAACGTTATCTATGGAGGCAAAGAAGGGAATGTATGAAAGTATAGTAGTACCAACACTCTTATATGGGTGTGAAGCTTGGGTGGTAATGCAGCAGCGAGGAGACGGTTGGAGGCAGCGAGATGTCCTTTTAAGGGCAAGGGTGTGGGTGTAAATATTATGCAGAAAATTCGGAGTGTGGAAATTAGGAGAAGGTGGGGAGTTAATAAAAGTATTAGTCAGAGGGCAAAAAGAGGGGTTGTTGAGGTGGTTTGGTCATTTAGAGAGAATGGATCACAGTAGAATGACATGGAAAGCATAAATCTATGGGGGAAGGAAGGCGGGGTAGGGTCGTCCTCGAAAGGGTTGGAGAGAGGGGTAAAGGGTTTTGTGGGTAAGGGGCTTGGACTTCCAGCAAGCGTGCGTGAGCGTGTTAGATAGGAGTGAATGGAGGGCGAATGGTACTTTGGGACCTGACGATCTGTTGGAGTGTGAGCAGGGTAATATTTAGTGAAGGGATTCAGGGAAACCGGTTATTTTCATATAGTCGGACTTGAGTCCTGGGAAATGGGAAGTACAATGCCTGCACTTTAAAGGAGGGGTTTGGGATATTTGGGAGTTTGAGGGATATGTTGTGTACTTTATATGTGTATGCTTCTAGACTGTTGTATTCTGAGCACCTCTGCAAAAACAGTGATAATTGCGAGTGTGGTGAAAGTGTTGAATGAAAGATGAAAGTATTTTCTTTTTGGGGGTTTTCTTTCTTTTTTTTTGGGGCCCCTGCCCGGTGGGAGACGCCGACTTGTTGAAAAAAAAAAAAAAAATATATATATATAATATATATATATATAATATATAATATATAATATATATATGGGGGGATATGTTTGTATCTTTATATGTATAAAGCTTCTAAACTGTTGTATTCTGAGCACCTCTGCAAAAGCAGTGATAATGTGTTTAGTGTGGTGAAAGTGTTGAATGATGATGAAGTTTTTCTTTTTGGGGATTTTCTTTCTTTTTTTTTGGGTCACCCTGCCCCGGTGGAGACGCCAACTTGTTGAAAAAAAAAAAAAAAAAAAAAAAAATATATATATATACAAACACACACACACACACACACACACACACACACCACACACACACATCTACCATCCGACTTACGACCACTCGACTTAACGACCGTGTTTTTTATGCCAAATTTCTGGGAAATAAACAACTATTTGTGTTGTACACAGTGTTTATCCTAAACCTTACAGTATAAAATACAATACTAACAACATAAAAAGTAAAGTAAAACATGAAATACCAAAATAAAACAATAAAATAAAGTCTTTACAAAAATGTTTTGTTGATATTCAGTAGTAAAGTTCGACTTACGACCATTTCGACTTACGACCGGTTTCTCGGAACCGAACTCAGTCGTAAGTCGGATGGTAGGTGTATAAAAATGCTGTAAAGAGCTTTTATGAGGATAATCAGGCTCAAGGTAGTGTGTGTAGGAGTGAGGGAAATTGCTTCCCAGTAAAAGTAGGCCTTAGACAGGGATGTGTAATGTCACCATGGTTGTTTAACATATAGATGGGGTTGTAAAAGAGAGGTGGGATTAAATTATTGAAAATCAAATACAAAATGGGAGTTGACGCAGTTATTTTTTGCTGATGATACTGAGCTTTTGGGAGATTCTAAAGAAAAGTTGAGCTTTTGGGAGATTCTAAAGAAAAGTTGCAAAGGTTAATGGGTGAGTTTGGGAGGGTGTAGAAGGGAAAAAAGTTGAAAGTGAACAGATAAGAGTAAGGTGATGAGGGTATCAAACAATTTAAAGAAAAATTGGATATCACATTGGAGGGAGGACATATGGAAGAAGTGAATGTGTTCAGATATTTAGGAGTTGACTTGTCAGCAGATGAGTTTATAAAGGATGAGGTTCACCATAGAATTGATGAAGGAAAAAAGGCGAGCGGTGCTTTGAGGCATCTGTGAAGACAGAAAAACGTTATCCATTAAGGCAAAGAATTGAATGTACGAGAGTATAGTACTACCAACACACTTATATGAGTGTGAAGCATGGGTTGTAAATGCTGCAGGAAAGAGGAGCCTGGAGGCAGTGGAGATGTAGTGTCCAAGGGCAATGTGTGGTGTAAATATTATGCAGAGAATTTGTATTGTGGAAATTAGGAGGAGGTGTGAAGTTACTAAAAGTATTAGTCAGAGGGCTGAGGAGGGGTTGTTGAGGTGGTTTGGTCATTTAGAGAGGATGGAACAAAGTAGAATGACTTGGAGACTGTATAATTCTGTAGTGGAAAGAAGGCAGGATAGGGGTCGTCCTAGGAAAGGTTGGAGGGAGGGCATAAAGATTTTGTGGGCAAGGGGCTTGGACTTCCAGCAACCGTACATGAGCATGTTAGATAGAAGTGAATAGAGTTGAATGGTTTTTGGGACCTGACGAGCTGTTAAAGTGTGAGCAGGGTAATATTTTGTGAAGGGATTCAGGGAAACTGGATAGCCAGGCTCGAGTCTAGGTGGGAAGAAGTACATGCCTGCACTTTAAAGGAAGGGTTTGGGATATTGGCTGTTTGGAGTGATATCTAAACTGTCGTATCTGGGTGCCTCTGCAAAGACAGTGATTGTGTGAATTATGGTGAAAGTATTGAATGATAAAAGATTTTTCTTTCTTTTTGGGTCATCCTGCCTTGGTGGGAACAGCATACATATTTTATTTTTTAACACGGCCGTTTCCCACCAAGGCAGGGTGACCCAAAAAGAAATGAAAAAAAATTAAATCATCATTCAACACTTTCACCATCATTCACACAATCACTGTCTATGCAGAGGCACCCAGATATGACAATTCAGATGTCACTCCAAACAGCCAATATCCCAAACCCAGGAAATTTCCCAGTCTTGAGCCCCACTGAAAACCTCTTAAGCTGTCATAAAGTAGGATCTACTACGGGAAGAATATCAGCCCATTTCCACAGCTGGAGGCTGCCATCTGCAAGTTATGGGGGAATTTACCCTATGAAACTTTGAGGAATTTGTGTTATTCACTTCACAGACAGTTGAAGGATGTCCTAAAGTACAAGGAAAGACTATTTTGTAGTCATGGTTTGAGAGGGAAACTGTCTTACTTTAATGATGACTACTGTATATGGACTGGACAAATAGGGGCAGACATATTCAAAAGAAAGCAGGACAATCAAAGACAGCTTTCAGGGATTTCCCACAGTGAGGAAATTCTTAAGCTCGGCAAGTCCTGGGATTGTTAGGCGGGAACATTAACATGAATATAACATCTCTCTAACTCTTCCCAATCATGGAGCACAACAGAGTCAATCATTATATACACTAATATCTACAAAATTAATGAGATGTAAATGCCAGTAACCATCATAGGGCAAGGTGTATGACCCTACCCAAATACAGTGTCCCACCATAAATACTAGTAGGCCAAGCATCATCCCACTTACCTGATGCTACCCAAACTCTAGAATCTCAGGGACCTATAATCCACAAAAAGGATCATAAACCAAAATGCCTAAGGCACCTTCCTGTTCCATTTAGTGTTACAAACTTGTTCTCCCTCAAAACATTGAAGGAAATTTTCCTCATCTCTCAAAATATTTATGCCCATAACATGAAATTTTATTTGTTGGTCTTATATTAAGAACAGTATATACGTACAGTGTTTTCATTATATTTATGGGGAAGCAGTAAACCAGTAAGGTCATAAAATGCCTGGGAATGGGAGGAAATTAAGCTTGATTAAAAAAATAGTAAGGCCATAAAATGCCTGGGAATAAGAGGAAATTAAGCTTGATTCCAAAAAGAAAGTTCCTTCACTGGTATCATGACACCTCTTTAAAGGGACTACACTATGAGTAATTAAAGATATTGGATAATAAGCACCATTTATTTGCCGAGCCTTTAGACTATTATTTATAAAAACATATGTCAGATGAAATTATTTCCTGGAAAACACTTATTTGAAAAATAATAAGTACTGTATAACTGAAATACAAACTTGAAACTTGATGAACTAAATATGTGTTGACTACAATCTGGAGAAAGAAAATAAATAATTTTACTTTGGTGGTTCTGTCCTTCAGAAGAGGTTTGTCTTGGTGTTTGTTTCATGTTAGTGAACAGCATTGTAAAAAAAATACAGTACATGAAATATAAAAGCAAAATTATTATAATTATAATCATGGAGAATGCAAAAGCAAAGATATATAGTAAGCATAAATTCAAGTTCTGCAAATTTATGAAACCATGTATACAATAACTGTATTGATCATTTGTAATTAGGATATAAAACATTTAAGAAAACCAGATTATGCAATGAATCTTGATAAGAACAATGTAGAAAACACAGTAAGATAAATAATAAAATTACCTGCCCACATGTCATTACGATTTCGTGAGTCAAGAGTCAAGCTCTTCTGTATCACAAGTACTCAACGTATTTATTATCGTTCTTCAAACAATGCTATCAAATTACGATAACTAACACACACACACACACACACGACGCACACAGAGTGAGAGAGAGAGAGTGGAACCCCGGTTTTGTATGCCCTAGTTGAAGACAATTCTCTAAAATGAATTTTTTGTTAATATTTTTGGGTGTCTGGAACTGATTAATTATTTCCATTCCACTCACCTAAAAATATTAACAAAAAATACATTTTATAGAGAATTTTCTCCAAGAATTGGACACGGGAAAACCGAGGTTCCACTGTACCTAGGTAGTAGGTTGGTAAACAGCAACTGCCCAAGGAGATACTACCATATTGCCAAGTGAGTGTAAAACGAAATCCAGTAATTGTTTTACATGATGGTAGGATTGTTGGTGTCTTTTTTGTCGCATAAACATGCAAGGTTTCAGGTACGTCTTGCTACTTCTACTTACATTTAGGTCACACTACACATACATGTTCACACCCATCTGGATTTTCTTCTATTTTCTTTCTAGTTCTTATTCTTGTTTATTTCCTATCGCCATGGGGAAGTGGAACAGAATTCTTCCTCCGTAAGCCATGCGTGTTGTAAGAGGCGACTAAAATGCCGGGAGCAAGGGGCAAGTAACCTCTTCTCCTGTATATATTACTAAATGTAAAAGGAGAAACTTTCGTTTTTCCTTTTGGGCCATCCCGCCTCGGTGGGATACGGCCGGTGTGTTGAAAGAAAGGAAGATATATATATATATAGGTAGTAGGTTGGTAGATTCAGCAACACCCAGGGAGGTACTACCGTAACCTGCCAAGGGAGTTAAAACTACCGTAATGTTCAACATGATGGTAAGGAAATGCTGTGTCTTTTGTCTGTTACATAATATGCAAGATTACAGGTACGTCTTGCTACTGTCTCTTCACTTAGGTCACACTACACAGTTACATGGATCACGTTTTATTTATACACACTAGTCTGAGTTCTACTTTGATTTTATCTTAATAGTTCTTGGTCTTATTTACTTATTTTGTTCCTTTTATATCCATGGGGAAGTGGAATAAGAATCTTTCCTCCGTAAGCCATGCGTGTTGTAAAAGTCAACTAAAATGCCGGAACAATGGGCTAGTAACCCCTTTTCCTGTAAAGATTACTAAAAAGAATAAGAAAGAAAATTGTCAAAGTGGGAAGTCTGAATGTGCGTGGATGTTGTGCAAATGATAAGAAAGAGATGATTGTGGATGTTATGAATGAGAAGAACTGGATGTTCTGGCTTTAAGTGAAACAAAGCTGAAGGGGGTGGGATGAGTTTCATGGAGAGGAATAAATGGGATTAGGTCGGGTTTCAAATAGAGTTAGAGCTAAAGAAGGAGTAGCAATAATGTTGAAGGATAAGCTATGGCAGGAAAAGAGGGACTATAAATGTATTAAATTCAAGGATTATGTGGAGTAAAATAAAGGTTGGATGTGAAAAGTGGGTTATAGTAAGCGTGTATGCACCTGGGGAAGAGAGAAGTATAGAGAGAGAGAGAGATTTGGGAAAGTTGAGTGAATGCGTGGGGATTTTGAATCAAGTGTGAGAGTATATGTGGTTGGGGATTTTAATGCTAAAGTGGGTAAAAATGTTATGGAGGGAGTAGTAGGTAAATTTGGGGTGCCAGGGGTAAATGAAAATGGGGAGCCTTTAATTAAGCTATGTGTAGAAATAGGTTTGGTAATAAGTAATACATATTTTATGAAAAAAGGATAAATAAATATACAAGTATGATGTAGCACGTAATGAAAGTGTTTGTTAGATTATGTATTGGTGGATAAAAGGTTGTGGGTAGGCTCCAGGATGTACCGTTTATAGAGGGGCAACTGATATATCGGATCATTATTAGTTGTAGCTACAGTTAGAGTAAGAGGTAAATGGGAATAAGAGGAAAATGGCAACAATAAAGTAAGAGTGAGGTGAAAGTGTATAAACTAAGGAGGAGGAAGTTAGGGTGAAATATAAGCAACTATTGGCAGAAAGGTGGGCTAGTGCAAAGTATGAGTAGTGGGGGGTTGAAGAGGGTTGGAATAGTTTTTAAAAATGCAGTATTAGTATGTGGGGCAGAAGTTTGTGGTTATAGGAGGGTGGGGGCAGGAGAGAAAGAGGAGTGATTGGTGGAATGATGAAGTAAAGGGTGTGATAAAAGAGAAAAAGGTAGTTAGAGGAGATTTTATAACAAAGAGAAGTGTTATAAGAAGAGCAAGTATATGGAGAGTAAAAGAAAGGTGAAAGAGAGTGGTGAGAGTGCAAAAGGGAGCAGATGAAAGAGTGGGGGAAAGGGATGTCAAGAAATTTTTAATAAAATAAGAAAAAAATTTGGAGTGAGTTAAACAGTTTTAAAAAACCTAGGAAGTATGGATTTTTCAGTTAAACAGGAGGGGAAGTTGTTTTGATGGGGAGAGGAGGTATTTGTAGATGGCGAGAATATTTCGAGGAACTTTAAATGTTAAGGAGGAAAGGGAGGCGTAATTCATGCACTGGCCAAAGGAGGGATACCATCTTTTTGAGTGAAGAAAGCAACTGAAATTGTGGAGGTACGTGAGGGATTACTAAAAAAGAAAGGGGTAAAGCAGTGGAATGATGGATCAGACAGAAAGTTAAAGCAGGGGGAATAAGTGTTTGGAGTGGTGGTACTTTGTTTAATAAATGTATGAAAGAGGGGAAAGGGGGACCTAGGGATTTGGCGGAGAGCATGTATAATCCCTTTTTAAAGGGAAAGGGGACAAAGAGATTGTAAAATTATAGAGGAATAAGTTTTACTGAGTATACCAGGAAAGTATACGGTGGGTTAAAATTGAAAGAATTTAAAGGGAAGACGAATGTAGAATGCGGAGAACAAAGGAGGTTTCAGAGTGGGTAGGGGGATGTGTAGATCAATGTTTACATTGAAGCATATATGTAAACAGTATTTAGATAAAGGTAGGGAAGTTTTTTTTGCATTTTTGGATTTTGAAAAGCATATGATAGAGTGGAAGAGGAGCAATGGGCAGAGTTGCAAGTATATGGAATAGGTGGTAAGTTAATAAATGCTGTAAAGAGCTTTTTTGAGGATATGAGGCTCAGTTAGGGTGGTGTAGAAAAGAGGGAGAATTTTCCCGGTAAAAGTAGGTCTTAGACAGGGATGTGTTTAAAGAACCATGGTTGTTTTAAAATTATTTAAGATGGGTTGTAAAAGAAGTAATTGTTAGGGTTTTCGGAGAGGGGTGGATTAAATTATGGGAATCAAATTAAAATGGGAAAATTTACACAGTTACTTTTTGCTGATGATACTTTCTTATGGGAGATTCTAAAGAAAAATTGCAAGGTTATGGATGATTTGAGAATGTGTGTAAAGGTAGGGGAAAATTAAAGTGAACATAGAAAAGAGTAAGGTGATGAGGGTATCAAAAGATTTAGATAAAGAAAAATTGGATATAAATTGGGGAGGAGGAGTATGGAAGAAGTGAATGTTTCAGATACTTGGGAGTTGACGTGTCGGCGGATGGATTTATGAAGGATAGGTTAATCATAGAATTGATGAGGGAAAAAAAGGTGAGTGGTGCGTTGAGGTATATGTGGAGTCAAAAAACGTTATCTAGGAGGCAAAGAAGGGAATGTATGAAAGTATAGTATACAACACTCTTATATGGTGTGAAGCTTGGGTGGTAAATGCAGCAGCGAGGGGGACGGTTGGAGGCAGTGGAGATGTCCTGTCTAAGGGCAATGTGTGGTGTAAATATTATGCAGAAAATTCGGAGTGTGGAAATTAGGAGAAGGTGTGGAGTTAATAAAAGCATTAGTCAGGGGCAGAAGAGGGGTTGTTGAGGTGGTTTGGTCATTTGAGAGAATGGATCAAAGTAGAATGACATGGAAAGCATATAAATCTATGGGGAAGGAAAGAGGGGTAGGCGTCCTCGAAAGGGTTGGAAAGGGGGGTAAAGGGGTTTTGTGGGGGAGGGGCTTGGACTTCCACAAGCGTGCACGGCGTGTTAGATGGAGTGAATGGAGACGAATGATACTTTGGGGCCTGACGATCTGTTGGAGTGTGAGCAGGGTAATATTTAGTGAAGGGATTCAGGAACCGGTTATTTTCATATAGTCGGACTTGAGTCCTGGAAATGGGAAGTACAATGCCTGACTTTAAAGGAGGGGTTTGGGATATGGCAGTTTGGGGATATGTTGTGTATCTCTTACGTATATGCTTTTAAACTGTTTTTATTCTGAGCACCTCTGCAAAAGCAGTGGGTAATGTGTGAGTGTGGTGAAAGTGTTGAATGATGATGAAAGTATTTTCTTTTTGGGGATTTTCTTTCTTTTTTGGGTCACCCTGCCTCGGTGGGAGACGACCGACTTGTTGAAAAAAAAAAAAAAAAAAAAAAAAAAAAAAAAAAAAAAAAAAAAAAAAAAAAAAAATATATATAGGTAGTAGGTTGGTAAACAGCAACCACCCAGGGAGGTACTACCGTCCTGCCAAGTGTGTAAACGAAAGCCTGTAATTGTTTTACATGATGGTAGGAATGCTGGTGTCTTTTGTCTGTCTCATAAATATGCAAGGTTAAAGGTACGTCTTGCTACTTCTGCTTAGACTTAGGTCACGCTAAACATACATGTTTATTTATACACACACATCTGAGTTTTCTTTGATTTTATCTTAGTTCTTGTTCTTAGTACTTTTATATCCATGGGGAAGTGGAATAAGAATCTTTCCTCCGTAAGCCATGCGTGTTGTAAAAGTCAACTAAAATGCCAGGAACAATGGGCTAGTAACCCCTTTTCCTGTAAAGATTATTAAAAAGAATAAGAAGAAAATTGTCAAAGTGGGAAGTCTGAATGTGCGTGGATGTTGTGCGAATGATAAGAAAGAGATGATTGTGGATGTTATGAATGAGAAGAAGCTGGATGCCCTGGCTTTAAGTGAAACAAAGCTGAAGGAGGTGGGTGAGTTTCAGTGGAGAGGAATAAATGGGATTAGGTCAGAGGTTTCTACTAGAGTTAGAGCTAAAGAAGGAGTAGCAATAATGTTGAAGGATAAGCTATGGCAGGAAAAGAGGGACTATAAATGTATTAATTCAAGGATTATGTGGAGTAAAATAAAGGTTGGATGTGAGAAGTGGGTTATAGTAAGCATATATGCACCTGGGGAAGAGAGAAGTATAGAGAGAGAGAGAGATTTTGGGAAACGTTGAGTGAATGCGTGGGGAGTTTTGAACCAAGTGTGAGAGTACATACTTGTGGTTGGGGATTTTAATGCTAAAGTGGGTAAAAATGTTGTGGAGGGAGTAGTAGGTAAATCTGGGGTGCCAGGGGTAAATGAAAATGGGGAGCCTTTAATTAAACTATGTGTAGAAATAGGTTTGGTAATAAGTAATACATATTTTATGAAAAAGAAGATAAATAAATATACAAGATATGATGTAGCACGTAATGAAAGTCGTTTGTTAGATTATGTATTGGTGGATAAAAGGTTGTTGGGTAGGCTCCAGGATGTACACGTTTATAGAGGGGCAACTGATATATCGGATCATTATCTAGTTGTAGCTACAGTTAGAGTAAGAGGTAGATGGGATAAGAGGAAAATGGCAACAATAAAGTAAGAGTGAGGTGAAAGTGTATAAACTAAGGGAGGAGGAAGTTCGGGTGAAATATAAGCAACTATTGGCAGAAAGGTGGGCTGGTGCAGGTATGAGTAGTGGGGGGACTGAAGAGGGTTGGAATGGTTTTAAAAATGCAGTATTAGAATGTGGGGCAGAAGTTTGTGGTTATAGGAGGGTGGGTGCAGGAAGAAAGAGGAGTGATTGGTGGAATGATGAAGTAAAGAGTGTGATAAAAGAGAAAAAGGTAATTTATGAGGGGTATTTACAAAGCAGAAGTGTTATAAGAAGAGTAGAGTATATGGAGAGTAAAAGAAAGGTGAAGAGAGTGGTGAGAGCGTGCAAAATGAGAGCGTATGATAGAGTGGGAGAGGTACTGTCAAAAAATTTTAATGAAAATAAGAAAAAATTTTGGAGTGAGTTAAACAAGTTAAGAAAGCCTAGGGAACAAATGGATTTGTCAGTTAAAAACAGAGTAGGGGAGTTAATAGATGGGGAGATGGAGGTTTTGGGTAGATGGCGAGAATATTTTGAGGAACTTTTAAATATCGACGAAGAAAGAAAGGCAGTAATTTCATGCATTGGCCAGGGAGGTATACCATCTTTTAGGAGTGAAGAAGAGCAGGATGTGAGTGTAGGAGAGGTGCACGAGGCATTACGTAGAATGAAAGGGGGTAAAACAGCTGGAACAGACGGGATCATGACAGAAATGTTAAAAGCAGGGGGGGACATAGTGTTGGAGTGGTTGGTATTTTTGTTTAATAAATGTATGAAAGAGGGGAAGGTACCTAGGGATTGGCAGAGAGCGTGTATAGTCCCTTTATATAAAGGGAAGGGGGACAAAAGAGATAGTAAACTTATTCCTCTATAATTTTTACAGAGTATACCAGGAAAAGTCCTAGGTAGTAGGTTGGTAGACAGCAACCGCCCAGGGAGGTACTACCGTCCTGCCAAGTGAATGTAAAACTTAAGCCTGTAACTGTTTTACACGATGGTAGGATTGCTGGTGTCTTTTTTTTTTCTGTCTCATACACATGCAAGATTTCAGGTATGTCTTGCTACTTCTACTTACACTTAGGTCACACTACACATACATCTACAAGCATATATATACACACCCCTTTGGGTTTTCTTCTATTTTCTTTCTAGTTCTTGTTCTTGTTTATTTCCACTTACCTCCATGGGGAAGTGGAACAGAATTCTTCCTCCGTAAGCCATGCGTGTTGTAAGAGGCGAATAAAATGCCAGGAGCAAGGGGCTAGTAACCTCTTCTCCTGTATATATTACTAAATGCAAAAGGAAAAACTTTCGTTTTTCCTTTTGGGCCACCCCGCCTCGGTAGGATACAGCCGGTGTGTTGAAAGAAAGACCAGGAAAAGTGTATGGTAGGGTTAGTATTGAAAAAATTAGAGGCAAGACAGAATGTAGAATTGCAGATGAGCGAGGAGGTTTTACAGTGGGTAGGGGATGTGTAGATCAAGTGTTTACATTGAAGCATATATGTGAACAGTATTTAGATAAAGGTAGGGAAGTTTTTATTGCATTTATGGATTTAGAAAAGGCATATGATAGAGTGGACAGGGAAGAAATGTGGCAGATGTTGCAAGTATATGGAATAGGTGGTAAGTTACTAAATGCTGTAAAGAGTTTTTATGAGGATAGTGAGGCTCAGGTTAGGGTGTGTAGAAGAGAGGGGGACTACTTCCCGGTGAAAGTAGGTCTTAGACAGGGATGTGTAATGTCACCATGGTTGTTTAATATATTTATACATGGGGTTGTAAGAGAAGTAAATGCTAGGGTGTTCGGGAGAGGGGTGGGATTAAATTATGGGGAATTAAATACAAAATGGCAAGTGACACAGTTACTTTTTGCTGATGATACTGTGCTTATGGGAGATTCTAAAGAAAAATTGCAAAGGTTAGTGGTGTGTAAAGGTAGAAAGTTGAAAGTGAACACAGATAAGAGTAAGGTGATGAGGGTATCAAATGATTTAGATAAAGAAAAATTGGATATCAAATTGAAGAGAGGGAGTATGGAAGAGGTGAATGTTTTCAGATATTTGGGAGTTGACTTGTCAGCAGATGGGTTTTTGAAGAATGAGGTTAACCATAGAATTGATGAAGGAAAAAATGTGAGTGGTGCACTGAGGTATCTGTGGAGACAAAAACGTTATCCATGGAGGCAAAGAAGGAATGTATGAAAGTATAGTGGTACCAACACTTTTATATGGGTGTGAAGCATGGGTTGTAAATGCTGCAGCAAAGGGGAGCCTGTAGGCAGTGGAGATGTTGTGTCTAAGGGCAATGTGTGATGTAAATATTATGCAGAGAATTTGGAGTGTGGAAATTAGGAGGAGCTGTGGAGTTACTAAAAGTATTAGTCAGAGGGCTGAAGAGGGGTTGTTGAGGTGGTTTGGTCATTTAGAGAGAATGGATCAAGTAGAATGACTTGGAGAGCATATAAATCTTTAGGGGAAGGAAGGCGGGGTAGGGGTCGTCCTAGAAAAGGTTGGAGGGAGGGGGTAAAGGAAGTTTTGTGGGCGAGGGGCTTCGACTTCCAGCATGCATGTGTGAGCGTGGTAGATAGGAGTGAATGGAGACTAATGGTTTTTGGGACCTGATGAGCTGTTGGAGTGTGAGAAGGGTAATATTTAGTGAAGGGATTTATATAGCCGGACATAAGTACTGGAAATGGGAAGTACAATGCCTGCACTTCAAGGAGGGGTTTGGGATATTGGCAGTTTGAAGGGACATCTAAACTGCAGTATCTGAGCGCCTCTACAAAGACAGTGCTTATGTGTGAATGATGGTGAAAGTATTGAATGATGAAATTTTTTTTTTTTTTTTTTAGTTCTTTTTGGGTCACCCTGCCTCAGTGGGAGATGGCCAATGTGTTTAAAAAAAATATACATGTATACTGTAAATATAGAAAAATAGCCCCATATACAACAATATACACTTCTCAAGAAATATATAATATTAACTACTACAGCTATCACAGCACTATCTTTTTTTTTTACATAATCACAGTTATGCCAATATTGTTTTATGGTAAGTAATAAGATTTGGCTGCACAGCTTAAGTAAAACATTTGTTACCATAACTATGTTATGATAAATAATCACTCACTCTTATTTTCTGCACTGTCAGTTTTTTGTGGCTGTTTGAAAGGTAGTCGAAATGGTTTACGAGCTCCTAAAGCAAGTGGGGACTGAAGAGTGCGCAATGCAGATGGTGTCCCATACTGTCCTAGTGTCTTAAGCTTGCTACGCACTTCTCGTGTTCGTTGATACAGCCGAATGAGTTTAGGATCGGCAATTTTCTCACCATTTATGCTCAAAGATCCATTATCCATTACACTCCCACTTTCTTGTTTGGAGATTTCCACACTATCTTTAAATCTTGGCTGTTGTTGAGCAATTTCTTCTTGCAAACTTTTTACTGAATCATTATGCCCATGTCCGTAAGTTGGTTCAGTAGGGAATGCACGACTGTCAAATTGTCTATCTAGTTTCATATCACCTTCTTGCAACAGATCCTTCATATTCTGTAAAAAAAAAAAACAGTAGTATTTAACGTAAAATGAATTACACTAAATTCAATTTGTTAAATTATATCTCAAAACATTGACTAATTTTAAAAATTAACAAGAAGGAAAACTCAAGATATAAGATTATCGGGTACATTATGGTAAAATGTTCACATTTGGAAATAAAATCAAGGTTTGACCTACACAAGTGACATTTTTGTACAAGGGGGAACCCTTGGCTTGCCTGGAATGTCACACCTCATTCACACAATTACTCGTTTCTTAAAAGCTCCAACAGTGCAAGTTCATTAAAATTAGAAATACAGTGGTAACTCGAGTTTTGAACAGCTCTCAACTGGAACAATTATGTACGTGTATTTTTGTAAGTACTTTTGTAAGTGTATTTTTGGGGGTCTGAAACGGACTTATCTAATTTACATTATTCCTTATGGGAACAAATTCGTTCAGTATCGGCACTTGAACAGCCTTCTGGAACGATTTAAGTTCGTAACTCGAGGTACCACTGTAAGTCTACATTATGATATAAAGTTAGCAGATTTAATGAATAATGTGTTACCCTTCCATAAATCCATTCATGCACTGTATATGGAAACTTGCTTCACCAGAACCCAAAAAATCAAAAGAAGCACTAAACCTACAAGGCTCATGCAGGACCAAAGGGATAGGTCTCCATTATTTTTTTCAGAATATTTCAGTCACACATCTCTACATCTTCAAAGTTACATGCAGTACTTCTAAAGTTTAGAATCTAAAGATAATTTAATTTAGTCATTTTAGTCATTTTTCACCCTGCCTCTGTAGGAGACGGTTGGCTTGTTAAAAAAAAAAAATTACATGTGATGAAACTTTGCATGAATTTATTTATTCTAGTCTCACCTTAATACTTTCCTTCAGATGGGTAGCAGCTTCATGTAGGTGGGCACTTCGAGGTGCAGTGCTAATGACGGTCAGTTCTGTTACATGTATACATCCAAACCTTCCACCTGTGTGCCCACGCCAACTACCATTTGACACACATATGATAGAACCTAGTTTCACAATATCTTCTACTCCACACTCCTGTTAATATAGTAGAAAGTGCAGAAATGAGCATAAAGCACTTAATTTTTAAGTGCAGAACATCATATGTCAATAGTAAATAACTGCACTTAAATTATATGAACATCAACTTAATATTGCACTTACCTTAATACCTCCCCAAAATCTGAGAGCAAGAATGTTAACATGATGGTCAACAATGTGAACTATTTGTGCTCCTTTGTCCAGCAGCCCCACCCTCAATACAACTCCTGCAACATCTACTTCATTCCACATTGGCTTTAATTCCCCTGATGTCATCAAACACAAAGGAGTTGCTTGACGATCAAATTCAGGGAAATTATCTTGGCCATCTGCACCCTGTTCCCATCTAGTGTGTCGTGTAGCTCTGAACTGCAGACATCCATTTCTGTTGAAAATATGACGTAATTAATGTTCTACATCCAACTACAAGATAGTGATGTGAATACAAAACCAGTATTTCATGCACAGTACTTTAATCACACTATATCCTACCATATTCTACTATCAAAGAATAAAATCCTGAAACATTTAATAAGCTTAACATGAGATCCATTAAAATTCTTGTGGGACTCCTAATAAAAAATTGCACAAGAGAGAATGATAAGGAGTCATACAATCAAATGATAACTTGTAGAAAAGTAGTGACAAAGAAATTTATTAGGATCGTATACAAAAATATACATTCATTTTAAAAAATAGGCAGAGAGAAGTCATGATTATTATAGCCCTACAGATAGTCTACTCCTAGGTAGCAGGCTGGTAGACAGCAACCGCCCAGGGAGGTACTACCGTCCTGCCAAGTGAGTGTAAAATGGAAGCCTGTAATTGTTTTACACGATGGTAAGATTGCTGGTGTCTTTTTTTTTCTGTCTCATACACATGCAAGATTTCAGGTACGTCTTGCTACTTCTACTTACACTTAGGTCATACTACACATACACGTACAAGCATATATATACACACCCCTCTGGGTTTTCTTCTATTTTCTTTCTAGTTCTTGTTTATTTCCTCTTATCTCCATGGGGAAGTGGAACAGAATTCTTCCTTCGTAAGCTATGTGTGTTGTAAGAGGCAACTAAAATACCGGGAGCAAGGGGCTAGTAACCACTTCTCCTGTATATATTACTAAATGTAAAAGGAGAAACTTTCGTTTTTCCTTTTGGGCCACCCCGCCTTGGTGGGATACGGCCGGTGTGTTGAAAGAAAGATAATCTGCTGAGAAGGATAAAAATCATTTTAAGAATAGTCGCTTAAAGCAGGAATGTTTAAGTTCCTGTTATTTGAGGTTTAAATGATAACCACAATGATCTTTAATTTTACTTATTAACTACTAATAAAATTCATTGTATTCTGAGAAAACACCTTTTTATCAGTTATCACACCAGAATTTGTGAGAAAATATAAAATTCATTAAGTTTTCATTAAATTTTCCTGTAGAGGAGAGAGAGAGATTTTGGGAGATGTTAAGTGAATGTATAGGAGCCTTTGAACCAAGTGAGAGTAATTGTGGTAGGGGACCTGAATGCTAAAGTAGGAGAAACTTTTAGAGAGGGTGTGGTAGGTAAGTTTGGGGTGCCAGGTGTAAATGATAATGGGAGCCCTTTGATTGAACTTTGTATAGAAAGGGGTTTAGTTATAGGTAATACATATTTTAAGAAAAAGGATAATAAGTATAAAAAGGGATATGATGTAGGGCGAATGACAGTAGTTCGTTGGAATGTATTGTAGGAGAAACTTTAGAGAGGGTGTGGGAGGTAAGTTGGGGTGCCAGGTGTAATGATAATGGACCCTTTTGATTGAACTTTGTAAGAAGGGGTTTAGTTATGGTAATAATTTTAAGAAAAAGAGGATAAATAAGTATAACAGAAGATGTAGGGCGAAATGACAGTAGTTGTTGGATTTGTATGTAGATAAAAGTGTTGGTAGACTTCAGGATGTACATGTTTATGAGGGGCCACAGTATATAATCACTTTCAGTTGTAGCTACAATGAGATTAAGGTAGATGGGATACAAGGAGATAGAAGCATCAGGGAGGAAAAGTGAGGTTTATTAAATAAAAGAGGAGGCAGTTAGGGTAAGATTAAACAGCTATTGGAGGATAGTGGGCTAATGAGTGCATAGGCAATGGGGTGAAGAGGTATGGGTAGGTTTAAAATTTAGTTGTTAGAGTGTTCAGCAGAATTTTGTGGTACAGAAGTGGTGCAGGAGGGAAGGAGCGATTGGTGGGAATGATGATGAAAGGAGTAAAAGGGAGAAAAGTTAGCTTTATGGAGAAGTTTTTACAAAGTAGAAGTGATGCAAGGGGGAAGATTATGGGAGAAAAAGAGAGAGGTTAAGAGAGTGGTAAAGGGAAAATGTAAAAAGATGAAAAATGAGGAGTGGGTGAGATTATCAAAATTTTGTTGAAATAAGAAAAAGTTTTGGAGTGAGATTACAAGTTAAGAAAGCCTAGAGAACAAATGGATTTGTCAGTTAAAAATAGGAGAGGGAGTTATTAATGGAGAGTTGAGGTATTTGGAAGATGGAGGGAATATTTTAAAGGATTTTTTAAATGTTGATGAAGATAGGGAACTGTGATTTCGGTATAGGCAAGGAGGAATAACATCTTGTGGAGTGAGGAAGCCGTTTTGAGTGTGGGGGAAGTGTGAGGCGTATGTAAAATGAAGGGGTAAGGCACCCGGGGATTGATGGGATAAATAGAAATGAAACGGTGGGGATATTTTTTTGGATGGTGGTGCAATTATTTAAAAAATGTATGGAAGAGGGTAAGGGTACTAGTGATTGGCGAGAGCTTTGCAAGTTCCTTGTAAAAGCAAAGGGGATAAAAGAGAGTGCAAAATTATAGGGGTAAAGGTCTGTTGAGTGTACCTGGTAAGTGTATGGTAGATAAAATTGAAGATTAAGAGTAAGACGGGAATGGAAAAGCAAAAGAACAAGGGGCTTTAGGAAAGGTAGGGGGGTGTGGACGGGTGTTACAGTGAAAACATATAAGTGAACAGTATTTAAAGGATAAGCTAAGAGGTCTTTGTGGATTAAAGGGATTTGGAAAAGGCGTATGACAGGTGGATAGGGGGCAAATGTGGCAGATGTTGCAAGTGTATGGGTGTAGGAGGTGGGTTACGAAAGCAGTGAAGGTTTTTACGGTTTTGTGAGGCTCAAGTTAGAGTTGTAGGAAAGAGAATTTTTCCAGTAAAGAAGGCCTTAGACAAGATGTGTGATGTCACTGGTTTTTTAATATATTTATAGATGGGGTTGTAAGAGAAGAAATGCGGGTCTTGGCAAGAGGGGGGAGTAAAAGATAAAGAATCACACACAAAGTGGGGTTGTCACGTGCTCTTTGCTGATGACACTGTGCTTTGGGAAAATTCTGAGGAAGCTGCAGAGATTGATGGATAAATTGGGTAGGGTTTTGCAAAAGAAGAAAATTAAAGGTGAATACGGAAAGGTAGGTTATGAGGATACAAAAAGATTAGGTGATGAAAGTTTGGAATATCAGATTGGAGGGAAGAGTTGGGGAGGTGAACGTATTCAGATATTTGGGAGTGGACGTGTAGGGAGGGGTCTAGAAGTGAGGTGAATCATAATTGATGAGGGAAAAAGAGTGAGTGGTGCATTAGGAGTTGTGGAGACAAGATTTGTCCTTTAGAGGCAGAGGGGAATGTATGAGAGATAGTTTACCAACGCTCTTATATGGGGTGAAGCGAGGGTGATGAAGTGCAGCGGGAGAAGGTGGGGCAGTGGAGTGTCATGTCTGAGGGCAATGGGTGGTTGATTAATCAGAGATTGTTAGTTTGGAGTTAGGGGAGGTGCGGGATTACCAAAACTGTTATCAGAGGCTGAGGAAGGTTGTTGAGGTGGTTCGGACATGTAGAGAAGGGAGCGAAAGATGACTTAAAGAGTGTTAGTCTGTTTGGAAGGCGGGGTAGGGGTGGCCTAGGAAGGTTGGAGGGAGGGGTTATAAAGGAGGTTTTGTGTGCGAGGGGCTTGGACTTCAGCAGGCATGCGTGAGCGTTTTTGGATAGGAGTGGATGGGGGACAAATGGTTTTAATACTTGACGTGCTGTTGGAGTGTGAGCAAAGTAACATTTATGAAGGGATTCAGGGAAAACCGGGGCGGGCCGGACTTGAGTCCGGGAGATGGGAAGTACAGTGCCTGCACTCTGAAGGGGGGTGTTTAATGTTGCAGTTTAAAAACGTAGTGAAAAAGCACCCTTCTGGCAAGACAGTGAGGGAGTGAATGATGGTGAAAGTTTTTCTTTTTCGGCCACCCTGCCTTGGTGGGAATCGGCCAGTGTGATAATAATAAATAATAGATAAAAGACTGTTGAGTAGACTTCAGGATGTACATGTTTATAGGGGGGCCACAGATTTTATCAGATCACTTTCTAGTTGTAGCTACACAGAGTAAAAGGTAGATGGGATACAAGGAGAATAGAAGCATCAGGGAAGAGAGAGGTAAAGGTTTATAAACTAAAAGAGGAGGCAGTTGGGAAAGATTATAAACAGCTATTGGGGATAGATGGGCAAATGAGAGCATAGGCAATGGGGTCGAAGAGGTATGGGGTAGGTTTAAAAAATGTGTGTTAGAGTGTTCAGCAGAAGTTTGTGGTTACAGGAAAGTGGGTGCGGGAGGGAAGAGGAGCGATTGGTGCAATGATGATGTAAAGAGAGTAGTAAGGGAGAAAAAGTTAGCATATGAGAAGTTTTTACAAGTAGAAGTGATGCAAGGAGGGAAGAGTATATGGGGGAAAAGAGAGAGGTTAAGAGAGTGGTGAAGCAATGTAAAAGAGAGCAAATGAGAGAGTGGTGAGATGTTATCAACAAATTTTGTTGAAAATAAGAAAAGTTTTGGAGTGAGATTAACAATTTAAAGGAAGCCTAGAGAACAAATGGATTTGTCAGTTAAAAATAGGAGAGGAGAGTTATTAAATGGAGAGTTAGAGGTATTGGGAAGATGGAGGGAATTTTTTGAGGAATTGTTAAATGTTGATGAAGATAGGGAAGTTGTGTTTTCGTGTATGGGGCAAGGAGGAATAACATCTTGCAGGAGGGAGGAAGAGCCAGTTGTGAGTGTGGAGGAAGTTCGTGAGGCAGTAGGTAAAATGAAAGGGGGAAAGGCAGCGGGATTGATGGGATAAAGATAAAAATTTTAAAAAGCAGGTGGGGATAAAAGTTTTGGAGTGGTTGGTGCAATTTTAATAAATGTATGGAAGAGGGTAAGGTACCTAGGGATTGGCAGAGAGCATGCATAGTTCCTTTGTATAAAGGCAAAGGGATAAAAGAGAGTGCAAAAATCATAGGGGGTAAGTCTGTTGAGTATACCTGTTAAAGTGTATGGTAGGTTATTATTGAAAGAATTAAGAGTAAGATGGAGAATAGGATAGCAGATGAACAAGGAGGCTTTAGGAAGGTAGGGGGTGTGTGGACCAGGTGTTTACAGGAAACATATAAGTGAAACCAGTATTTAGAATAAGGCTAAAGAGGTCTTTGTGGCATTTATGGATTTGGAAAAGGCAATGACAGGGTGGATAGGGGGGCAATGTGGCAGATGTTGCAGGTGTATGGTGTAGGAGGTAGGTTACTGAAAGCAGTGAAGGTTTTTACGAGGATAGTGAGGCTCAAGTTAGAGTATGTAGGAAAGAGGGAAATTATTTCCCAGTAAAAGTAGGCCTTAGACAAGGATGTGTGATGTCACCGTGGTTGTTTAATATACACAAATAACCCGCACATAAAAGACAGAAGCTTACGACGACGTTTCGGTCCGACTTGGACCATTGACAAGTCACCTAACAGAGGAGGGCAGGACGGCTATATATAGGCAGGAAGAGGTGGAGGTAGTAGTAGTGGTAGTAGTAGTGGTAGTAGTAGTGGTAGTAGTAGTGGTAGTAGTAGTAGTAGTAGTAGTACAAGAATTGTATATAATACCGACAGGATGAAATGACACATGCACAACACCCGGGCATCCCCACCGTAGACGTTTCGCCCCCCAAACCCAGCCACTGGATGGCGAAAGTCCACAACAAAGACAACCAGACGCCGCACATGTGTCTAATTTCATCAGTAGATGAAGTAGAAGAAGAAGAGGTAGTAGTAGTGGTAGTGTATCGTTCCAGTCACGGTATTGTGCCTTTTTGTTATTTATGTTTAATATATTTATAGATGGGGTTGTAAGAGAAGTGAATGCGAGGGTCTTGGCAAGAGGCGAGGAGTTAAAAGATAAAGAATCACACACAAAGTGGGAGTTGTCACAGTTGCTCTTTGCTGATGACACTGTGCTCTTGGGAGATTCTGAAGAGAAGTTGCAGAGATTGGTGGATGAATTTGGTAGGGTGTGCAAAAGAAGAAAATTAAAGGTGAATACAGTAAAGAGTAAGGTTATGAGGATAACAAAAAGATTAGGTGATGAAAGATTGGATATCAGATTGGAGGGAGAAGTATGGAGGAGGTGAATGTATTCAGATATTTGGGAGTGGACGTGTCAGCGGATGGGTCTATGAAAGATGAAGTGAATCACAGAATTGATGAGGGAAAAGGGTGAGTGGTGCACTTAGGAGTCTGTGGAGACAAAGAACTTTGTCCTTGGAGGGAAAGAGGGGAAAGTATGAGAGTATAGTTTTACCAACACTCTTATATGGGGGTGAAGCATGGGTGATGAATGTTGCAGCGAGGAGAAAGGTGGAGGCAGTGGAGATGTCATGTCTGAGGGCAATGTGTGGTGTGAATATAATGCAGAGAATTCATAGTTTGGAAGTTAGGAGGAGGTGCGGGATTACCAAAACTGTTGTCCAGGGGCTGAGGAAGGGTTGTTGAGGTGGTTCGGACATGTAGAGAGAATGGAGTGAAACAGAATGACTTCAAGAGTGTATCAGTCGTAGTGGAAGGAAGGGGTGGTAGGGTCCCGGGCCCAGGAAAGGGGTTGGAGGGAGGGGTAAAGGAGGTTTGTGTGCGAGGGGCTTGGACTTCCAGCAGGCATGCGTGAGCATGTTTGATAGGAGTGAATGGAGACAAATGGTTTTTAATACTTGACGTGCTGTTGGAGTGTGAGCAAAGTAACATTTATGAAGGGATTCAGGGAAACCGGCAGGCCGGACTTGAGTCCTGGAGATGGGAAGTACAGTGCCTGCACTCTGAAGGAGGGGTGTAAATGTTGCAGCTTAAAAACTGTAGTGTAAAGCACCCTTCTGGCAAGACAGTGATGGAGTGAATGATGGTGAAAGTTTTTCTTTTTCGGGCCACCCTGCCTTGATGGGAATCGGCCAGTGTGATAATAATAATAATAATAAATTTTCAGTGATTTTCCTTCAAGAATGAAATTAAAATAAATTTAGTAATTGGGTCAAATTATGCCACAGTGTCATTTTACTGTATTGAGAAAAACGAAGTATAAAATTGAATGTATAGATAGATGATTCAACTAAAACATTTTGGCAAGAATTTTGGTACATATTCTTATCTATTTTCATAATAAAACAAAATTAATACATATATTGTTGATATTTATAAATAAAGTTTACATATCAAGGCAATAATAATTTTGAGGCTTCTTGAAATTCTTCTTACCTAAGACCTGTAGCCAGGAGATAATTTAAGATCATGTGGCTGCCTTCTGTGAGCGTCTGCCTAAGCTCCTCCGATGGTCTCCAGACTGTCAACATGGCTCCAGCACCATCATGATCAACAATGCGTACCTAATTAATGAAGAAACAAATAAATTTTTAGCACCCACTGAAAGATGACAAAATTTAATAACATTTAATTTAATATATTCCCTGACTACAGCAACCGCCTAGGGAGGTACTACCATCCTGTCAAATGAGTGTAAAACGAAAGCCTGTAATTGTTGTACATGATGGTAGGATTGCTGGTGTCCCTTTTTCTGTCTCATAAACATGCAAGGTTTCAGGTACGTCTTGCTACTTCTACTTATAGGTCACACTACACATACATGTACAAGCATATACGTATATACACACCCCTCTGGGTTTTCTTCTATCTTTCTTACTAGTTCTTGTTCTTGTTTATTTCCACTTACCTCCATGGGGAAGTGGAACAGAATTCTTCCTCCGTAAGCCATGCATGTTGTAAGAGGCGACTAAAATGCCAGGAGCAAGGGGCTAGTAACCTCTTCTCCTGTATATATTACTAAATGTAAAAGGAGAAACTTTCATTTTTCCTTTTGGGCCACCCCGCCTCGGTGGGATACGGCTGGTGTGTTGAAAGAAAGAAAGAAACATGCAAGATTTCAGGTACATCTTGCTACTTCTCCTTACACTTAGGTCACACTACACATACATGTACAAGCATATACAGTGGACCCCCGGTTAACGATATTTTTATCATTCCAGAAGTATGTTCAGGTGCCAGTACTGACTGAATTTGCTCCCATAAGGAATACTGTGAAGTAGGTTAGCCCATTTCAGACCCCCAAACATACACGTACAAACGCACTTACATAAATACACTTACATAATTGGTCGCACTGGGAGGTGATCGTTAAGCGGGGGTCCACTGTATGTATATATATACATACCCCTCTGGGTTTTCTTCTATTTTCTTTCTAGTTCTTGTTCTTGTTTATTTCCTCTTACCTCCATGGGGAAGTGGAACAGAGTTCTTCCGTAAGCCATGCATGTCGTAAGAGGCGACTAAAATGCCGGGAGCAAGGGGCTAGTAACCCCTTCTCCTGCATAAATTACTAAATTTAAAAGGAGAAGCTTTCGTTTTTCCTTTTGGGCCACCCCACCTCAGTGGGATACGGCTCGTGCGTTGAAAGAAAGAAAGATATTCCCTGACAAGGAATTTATGGTATTTGTTGGAATTTTTCTTCCTCTGATTTCAGAATGCTTTGCCTGATCAGCATCAAATTTTGAATGATGGTGAACTACAACTAGAAAAAAAATTCATACAACTATTGGGAAAGGAAGGTGCCCTTTTGTCAGGTTTATGAAATCGTTCCTAATTTTCATTTCTGTGCAATAGCTTGGGGAAACCCTTTTTTGATCAGCTTCAAAATTTAAGTGTGGAGGTGCCAATTTTACACCCGTTACTTTCAAAATGGAGTATGTCTCATTTGAATGCCTAGAATCTTTAACCCTTTGACTGTTTTGGTCGTATATATACGTCTTACGAGCCACCATTTTTGACGTATATCTACTCATAAATTCTAGCGGCTTCGAATCAAGCAGGAGAAAGCTGGTAGGCCCACATGTGAAAGAATGGGTCTGTGTGGTCAGTGTGCACCATATAAAAAAAATCCTGCAGCACGCAGTGCATAATGAGAAAAAAAAAACTCAAACCGTTTTTTTTTGGATTAAAACGCTGACTTTGTGGTGTATTTTCATAAAGTATTTATGGTTGTATTCTCGTTTTCTTGGTCTCATTTGATAGAATGGAAAACATATTATAGAAATAGAGGTGATTTTGATTGGTTTTACTATGAAAAGAACCTTGAAATGGAGCTCAAAGTAGGGGAAATATTTTATTTTTGCCGATATTCAGAAGTAAACAAATGATGTCATTTTCCAATAAATGACCAAGTAGCCATTCTAATATGCAGTCATGAATGGGTTGACATTATTTATACAATTATTACAATATTGCAATAGTCTGCATAACAGTAAATCTTCTATTTTTTGTTTGAATAAAAATTCAAAATAGAAAGCAAGAGTAATATCAGAGCAGAATGGAGATGTGGCTGATGAACAAAGAAAATGTTATTTTAGAGCCAGGAATGTCTGCATTGTTCATTCTGAACCCTATTTTGAAGTTGTCATATTTTTAAATTTTTGTGAAATTGGCCAAATTGCAAATTTCTGACCACGTTACTGGGTAGTTAAAATCGGTAAATGGGCAGTTTCTTGTACTCAACTGATAGAAAAAATGAAGTTCTAAAGAAATAGCTATGAGTTTGGTCGACTGGAACAAGGGAATTAGCCGAAAATAGGGCTCAAAGTGGGCGAAATCGCCGATCTGTAAATATCGCCGAGGTCGCTAACTTTGCGAGAGCGTAATTCTATCAGTTTCCCATCAAATTTCATTCTTTTGGTGTCATTACAATCGGGAAAAGATTCTCTATCATTTCATAAGAATTTTTTTGGGGGGGGAGGGAGGGGGGGGGGAATTTTGCAGGAGACACCTCAGGATTTGGGGTTGACAGTCAAGGGTTTAATGGCTGATGCAATTTAGGAAATGGATGATATCCTTTAAGTCTAGGCTGTAAAGGTGATTTCTTTTTTTTTTAATTTACTAACATGTTAATATAATAAACTTGGAGTGGAATTCATAGTAGTTTCAAACTTTCAGTGATGGTGGGTTTTGTTCAAAGGAAGATTCACAGTGTTACTGGACTGTGTAAACTAATGTGCCAGTTTTACTGAACATGTTGATTTCTCTGTAATAACTGGAGAATGCTTCCTATGACTGACTTCAAACCCTAAATGCCGTATACCTTAACCCTTAACCCTTAAACGGTCCAAACGTATATATACAGTGGACCCCCGATTAACGATATTTTTTCATTCCAGAAGTATGTTCAGGTGCCAGTACTGACCGAATTTGTTCCCATAAGGAATATTGTGAAGTAGATTAGTCCATTTCAGACCCCCAAACATACACGTACAAACGCACTTATATAAATACACTTACATAATTGGTCACATTAGGAGGTGATCGTTAAGCGGGGGTCCACTGTATGTTCACTCGCGTAGTGCCCCAAATTTTTTTAGGAAAAAAAAAAAAATCTTTTCTTTTAAAAGGAAAAAAGAGCATATTGTGCCCAGGCATCCCCAATTATTTTAATATGGCACACAGTGAGTGCGCACACCCATTCTCTCATGTTTAGGTGACTCAGGCTTATTGTGGCAATGTTGAATGAATGACAAAGAAAACGTATATATACGTATACAGTGGACCCCCGCTTAACGATCACCTCCCAATGCAACCAATTATGTAAGTGTATTTATGTAAGTGCGTTTGTACGTGTATGTTTGGGGGTCTGAAATGGACTAATCTACTTCACGATATTCCTTATGGGAACAAATTCGGTCAGTACTGGCACCTGAACATACTTCTGGAATGAAAAAATATCGTTAACAGGGGGTACACTGTATATAGGCGCTACGCGCGTGAACGCATATATACGTTTGGACCGTTTAATGGTTAAATGGTCCAACCGTATATATTGTTTTTCAACATCTAAAAGTATGTAAAAAAATGTAGATCTTTTTTGTTTTACATTTAAAAACGTGTAAAAAACTTTTATCTACATTTTTTTTTGTTATATTTGAAAATATGTAAAAAAAAGTAGATCTACTTTTGTAGCACTACGAATTTGAACGTCGATCTCTTTGGACCGTTTAAGGGTTAAATAGAGAAATTTTTGAATTGAGTTTGAGCTGTGTAGGTGCTAACTTAATGATTAAAAGAGTTGCAGGGTATTTTTCTGTGAAGACCCTAGTGAGTTTAGCACTGAGTTATGATTGTAATAATAATAATTTTTCTGTGCAGTAACCTGAGAACACAAATTCTGAGCAGCTCAAAATTGAAAGTGCTGGTGTATTTTTCTCAGAGCAAGGTTTGCACTGTTATTAGGCTATGTTAGACCTAATTTGCCAAATTTGTTAAACAAATATGGATATTGTTTTCTGTGCAATAATTGGTGAATGTCTCTACTGATTCACTTCACACAGCTACATGCGACATTTTTGTCGTTCATTAACACTGCACACTGGGTGTCCATGACATTTTCCAATTACAAAAATTTATTGCAATAATATTGTAAAAGATGTGAAAATGCAGTTCTCTGCATGCAATAACATAGTTATCATAACATGAAGTTCCCTAGCAGATGGACTGGGTATAATAATCTCATTCAATGGCCCCCTCTTACTACCCTGATATCATACCTTTAGACTTCTTGTGAAGGATGTGTTTCCAGATACCAATAGCTGACCTTAAAACACTAATTGCTGGAATAAAAAAAGCTCTACACAAGAATCAAATGTAGTTGCAATAAAAGCTTCCTCTGCACCTGTCCTCATCACTTTGTCTCCTAAAGACAGGGTCTTCTAGCCAATTTAGTAACCAGACTCATTTAAAGAAATGCAGTTAATTAACTGCACTTCCCTGAGCAGCTCTGATATCTGACCTGACAGGTCAGATATCAGAGCTGCTCAATCTTTTATCTGCCCATTTTCAGATCAGCTGTTTGACAATGATATCATGATCTCTAGAAGGATGTGAGAGCACCCACTGTACATTCATTCTTTCATCCTGAAGACATTACTCAGAAAAATCCAATGTAATGGCAATACTGTGAGTGAACTGAGGTCTACCTGAAGGCTGTTCCAAGGGTCAATGCCTCCAAGACCCAGTCTTTGACTAGGCCTCCTGGTGGATCAGAGTCTGATCAATTATGCTGTTACTGCTGGCCAAACATAATCTAACATATGAGCCACAGTCTGGCTGGTCAGGCACTGACTGCATTAATATAAACAAAGCTGTGCATTAATTATTTACCTTTAATACTGGTGTTGCATCATAAAGAATTTTTATCTTGGCCATCCTGCACTGAACTTCAGCATTTATATTGCGCCGCCTCTCTTCTTCTTGATGCTGCCGCCATGACCTTGCCAGTTCCACCTGGTGCCGAGTTAGTAATCCCTGAAATAGCAATCAGTATCAACACTACTGCAGTTAAAATATGCAACTCATTACACAAAGATGAGTATTCATGAGAACAGAGGTGCACTGTAATAGGCCTAGTGGTCCATGTTCTCACTTGTACAGTATTTGTCCAGCCTATTTTAAAGCTACCATAGGTACAGTGGTCCCTCGTTTTTCGTAATTAATCCGTTCCTGGAAGTGTGACTATTATCGAAATTGACGATTTTCGAATCAATTTTCCCCATAAGAAATAATGTAAATACAATTAATCCGTTCCTGACACCCAGAAGTATTAAAACAAAAAAAATTTTTGCATGAAATATAGATGCAGTATATAAACAATACAATGGGACATGATGAATGAAACATTAACAGCATAACACTTGCCTTTATTGGCGATTCTTCTCAGTGTATGGAAGACTGGAGGAGGAGAGATTGGATTAGTTACTGTTTGGAAGGGGAATCCCCTTCCATCAACACCTCAGGTACCAAGTGCTTTTCTGGGGTTACTTCTCTTCTCTGTTTCTTAATGCCACTAGGATCAGCTTGAGAGTCACTGGAGTCCTGTCTTGCAAAAAAAGTGTCCAGTGAGCTCTATTTCTGGCATCTCTTTAAAACTTCCCTAAAATGGGCCAAGACTGTCACTGTACAAGTTGCCGATATGGCTTGAAACATCCTTCTCAGGGTGATGTTTCTCCATAAATCTTTCCATCCTACCCCACATTTCACACTGTGTATGCCACTACACTTCTTAAATCTCTCAAACCAACCTTTGCTGGCCTTAAATTCACAATTATCAGTACTTGTTGCAGGCAATTTCTTTACCAGATCGTCATGCAACTGCCTAGCCTTTTCACAAATAATCAACGTCATAAGAGTATCTCCTGCTAATTGTTTCTTGTTTATCCACACCAATAATAACTTCTCAACATCTTCGAGTACTGGTGATCTCATTTTTGTCAGCATATTTACCCCCTTTGCAACAACAGCTTCCTTGATTTCCTTTTTCTTGGCCACGATGGAAGCTATGGTTGAATGGGGTTTGTTATACATCCTGGCCAGTTCGGCCACACGTATGCCACTTTCATATTGTTCAATGATGTTTTTCTTAAATTCAATCGTATTTCTCACCTTCTTTACCAAAGGCTTGGCACTAGGAGCTTTCTTTGGAGCCATGGTAGCTTATTTAGTAGTTGCAAGCACTAAAATGAATGGAATATTATGAAATATTTCGTATGAACAAGTGAGGGGACCGTCGCTCACTGCTAAACAATGGCACACTGGATGGGAACGGCTCAGAGCCGTGAGTATGCGTCCCAGACGAACGACTATTCGCGAGTCAAACGACAATTAGCGATCCAATGTTTTGACGAAAATAACATTACGATTTTCGAAAACCATTATCGAGCCATACGATTATCGAGGGACCACTGTATTAGCTTTAATAATGCTACTTGGCTGATTGTTCCACAATTCTATTGCTCAACCAGTACTTTCTTATATCCATTCTAAATCTAAATCATCAAGTGAAACTAGGAGATCTTATCAAGTCATGTCAGCCTATACACTAACCCTGTCACTGTTTGTGCCATAGATACGTCTTACAGGCCAGTGTTGGTGACATATTAATACGCCAAAATTCTAGGGGCTTCAAATCTAGTGGGAGAAAGCTGGTAGGCCTACACGTGAAAGTATGGACCTGCGTGGTCAGTGTGCGCAGTATGAAAAAATCAGGGCACCCGCATTGCACTGTGGGAACGCCATTTCAGTAGTCCTTGTTTACTATGCCTCGCGGTAAGAAATATCTCACTCTCCGGCGAATTGGGACTCCTTTGTTCCAAAGTGACAGCTTCCCAAGTGTCAGTGAAGATGAATTTCATGGTTCTGAGGAGTTTGTGACTGAAAGCAATGCACAGGATAATGGAAATAGTGCTGAAAACCCAGATGACTTTCCACCTTTGGAGATGGGCCATCTTGTTCATGTTCAGTTGTACCACAGTGAAAGAGGAAACTCCTATTTCCCCATGTCCAGGACTCAGATGTGAGCAGTGATAATGACAGTGATAGTGATTGTGATTTCCAAGCTCTTGATTACAATTCCAGTAGTGACAGTGAGGAGGAATATTCTCCAGTGAAGCACCAGTATGTATGACACTACATGCATTCTGGTAGTATGTCATATGCTATTCCAAGGGGAAGGAGTACATCTCATGGCCCAACACCAGTAACAGATAGTGAAAATGACAATGATATTGTTACAATTGGGATGGATAATATGCATGGGTCATCAGATGGTGGTGGTGCCATGCGCCATGAGGCACAAGCAGCGGCCCATGGTGGTAGCCACACCACTGACTCAACACATCTACAACAAAGGCCACCCTTACCCACCCACCCACCACACCAACCTGCACAACCACAGTCTGCACAGCCACAACCACCTGTCAATATCCAGTACCCACTAGCAGACTGCATCTGGGATTGGCAGCAAGGTGCCAATTTTGTTCCCAATCCCCATCACTTTGATGAAACTTAAAGTGGAATACGGCCATCTTGTACACTTGGGAATAATGCCACTGAACTGGAATGTTTTGAATTATTCTTTGATGAACCCTGATGGAAATTAGTGTTAGGAAAAGTAGCACATACAGTGGTCCCTCGTTTATCGTATTTAATCCGTTCCTGGAGGTGCAACTATTATCGAAATCTACGATTTTCGAATCAATTTTCCCCATAAGAAATAATGTAAATACAATTAATCCGTTCCTGACACCCAGAAGTATTAAAACAAAAATTTTTTTTACATGAAATATATATGTAGTACATAAACAATACAATGGGAAATGATGAATGAAACATTAAGAGCATAACACTTACCTTTACTGGCGATTCTTCTCAGTGTATGGAAGACTGGAGGAGGAGACAGATTGGATTATTTACAGTTTGGAAGGGAAATCCCTTTCCATCAACACCTCAGGTACCAATTGCTTTTCTGGGGTTACTTCTCTGTTTCTTAATGCCACTAGGACCAGCTCGAGAGTCACTGGAGTCCTGTCTCGCAAAATAACTGTCCAGAGAGCTCTGTTTCTGGCGTCTCTTTAACACTTCCCTAAAATGGGCCAAGACTTTGTCACTGTACATGTTGCCAACATGGTTTGCAACAGCCTTGTCAGGGTGATGTTTCTCCATAAATCTTTCCATCTTACCCCACATTTCAAAAATCTCCTTAATTTCTGAAGAAGGCACCTTCTTCCATCTCTCTTCCTCCTCCTCTGCAGCAAGATTCTGAGCTGCGATCTGTTGCTCTTCCTGCTGAAGCTCTTGCAGCTCCTCAGTGGTGAGCTCTTCATTGTGGTCTTCCACCAACTCTTCCACATCCTCCAAACTCACATCCAACCCCATGGAACTCCCCAGTGCCACAACAGATTTAACAACAGACATAGGCTCATCAGGGTCAGCCCCAAACCCTTCAAAATCCCTCTTGTCGACACAATCTGGCCACAATTTTCTCCAAGCAGAATTCAAAGTCGTACCTATAAGGGTTATGCAATGGAGGATGCTGAAGCGTTCTCTCCAAAAATCTCTTAGGGTCATGTGAGTGTCTGAGGTCACATTCAAGCACCTTTCAAACATTGCTTTGGTGTAGTTAAAGTTTGCAATGAGCTGCTGGTCCATGGGCTGGAGGAGAGGAGTGGTATTCAGGGGCAAGAACTTTACTGTGATGAACCCAAACTCCTCGAAAATTAGGTCATCCAAGTTTGGAGGATGAGCAGGTACATTGTCCATTACTAGGAGGCACTTGAGATCCAATTTCTTTTCCAGGAGGTAATTCTTCACACTAGGGCCAAACACTTCATTGAACCACTCAACGAAAATTTCCCTCGTAATCCATGCCTTACTATTAGATTTCCAAAACACACACAATTTACTCTTCATAACATTGTTTTTCCTGAGCACTCTGGGATTTTCAGAATGGTACACTAGTAACAGCTTCACTTTGAAATCCCCACTAGCATTAGCACAGAACATGAGCGTCAGCCTGTCTTTCATAGGCTTGTGTCCTGGCAGTGCCTTTTCCTCCTGTGTAATGTAGGTCCTCTTTGGCATTTTCTTCCAAAAGAGGCCTGTTTCGTCACAATTGAACACTTGTTCAGGTTTCAGTCCTTCAGCCTCTATGTACTCCTTGAATTCATGCACATATTTTTCAGCTGCTTTGTGGTCCGAAATGGCAGCCTCACCATGCCTTACCACACTGTGTATGCCACTACGGTTCTTAACCCTTTCAGGGTCCAAGGCCCAAATCTGAAGTCACGCACCAGTGTCCAAGAATTTTCAAAAAAAAATTTTGTTATTTTTTCTTATGAAATTGTAGAGAATCTTTTTGTGAAGGTAATAAAACAAAAAGTACGAAATTTGGTGGAAAATTGACGAAATTATGCTCTCGCGAATTTTGATGTGTCAGCGATATTTACGAATCGGCGATTTTGCCGACTTTGACTCCCATTTTAGGCCAATTACATTATTCCAATCAACCAAATTCTTAGCTATTTCACTAGTATTACTTCTATTCTATCGATTGAGCACAAGAAATCGCCAAGTCAACTGTTTCAACTACAAAATAAAGTGATCGGAAATTGTTAATTTGGCCAATTTAACACAAAGTTCCAAATATTCCAATTTCAAAATAGGCTCCAGAATAAACAATGTAGGTATTCCTGGAACTAAACTAACATTTCCTCTGTTCATTAGTTACATTTTGAGGCTTTACAAATAAATTCCATTTTGATTTTTTATTCACATAATGAATTTTTATTCACACCAAAAAAATAGAAGATTTACTGTTATGCAATACTGTAATAATTGTATAAATATCATCACCATATTTGTGAATGTATATTAGACCCATCAGCTGACGTGTATTAGATGTGTGAGGTCGTTTGTTTACGCTTGAATATCGGCAAAAATTTAACATTTCCGCTACTTTGAGCTCAGTTTCAAGCCATTTCCAGTGCTAAAACCAATCAAAATCTATTTCTGTAATATGTCTTCCATTCTATCAAATGAGACCAAGAAATCGCAAATACAACTATAAAAAACATACGAAAAAACACTGCAAAGTCGCTGTTTTAATCGATAAATCATGATTTCAGTTTTTTTCTCTCATTATACACAGTGTGCTGCAGGATCTGTTTTATGTGGTGCACACATACCACATAGATGTATTCTCTCATATCTAGGCCCAAATGTACCACTCACAGTTTATCAGAGTGAGCTGAGCTCATGGCGTAGATCTACGGTTTGGACACTCACTGTAAAGCCGTAGATCTACGGGACGGACCCTGAAAGGGTTAAATCTCTCAAACCAACCTTTGCTGGCCTTAAAATCACTCGCATCACCACTAGTTGCAGGCAATTTCTTTACCAGATCGTCGTGCAACTGCCTAGCCTTTTCACATATAATCGACGTCATAATACTATCTCCTGCTAATTGTTTTTCGTTTATCCACACCAATAATAACTTCTCAACCTCTTCGAGTACTGGTAATCTCATTTTTGTCATCATATTTACCCCCTTTGCAACAACAGTGTCCTTGATTTCCTTTTTCTTTTCCACGATCGAACATATGATTGTAGTATAGGGTTTGTTATACATCCTGGCCAGATTGGCCGGACTTAAGCCACTTTCATATTGTTCAATGATGTTTTTCTTAAATTCAATTGTATTTCTCACCTTCTTTACCAAAGGCTTGGCACTAGGAGCTTTCTTTGGAGCCATGGTAGCTTATTTAGTACACTTGCAAGCACTAAAATGAATGGAATATTATGAAATATTTTGTAGGAGCAAATGAGGGGACCGTCGCTCACTGGTAAACAATGCCACACTGTCTGGGAAGGGAGGCCGCCCTGGCTCACAGCGTGCGTACGCGTCCCAGACGAACTACTATTCGCGAGTCGATCTACGATTAGCGAGCCCATGTTTATACGAAAATATCGCTATGATTTCAGAAATCTACGACTCCTGAGCCCTACAATTATCTAGGGACCACTGTAATTTGATTACACCATGGCAATTGTTTCACCAAAATCACACCTACACCAGTGGAAGGAGACAACTGTGGCTGAGATGTATCTGTTCTTTGCCACAATAATGCTTATGCCACATGTGTATAAGCACACTCTCATCATACTGGTTGACAGACCGCCTGATTTCAACCCCAGCTTTCAGTGATATAATACCAGTCAATCAATTTGTGCCACTGTTACGTATGCTACACTTCTCAGACAAAACAAGGCCTGACAGAAACGACAGGTTATACAAGATCAGGAATGTGTTTATGTATCTGAAACAAAAGTTCTGTATGCATTTTTATCCCTTCAGGAAGCTTCCTATTGATGAGTCTTTGATTCTGTTCAAAGGTAGGCTGTTGTTCAAGCAGTATATACCAAGCAAGAGGAAACGCTTTGGTATAAAACTGGTTGTACTTTGTGATTGGATATAATTGTGTACACTGAAAGTAATACATTGCAAGATACCAGGAAGTTATTGGGCATCTCTGGTGATGTGGTTAGAATAATGATGGAACCATATCTTGGTAAGGGGCATATATACTGATAACTGGTACACAATGTATAGGTTGGTAGACAGCAACCACCCAGGGAGGTACTACCGTCCTGCCAAGTGAGTGTAAAATGAAAGCCTGTACTTGTTTTACATGATGGTAGGATTGCTGGTGTCTTTTTCCCGTCTCATAAACATGAAAGATTTCAGGTACATCTTGCTACTTCTACTTACACTTAGGTCACACTACACATGCATGTACAAGCATATACGTATATACACACCCCTCTGGGTTTTCTTTTATTTTTGTACTAGTTCTTGTTCTTGTTTATTTCTTCTTATTTCTATGGGGGAGTGGAGTAGAATTCTTCCAAAATAAGCCATGCGTGTCATAAGGGGTGACTAAAATGCTGGGAGCAAGGGGCTAGTAACTCCTTTTCCTGTATACATTACTAAAATTAAAAAAAAAAAAAAAACTTTTGTTTTTCTTTTAGGGCAACCCTGCTTTGGTGGGACATGACCAGTTTATTGAAAGAAAAGAAAGAACTGGTACACAAGCCCCTTACTCAGTGACTTCTTGCAAGTGAACATGACAGACGTGTGTGACACAAAGTGTGCAAATTCTAAGCATATGCCCAGGTTCGACACACACTCACAGAGGTGTGGGGCAGGCATTTGCTGCCAATGACATCAAGGCATTTCAGTGGCATGACAAACGAGATGTCACATTGTTGATATCAATTCACCAAAACTAAATGACAGACAGTGGCAGGCAGAATTGAGACCAATGAACCCATTCTAAAACCTGCAGCTGTGATGGACTACACCTTCAATATGCACTCAGTGGATAAATGTGACATGCAAATTGGGTTTGCTGATTGTGTTTACAAGAGTTATAAGTGGTACATAAAACTTTTTCCATCTTCTGGACATTTCCATCCTCAATGCTTATAATATGTACAAGCTGAAGACCAGAAACAAATCACCATATGGTGAATTTTGTTTGTCTTTCATAAGACAAATAATATTCAAGTACCAAGTAACAACACCTGCAATAGAAAACCACCCACAAAATTATCACTAAATACCCTCTCGTCTGAGGCCTGGTGACCACTACAGGTCCGCCATCACAAATCCGGCATCATTGAGACCTGTAGTGTGCTGGATTACTAAGTTTGCCAGATTACAGACTGGTTAGGTTTGAATACACTTAATAAAATTAACCAACTTGACTTACACAAGAAAGTTCATTAAACATCAGCAAAAATCGAACATTTCTGCTACTTTGAGCTCAATTTCAAGGTACTTTTCATCATGAAACCAATCAAAATCACATCTATTTCTGTAATACATCTTCCATTCTATCAAATGAGACCAAAAAAACGAGAATACAACCATAAAAACCATATGAAATTATACCGCAAAGAGGAGGCTAATGGCTGAGAAGTGAACTCCCTTATTTATCGTCTGTTTTTTTTCAATTTTGGTGTACGTTAAGTAGCATCTTTCCCTCATACATTGCCCAAGTTTCAATAAGATAGCCCAACAAACAAATGACAAAAAAAAATATTTACCAAAAATCATACATGGCAAGCCCAAGCCAGGTACTGGAAATAAGTCACTTTGTCTGACTTTTTTGGGTTATTCTAGGTTCTCTACATATGTGATGCTATGTATGATAATTGTAGGTAGTAGGCGGGTAGACAGCAACCGCCCAGGGAGGTACTACCGTCCTGCCAAGTGAGTGTAAAACGAAAGCCTGTAATTGTTTTACATGATGGTAGGATTGCTGGTGTCTTTTTTTGTCTCATAAACATGCAAGATTTCAGGTATGTCTTGCTACTTCTACTTACACTTAGGTCACACTACACATACATGTACAAGCATATACATACACACCCCTCTGGGTTTTCTTCTATTATCTTAGTATTTCATATTCTTATTTCCTCTCATCTCCATGGGGAAGTGGAACAGAATTCTTCCTCCGTAAGCCATGCATGTTGTAAGAAGCGACTAAAATGCCAGGAGCAAGGGGCTAGTAATCCCTTCTCCTGTAAGCACTACTAAAGTTGAAAAGAGAAACTTTTGTTTTTCTTTTTGGGCCACCCTGCCTCAGTGGGAAACAGCCGGTTTGTTGAAAGAAGAAGAAACATGCAAGATGTCAGGTATGTCTTGCTACTTCTACTTACACTTAAGTCACACTACACATGCATATATATACACACCCCTCTGGGTTTTCTTCTATTTTCTTACTAGTTCTTGTTTATTTCCTCTTATCTTCATGGGGTAAGTGGAACAAAATTCTTCCTCTGTAAGCCATGCATGTCATGAGAGGCGACTAAAATGCTGGGAACCAAGGGCTAGTAACCCCTTCTCCTGTATACATTACTAAATTTAAAAGGAGAAACTTTCATTTTTCCTTTTGGGCCACCCTGCCTTAGTGGGATATGGCCAGTGTGTTGAAAGAAGACATGTAGAAGAGAAGAGATTAATGCTAACATGAAAAGTGTTAAATTAACAAAACATTAATACAGTGGACCCCCGGTTTACGATCAGCTCCTAATGCGACCAATTATGTAAGTGTATTTATGTAAGTGCATTTGTATGTGTATGTTTGGGGGTCTGAAATGGACTAATCTAATTCACAATATTCCTTATGGGAACAAATTCGGCCAGTACTGGCACCTGAACATACTTCTGGAATGAAATATCGTAAACCGGGGGTGCACTGTAGTTTATCTCTCTCTCTTTGACTTTAGTATGGTCTTGTAACAGAGTTAAAAAACACAGGGACAACCTCCAAACTGCTTGGGTCCATGGTCTCTTCCATGAGTTTAGCAATGTCCCGGCCCATGGTAAGCTTGCGTATCTCCTCTCTGGTCAGGGAAGGCATACATTTGCTGCTATCTTCACTATTCTCTCTTGTCTCCTGGCTGAATTCTTTTTCAACTTCAATCATCACCTAAAACCAGATACCAGAATTTTAGTGCTAACTATAAATGAACAGCATCAATACTGTACTCAAAATGAAATTATTTTTTTTTTTTATTATCACACTGGCCGATTCCCACCAAGGCAGGGTGGCCCGAAAAAGAAAAACTTTCACCATCATTCACTCCATCACTGTCTTGCCAGAAGGGTGCTTTACACTACAGTTTTTAAACTGCAACATTAACACCCCTCCTTCAGTGCAGGCACTGTACTTCCCATCTCCAGGACTCAAGTCCGGCCTGCCGGTTTCCCTGAACCCCTTCATAAATGTACTTTGCTCACACTCCAACAGCACGTCAAGTATTAAAAACCATTTGTCTCCATTCACTCCTATCAAACACGCTTACGCATGCCTGCTGGAAGTCCAAGCCCCTCGCACACAAAACCTCCTTCACCCCCTCCCTCCAACCTTTCCTAGGCCGACCTCTACCCACTCTTGAAGTCACTCTGTTTCGCTCTATTCTCTCTACATGTCCGAACCACCTCAACAACCCTTCCTCAGCCCTCTGGACAACAGTTTTGATAATCCCGCACCTTCTCCTAACTTCCAAACTACGAATTCTCTGCATTACATTCACACCACACATTACCCTCAGACATGACATCTCCACTGCCTCCAGCCTTCTCCTCGCTGCAACATTCATCACCCATGCTTCACACCCATATAAGAGCATTGGTAAAACTATACTCTCATACATTCCCCTCTTTGCCTCCAAGACAACTTCTTTGTCTCCACAGACTCCTACGTGCACCACTCACCCTTTTCCCTCATCAATTCTATGATTCACCTCATCTTTCATAGACCCACCGCTAGACACGTCCACTCCCAAATATCTGAATACATTCACCTCCTCCATACTCTCTCCCTCCAATCTGGTATCCAATCTTTCATCACCTAATCTTTTGTTATCCTCATTACCTTATCCCTTTCCTGTATTCACTTTTAATTTTCTTCTTTTGCACACCCCACCAAATTCATCCACCAATCTCTGCAACTTCTCTTCAGAATCTCCCAAGAGCACAGTGTCATCAGCAAAGAGCAACTGTGGCAACTCCCACTTTATGTTTGATTTTTTTATCTTTTCACTCCACGCCTCTTGCCAAGACCCTCGCATTTACTTCTCTTTCAACCCCATCTATAAATATATTAAACAACCACGGTGACATCACACATCCTTGTCTAAGGCCTACTTTTTACTGGGAAATAATCTCCCTCTTTCCTACATACTCTAACTTGAAGCCTCACTATCCTCGGTAAAAACTCTTCACTGCTTTCAGTAACCTACCTCCTACACCAACACCTGCAACATCTTTCCACATTGCCCCCCAATCCACCCTGTCATATGCCCCTTTTCCCAAATCAATAAATGCCACAAAGACCTCTTTAGCCTTATCTAAATACTGTTCACTTTTATGTTTCAAATGTAAACACCTGGTCCACACACCCCCTACCTTTCCTAAAGCCTCCTTTTTCATCTGCTATCCTATTCTCCGTCTTACTCTTAATTCTTTTAATAATAACTCTACCATACACTTTTACCAGGAAATACTCAACAGATTTTAATCCCCCTATAATTTTTTGCACTCTCTTTTGCCCCCTTTTCCTTTATAAAAAGGGAATTTATGCATGCTCTCTCCCAACCCCCTAGGTCCCTTTTACCCTTTTTCCATCCCATTTTTTAAAAAATTGCACCAACCATTTCCAAAACAATACCCCCCACCGGGGAAAAAATTTTTTTTTAAAATCCCCATCAACCCCGGGCTCCCTTTAACCCCCTTTCTTTTTAACCTACTGCCCCAGGAACCCTTCCCCCCACAACCAAAACTGGCCCCTTCCCACTCCTAAAAGATGTTATTCCCCCTTGCCCTATACACAAAATCACAGCTTCCCTATTTTCATCAACATTTAAAAATTTCCCCTCAAAATACCCTCCATTTTCCCCAAAACCTCAAAACCCCTCCCATTTAAAAACCCCCTCCTCTCCTTTTTTTAAAACTGACAAATCCATTTGTTTTTTCCAAACGTTTCCCTTTAAAACTTTGTTAACTCACGGCCAAAAATTTTTTTTCTTTTTTTCAACAAAATTTGTTAAATAACATCTCACCCACTCTCTCATTTGCTCTCTTTTTTACTTTGTTTTCCCCACCCCTTTTAAACCTCTCTCTTTTTCCCCCATATACTTTTTTCCCTCCTTGCATCACTTCTACTTTTTTAAAAATTTCCCTCATATGCAAACTTTTTCTCCCTTACTACTCTTTTTTACATCATCATTCCACCAATCGCTCCTCTTCCCCCTTTCCCCCCTTTCCTGTAACCAAAATTTCCCTGCTAAACCTCAACACTACATTTTTAAACCCTACCCCCCTACCTTTTTCGACCCCTTTTGCCTATGCTCTCTTTAAGCCCATCTATCCCCCAACAGCTTTTTATATTTTACCCAAACTCCCTCCTTTTTAAATTTTTTAAAAACCCTTTCCCACCTCCCCTTTTCCCCCTGATGCTCTTTTTCCCCCTTTATCCCATCTACCTTTTACCCCCTCAGGGGACTTAAAACTAAAAGTGATCTGACCCCATCTTGGCCCCTCTATAAACATGCCCTTCCTGAAGTCAAACTCAACAGTTTTTGGGGATCTACCATACAAAAACCAAAAACTACTGTCATTTTGCCCTACATCATATCTTTTATATTTAAATTTTATCCTCTTTTTTAAAATATGTTTTTAACCTAAAACCCAAAACCCCTTTCAAAATACAAATTCAATCAAAGGGCTCCAATTTAACATTTTCCCTGGAAACCCCAAAACTTACCTACCAAAAACCCCCTCTCAAAAGTTTTCCTACTTTACCCATTAAAACCCCCTACCACAATTACCTCTCATTTTGGTTCAAAGGCTCCTATCCCTTCACTTAACTTCTCCCAAAAATCTCTCTCTCCTCCTCTACATTCCCCCTTTTCCCCCGGGCATACACATTTAATAGCCCCACTTTTCGCACCCAAACCCTTTACTTTAATCCACAAAAATTTCTTTATTTACACATTCATATTCTCTTTTTCTCCTCAAAACTATCCTTAAACTTTAACTCTCCCCCCCTTCCCTTTTCCTAACTGCCCTCAAACCCCAAATTTTTAATTTCCCATTTTTTTTTCCCCCCACCGAAACCCCCCAAACCCCCCCTTTAGCTTTGTTTCGCTTAGGGCCGGGAAAACCAACTTCTTTTCATTCATAACTTTCAGCAATCTTTCTGTTTCTTGTCTTTTCCGCACTACACCCAACGCACATTCAAGCATCCATTTTTTAAAAGTTTTTCCCTTCTTTTTTAGAAAATGTCTACAGAAAAGGGGGTTTACCTAAATTATTTCTAAATGTACCTAAAATAACCCCCTACAACAAAGAAAAAAAAACCCTTTTAAAATTTAAATTTTATTCATAAAAAAAGTCACAATCATTATCAACCTGGGGGCATAATGTTTCCTTTTTTATCTGGGGTTTCCTTAAAGAATTCCCAAATGTGCTTTTTCTCCTCTAAATACAGCCCGGCCTTTGGAACGTTAAAAATACCCAAAAGGGTTTAAAACCCTTTCCAATTTTTAACAGTCTTTTCCCTACAAGACCACCAAAAAGAAAGGTTGCACCAAAAAGGGAGTTGGTAGTGAACCCTTAAAGAGGAAAAAACCCAAAGGCGGCCCAAACCACCAGTTTCTTCTGGTCATGTTTGTATGAAACCCCAAAAACGAAGGTCTCGGGGGCCTACAAAAAAGAGGAAAAAAAGTTATTTACAAAAAATTAAGTTTCTTCATGTTCATTTTTTTTAAATTTGCAAATTTGTTATCCCCCAAAGTCATAAAACAAAGGAGGACCAAAAGCGACATTATACCCCAATTTTAAAATTTCTGGAGGGTTTTTCTAGAGAACTCCAAAATTTCAGAATCCAAAAAAACCAAAAAATTTTTTTTCTAAAGTGTATAATAAATCTGTTTCAGAAATAACTCTTTTTGGCTTCACGGGCCATACCTCTTTAAATATCATTATAATCGGGCTTAACAAAGACATTTATTTTATCCCCATCCCCCCCCCCCCCCCCCCAAAAAAAAAAAACCAAATCCACGGATGTATTTTAAAACAAAATTTGGGGTTGTATTAAATTTTGGGGAAAAAAAGCTATGCCCCCCCCAAAAAACCCCCCTTCAGTTAAAACTTTTGCATAATAAATTAAAATCCCCCCAAAAAATTTTTGGGATTAGACGGGAAACAGTATACAAACGGGGATGCTCAACAAATTTTAAACAGGTCATTATCCCCCCAAAGATCCTTGTCAAAAACTTTGCCCTATTTTTTTTACAAACTAAAAACCACTGTTTTCTACATTAAAGGGGGCCCGGGGGGTGTGGGCAACTACTTGAAACAGGGCCCAAAATTTTAAAAATGAGGCACTTCGGAAAAAAAAAATTTCTAAAATATGTAACTTATATACTCAATATTTTTTTTTTCCCATATAGTCCATTTTCCCACATTGAAAGGGACCCAAAAAGGGAAACACATTCACTATCACAAATTAATTTTAAATCTTCCGGGAATGTTTGGAAAATCAAAATTCAAATGCCCCTCTGAACCAATCTTTCCCCCACCCCCCCCTTTAAGATTTGAAAATGTAAAACCCTTTCAATATAAACAAAAACAAAAGCAAATAAAAAATTTGGAAATTTGATTCTAACTCCCTAAATACAACAGTTAACAAGTCTTTCTTACCTCTAGTGGATGGCAGGCAGCTAATGATCCATTTAAAACCCCGCCCCAGGGATGACAAGCGGGTACCTATCCCTACCTTGTCATCCTGTTTTAATTTTGATTTTTGCACTGTCAACAATAGCACCGAAAAAAACATACTTTTACAAAGGGACATTACTGGTCACTTTTTTTTTTTTTTTTTACTTTTTTCATTAACACACGGGCTTTTTCCCACCAAGGGGGGTTGGCCAAAAAAAAGAAAAACTTTAAACCATAAATTCACCCATCACTATCTTGCCAGACACACTTCCACTACAGTTAAAAAATTTGCAAAAATTTAACAACCCCCCTTTTCCAGAGGAAGGCACTGTATTTCCCATCTCCAGGACCCCAAGCCCCACCTTTGGGGTTTCCCTAAATCCCTTAAATAAATATTCCCCTCCCTCCACCCCAAAACAGCACTTAAAGTCTTAAAAAAACCAAATTTGTCTCCATTCACTCCAAAACTAAAAACGCCATGCTGGAATCCAAGCCCCCCCGCACACAAAAACCTCCTTATCCCTCCCTCCAACCTTTTCCTGGGTTTGATCTCTCCCCCAAACCTTTCCTTTCCCAAATTTCAGATGTATACTTTTCCTCAAAGTCTTCTTTTTTGTTCCATCCTTTTCTACATGTCCAAACCACCTAAAAAAACCCCTCCTCACCCCTCATAAAAGTTTTGATAATCCCGCACCTCCTCCAAATTTTCCCAAAACAAATGAATTCTTTGCTTTAAAGTCACACCACACTTGCCCTCAGACACAAACAAAAACTGCCCTCCACCTTCTCCTTGTTGAAAACTTTCACACCCATGCTTCACCCCCAAATATAAGAGTTTTTGATATAACTATACTCCCCCATACATTCCCCCTTGCTTATTTTTTATGTAAAAATTTCACGTACAATTTATGAAACGGGTGGTTACTTTAAAACAAAAATGAAAACTTCATAAAACCCTCCATATAGACCTATAAAAAAAGGGTTTCTTGGGAAATATAAAACAAAATCGCGGGTAAACCCTGATTCAGAAAAAAAGCAAATCTTTTTGGTTACAGAACTGTTAAATTTAACGTTACATTTAAAGGGGCAAAACGATCTCTTCTTCATCCACAACAATTGCCTTTTACTAGCCACCCATTTTCCCCTATTACCCCCTAAAAAAGAGGGCTTTAACTTAGAAATTTTTTTACCCAAACTGAAATTCCAGGGCAAAAAACCCCTTTTAGATATTTTGTTTTTTTTCCCTGAATTTAATTTTCATAAAATAGCTTTCAATTTTTAAAATTTATACCCCCTGTTTTCCAAAAAAAAAGCACTAAACACTTATGTTCATCCAGCACTGGTGGCTGATCTTTTTTTTTTTCCCAAGCAAGATCGGTACAGGTTATAAGGGAAAATCTCAATAAAACTTTGATTTTTTTGGCAGTTATGCAGCCCTAACAAGGTTTTCCCTCATTTTTATCAAAAGCTTTCCCCAAGAAAAGAATTTTTAAAAAGAAAGTTTTTTAAATTTGTCTCTTTCCCCTCCCTATTATTTCCCCACCCCCCCATCCCTATCCTCCTTTTCCCTTTTTTTCCCTACCCCTCTACCCCAATCTCTTTTTCAATACCATTTCTTTCTACTCCCTTTTTTCCTGCTCTCCCCTTACCCCCTGTGGATTAAAGTAAAGGACCCAGAAAGCACACAAAACGTCCAAATGAAGTTACCCTCTCAACCTGCAACATCCTCATTTTTTCCCTAAAAAAGGGTAAGCTTTTTTTTTGCAATGAAAGGTTAAAAAAAAAAAATTTGGGAAATTTATACAGAAAATATTATGTTTTTCGGGTCCCTAAATATAAACTTTTTTTTTTTTTTTTTAAACCCAAGTCACCCCGTCTCCAACCGGGGCCGGGTCCCAAAAAAAAAAAAAAGAAAACCCCCAAAAAAGAAAAATTTTTGGGTCACCCATTAAAACACTTTCACCACACTCACACATTATAAAATTTTTTTGGCAGAGGGGCCCCAAATACAACACCCTTAGAAGCATAACGTATAAAGATACACAACATATCCCCCCCACACTGCCAATTCCCAAACCCCCCCTTTTAAAAAGTGCAGGGCATTGTACTTCCCATTTCCAGGACTCAAGCCCGACTATATAAAAAAAACCCGGGTTTTCCCCCTAAAACCCCTTTTCACTAAATATTACCCGCTCCCCCTCCAACAACTGCAGGCCCAAAATTCCCAATTCGTCTCCATTCACTCCTATCAAACACCTCACAACACTTGCGGGAAACCAAGCCCCTCGCCCCCCAAAACCTCCTTTAACCCCCCTCTTTTCCAAACCCCTTTTTCGGACACCCTCCCCCCCGCCTTCCCCCCCCCTATAGATTTAAAATGCTTTCCATGCCCATTCTACTTTGATCCTTTCTCTCAAAATAAACCAAACCCCCCCAAAAACCCCCTCTTCTCCCCCTTTTCCCTAATGTTTTTTATTAACTCCAACCCCCTTTTTTTCCCCAAATTTTCCCCAACCCCGAATTTTCCCTGAAAAAATTTTTAACACCAAAACATTCCCCCTTAGACAGGAACATCTCCACTGCCCCCAACCCGTCCCCTCGCTGTTTGGCATTTACCCCCCAAAGCTTCACACCCAAAAAAGTTTTTGTACTACTATATTTTTCAAAAAATTTCCCTTCTTTGCCTCCATAGAAAAATTTTTTTTGACTCCCCCTAACCCAATGCCCCACTCACCTTTTTTCCTTCATCAATCTATGATTAACCTAAACCTTCATAAACCCCATCCCCGACACGTATTTTCCCCAAGTATCGAAAAAAACCCACTTTTTTCCTATTTTCCCCCCCAAATTTGATATCCAATTTTTTTTTAAAATCAAAAATTTATTTGATACCCTCTTCACCTTACTCTTTTCCCAAATTTTTCACTTTCAACTTTCTATCTCTACACCTTTCCCCAAACTCATCCACTAACCTTTGAAATTTTTCTTTAGAATCTCCCATAAGCAAAAGTACCCCGCAAAAAGTAACTTTTAAAAAATTCCCCTTTTTTGAATTTGTTTTCCCCAAAATTTTTAACCCCCCCCTCTCCCGAACCCCCTTTGCATTTACTTCTTTTCCCCAACCCCATCTAAAATAAATTAAAAAACCCCTGGGGGACTTTTCAAAAATCCCGCCCTAAGACCTATTTTTTAAACCAAAAAGGGAGTCTCCCCCCCTCTTTCTACAAAACCCAACCTGGGGCCTCCCCTACCCAAAAAAACTCTTTACAACATTTAGTAATTTACCACCTATTCCATATACTTGCAACATCTGCCACTTTGCTCCTCTATCCACTCTATCAAAATCCTTTTCTAAATCCAAAAAATTTGCAAAAAAAATTTTCCCTATTTTTATCTAAATACTTTTAAAACATATTTGTTTTCAATTAAACACTTGATCACAAAATCCCCACCCCCCGGGAAACCCTCCTTGCCCCCATCTGCCTTTCCTAAAATTCGGGTTTTTACCTTTTAATTTTTTCCCCCCTTTTTAACCCCCTTCCCGGGGGGGGGGGGTTTAACACTTTTTCCGTATACTCGAAAAATTATTCCTTTTAAATTTTTACAATATCTTTTTTCCCCCCTTTTTTTCCTTTTAAATAAAAAGGGGAAACTATACATTCTCCCCCAAACCCCTAGGTCCCTTCCCCATTTCATACTTTTATTTAAAAAAAAAAACCAACCACTCCAACCTATACCCCCCCTGTTTTTTAAACTTTTTCTTCATGATCCCATCTTTTTCCAGCTCCCCTTTCCCCCTTTCATTCTTCGTAAGCCTCATGTACCCCCCCCCAACACTTACATTCTGCTTTTCTTCCTCCAAAAGAGGGAAATACCTCCCTGGCCGTGCTAAAATTTACCCGCCCCCCTTTTCCCTTCCCTCAACTTTTAAAAAAGTTCCTCAAAAAAATTCTCGCCATCAACCTAATACCCCCTCCCCCTCCCCCATCTACGACCCCCTACTCTTTTTTTTAAACTGAAAAATTCCAATTTTCCCTGGGGCTTTTTTTTAACTTTTTTTAACTCACCCCCAAAATTTTTTTCCCTTTTTTTTCTTTAAAAATTTTTTCTTGACATTTGCCTCTCCCCCCCTCTATAAATCGGCTCCCTTTTGCACTCTCTCCCCACTCTCTTTACCTTTCTTTTACCCCTCCAAAAATACTCGCTCTTTTTATAACCCCTTCTGCTTTGAAAAACCCCTCTCATAACTCCCTTTTTTTCTCTTTACCAAAACCCCCTTTTACTTTCATTCCACCAATCATTTTCCCCTTTCCCCCCCGCCCCCAATTTCCCCTATAACCACAAATTTTCTGCCCCACATTCTAATCCCTGCTTTTTTAAAAAAAATTTCCAAACCCTCTTCCCCCCCCCCACACTCATTTTTGGGCACACCCCACCTTTCTGCCAATAGTTCCCTTAATCTCAAACCCAAAATTCCTCCTCCCCTTTGTTTTTTTTTCACTTTTACCTCCCCTTCTTGTTGTTGCCACCCTTTCCCCTTTTTTTCCCCTCTACCTCTTACTCTAACTGTAGCACAACTAAATAATGATCTTATATAAACAGTTGCCCCTCTATAAACGTGTATTACAAGGAAATCCCGTTATATAGCACCAAAACCCCAATACCTTTCAAAGAACCAATAAACATGGGAAAATGAAAAAACAATTGGTTTAACAAAACCATAATTTTTAAAGGGGTTGGGCTGGAAAACCAGTGGAAGGGTTTGGGGCAGATACCGAAAGCCCAAGTGCAGGGCCCTTCTATGACTGAGACCACATCAGGAAACACTTTCCTGTGTCCCTGACAAACCTTAACCCCAAACAACCCAATATGGACTATACTGCCCATTTTTTTTTCATTTTGCCCCACAAAGGGTTTAAAAGGGCAAAAAAAGGGGGATATACATAAATATAAGGCTGCAAAAAACCAATAGTTAAGTTACAGGGGTTGCAATTCAAAAGCCCCTCTGAACTGTGATTCACAAATTAAAGACCCAGTAAATTTAAAGAAGGGAAAATTTTTTCCCTTTCCCGGATCACCCCCACCTTTATGGGAGACTGCGTTTTTGTTTTAAAAAATATATAAAAACAGTCAAGGTTGAAAAAAGGCCCAAAATAAACCCAAGCTGTACCACCAAATTTTGGGGTTCCAAATTTTGTGTTAAAAGTTCCCCGTGGGGCCCGCTGAACTTATCTCAGTGCCACCCAAAAAAAGTTCCGGGGGCCCTTTTTTGTCCCAAAATTTAAAAAACAGTAAAAAAAAAAAAAAAAAACATTAAATGTACTGTAAATTTTTCAAAGTAAACTTTTAAACTATCCCCTAATATAGTTTTTTCCAAATGAACCCAATACTTACAGCTAACTCACAACTAGGAAAAGGGAAAACCCTTTTGCTATTTTAGTCTATCTTTCCCTTACTAAGCCCTTTACTTTCCTTTTACTGATTGATAGTGGATGGAAAAATCATACACAAAAAAAATTGTTTTTTTTTTAACTATATTATAAATTTTTCAATTTTTGCAAAAGAAAATAAAAAGGTTTTTAAAGGGAAACACTCTAAAACACGTCATCATAAAAAAACCCTTTTTTTTCCACTCACCTTTTTAACAGCTCACACATGCCTGCTGGAGTCCAAGCCCCTTTTCCTACAAAAAAGTTTAAACCCCCTCCCTCCCAACTTTCCCCCAAAGATGACCCCTACCCGTCTTCTCCCACAAAAAATTTTTTTAAAACCCCTAATCCTCCTATTTTTTCTCCATTTTCCCCTTTAAATGGCCGACCACTTGAACCCCCCTCACCTCAAAAACCAAAAAAAAAAATTTTAAAATTTTAGAAAGATCTGAATCAGAGGAAAAAATCCCAAAATTTTTCAAAATTTTTCAGGGCTAGTTTTTTTTCCCCGTGTGTGGGAAAAAGATTTAAAAAAAAGGCTAAGGGGGAAAGATCAAATAAAAATAAAAATTAAAAAATTTTTTTTTTTTTTGCTAAAGGGTTTTAAAGTGGTTTTTTTCATTTTTATAATTTTATTGGTACAAAAAAAAGCCACTGTCAAGGGTGAAAACATTTTAGGCAACTTGTCCCCTTTAAAACTTAAAGACTAACCAGACAGGTGAAGAGTGGGGAGATTACAAAAAATTCAATATTTTAAATCTATTAAAATTTAACCCCTTTTACATTTGAAACCCCCAAAAACCGAGGTGTCCCCCTGGTGTCGAAAATTTAAAAAAAAAAAAAATTTTTATTAAAAAGGTAAGAATCTTTTTTCCCCAATTTAAAGACACCAAAAGAACAAAATTTTTATGGAAAACTTACAGAATTTTTCTCTTTTCGAAAAATTACGACCCGGCGAAATTTACGAAACGGCAAATTTCCCCAAAACTTTTAGCTCTAATTTTGGCTAAATTTCCCTTGGTTCCCGTTGACCAAAATCATACCTATTTCTTTTGAACCTTTCCCTTTTCTTCCAAACGATTGAGTACAAGAAACTGCCCATTTACTATTTCCCAACCCACCCAATAAAGTGGTTTGAAATTTTTAAAATTTTCCAATTTTATGCCCAAAAAAAAATAACCCCAATTTTAAAATAGGGGCCAGAATGAAAAAATGCCGACCCTTTCCGGTTTTTAAAATAACATTTTTTTCTGTTCATTATTTATGTCTCCCGGCCCCTCACATTACTCCCGGGTTTCCCAAATTTTTAATTTTTTTTCTCACAAAAAATCAAAGATTTATTGGGAAAAAAGACTACTGCATTATTATAATAATTGTATAAAAAACTCAACCCATTTGGACTGTGTTTTTAGACTGGCTAGTTGGACATTTTTATTGGGCATGACGCATTGTTTACTCTTGAACACGGCAAAAAAACAAAACCCTTTCTGCTTTTTTTGAGCTCAATTTTTAAGTAAATTTTTTATCATGGGCACCCCAAACAAAAAAAATCTCCATTTCTGTATTATATCTTTCCCTTCTATCAAAAATGGGGGGGAAAGAAAAAGAAAAAAATACAAACATATATACCAATACGATAATACACCACAAAGTCCTGTTTTTAAAACCCAAAAACACGTCAGATTTTTTTTTTTTTTCATTGTGCACTGCCCCCTTCAGGAAATTTTTTTTTTACGCGCACAAATGACCACAAAAAGCCCATCTTTCTTTCACCAGATTTGAAGGAGCTTTGAAAATTTTTGGGGTATATTAAAGGACTGACACTTTAAAGGGTTTAAACAAGGTTTTAAGCTTTCTGAATGGGGGGGGATGGGGTTGTTTTGGAACAGGAGTTTGTGATCAATTTCCCACCGGGCCAAATTTTTGTTTGGGGGATTAAGGTTTAAGGTGATTTTAAACCCGGGAGATCCCCAAGCACAGGGGAAAAAAGCCTCTCCTCATTTAAACGACTACTAAATTTTTTAACCCACAACTCAACTTAAAGATGGGCTCTCTGACCCCGTATGCCCTACCTAAATAATGTATATTAAGCTGATTCCCTCTATTTTTTTATTACATATACAGTAAAAAACTACTAAAAATTTTTTCAAAAATATGCCAAAAAAAATGTTATAAAAGGGGCAAAGGTAACATTTAAAAAAATACAAAGATTGGTGACACAAACCCACTACCATTATAGTATGCACCTCCCTTTTGTGATGAATTCATTTTTCCAAAGAGGGCTTAGGAACAGAACTCCAAACATTAAGGGGGAGAGGCTCTACGGGAATTTAAATGGACAATATGGATAATCTTCTGGTTTTACACATTAAACAAAAAAACAAAACATGTCTGTTTAAAGGCAAAGAATAAAAACAGAATCATATTTTTTTTTTTCAAAAAGTCCCGGGCCCTCTCCCACCCCAGGCAGGGTGGGCCCAAAAAAAAAAAGGAAAAACCCCAAAAAGAAAAAAACTTTTATCATCCCCCTTTAACACTTTCACCACACTCGCACAATTTTCACTGGGTTTTTTCAGAGGTTGGGTCAGAATCAACGTCTAGAAGCATACACAAAAATAAAACAACCCCCAAAATATCCCTCCAAAATACCCAAAATCCCAAAAACCCCCCCTTTTAAAATGCAGGCATTGTACTTTCCCATTTTCCCAAAAGCATACACTAATGAAAAAAAGTTGGTGAGCTAGCAGCAACAGAAACTTTCACTGAAAAATGAATGAGCTGATTTGAAAGGTAAGGGGCATATATTTTTTGAGAATTCTGGCCCAGTAACTCCCAAACCTCACAGATTGGTTTTCTTCACTAAGAATTTCAAATTCTCATTTTTTCCCCCCTACTCCAAAAAATGTTTCCCCAAAAACCTCACCCTCTGAAGCTTAGCATGAAATAAATGTATCACTGAATCCCAAAAATAGTCAAATAAAAATTTCTTTACAGTTTTAAGTTTCAATGCTTTTGGGGATTGCCATATTTTGGGATAAATTTTCGCCCTTTTTTTCAACCTGGAAACATTTAAGATATTTTTTAAATTGGATGAAATTTTGCTTTTTTTATCCCTTCATGAAAAAAATGGAAAATAACCCCCCAAAAAAAAAAAATGGCTTCCAAACTTACCCACAAGGGCTGCAATATCCAAAAGGAGGCTTTTCTTTTAAACAAAACATATGGTAAGTTCTAAGTTTGAAATGAATGAAAAAAAGCAAACTCAAAATATCATTTTAGAAAACAAGGGTGCAGGGCTTTAAAAAACAAGGGAAACCAAAAACCCTAAAAATAACCCTCAACCATGATTTCTTAAAAAATCTAATTGCATTTCCAAAGTTTTAAAATAAAAAAGCAAATCAGGGAAAATTTTAAAAATTATGAAATTTCAATGTTTAAACAATAATAACAAATAAAAGATATGGAAAAATAGGGTTTTTGTACTAAAAGAAAAAATTAAACCTTACTGTAATAAACGCAACACACAAACATAAATTTTCTGTGGAATATCAACCCTTTCCCTAATCCTTTCTGAGTACTGGGGGGGGGTTTCCCGCCCTGGTCCCAAATTTTTCGATCATATCGATACTTTAGTTTTAGCCCAAGAAAGTTTTTTAATGTCCCGTGCCTTTGGGTAAAAGAAAACAAAAAAAGAATATCAAAGTGCAATTTACACCGGCCCAAAAATAGATGCCTTCAAAAAGGAGAAAATGAAACAGAAGGGAAAAAAAAAATTGCATATGTCACTAATGGCTGTATTTTGCTTATGAGGGCCCTTTTATTTTAAAATTGAAATACAAAATACTCCTCTTTAAATTTTATTTCATTTTCCCCCAAGTTGGGGTTTTTTGTACAGTACTCTAATAAAACATGGTTTAAAAGGGGAGCGACTACATAACAATACCCTAAAATTTCAAGAAAGGGCCCCGCCCCGTTTCACAAATGAATCCATTAAAATCTGTGTATGTTATTATGATTTTGGGGAATTTCAGTGCATTCTTGGGATTAAAAACCTTCCCAAAAGCATTTTCTCTTGACATTTCATATAAAAATTATTTGTAAATACAAAGCTGTATACAGTCCCTCTTCATATCAGAATATTGAAATGCAAGAGGTTCTTTCAATGCAGTAAGTGAAACTCCCAAGGGTATCAAAAAAAATATCAGAAAGGAAATTAATTCACCCCACAAAATTATTTCATACAAATACAAAGGAACCCCCGTTATTCGGCCACTGCATTTATCGGCCGATTCGTATTTTTGCCATTTTTTTGCCGGAAATTTTGCTCCATATTTCAGCCATTGCCTCGTATATTGGTCATATTAGATGCATTAGCCCGCCTCTCCTGCCGGGACACCGCACTTTGGTGAGTCAGTCTCCCTTTGTCTGTCGGCGAGTGAGCACATACTCAACAAAGTCATCCAAACATTTCCTTAAAATCCACTGTTTTTGGCAGTTTTTATTAAGTGTGACTGTGAAATAAGTCACTATGGGCCCCAAGGAAGTTCCTAGTAAAGTTCCTTTGGTAAAGAAAGTGAGAAATATGATGGAATTTAAGAAGGAAGCAATAGAAAAATATGATAGTGGTGTACAGGTGCTGGAACTTGCCAGGATGTATGGCAAAAACAAACCATCAATCACTTCTATCCTGGCAAAGAAAGAACAAATCAAGGAAGCTGATGTGGCAAAAGAGGTAAACCTGTTAACGAAAAAGAGATCACAAACAAATGAAGATGTGGAGTTGTTGTTGTTGTTGTTGTTGTGGATCAGAGAATAACAGTTAGCAGGAGATGGTGTTTCAGAGACAATCATCTGTGAAAAGGCAAGGCAGATGCATGTGAATCTCGTAAAGAAAATGCATGGTACTAGTGATGATGTTAGTGAATTTAAGGCCAGCAGAGGTTGATTTGAGAGATTTAAGAAGCATAGTGGCATACACAGTGTTTTAAGGAATGGTGAGGCTGCAAGTTCTGACAAACACACGGCTGAAAAATTTGTGCAGGAATTCAAGGGGTACGTACATGCTGAAGAAATCCAAGCCCAACAAGTGTTCAATTGTGATGAAACAGGCCTCTTTTGGAACAAAATGCCATAGGGGACCTACATCACGGAGGAGGAAAAGGTACTGCCAGGACACAAGCCTATGAAAGACAGGCTAACTCTGTTGTTCTGTGCTAACACTAGTGGGGATTTCAAAGTGAAGCCTTTACCAGTGTATCACTGAAAATCCCAGGGTATTCAAAAAAAACAATGTCGTCAAGAGTAAACTGTGTGTGATGTGGAAAGCTAATCATAAGGCAACTTTTCGTTGACTGGGTGCATGAAGTGTTTGGCCTGAGTGTGAAAAAATACCTCCTGGAAAATAAATTGCCACTCGAGTGCCTCCTGGTAATGGACAATGCTCCTGCTCATCCTCCAAACTTGGTAGACCTATTGTCTAGGGATTTCCATTTTATAACAGTGAAGTTCTTGCCTCCTAACACCACTCCTCCCATCCAGCCCATGGACCAGCAGGTCATTTCTAACTTCAAAAAACTCTACACAAAAGTAGTGTTTCAACAGTGCTTTGAAGTGACCTCGTACAAAGAAATGACCCTAAGAGAGTTCTGGAGGAATCACTTCAGTATCCTCCATTGCCTTATATGTAAGGCTTGGCAGGAAGTGACTTCCAGGACTTTGAACTCTTGGAGACAATTGTGGCCAGATTGTGTCCTCGAGAAGGATTTTGAAGGGCCTGAGGCTGATCCTGACCCTGTCGACCCTCTGCCTGTTGTGGAATCTATTGTGGCATTGGGGAAGTCCATGGGGTTGGATATGAGTGACAAGGATGTGGAAGAGTTGGTGGGGGACCACAGGGAAGAGCTAACCACTGAAGAGCTGCAACACCTTCAACTGGAACAGCAACAGACCACAGATGAGGAACTTGCTTCAGAATAGGAGGAGGAAGAGAGAGGGAAGGATGTGCCTTCTTCAGTGATTAACCCTTTGACTGTCGAAGGGCCCAATCCTGAAGTTGCTCCTGGTGTCGCAAAATATTCGAAAAAAAAAAAATTATTTTTTCTTATGAAAATGTTAAGATTATTTTTCTGATTGTTTTAGTCCCAAAAAAAAAATTTTCCCATCAGTACTTACCGAGATATAGAGGCATAAAGTTTGCAGAAAATGAGCCGCGTAGGGCAACAGCGGCGACTGCTGCTCACCCGGTAAACTTTGGTTTACTTGTATTTAAAGGTTTGTTGTTTTTTTTTCACTATTTTATTTTTTCATAACTTATGTGGCCTGTGAGACCAAAGTAAGGTGCAATGTACATATATACACTCGTTGTATACAACACAATAAGCACACAAACATAATTATCTTTTATTGTTTACAAACTTGTTTACAAAAACAAACAATACAAAAATTTTTTTATTACTTTTGTTCTATAATACAATACCAATATACAGTCACTGAACATACTCCTAGAAGTTCTGTAGCTTGTGGAACTCTGTAAAAACATGGTGTCATACACAGTGGTGTTTTACACTCTTCCCACATAAAACATGGTGTCATACACAGTGGTGTTTTACACCTCACACATAAAACATGGTGTCATACACAATGGTGTTTTAAACACTCCTCACACATAAAACATGGTGTCATACACAGTGGGTGTTTTACACTTTACACATAAAACATGGTGTCCATACACAGTGGTGTTTTACACTCTCACACATAAAACATGGTGTCATACACAATGGTGTTTACACTCCTCAACATAAAACATGGTGTCATAAAACAGTGGTGTTTTACACTCTTACAATAAACATGGTGTCAACACAGTGGTGTTTACACTCTCACACATAAAAAACATGGTGTCATACACAATGGTTTTTTTACACTCCTCACACTTAAAACATGGTGTATACACAGGGGTTGTTTTACACTCTTTACACATAAAACATGGTGTCATACACAGTGGTGTTTTACACACCCACACATAAAACATGGTGTCATACACAATGGTGTTTTTACACTCTCACACATAAAATCAGTGTGTGTGCATTTTCGTTAAATTTTTTTTTTTATGTGCAAAGACAAAACACCTGTCTGAGCAGCTTTCTTCAAAGTATTAGCAGGCAGTTGTGTTTATGTAGCTATCCTAGGTAAATGGTCGTGTGTCATCCTTCCTTCCTAATTTCCTTCATTCCTTTCCTTCCTGGAGGCAAACCTGGAGGCATTCCACCTCTCTTCCTACTTCCTTCATCTGTCCTTCATTACTTTTTTTCCTTCCTTTCATTAGTCCTTCCTTCATTCCTGCCTTCCCTTCTTGTTCTGGTTTCTATAATATATATACACATATATAGTCAAATAGATACTTTCATAAAACTGCTATTATCACCCTTCAGCAAGCTTGTCTTTGTGTGCGATGTTTTGGGCTTATAATTGTTTTGAGTCAGGAGTCGGCAGCTGTCAAAATGAATATTGTCTCATTACTCACTCCCCTACTGCCTGTCAAAACAATGGGGTCGGATGCTGCTTCCCCCTCCATTCTATCTAATTATCTTTCTCCCTCATTCTATCTCTTTCAATCTGTCTCTCTTTCTCTCTCTCTGTCTATCTCTGTCTCACAGGTACACATAAATACAACTATACATAGTGTAAATTACCTAGGATAACCCAAAAAATCCAGACAAAGTGCTATACTCTGCTTGAAGATGTGAGTAAAGGTGATGACACAGTCTTGTGGCTCTCTCTGAGACAGAGCTAGACGGATAGACAGGGAGTTTGGCAGACAGACAAATGATGATGATGATCATCATCATCATCTTCATCTTCTTCATCTTCATCTTCTTCATCTTCATCTTCATCATCTTCATCTTCTTCATCTTCATCATCTTCATCATCTTCATCTTCTTCATCTTCATCTTCTTCATCTTCTTCATCTTCATCTTCTTCATCTTCTTCATCATCTTCTTCATCTTCTTCATCTTCATCTTCTTCATCTTCATCTTCTTCATCTTCATCATCTTCATCTTCATCTTCTTCATCTTCTTCATCTTCATCATCTTCATCTTCATCTTCATCTTCTTCTTCATCTTCATCTTCTTCTTCATCTTCATCTTCTTCATCTTCTTCATCTTTATCTTCATCTTCATCTTCTTTTATCTTCATCATCTTCATCATCTTCATCTTCATCTTCATCTTCATCATCTTCATCATCTTCTTCATCTTCATCTTCATCTTCTTCATCTTCATCTTCATCTTCTTCATCTTCATCTTCTTCTTCATCTTCATCTTCTTCTTCATCTTCATCTTCTTCATCTTCTTCATCTTCATCTTCTTCATCTTCATCTTCTTCATCTTCTTCATCTTCATCATCTTCATCTTCATCTTCCTCTTCTTCCTCCTCTTCCTCCTCCTCTTCCTCCTCCTCTTCCTCCTCCTCTTCCTCCTCCTCTTCCTCCTCTTCCTCCTCCTCCTCTTCCTCTTCTTTCCTCTTCTCTTCTTCTTCCTCCTCCTCCTCCTCCTCCTCCTCCTCCTCCTCCTCCTCCTCCAATGCCTTTAACATGTACGAAATAAAGACTGGGAAGCAACAATGATTTGCAAAATTTACCCTCAATGTCATCAAGCAGATAACGAAAAAGTATGATACCATACCAATACCTGCCACTCCACAGTGACCTGTCACCCCACAACCAGAGGGGGAAGTGCCCAACTGAATAATCCCTAATTGTCACTGCCTAATACCACTACCATCTACTCCAAAGAAGTATTCCCAGAAAAAGCGTGTTGTGTGTGCTTACACTAAACAGCGACCCCAAGTGCGAAAAGACACAATACATGTGTCAGCAATGTGGGGTGGCACTCTATATAAATCCATGCTTCTTGGAGTATCATACAGTGGACTTCTAGAAACATAAATAGGACTTGTAAACCTTGTACATATATGTAAACAAGAGTATGTGGTGGGAACCAGGTGTACAAATTCCTTTATCAGTGTTTAATATGTGTGTTTGTGACAGTATGATTATTAATTCAGTACCAAACATTTGTCTCAACAAAGGAAATGGCATGAAATAAAAAGACCCCTGCAACAAAACATTATTATCATAACTTTAAAAAAAAACAAAAAATAGAAAATAATTGGAAAAAACAAAAAATTTTTAAAAATTTTTTTTAAGGGGCCCTGTGCTCCTTTGTTGCCAACACTTCATCATTTGGGCACCAACTTCGTGGGCCTTTTAAAACTAAAAATTTTTTTTTATCCTATAACATTTATAAAAAACTGGTAGTAGGTTGGTAGACAGCAAACCGCCCAGGGGGGGGTACTACCTTTTGCCCAAATGAAATGTTTAAAAAGAAAGCCGTAATTGTTTTACAAAGATGGGTGTTTATGGGGGTCCTTTTTTTTTTTTTTGTCTCATTAAAAATGCAAAATTTCAGGGACTCTTGCTAATTCTACTTACAAATTAGGTCACACTTTCACTGCATGTTTTAGTGGGGGGTTTTTTTTCTATTTTCTTTCTAGTTCTTTTTGTTGTTTATTTCCCCCTTATCCCCCAGGGGGAAATGGAAAAAGAATTTTTCCCCCGAAGCCATGCGAGTTGTAAGAAAAAGGGGACAAAATGCCCCCAGCAAAGGGCTTAGTAACCCCTTTTTCCCCCCTATAAAAATTTTAAATTTAAAAAAAGAGAAACTTTGGGTTTTTTTTTTGGGCCCCCTGCCCGGTGGGATAACGGCCGGTTTGTAGAGAGAAAAAAAAAAAAAAAAAAAAAAAAAAAAAAAAAAAAAAAAAAATTTTTAAAAATGTGGGTCTTTAATTTAAAAAAAAAAAAAATTTAAAATATTCGGAGCGCTGCACAAAAATGAACATAGATCTACGTTTTGGGGCGTTTAAGGAAAGGGAAAGGGGGAAAACAGCTAAAAATATTAGACATTTTAAAATTTTTAAATTTATTTCTGAATTAACAGCCTAGTGAAAAAATTTTTTTTAAACTTTAAAATTTTATATCAGTGTTTAAACATTTTTTTTTTTTCCAATTTTCAGCCTCTCCTTCTTAGTGATGTACAGTGGACCCCCGCATACCGTTTGGGATCAATAAACCCATTAAACCGCCATACCCCTTTCTTTTAAAAACGCAAAAATTTTGCCTCGCATCCGGTTTAAAAAACCCGCTCACTGATTTTCCCTCCGAGAGGGGTTTCCCAAAGTGCGGCCCGACCACGCTCACATGTTTTCCCCTGGTGGCATTGGGTTTCCCCGCCAGCCTTTTCCGCCGGGGGCACCCCCAAACATACCAAACCGGGGAAAATTTCGTATTAT
>NC_069451.1:17426277-17556194 GCF_026875155.1 Cherax quadricarinatus | reverse complement strand
TGCTACTACAACACTGTATTCTGCTTTTCAGGGTATCATGATTATGCAGTAACCTAGCAGGCCAGGTTAGTTAGTTAGTTTAATATGTTTATTATGTACCCCATACCCATCCTGTGGGCGGTAGTCAAAAGATTACAGAGGTACATAATTGGTCCAGGGACTGGACTCCAAAGTTTTGATAGCTGAGCAAGTTACAGAGGTAATGAACTCACAATTTACAAAGGTAATGAACTCACAATTTACAAAGGCAATGAACTCACAATTTACAAAGGTAATGAACTCCAGGTAGGTCTGGTCACAATCATGACAAGTTACGAAGGTATTTACATATTACAGAGGTACGTAATGGGTCCAGGGACTGGGCCCCCAAAGTTTTGATAGCTAAACTAGGTACAAAGGTAATGAGCTCACAAGTTACAAAGGTAATGAATTCTGTAGAATGGTTACTTACGTTTATACATGGCTACAATCATGAACAAATTGTAGTGTAATGAGCAATTCACACTTCCACACCCGGTCACAATTGTAATTAGTTATTGGTGCAAATATTGATTGTTGAGTCACACACACACCACACACACACACACACACACACACATCACACCATCCCAACACACACTACAATCCATACCCAGAGCCTCCACCCAACACCGAGCTATAGAATCCCATAGTATGCCACCAGGTCTCCCACCCTCACAGGCCCCACAAACCACAGTGTTGGAAAGGAAACTGAAGGTATGGTACACAAAAGCTGATGGTATAACAAATAAGTGGGAGGAGTGGCATGAAAGAGTCAAAGAGGCATCACCGGACATCATAGCTCTCACAGAAACCAAGCTTACAGGTATTACCTGGAGTTTACCTGGAGAGAGTTCCGGGGGTCAACGCCCCCGCGGCCCGGTCTGTGACCAGGCCTCCTGGTGGATCAGAGCCTGATCAACCAGGCTGTTACTGCTGGCTGCACGCAAACCAACGTACGGGCCACAGCCCGGCAGATCAGGAACCGACTTTAGATGCTTGTCCAGTGCCAGCTTGAAGACTGCCAGGGGTCTGTTGGTAATCCCCCTTATGTATGCTGGGAGGCAGTTGAACAGTCTCGGGCCCCTGACACTTATTGTATGGTCTCTTAACGTGCTAGTGACACCCCTGCTTTTCATTGGGGGGATGTTGCATCGTCTGCCAAGTCTTTTGCTTTCGTAGTGAGTGATTTTCGTGTACTAGTCCCTCTAGGATTTTCCAGGTGTATATAATCATGTATCTCTCCCGCCTGCGTTCCAGGGAATACAGGTTCAGGAACCTCAAGCGCTCCCAGTAATTGAGGTGTTTTATCTCCGTTATGTGCGCCGTGAAGGTTCTCTGTACATTTTCTAGGTCAGCAATTTCACCTGCCTTGAAAGGTGCTGTTAGTGTGCAGCAATATTCCAGCCTAGATAGAACAAGTGACCTGAAGAGTGTCATCATGGGCTTGGCATCCCTCGTTTTGAAGGTTCTCATTATCCATCCTGTCATTTTTCTAGCAGATGCGATCGATACAATGTTATGGTCCTTGAAGGTGAGATCCTCCGACATGATCACTCCCAGGTCTTTGACGTTGGTGTTTCGCTCTATTTTGTGGCCAGAATTTGTTTTGTACTCTGATGAAGATTTAACTTCCTCGTGTTTACCATATCTGAGTAATTGAAATTTCTCATCGTTGAACTTCATATTGTTTTCTGCAGCCCACTGAAAGATTTGGTTGATGTCCGCCTGGAGCCTTGCAGTGTCTGCAATCGAAGACACTGTCATGCAGATTCGGGTGTCATCTGCAAAGGAAGGCACGGCGCTGTGGCTGACATCCTTGTCTATGTCAGATATGAGGATGAGGAACAAGATGGGAGCGAGTACTGTGCCTTGTGGAACAGAGCTTTTCACCGTGCCTGCCTCGGACTTTACTCTGTTGACTACTACTCTCTGTGTTCTGTTAGTGAGGAAATTATAGATCCATCGACCGACTTTTCCTGTTATTCCTTTAGCACGCATTTTGTGCGCTATTACGCCATGGTCACACTTGTTGAAGGGTTTTGCAGTCTGTATATATTACATCTGCATTCTTTTTGTCTCTAGTGCATCTAGGACCTTGTCGTAGTGATCCAATAGTTGAGACAGACAGAGCGACCTGTTCTAAACCCATGTTGTCCCTGGGTTGTGTAACTGATGGGTTTCTATATGGGTTGTGATCTTGCATCTTAGGACTCTTTCAAAAAATTTTTATGATATGGGATTTGTAGATGAATGGTTCAGAGAACCGACATTGTGAAAATTAGACACTTAATGCAACTCTTGGGTATCTTTATTGAGGAAAACGTTTCGCCACACAGTGGCTTCATCAGTCCATACGTAGGAGAAACTTGAAGAACAGGAGAAGAATGAGGTAATCAGTCCCTCAACCTTGAGTCGATGTGTTCAGTCCCATCAATCTTGAATAGAATACGGCATATCAGCGGAGAAGCAGCTTATAAACCGTATGGCAGGAGAGGTGCAGCAGTCATAGGTCGTGTCACATTTGTTCAATGTGGAAGTAGGTCGTGCCCAAGAATTAGGCAAGCGAAGAATTCCTAAGTATTAAGATCCCAAGAAGTTGCAGTGTCTGACAGATTTGTAGATGAATGGTTCAGAGAACCGACATGTTGATAAATTAGACACTTATGCAACTCTTGGGTATCTTTATTGAGGAAACGTTTCGCCACACAGTGGCTTCATCAGTCCATACGTAGGAGAAACTTGAAGAACAGGAGAAGAATGAGGTAATCAGTCCCTCAACCTTGAGTCGATGTGTTCAGTCCATCAATCTTGAATAGAATACGGCATATCAGCGGAGAAGCAGCTTATAAACCGTATGGCAGGAGAGGTGCAGCAGTCATAGGTTTATAAGCTGCTTCTCCGCTGATATGCCGTATTCTATTCAAGATTGATGGACTGAACACATCGACTCAAGGTTGAGGGACTGATTACCTCATTCTTCTCCTGTTCTTCAAGTTTCTCCTACGTATGGACTGATGAAGCCACTGTGTGGCGAAACGTTTCCTCAATAAAGATACCCAAGAGTTGCATAAGTGTCTAATTTATCAACATGTAGGTTCTCTGAACCATTCATCTACAAATCTGTCAGACACTGCAACTTCTTGGGATCTTAATACTTAGGAATTCTTCGCTTGCCTAATTCTTGGGCACGACCTACTTCCACATTGAACAAATGTGACACGACCTATGACTGCTGCACCTCTCCTGCCATACGGTTTATAAGCTGCTTCTCCGCTGATATGCCGTATTCTATTCAAGATTGATGGACTGAACACATCGACTCAAGGTTGAGGGACTGATTACCTCATTCTTCTCCTGTTCTTCAAGTTTCTCCTACGTATGGACTGATGAAGCCACTGTGTGGCGAAACGTTTCCTCAATAAAGATACCCAAGAGTTGCATAAGTGTCTAATTTATCAACATGTCGGTTCTCTGAACCGTTCATCTACAAATCTGTCAGACACTGTAACTTCTTGGGATCTTAATACTTAGGAATTCTTTGCTTGCCTAATTCTTGGGCACGACCTACTTCCACATTGAACAAATGTGACACGACCTATGACTGCTGCACCTCTCCTGCCATACGGTTTATAAGCTGCTTCTCCGCTGATATGCCGTATTCTATTCAAGATTGATGGACTGAACACATCGACTCAAGGTTGAGGGACTCATTACCTCATTCTTCTCCTGTTCTTCAAGTTTCTTCTACGTATGGACTGATGAAGCCACTGTGTGGCGAAACGTTTCCTCAATAAAGATACCCAAGAGTTGCATAAGTGTCTAATTTATCATCATGATATGGGATGTTAGTGCTATCGGTCTGTAGTTCTTTGCTGTTGCTTTACTGCCCCCTTTGTGGAGTGGGGCTATGTCTGTTGTTTTTAGTAACTGTGGGACGACCCCCGTGTCCATGCTCCCTCTCCATAGGATGGTAAAGGCTCGTGATAGGGGCTTCTTGCAGTTCTTGATGAACACGGAGTTCCATGAGTCTGGCCCTGGGGCAGAGTGCATGGGCATGTCATTTATCGCCTGTTCGAAGTCATTTATGATAATGGATGCCATCTTTCCAACGGGATACCAAATCCTGAGGAAAGACCAGGAAGATTATTAAAACAGCTGACCACTGTGGTAAGATTCTGGCGACTTCTGGCACCTGCCTCTATAAACTTATCACTTCATTTACAAATTCACCTGTTTTCAAATGACACTTTAGCCTTTATCATCTATATACTAGGGAGCCACTGTAGTATACACTATACACTATGTATACACAATGTTATCAGGGAGACTTTCTTTCCTCTGACAAAGAAAAGTTCTATTATTATTTTGCACACGGAACACAGGCCTATGATTCCCCTCTGGCAGTAAACTCTGCTAGGTAGTGCACACTAATTCTCCTTTTTTGACTCAGTATATAATGTTTTCCGCCCAAGATTGGTTCCAGGCGCTAGAGGGATGTATCGTATAGGATTGATGGCACAAATTAAAGTTCTAGCACGTAAGAGCGACCGTGTAAACACGAGAAAACCCGGAGCACAACGAGGCACGCTGACACACTGAGGGGGTGTATGAACCACTTAATATTTGTATTTATAACTCATTACAATTGTGACCAGGTGTGGACGTATCAGTGGTTCATTACTTTGTAATTTGCTCATGACTGTAACCATGTATAGGAGTGAAGCTGATTCATTACCTCTGTAACTTGCCATGATTGTGACCAGATCTATCTGGAGTTCATTACCTTTGTAACTAGTTCAGCTATCATAACTTTGGGGTCCAGTCACGGCCCCAATTATGAAATTTTTTGAAAATTCTTTTAAACCCCGCCCCACAGGAGGGTTTAGGGGGTGCAAATAAAGATATTAAACTAAAGTGTGGTGTGTGGTTGTGGGGGGGAGTGTGTGTGTGTGTGGGGTTTTGTGGGGGGTTTTGTTTTTTTTGGTTTGGGGTTTTGTTTTGTGTATTGTTTGGGGGTTGGTTTTGTGAAAATGTGGGTGGTGTGTGGGGGTTGTGTTTTGTGGGGGTGTTTTGTGTGTGTTGTTGTGTTTTTTTTTTGCACCAATAATATTTTGGACCAAAACTCATGCATTTGTTCCGGGTGGGGAAAGGTTTTCCTAAATTTTTGGAAAATGATCGGGTCTAAAAAGGCTTTAAAAATTGGGGTAAGGGTAGTACCAATTGGCCCGTGGAAGTTTTGGCAATTGTGGAGGGGGTTTCACTTGGGATTTGGTGGGGGTTGGTTGGAGGTGGAAATTTATTAAGTTGGCCCTGGGAAAGTGGGGACCCGGGGGGCCTCAGCCCCTACTGATGTGGGGTAGCCTACAGAGGGCACACCAAAAAATTTGCCGCAAAAATGAACTAGTCAGAGCACATGGCAAAGGCTGTGTGTTCTGACAGTACAGCTGTCTACTTACAAAGCAAGGCATGTGTGTTCTGACAGTACATCCCGGTCTACATTTTCCCGGGCCACCACCTCGCCGACAAAAAGGGGGGGGGTGGGGCCCGTAGGTAAAAAGGGGAATTTAAACGTACACTAGCTACCCCAGAGGGGGACGGCTTTCGCCACTATTAAATAAAAAATGGACAAAAAAGCAACGGGCCAAAAAAAAAAACTCTCCCAACCAGGGGAAGAAAAAACCGGGTTTTTGCCCCCCGCTTTTTTCATCAGGGGGAAAAGCCCCGGAGACGTCGGGCACGGGAACTAAAATTTTCTATATACGGGTTTATCCGCAGGGCTGAACATCAGTTGACCACTCGTCTACGAACTTTTGTTGCACCCTCAACTGCAAACAATGACTGAAAATTAGCTTTTCCCTAAGGGTGAACATGTGACCCCAAGGGCAGCACTGCCCTGACCGTAATACAGGCCTCTTTTTTTTTATAAAAAAAACACGGGGTCCCACAAAACCTACAATAATCTAAAAAAACCAGGGAAATTTTTTACCCTCTGGGAAACCCTTCTAAAATTTTTTACATAATTACATTTTCCCCACCCGACCCATTATCGACAGCAAATACAATGTGTGTGCTTTTTAAAAACCCATTTCTGCAACCCAAAAAAAATTAAAAACATAACTACGTAGGAGCCGGGACAAGTCAGTGGGTTTAAACGCCCAAGGGTCACAAAAAATGTATGTTTTCCTGGGTGGGCGGCCATAATTATGGACCTTACTGGCCACTTCCTTTACCATAGTAGGGGAGAAGGGATAACGGTTGCCCCAAAAACATTTTTCTTTGGGGGGGGCTTTTGCAACGCACGCGCCCCACCCTATTTAAAGCCGCATATGGCCCAACTTTACTTCATGTGATGGGGGGTTGGGGTTTCCCCTTGATATTTTCCCCCGTACAATCCCCCTTTTCACCCAAAACTTTTTTGCCACGGAGCTGTCGAAAGGACACGGAAAGGACCACAAACTTTGGGCCCAAGTTTGGCATACCTGGGGCCCTGCACGGGTTTTGAGCAATTTAATTTTTCCCACCGGGGGTTTCCACTTTTTTTTCCCCCCTTGGGCCCCGGGCTTTGGGCACCAGACGTGAACCTATCAGAAAGTTTTTCATAAGGTTTCTTTTGAAACCCGCGGAAGAAAAGCTGCTTTGTAGTCTAGGTGAAAAACCAAAATTTCCCCTTTTGGAAAGGGCGCTTGTCAAAACCCTAAAAAAAAGAAAAATTTGAGGGCCTCACCGATCGGGGCCTTTTGAGGGGGGAAAATTTAATCAAAAACGAACATCGGGGAAGCCTCACCCCATGTAGTACAATTTGGGTTTAAAAGGGTTTTACCCGAGACCCCAGGCTTTGCGTTTTTGAAACTTTTCCAGCAAAACCATTATCGCGGGGTGGCGTGGAGCAAACGGCGTTTGATGAATTTTGAATCGGGAGAAAAGGGATCCTGCTTTAATCCCATTTATAAACTCAGACCATTGCCCTGAAAAAGGGAAACACTGGGCAAGTATAAACAAAAAAACAACATGCTCACGGAAACACAAAGTGACCTTTTCGGGGGTTTTTTAATAGGAATGGGACAAATTTCCCACTGTCCCCGTATCAAGTTATCTACCTTTAAAAGCGGGTGCTTATTTTCCCTTTTTCCGAGGTCGAGAAGTTCGCAACGGGCCCGACAGAAGTTCTCCCCCCAGGGCTCCTTTGAAGGGATATTTTAGAAGGGGGTTGGGAAACCCTGTAATGGAAACCCTTGTGCTGTACAAACAACACACAAGGTGTACATGCTTGGAAAAGTCCGCTCCCCCCCAAAAATTTTTTAGGCCAGAAATATTTCATTCGGGCCGGGTTTGATACTGCGTCCTTCCCCCGGGGGGTGTCCTACACCTGGGACATTGGGGACCCAACCTAAAAGTACGGGAATCATGGACTCGGGTATCCCCATTTTGGTAAAGGGTTCCCGGGGGTTTCCCACCAGCTGGGGCAAAAAAAGGGCACAGAAACCCCTTTTGGTTGACCACCAAATCCTTCAGGGAATGGGAAAACTTGACCTGTAAGCCCAACGTCCCCCTTGGCGGGAAAACGAAGGACGGGAAAGACCACACGGGGGTCCTGTCGGGGGGCTCTCTCAAAATCCTCAACAGAGAACGAATTGCCGACACCACAAATTGCTATATGCCTGGGACAGGGCTCAGCTAAAAACATTTTGCTTACCGGGGAACAAGCAAATTTCAGGGTTTAGTAAATTTTTTGGGAACATGAGCGACCACCGAGCATGTTTTTTTCCTAGAGGTTCTTATTCGAAAAAAGGGCCAAAAAAGGGTAAGGGGATCGTGTAAACCCTTGATGGGATAATGATAGTTTAAATATCCCGAAAATCCCAAAAGGCCCATAAAAATGGCTAAAGCTTCAGCTCTGTCACTAAAAATTTGGGTTTTTCCCCGTTTTAAGTAAGGAAAAGGGCTAGCAAAGGCAATAGGCTGTTGTTTACCGTTAGTTTCCTGTGACAAACTGAAACCGATGCCAACTTTGCTGGCACCCAGCGTAAAGGTAAATGCCTTGGTAAAATTTCAGGGAATCAAGGGGGTTTTGGGGCTGATGTTAACTTGTTTAAGAATGAAAAAAAGCTCGTTCCTGATCCATGTCCACTAAAAAGGGGGCATCCTTCTTATTAATTGTTCAGGGGTGCAGCAAGGGGTTGGAAAAACCTGCGAAAAAGGGGGGAAAAAACCCCGCCAGGCCTATAAAGGGACCGGACCTGCATCCGCCTTCTTTTGGGTCTGGGGAATTTCTGCACGGCCGAGTTTTTTAAAGACTCGTCCGTTTTTAACCCAAATTCGATCACAAACTTTGACCAAAAAAATTTTTTTTCCCCTTCCGGGGGAAAAATGACATTTGGAGACTTAAACCTTAAGGTTTGTCTGAGCTAGCCTGTCCAATACCCTGTCAAGTTTCTCAAGATGTGACGGAAAATTTTTGCGCATGACTATGAGTAAACCATTTTAAGCCCAAATAAATTCCCACCATGGGAGGGAAAAGGAAAAAATTTTCGCCATAAAACCAAACTAAATGTGATTGGGTTTCCCGGGCGCAACCCCGAAGGGCATCCTCCTGAACGGGGAAATAAACATTTGGCGTAGAAAAGCTGCCCAACTCTCTGCTCCTTCATCGAGGGGATCTGCCAGAACCCTTGAAGAAGATCAAAAATTTGAAAAAAACCTTATTTCGCTGATTTTCCGCAACGGGGTTCGTTCAGAACGGCAAGGGAAACCCGGTCGGGGAAAGGTACATGCATTCATTTTCCTGTAATCGAAAACGGGGGCGCCAGGTTCCGCCCTTCTTGGGAAACAAAATAAGGGGAGCATTCCAGGGGGAAAAGGGGGACTCCCAATAATCCATAAACGGAGAAATCCGTGAAAAGAGTTTTTCGGCGAAGACTTTTTTCCCGCATGGGGGCGGGTTATACGCAGGTACTAAAGGGGTTTTAAAACCTTTGTCAAGTGGAATAGGGGTTAGAGATAAAGGGGGGTCAAACCCATTGACTCACCATCTAGTGCACTGCGAACTCCCACGATTGAAACCTGGAAAATTTTTGGGGACTTTTTTCGGGAAAAATCTGTAAAAAGCAAAGATAAACTTCCTGCACGGGCCGGGTTTTGGGAAGAGTCGGGCAGCAGACTCGCCTGGGAAAACCTTCACTCACAAGGAAGTCAGCGGGGGCTTCACCCCTCCACCCCTAAACCGGGAGGGGGAACTGACAAGGCGACAAGGGGGTATTTTTTCCGCAGGGGAAATTCTCGACTGTGCATTTTGACAACAAGGACTTTTTCAACTTACCACGTTTCACTGTTGGGGCAAGGGTGGGTTTAAGGGAGAGGCCCCCCTTTACTCGGGACGGCGTTGTCAAACCCCAAAAGGTCCTCCTTTAAAAACTCTGCTCCAAAGTACACCGAAAAAGGGGTTTACGAGTTTGCTGACAAAGTACGTCATAAATTTGTACAAGCGTAAAACCCGGGTCGCTGATGCCAATGACAAAGGTCAGAAAAGTCCTTGCCCACAGGGATACGTGGCTTGACAAATGCTTTGGGCCTTTCAAGACGTCCAGGGTAGAGTGAAAAGGGTTAAGACGGGCAAAACCCCCCGACTGGGTTTTTTAAATGGGAACTAAGTCGATGGCCCCGGGGGTGACGGGGAAAAGACTTTACTACAAGGTCGATCAGGGCAAGAGACCTGACCCCGGGGGGAAATTTTCAAAGGAAACCCCGGGTTTTCCCAAAGATTCTAGGGCCCCTTTTCAACTCGAGACAGAGTAGCCCGAAAATGGATCCTAAGCGGGCCCCCCCCAGAAGGGCACATCCACTTTCCTTTTAATTTTGCTTTTTTCCCCTCAAGGGTGGGTCTAAGGGGGAACCTAAGGTCTGCCATGGTTTTTTAACCCAATGACAGGCACCATGGAAAAAAATTTCCCCTCTACACCCAAAATTTTGCAACAGCTTGTGACCCCCGGGCCGCAAATTCTAAAAGTTTTTTCACCCCGAACTGTCACCCGGGTTACCTGAAACCCCCTCAAGGTCTGAATGGGGAGAAAGGGGTCTTCAAAAGGCCCGGAAAAGGGCCCAAAGTCTCGGAAAAAATTTTAGCGGGCAATGTTAAAACCCCCGAACCCGTATTAGGGAAAAACGGGCAGGGTTAATTTGGGCATTTGGGCTCGAAAGGGGGGTCCGCACGGGTTGGGCCCTAAAATGAACCTGAAGGCAAAGAAAAGGCCGACAAAATCCCCGGAGTCCCCAGCTGCTTGAGGGCTCCGCTTGTTGACAGGCTCGACCTGGGGTAAAGGGGACTATCTTTGGGAACAACTTTAAGACCCCTCCTTTTTCCTCACTGTCGGCAAGCGAAACACTGCCCAGGGCAGCGAATCATTGCAGACAGGGGGCGGAAACCGCAACTCCGACAGGGTTACTTTTGGGTTTTTTTTGCTGGTTTTGGACGCAAAAAAACCCCTTCCCCCGAACTAGTGGAAGGCTTCTACGAGCACGTGCAAATTTGGGGGACGAAATTTCTTGCCCCCACTCCCGGGTGACAGATACTTCGCACTTGCGACACTCCCTTTGGGGGGAAAACTGGAAATATTTTGGGGACATACAACTCCCCGCGAGACCTGAGCATTTGGGGGCGGTGATGGTTACTTTGATACTGAGCATGGGGGAAAGGTTAAAGGTTAAATTTGAAATTTATTGGGGGACAATTTTTGGGTTTCTTTGGCGGGGACTTAGGTTTTTAAAAACTCCGATCGGGGAGTACCCCGTTTTTGGGCCCCCAGTTGAAACAAGTCACTACATTGGGTTTCGGGGGAGGTTTGGGGGCGTCTGCTGGCGACTTTTTTCCCCCGGGCCCCGGAAGGGCGATGACTGCCCTTTTTTAATGAGACTGACTGTTTAAAGTGGTCCCAAAAAAAATTTTTTAGGCGCTGTTAGTGGGACTGGGGTTAAAACTTTGTGGGCTGGCTGGGCGACAAACGTGGCCCAAAAATGACTTCCCCCCTGCGACCGCGGGGGCACTGTGGACAGCGCCGGAAGGGTGGGTATGGAACTAAACCCCAAAGCGACAAACCTTGCCTTTTTCGGCAGGCGGGTTGTCGCGTCAATGGAAACAAAAGCACCCAGGGCGTCCCTGCTGAGGGCCGAGTCCTACCCCCATCAATGGCACCTCGGAGGTTAGGGGGGGGGGATTTCCCCCGCATATGCCTACAGGGCCCCACGGGGTATGTTCTTCACTTAATACAGTTGTTTTACCATTCCCCCCCACTTAGTGGGGCTGATGGCATCAGTAAAATCTTTGGGGCTTGCTCAAACTGGAAATTAAGCCCCGGGGGGTTTCGTGCCGGTATTGAAATTTGGCCCCAAAACGGGAGGTACGAGTCAATGAAAAGGCTTTTGGGGACACGCCGAAAATAAAAAGCCTAAAAATTTCCCCCTTAATTTTTATCCCAAGACTGAATTTTTACAAACGCGATTGGCTGCACAAAGGCCCTATATCATCCTGGTGAATCCACCGCTGCAAACAGCACACAATTACTGTGTATCCGTGGGACTACAAATAAGCCTAAAAAGTTTGTCCCCGGCCCGACCCGCATCCATGGCTCTTAAAAAATTTAACCCCGTCAAAAATAAGGGTCCCGGGGATTTACGATGAGCCGGGCCCCCTGGGGGTCGAGGGCTTTACCACAATTTTACCAACGCACGGGGGTTCGAAGCCCGCCGCGTGTTCACGCTGGCGAAAAGGGACCATTGCTAGCACCAGCAAAAAAAACTGGACTAATGGAAGGCCACGCGTGTCTTAGGGCATGACGCAATTTTTTCCCAAAAGCAAGCAGGTCACGAAGAAGGGTAAACAGGGCAAGCAAGAAAAGGGATGCACTGGCTACAATTTAAAAAAAGAGTCCCAAAAGAACACAGCACCAACCCGGGAAATAGGGAAAATGCTTATGATGGAAAAATTTTAGCAAAACAACAACAAAAAAAAGAAAAAAAAAAGTGGGGACACCTGAAACACAAAATAAGAGATGTATGCAAGTGAATGAACTATGGGGAAATGCACAAAATAAACTAAGGATGGTCAAAAAAATTTCACCAGGATCTGGCAACAAAATTTAAAGAAAAAGGGGTTGAATGTAAACAACCGGAGCAAAAATTGACAAAAAATTTAAAAAAAATCAGGGTACAAAACAACACGAAACTGTGCTGCAAGCACAGTTTAAAAAATTGCAGGTGCTGGGAAAATTTCAAATTGGAACAAAAAAAAAGTAATTCACTTTCACAAAAAGGGGAAATTGACACAGCAAAATAAACAGAGAATGGGAATTTTTGCCAAAACCCCAAAAGAAAAAAAAATACACTATCAAAAATCTATATTCACACAAAAAAAAAAATTTTAATAAAAATGCAAATTATTAAAATTAAGAATAGGGCAAAGGGTTTAAATGGGGATAGCAGGGGGTTTAAAAAGGTGTTACAGGGGGGGGGGTACCTGGTGTTACAGGTTGTACACTGGGTTAGCAGGGTGTCCCCTGGGGTTTTTGCAGGGGGAAAACTGGCAAAAACCAAAAAAATTTACAAACTCAAAGGGCAAAAAAATGAACTTCACAAGTAATTTTGGGAATTAATGGGGAAAAAGCAAAGGTTTTCCCAAAAAAACACCCCAATGACCCTTGGGGATACAAAATAAGGCCCAAAAAGTAAAAGCACATTGGTGGGAAAATTCACAATAAAACATAGAAAAATAAAGTAAAACAAATAAATGGGGAAACAGGAGAAAAATTTAATGGGCTAAAGGCACAGATTGTTATCACTGCAGGTAGAAAAAACAAAAACTTTAAATACTTTAAAATTACACTTATTAAAAAAAGAGAAACTAACCAAAAAAAACAGTGCAGGGGGTCCCAAAAATCGTGGCTAACTTGCAGGTTTCAACTAATAAAATTTTTAAAAGCATGCCCGGAATTACTTTTCAACTGTAAAAAGAGGGTAAATTGTATTTAAAAGGTTTTTAAACTGAAAAATTTTTAAAACAAGAACTGATTGCAAGATGCAGAATAAAATAAATGGAAAAAAAAAAATGAAAGGGGTGCAAAAAAAATGTACAAAATTTAAGAAGCTGTATGGGAAGTGGCAAAATGTGCACTTTATGACAAACTGAACAAATTTACTGGGGAAATTAATGGGTTCATTAAATGTAACTGTATTGGTGCAGGACAGGGTTTAAAAAATTCCCCAAAATATTAGGGAAAAGCTAGTAATTCACTGTTTAAAATTAACTTTGAGTGCAGGAGATGGACGAAGGTACGGGTGCTGCAGGTCCTGAAACTTTCAGTGATGCTCTAGTAACACTACACGCCTCGTAGCATTTGTATACTGCTATGGGGCTTCAATATCGTAGGAAAAATTATCAGAATGGACTTGGGAAGAACAGGAAGACCGGGGTTACTCTGTGGAGGTATAAGATATGAGAGAGACGTGGCTAACTCAGCGTGAGCCACAGCTGTGAGTGGTTTGTTTACACTGGCAAGCGTGTCTGGGCGCGCTGACTGACTGCGGCTTCAGCACACGGAGAACAAAACATTTACTGCACTACTCGAATGTGCTAAAAACAAGCTTAAGTGAAACTTTGAACTGGGACGAGTAAGTTTTACTGTAACAAATCACTGGGGAAAACAGAACTGGCGATGAACTGGGAATGTAACAGCAAGGGAAAGAAAAAAAAAATTTTAACTGGGCAACACAAAAAAAAAACTGCACTGGCTGGAGATACGTAGATGCTGAGTAGTTGTAGACACAATGATGAGTCACGAGCTACTGTAGAGGCTGAACTGAGCTGGCTTAGGGGCTAAGCCAACTGGGTTCCCACGTGGTTAAGCCAGGTAGAACTTCTTGGAGGAAACTGGGAAGAACACAACACACATGGACGGCGAGATGGACGTCGTTGCGTAGCAGAGAAGGCTGTAGAGGAGGCTGGTGTGTTAGTTTAATATGTTTATTATGCACCCCATACCCATCCTGTGGGCGGCAGTCAAAAGATTACAGAGGTACATAATTGGTCCAGGGACTGGACTCCAAAGTTTTGATAGCTGAGCAAGTTACAGAGGTAATGAATTCACAATTTACAAAGGTAATGAACTCACAAATTACAAAGGTAATGAGCTCCGGGTAGGTCTAGTCACAATCATGAGAAGTTACAAAGGTATTTACAGATTACAGAGGTACGTAATGGATCCAGGGACTGGGCCCCAAAGTTTGGATGGCTGAACTAGGTACAAGGTAATGAACTCACAAGTTACAAAGGTAATGAATACTGTAAGAATGGTTACTTACGTTTATACATGGCTACAATCATGAACAAATTATAGTGTACTGAGCAATTCACACTTCCACACCCGGTCACAACTGTAATGAGTTATTGGTGCAAATATTGATTGTTGAGTCACAGACAGACACACACACACACACACACACACACACACACACACACATACACACCCACACACACACACACATATACAAATTCATACACACACACACACATAAACACACACACACACACACACACACACACACACACACACACACACACACACACACACACACACACATAAACACACACACACAGTAAGGAATCATTCAAGACACTGTACACCGTGTATGTCAGGCCCAGACTGGAGTATGCAGCACCTGTTTGGAACCCGCACTTGATAAAGCACGTCAAGAAACTAGAGAAAGTACAAAGGTTTGCAACAAGGTTAGTTCCAGAGCTAAGGGGAATGTCCTATGAAGAAAGATTAAGGGAAATCGGCCTGACGACACTGGAGGACAGGAGGGTCAGGGGAGACATGATAACGACACATAAAATACTGCGTGGAATAGACAAGGTGGACAAGGACAGGATGTTCCAGGGAGGGGACACAGAAACAAGAGGCCACAATTGGAAGTTGAAGACACAAATGAGTCAGAGAGATAGTAGGAAGTATTTCTTCAGTCACAGAGTTGTAAGGCAGTGGAATAGCCTAGAAAATGACGTAGTGGAGGCAGGAACCATACACAGTTTTAAGACGAGGTTTGATAAAGCTCATGGAGTGGGGAGAGAGAGGGTCTAGTAGCAACCGGTGAAGAGGCGGGGCCAGGAGCTAGGACTCGACCCCTGCAACCACAAATAGGTGAGTACAAATAGGTGAGTACACACACACACACACACACACACACACACACACACACATACACAAACTCATACACACACACGCACACACACTCATACCGGTGAAGAGCAACCGGTGAAGAGGCGGGGCCAGGAGCTAAGACTCGACCCCTGCAACCACAAATAGGTGAGTACAAATAGGTGAGTACACACACACACCCACTCATACACACACACACACACATACACATACACACACACACTGGTGTGTTTACACGCTGATTAGGGTACCAACCAACCCCAGAGCTGCCTCGTGGTCACGCATGGAGCCACACGAAGCCAACACACTAAACGACCTCACCTCTACTTCTTGTAGCTGAGAAGGGCGTAGGGACGCTGTAGGAGGCTGGTGCTGGAGAGTGTTGAAGGGCTGTAGAGAGGGTGATGAGGTGAACACATGACTGCTAAGGCTGGAGATGACGCCGTGACGCCTATGTCCAGATTTTGTGGGGAAAATCTAGGACGAAGATCTATCTCAGGTCCCGTCAAGCCGCTGGGAGTAACAGATAACTCTTTAGGCCAGCAGGTGCGTTGGATGACGACGGATGATGTTGACTGGCGTCGACCGATGGTGTTGACCCCTCCACCCTGAAGAGGCTCACAATGCCGTTGACTCCGCTGTCACCACTGTTATTGCTGTTCTTGCTGCTGAACAGCGGTTTAGTGCCGATGAAGGTAGCGTAGGTAGCAATGATACGGCCGTGGACTAGTTTGGCTTTAATTGGGTAGGAGTGAGTACACAACGGGCAGTGTGAGGGAGCAACCGCAAGCCAGTCCGTGGAGGGGGAGCACTTGTGTCTGTCAAGTCGGTCGGCCTAGGAGTGAGAGCCGGTGGGCTCAGCCTCCCACTGACATGGGTGAGCCTACAGAGGGCAGCACCTAAAATACCGCGAAATATGAACTAGTCAGAGCAGACGGCTAGGCTGTGTGTTCTGACAGTACAGGCTGTCTACATTATCAGACGGCTAGGCTGTGTGTTCTGACAGTACAGGCTGTCTACACTCATTACACTATAATTTGTTCATGATTGTAGCCATGTATAAACGTAAGTAACCATTCTTACAGAATTCATTACCTTTGTAACTTGTGAGCTCATTACATTTGTACCTAGTTCAGCTATCAAAACTTTGGGGGCCCAGTCCCTGGACCCATTACGTACCTCTATAATCTGTAAATACCTTTGTAATTTGTCATGATTGTGACCAGACCTACCTGGAGTTCATTACCTTTGTAAATTGTGAGTTCATTACCTTTGTAAATTGTGAGTTCATTACCTTTGTAAATTGTGAGTTCATTACCTCTGTAACTTGCTCAGCTATCAAAACTTTGGAGTCCAGTCCCTGGACCAATTATGTACCCTCTGTAATCTTTTGAATACCGCCCACAGGATGGGTATGGGGTGCATAATAAACATATTAAACTAACTAAACTTTGCTAGCTGTAAATAAAGCATTACCACATGTGTGTGTGTGTGCGTGCGTGTGTGTGTGTGTGTGTGTGTGTGTGTGTGTGTGTGTGTGTGTGTGTGTGTGGTGTGTGTGTGTGTGTGTGTGTGTGTGTGTGTGTACTCACCTAATTGTGGTTGCAGGGGTCGAGACTCAGCTCCTGGCCCCGCCTCTTCACTGATGGCTACTAGGTCCTCTCTCTCTCTGCTTCCTGAGCTGTATCATACCTCTTCTTAAAACTATGTATGGTTCCTGCCTCCACTACTTCACTTGCTAGGCTATTCCACTTCCTGACAACTCTATGACTGAAGAAATACTTCCTAACGTCCCTGTGACTCGTCTGAGTCTTCAGCTTCCAGATTTGACCCCTTGTCCCTGTGTCCCCTCTCTGGAACATCCTGTCTCTGTCCACCTTGTCTATTCCCCACAGTATCTTGTATGTCGTTATCATGTCTCCCCTGACCCTTCTGTCCTCCAGTGTCGTCAGTCCGATCTCCCTCAACCTTTCCTCGTACGACATTCCCCTGAGCTCTGAGACTAGCCTTGTTGCAAACCTTTGTACTTTCTCTAACTTCTTGACGTGCTTGACCAGGTGTGGGTTCCAGACTGGTGCTGCATACTCCAGTATGGGCCTAACATACACAGTGTACAGTGTCTTGAACGATTCCTTATTAAGGTATCGGAACGCTATTCTCAGGTTTGCCAGGCGCCCGTATGCTGCAGCAGTTATTTGGTTAATGTGTGCCTCCGGTGATGTGCTCGGTGTTATGGTCACCCCAAGGTCTTTCTCCCTGAGTGAGGTCTGTAGTCTTTGTCCACCTAGCCTATACTCTGTCTGCAGTCTTCTTTGCCCCTCCCCAATCTTCATGACTTTGCATTTGGCTGGATTGAATTCGAAAAGCCAGTTACTGGACCACATGTCCAGCCTGTCCAGGTCTCTTTGCAGTCCTGCCTCATCCTCATCCGATTTAATTCTTCTCATCAACTTCACATCATCTGCGAATAGGGACACTTCAGAGTCTATTCCTTCCATCATGTCGTTCACATATATCAAAAATAGCACTGGTCCTAGAACTGACCCCTGTGGGACCCCGCTCGTCACAGGCGCCCACTGTGATACCTCTTCACGTACCGTGACTCGTTGCTGCCTCCCTGTCAGGTATTCCCTGATCCATTGCAGTGCCCTCCCTGTTACATGCGCCTGATCCTCCAGCTTCTGCACTAATCTCTTGTGGGGAACTGTGTCAAAGGCCTGTGTGTGTGTGTGTGTGTGTGTTTGTGTGTTTGTGTGTTTGTGTGTTTGTGTGTTTGTGTGTGTTTGTGTGTTTGTGTGTGTGTGTGTGTGGTGTGTGTGTGTGTGTGTGTGTGTGTGTGTGTGTGTGTGTGTGTGTGTGTGTGTGTGTGTGTGCGTGTGCACTCACCTAGTTAAGATTGCAGGGGTCGAGTCCAAGACCCTGTGTGTGTGTGTGTGTTTGTGTGTGTGTTTGTGTGTGCGTGTGTTTGTGTGTGGTGTGTGTTGTGTGTGTGTGTATGAGTGTGTGTGTGTATGTGAGTATGAGTGTGTGTGCGTGTGTGCGTATGAGTTTGTGTATGAGTTTACCTGGAGTTTACCTGGAGAGAGTTTCGGGGGTCAACGCCCCCGCGGCCCGGTCTGTGACCAGGCCTCCTGGTGGATCAGCGCCTGATCAACCAGGCTGTTGCTGCTGGCTGCACGCAAACCAACGTACGAGCCACAGCCCGGCTGATCAGGAACTGACTTTAGGTGCTTGTCCAGTGCCAGCTTGAAGACTGCCAGGGGTCTGTTGGTAATCCCCCTTATGTGTGCTGGGAGGCAGTTGATCAGTCTTGGGCCCCTGACACTTATTGTATGGTCTCTTAACGTGCTAGTGACACCCCTGCTTTTCATTGGGGGGATGGTGCATCGTCTGCCAAGTCTTTTGCTTTCGTAGTGAGTGATTTTCGTGTGCAAGTTCGTACTAGTCCCTCTAGGATTTTCCCAGGTGTATATAATCATGTACCTCTCCCTCCTGCGTTCCAGGGAATACAGGTTTAGAAACCTCAAGCGCTCCCAGTAATTGAGGTGTTTTATCTCCGTTATGCGCGCCGTGAAAGTTCTCTGTGCATTTTCTAGGTCGGCAATTTCACCTGCCTTGAACGGTGCTGTTAGAGTGCAGCAATATTCCAGCCTAGATAGAACAAGTGACATGAAGAGTATCATCATGGGCTTGGCCTCCCTAGTTTTGAAGGTTCTCATTATCCATCCTGTCATTTTTCTAGCAGATGCGATTGATACAATGTTATGGTCCTTGAAGGTGAGATCCTCCGACATAATCACTCCCAGGTCTTTGACGTTGGTGTTTCGCTCTATTTTGTGGCCAGAATTTGTTTTGTAATCTGATGAAGATTTAATTTCCTCATGTTTACCATATCTGAGTAATTGAAATTTCTCATCGTTGAACTTCATATTGTTTTCTGCAGCCCACTGAAAGATTTGGTTGATGTCCGCCTGGAGCCTTGCAGTGTCTGCAATGGAAGACACTGTCATGCAGATTCGGTGTCATCTGCAAAGGAAGACACGGTGCTGTGGCTGACATCCTTGTCTATGTCGGATATGAGGATGAGGAACAAGATGGGAGCTAGTACTGTGCCTTGTGGAACAGAGCTTTTCACCGTAGCTGCCTCGGACTTTACTCTGTTGACGACTACTCTCTGTGTTCTGTTAGTGAGGAAATTATAGATCCATCGACCGACTTTTCCTGTTATTCCTTTAGCGCGCATTTTGTGCGCTATTACGCCATGGTCACACTTGTCGAAGGCTTTGCAAAGTCTGTATATATTACATCTGCATTCTTTTTGTCTTCTAGTGCATTTAGGACCTTGTCGTAGTGATCCAGTAGTTGAGACAGACAGGAGCGACCTGTTCTAAACCCATGTTGCCCTGGGTTGTGTAAACTGATGGGTTTCTAGATGGGTGGTGATCTTGCTTCTTAGGACCCTTTCAAAGATTTTTATGATATGGGATGTTAGTGCTATTGGTCTGTAGTTCTTTGCTGTTGCTTTACTGCCCCCTTTGTGGAGTGGGGCTATGTCTGTTGTTTTTAGTAACTGAGGGACGACCCCCGTGTCCATGCTCCCTTTCCATAGGATGGAAAAGGCTCGTGATAGGGGCTTCTTGCAGTTCTTGATGAACACAGAGTTCCATGAGTCTGGCCCTGGGGCAGAGTGCATGGGCATGTCATTTATCGCCTGTTCGAAGTCATTTGGCGTCAGGATAACATCGGATAGGCTTGTGTTAATCAAATTTTGTGTGTGTGTGTGTGTGTGTACTCACCTATTTGTACTCACCTATTTGTGGTTGCAGGGGTCGAGTCACAGCTCCTGGCCCCGCCTCTTCGCTGTGTGTGTGTGTGTGTGTGTGTGTGTGTGTGTTGTGTGTGTGTGTGTGTGTGTGTGTGTGTGTGTGTGTGTGTTGTGTTTGCGTGTGTGTATGTATGAGTTTGTGTATGTGTGTGTGTGTGTGTGTGTGTGTGTGTGTGTGCGTGTGACTCAACAATCAATATTTGCCTCAACAATCAATATTTGCACCAATAACTCATTACAGTTGTGACCGGGTGTGGAAGTGTGAATTGCTCATTACTCTATAATTTGTTCATGATTGTAGCCATGTATAAACGTAAGTAACCATTCTTACAGGATTCATTACCTTTGTAACTTGTGAGGTCATTACCTTTGTACCTAGTTCAGCTATCAAAACTTTGGGGGCCCAGTCCCTGGACCCATTACGTACCTCTGTAATCTGTAAATACCTTTGTAATTTGTCATGATTGTGACTAGACCTACCTGGAGTTCATTACCTTTGTAAATTGTGAGTTCATTACCTTTGTAAATTGTGAGTTCATTACCTTTGTAAATTGTGAGTTCATTACCTCTGTAACTTGCTCAGCTATCAAAACTTTGGAGTCCAGCCCCTGGACCAATTAAGTACCTCTGTAATCTTTTGACTTCCGCCCACAGGATGGGTATGGGGTGCATAATAAACATATTAAACTAAGGGAAAAGGGAGGGAAAGTCGTTTGGAATGGGGCAATATCTCGTGGAGCGGGGAAGTGCTGCTGTTTACTTAGTTGACATAGATCATGTATCTGGTTCGTGCGGAGGTCAGTCTCAGTTTTTACGATCAATCTGGAAGGATGTTCACTAGTGCTAAGGAAAGTTTGGACGGCATTGGTTCAAGGGTCTGGATGGGTTTGCCTGAGAATATTGACCCCGCTGAGGACATTTCTTTCAGTGACATGATCTCTGATGCTTGGGATATCAAGTTCTTTCCGCATATTTAAAATTTTGGCAGTACGAGGGCATCCTAAAATGATCCTCATTGCTTCGTTCTGCAGTTTTTCCAGCCCTCCAAGCTTCCAGTCAGACACAAGAGCAAGTAGTGGCGCAGCATAATTAACCAATGATCTAATATAAGCAAAATACATCATTTTCACAATTTTAACATTAGCACCATACCTGGGATGTAAACCTGCCACAATTCTAAGTGCTCTCAGCCTGTACTGGCGGCAGTCTTGTGACAAGTCCAAGTAATGGGACCTCAAACATTTGGAGGTCAATTGCAATTTTTATGATTCATTTGCAGGAGTGATTGCTTGTTCTCTCCCCCCCCCAAAAAAAAAATAGTGGAGGTTGAGCCCATCTTTAGAAGCTGCAGACTGTTAGAGAATGATGGGCACTATGACCCTACTTTCAGGGATAATGATGCAAAGAGTAGTTCAATTTATTGGGGGGTCCACACCCCCATATAGGCTGCCTCCCCAAAACGATATTGGGCCCTAACTCGGGCAAAATCCCAAGGGGGTCTGTCAAAATCCACCCATCCTTGGACACCAGACTAGGGATAAACAATTTGTTTTAAAAGAGGGAAAAAGGCCAGAGCTTCGTAAAAATTTTGTGAAAAGTCCCAGACCAAATCTTCCACTCAGGTTGCAGGGTTGCCCGATACCGTTTTTCCCTGCCCGAGGAAAATGTCCCCTTTGGGAAGAAAAGCGAAAAGATCTTTCCCAAAAACCCCTTCTCAGGGACCATGGTGAACCCCCTCAATCGCCCAGTCAAATTAAATTAAACACAACTTACGCTCGCACAGAGCTGGCAGGATGTAGAGGGAACCAAAAAATTTGATAACTGGGAGTTCCTAAGAAATTTTGGGGCACAAATATTGAACCCCAGCTCCAAACCCTTTAGGGGTCACTGGGTTAAAGGTTTCCTTCCAACGAAAGAGTCTGGTTTTCCAGGGACATGAAGTGTAACTAAAGATTTTGAATTAGGAACCCCACAGGGAGGTGTGCTTAGTCCCCCTTTTCAACATTTTGATTAATGCCTTACTTAATGCCATGCCTAGCCACCCCCATCATTATATGGTTAGTTTTGTGATGACATAATGATTCACACTACCGGATTCTCCAACACCCAAAACATTTTTAATCATGTACTAGCCTCGTGTCAGGACCTGGGGTTAATAATCTCGGGGGAAAAAACAAAGATACTCAACAGGCGTCCTCCTCGGCAGAGAGGCACAGTTCGTCAGATCCAGTTGCATGATGGGTCTCTTCTAGAATTGTAAGCAGATACAGGTATCAAGGCTTTGAGGTTTTCCACTACTTGGACCTGTTTTGTAACGAGACTTTGTCGCCAATACAAAGAAAGGCTGAGAGAAACTTAGAGTTGTGGCAGGTTTTCATCCCAGGTATGGTGCTAATGTTTAAAATTGTGAAAATGATGTATTTGCTTATATTAGATCATTGGTTGATTATGCGGCGCCACTACTTGCACTCGTGTCTGACGGGAAGCTTGGGGGGGCTGGAAAAACTGCAAAACGAAGCAATGAGGTTTCATCCTAGGATGCCCTCGTACTGCCAAAATTTTAAAATATCGGAAAGAACTTAATATTCCAAGCATTAGAGATCGTGTTACTGAAAGAAATATCCTTATTGGGGTCAATATGCTTAGCAAAGCCCATTCAAACCCCTGCACAGAAGCCCTCCAAACTTTCCTCAGCATTGTTGAACATCCTTCCAGAGGGATCGAAAAAACTGGAACCGACCTCCGCATGAACCGCTACATGATCTATATCAAGTTAACAACAGAGACATTTCCCTGCTCCATGGGATTTTTACCCCAAATTCCAAACTACTTTTCCCTCCATTTCCCCCCAAAACTCTTCTTAAATCACAACCAAAGCTTCGTCTTGAAGCCAAACATGATCCCTTAATCTGTATTGATAATTTTAGTCACACAGAACACTTTTTCAAAAATTTTATTTACGTCGAGGGTTTTCTGTTCCCCAGTCCACTGGTGCAGCTGGTAGTGCTGCTGTTGTCACACAGAGTGATGGCTCTCTAAAGAAATTGGAGGCACGCATCAATAACTGGGCCTCTCCCCTTCAAACAGAACTGTTTGCCATACTCCTTGCACTCAAATGTGTCCATGCACTAAGGTTGACACATTAATTGTAACTGATTCTCTGTAAATCCATAAATGCTCTCATCTCATTAAGTATAAATTGTGGCATGCTTGTGTCAGAAGCCAGACATAGATATGGTAAGATTGTGGACAGTGGAGTCAGAGTGCACATGCTGTGGATTCCATCTCACATTGGTCTTCAGATGATGATAGAACTGATAAATTGGCAAAGCTGTATGCTTTCAAAGAGGAGGTAGATTACAATCTTGGGTTGTCAGTTAGCAGTTGAGAACAATAATACGAAAAGAACTTCAAAGAACTTTATTGACTTAAAAATTAGGGAGATGACACAAGTCAGTCCATCTATCATCATTCCATCATGCAGGAGGAGCCACATGTCTATGGTGCATCCAACAATATAAGCAGACTCTTGGATGTCGCTACTGCCCGGCTCCGGCTGGGTTACAAGTATCTTTGGCAGGTTAAATCACCACCACCAATGTAGCCCAAAAACGAAATGTAAACTTTGCCAGATGGACTATTGTCACACATTGCGTCATTATGTACTGGAGTGTGATCAGATTAATGAATTTTGAAACAACTCACTCAGAAATGTTCAAGAAATGGCAAAGTATTTTATCCACAGTGGTATTTTGCAGACCATTCTGGAGAAATACCCTGACTTTGCTAGCTGTAAATAAAGCATTACCACATGTGTGCGTGTATGTGTGTGTGTGTGTGTGTGTGTGTGTGTGTGTGTGTGTGTGTGTGTGTGTGTGCGTGTGTGTGTTGTACGAGTTTGTGTATGTGTGTGTGCGTGTTGTGTGTTTTGTGTGGTGTGTGTGTGTGTGTACTCACCTATTTGTACTCACCTATTTGTGGTTGCAGGGGTCGAGTCCTAGCTCCTGGCCCCGCCTCTTCACCGGTTGCTACTAGGCCCTCTCTCTCCCCGCTCCATGAGCTTTATCAAACCTCGTCTTAAAACTGTGTATGGTTCCTGCCTCCACTACGTCATTTTCTAGGCTATTCCACTGCCTTACAATTTAATGACTGAAAAAATACTTCCTACTATCTCTCTGACTCATTTGTGTCTTCAACTTCCAATTGTGGCCTCTTGTTTCTGTGTCCCCTCCCTGGAACATCCTGTCCTTGTCCACCTTGTCTATTCCACGCAGTAAATTTTTTATGTCGTTATCATGTCTCCCCTGACCCTCCTGTCCTCCAGTGTCGTCAGGCCGATTTCCCTTAATCTTTCTTCATAGGACATTCCCCTTAGCTCTGGAACTAACCTTGGTTGCAAACCTTTGTACTTTCTCTAGTTTCTTGACGTGCTTTATCAAGTGCGGGTTTTCCAAACAGGTTTCTGCATACTCCAGTATGGGCCTGACATACACGGTGTACAGTGCTTGAATGATTCCTTACTAAGGTATCGGAACGCTGTTCTCAGGTTTGCCAGGCGCCCATATGCTGCAGCGTTATCTGATTGATGTGTGCTTCCGGAGACATGCTCGGTGTTATACTCACCCAAGATCTTTTCTCCTTGAGTGAGGTTTGCAGTCTTTGGCCACCTAGCCTATACTCTGTCTGTGGTCTTCTGTGCCCTTCCCCTATCTTCATGGAACTTTGCATTTGGCAGGATTAAATTCGAGAAGCCATTTGCTGGACCAGGTGTCCAGTCTGTCCAGGTCTCTTTGAAGTCCTGCCTGGTCCTCATCAGATTTAATTCTCCTCATTAACTTCACATCATCTGCAAACAGGGACACTTCTGAGTCTAACCCCCTTCCGTCATGTCGTTCACATATACCAAAAATAGCACTGGTCCTAGGACCGACCCCTGTGGGACCCCGCTCGTCACAGGTGCCCACTGTGATACATCATTACGTACCATGTGAGGGTGTGTGTGTGTGTGTGTACTCACCTATTTGTGTGTGTGTGTGTGTGTGTGTGTGTGCGTGTGTGTGTGTGAGTGCGTGTGTGTGTGCGTGTGTGGGTGTGCGTGTGAGGGTGTGTGTGTGGTGTGGAGGGTGTGTGTGTGTGTGGGTGTTGGTGTGTGTGTGTGTGTGTGTGTGTGTGTGTGTGTGTGTGTGTGTGTGTGTGTGTGGTGTGTGTGTGTGTGTGTGTGTGCGTGCGTGTGTGTGTGGGGTACCACCTAGTTGTACTCACCTAGTTGAGGTTGCGGGGGTCGAGTCCGAGCTCCTGGCCCCGCCTCTTCACTGATCGCTACAGGTCACTCTCCCTGAGCCGTGAGCTTTATCATACCTCTGCTTAAAGCTATGTATGGATCCTGCCTCCACTACATCGCTTCCCAAACTATTCCACTTACTGACTACTCTGTGGCTGAAAAAAATACTTCCTAACATCCCCGTGATTCATCTGTGTCTTCAGCTTCCAACTGTGTCCCCTTGTTACTGTGTCCAATTCTCTGGAACATCCTGTCTTTGTCCACCCTGTCAATTCCCTCAGTATTTTGTATGTCGTTATCATGTCCCCCCTATCTTCTCCTGTCCTCCAGTGTCGTCAGGTTGATTTCCCTTAACCTCTCCTCGTAGGACCATACCTCTTAGCTCTGGGATAGTCTTGTTGCAAACCTTTGCACTTTCTCTAGTTTCTTCACGTGCTTGGCTAGGTGTGGGTTCCAAAATGGTGCCGCATACTCCAAATGGGCCTAAACATACACGGTTACAGGGTTTCCCGAATGATTCCTTATTAAGATGTCGGAATGCTGTTTCTGAGGTTTGCTAGGCGCCCATATGCTGCAGCAGTTATTTGGTTTGATTTTGCGCTTCAGGAGATGTGCCTGGTGTTATACTCACCCCAAGATCTTTTTCCTTGAGTGAGGTTTGTATCTCTGACCCCCTGACTGTACTCCGTCTGCGGCCTTCTTTGCCCTTCCCCAATCTTCATGACTTTGCTCTTGGTGGGATTTAACTCAGGACCAATTGCTGGACCCGGGGCACCTTCCAACCCCTTTTTAGTTCGCCCCGGTCTTCGATCGAGTGTATTCTTCTCATCAACTTTACGTCAAGCAAACAGGGACACCTCAGAGTCTATTCCTTCCTCATGTCGGCACAAAAACCAAAACAGCACTGGTCCTAGGGCTGACCCTGCGGGACCCCGCTTGGGCCAGGGGCCCACTCTGACCCTCGCCCGTCCATACTCGCTGCGTCTTCCGAAAAGTTTCCCTGACCATTGTAGTGCCTTCCCTGTTATCCCTGCTTGGTCCTCCAGTTTTTGCACCAATCTCTTGTGGGGAAAACCTGGGGTCAAACCCCTTCTTGCACCCAAGAAAATGCAATCCACCCACCCCTCTCTCTTTGTCTTACTGTTTACCATGTCATAGAACCCAGTAGGTTTGTGACAAGGTTTTTCCGCCCCTGAAACCTGTTGGCTGCTTTGATGAGTCATTCCTTTCTAGGTTTCCCCACCCCTTTTTTCCCTGAAATCTTCTCCTGATTTTGCATACTATACATGTCAGTAAACCTGGTCTGTAGTTTAATGTTTCAGCGTCTCCTTTTTTAAAGATTGGACTACATTTGCTGCTTCCATGCCTCAGGAAATTTCCCCTGTTTCGATGATGTATTGAATATTGTTTTTTGGGGGTACACATAGCGCCTGCTCCCTCTCTCAATCCCCAGGGGGGAATGTTTCGGGCCCCCATTCCCTTTTGAGGTATCTAGCTAAACCAAAAGCCTTTCACTTCTTCCTGGGTTGTGTGCACTGTGTCCAGCACTTGGTGGTGTCCCCAAACCCTCCGTTTTTCTGGGTCCCTTCCGTCTCCCTGTGAAAAATTTCTTTGAATCTCTTTTGATTCTTCACTATTCCGGTCTTTTTCTTGTTGCTCTCCCCCTTCCTTCCTTCCGATTCCCCTGGTCCTTACTGTTTTTTCCCTCCGAGTGGCTGAAAACATTTCGGGTCAATTTGGGGCTTTCGCTGCTATGTCTTTTCAATTGTCTTTGGGCCTCCCTCTTATCTGTCATATTGTTTCGGGCTCTACGACGTTGCCCCTTATTTCCGGGGCCCTTTCCCTTCTAATTTTTTCCCATTCCCTAACACATTTGGGTTTTTGCCCCTGCACTTTGGGTAAACCATGGGCTCACCGGGCTTTTTTTAATCCTGTTACCCTTGGGTACAAACCCCCCTCAGCCCCTTGCATTTTGTTGCACATTTTCCCATCTCATTAACTGGTTTCCCTCCCAGTTTCGCCCACTGAACCCCGTTCAGGTAGTTTCCCTTCCGGTAGCCCCTTTTTTTGTATTTGGCTTCATTTCGCCCTGGCCTTCCTGCTTCTCCCCCCATTTAGCTCTACTGTGTATTCGAATTTTAAAACCACAGGGTCACGGGCCCCCAAAGGGGTCTTTCATATGTGATGTCCTCGATATCTGCATACTAAAGGTGAATATTTAAGTCCACCTTGGGGTTCATCCCTCTCTCCTCTTTAGGTCCCTTACGTGTGGTAATAATTTTCCCATACCCCCCTCCTCATTTTAGCCCTCCATGTATCTTGGCCCCCATGTGGGTCCAATTCCCCCAATCGATTCCCCTTGGGGGTTAAAGCCCCCCATGTCAGGAGCTTTCCCCTCATGCATGACTCTTTGGCCACTCTAGCCAGTGTGTCAACCATCGCCTATTGCTCTCGTCGTACTTTTGTGGCCTCCTGCTGTTTGGGGTGGGTTATACATCACTGCTATTACCACCTTGGGACCTCCAGAGTAAGTGTTCCCACTATGAAACACTTTCTTCTCCGCTATCTCCCTCTCCAGTCATCAAAATTCCGCGTTTTTTTGATCACAACCCCACTCCTCCACCCCCCCTTTTCCCCTCGTTTTCCTCAGGTTTTTGTATCCGTTGGGAAAAAAGATGGCATCTGTTATCTACCTGTAAGCTTGGTTTTGTAGAGCTATGATGCCGGTGATCTTCTTTGATTTTTTCATCCCACCCTCCACTTTTTTGTTATTCCATCAGCGTTTTGTACCATACCTTCAGTTTCCTTTTTCCAACACGTGGTTTGGGGGGCCTGTGAGGGTGGAGCCCTGGTGGCATACGGGGATTCTATAGCTCGTGTTTGGGTGGAGGCTGGGGTATGGATTGTATGTGTGTTGGGTGGTGTGATGGGTTGAAAGGTTCTGGAGTAGTTGTGTGTGTGCTTCCCCTTGCGTTCTGCCCTGCCTGAATGACCTCTGCTGTTCCCCTCCTTGTCTCTTTTCCTAGCTCCTTTCGTTTTTTGTCCTCTCCCTCAGCTGCTGTGTTCTGTTTTTTTTTTGTCTCGTCTGGGAAACACCCCTTGTACTTTTCCGATATTTCAATCGTGTTTCTCTTGGGGGACCTTTTCCGCACTGTTTCCGCCTGAGAACAGCTTGTTTTGGTCGGTTTTCCCCTTCGAGTACCCCCCTATTCCTGAAAATTTAAAATTCGCCCTCCTTCACCTATTCCGTGATGATTTTCTCATCCCCTTTTCTTTTTTCCGCTCCCTTTCAGTGTGTGTCCTTTCCTCCTCTCCGAACCCCATGGATAAACACTGATTTTGCCCTTTCTTCCCCCCATTGCCTCACCCTCTGTATTTGGACCCTGCCTGATGGGGTCATTTTCTCCCCTGATTTTTCCAGTGGCTCTTATAGCCTTGTTGCCTCAGCATTCGACCTATCCCCCTCTCCATCTGCCCCCGCTATCTTCCCTTTCACTCCTTGGCCCTCCTTGGCAGATTGATGTGACCTTACAAAATTTCATAATTCCTTCCTTCCTTTTTCGGCCCCCAGCTTCTATGCTGTGTTTCTCTGGTCCTCCCCCCTTAAACCGTTTCCCCTTTTTATCTCAATTCTAGGACCCTTATTTTGGCTACTGCATTTTCGACTTTGCCCCCCAAATTCTTTGTCTCCTTCTCCAACCTCCTTTCTAATTTCACAGAGAGCTCTTTCCATTTTTTCAGAAAGCCTCCTAATTTTTCTCCACCTTTTTCCCACCCTTTTTCCACTGCTCCTCCATCCCTCCTCCCTACCAAAACCCATTCTCATCTGACCCTTTGGTTCCTGGATCCCCACCTTTTTTTTTTTTTGTGAGAGAAGAGAAAAGGGGAAAAGGTAGAGGGGGAGAGAGATAAAAGGAAGAGAGAAGGGAATTAAAGGGAAAAATGGGGAGAAGGGGGAGAAGAGAGAAGAGAGAGAGAAAAAGAAGAGAAGAGAGGGGGGAGCAAAGAAAAGAGAGCAAGAGAAAGGAGCAAGGGGAAGAGAGGGAGAAAAGAGAGAGAGAGGGGCAAGAAAAGGGGGGGGGGCGGGGGGGCGGGGAGGGCGGGGGGAACGGGGGGGCGGGGGGCGGGGGGCCGGGGGCCCCCTTTTAAAAGCGGGGGGGGGGGGGAAAAAAAAAAAAAAAAAAAACCCGGGGGGAAAAAAAAAAAAACCGGGGGGGGGGGGGGGGGCCCCCCCCCCGGGGGGGCCGGGGGGGGGGCGGGGGGCGGGGGCCCCGGGGGGGCAAAAGGAAAGGCAAGGGGGAACGGGGGGCCCCCGGGGGGCCCCCCCCCTTTTTCAAAAAACCCCCCGGGGGGGGGAAAAAACCCCGGGGAAAAAAAAAAAAAAAAAAAAAAGGGGGGGGGGGGGGGGGGGGGGGGGGGGGGGGGGGGGGGAAAAAGGGGGGGCGGGGGGGGGGGGGGTTTTTTCAAAATTTTTTGGGGGGGGGGGGGGAAATTTTTGGGGGGGGAAATTGGGAGGGGCAAATTTGGGGGGAAATTTAAATTTTAAAAAATTGGGGGGAAAAATGGGGGGGAAGAAAAAAATTTTAAATTGGTGGGGGAATATTTAAAAGATTTGGAATAAGTAGGTCTATTAAAAAAAAGGGGGGGGGGAAAAATTTTTGGTCTTCCCTTAAACCTTTTTGGTTTTGCCACTAACATTAAAAGGCTTTTTTCCGGGAGGTTAGTAGGTGGGGTGGATTTTTTGGTTGACTTGTGTTTGTTGGGTGTGGTAGGTGTGTGATGTGTTATTTTTTATGTTGTGGTTTGGAGTTACCTTTTTGCCCCAGGCCATGCTAAACCTGGCCTTTGATTGGTTGTGTGTGTGTGTGTATGTGTAGGGGTGTGGTGTGTGTGGTTGGTGTGGGGGTGGTTTTGTTGTGTAGTGTGTGTGTGTGTGTTTTGGTTTTTGGGGATGGGGGATGGTGGGTAGTACTCACTAGTTGAGGTTGCGGGGGTCGAGTCCGAGCCCTGGCCCCGCCTCTTCACTGATCGCCTAGGTCCCTCCCTGAGCCGTGAGCTTTATCATACCTTGTTTAAAGCTTGTATGGATCCTGCCTCCACTAATCGTTTCCCCCAAATATTCCACTTATGACTATCTGGGGCTGAAGAAAACTTCCTAACATCCCTGTGAATCATCTGTGTCTTCAGTTTCCAAACTGGCCCCCCTTGTTACGTTTTTGTGTTTTGTGGTGTGGGGTGTGTGTGTTGTACGGTGTGTGTTGGTGGTGTAGTGTGTGTGTGTACGGTGTTTGTGTGTGTGTGTGTGGTGGTTTTTGGTGTGGTGTGTGTTGTGTGTGTGTGTGTGTGTGTGTGGTGTGTGTGCTCGGTGTATGTGTCCCCCCACTCTAAGTACAACTCTAATAAATACAGTATAATACCCGTATTTCTAAAATACCAACAGTGATTCTAGCACTTACACTTTACTTTAAAACACGAAAGTAATTAGGTTGTAAATTTAGCTTGTCTGACTTCTGGATGCTGACGTCCCCCTCACTAGGCTTCCCCCGGGAGGTGCTCCTCGCTAGTCAAAATATCTTCACCTTATCTATGCTTTTCTGCCTAATTCGGTAAAGCTTGCAGGAGTGGTGTGTGAGGGGGTTTTGTGGTTGTGGTGTGTTGTGTGTTTGTGGTGTGTGTGTGCGTGTGTGTTGTGAGTGGTGTTGTGTGCGTGTGTGGGGGGCGTGTGAGGGTGGTGTGTGGGTTTGAGGGTGTGTGTGTTGTGGGTGTTTTGGGGTGTTGTGTGTGTGTGTGTGTTGTGTGTGTGTGTGGGTGGGTGTTGTGTGTGTGTGTGGTGTGTGTGGTGGGTGTGTGTCGTGCGGGTGTGTGGGTTTTGTGTGGTGGGTGTGTTGGGGGGGGTGGTGTGCGGGGGTGTGTGAGGTGTGGTTGTTGTGTGTGTGTGTTGGGGTGTGTCGTGTGTGGGTGTGTGTGTGCGTGTACTCACCTATTTGTACTCACCTATTTTTTGGTTGCAGGGTCAGTCTAGCTCCTGGCCCTGCCCTTCACCGGTTTGCTACTAGGGGCCCCCCTCTCCCCCCTCCAGAGCTTTATCAAAAATCGTCTTAAAACTGTGTATGGTTCCTGCCCCCACACGTCATTTTCAGGGTATTCCACTGCCTTACAACTCTATGACTGAAAAAATACTTCCTCTTCTCTCTGACTCATTTGTGTCTTCAACTTCCTTTTTTGCCCCCTTTTTTCTGTTCCCCTCCCCGGAACATCCTGTCCCGTCCCCCTTGTCTATTCCACGCATATTTTTTTATGTGTTTTCATGTCTCCCCCGACCCTCCTGTCCTCCAGTGTCGTCGGCCGTTTCCCTAATCTTTCTTCATGGACATTCCCTTTGCTCTGGAACTAACCTTTTTGCAAACCTTTGTTTTCTCTGTTTCTTGAGTGCTTATCAAGGCGGGTTCCAAAAAAGGTGCTGCATACTCCAGTATGGGCCTGACATACACGGGGTACATGTCTTTAATGTTTTTTTACTAAGGTGGCGGAATCTGTTCTCAGGTTTGCCAGGCGCCCCTATGCTGCAGCAGTTATCTGATTGAGTGTGCTTCCGGGGACATGTCGTGTTATACTCACCCCAAGATCTTTTTCCTTGAGTGAGGTTGCAGTCTTTTGGGCCACCTAGCCTATACTTGTCTGTGGTTTCTGTGCCCTTCCCCTTCTCATGACTTTTCATTTTTCAGGAAATTAATTGGAAGCCATTTGCTGGGGCCAGGGGTCCCCGTCGCCCCGGTCTCTTTTAAGTCCTCCTGGTCCTCATCAGATTTAATTCTCCTCATTAACTTCACATCATCTGCAAACGGGACACTTCTGAGTCAACCCTTCCGTCATGTCGTTTACATATACCCAAAAAAAGCACTGGTCCTGGACCGACCCCGGGACCCCGCTCGCCGGTGCCCACTGTGATACATCATTACTACCCTGACTCGTTTTGCCTCCGTCAGGTATTCTCTGATCCCTTGCAGTGCCCTTCGTTATAACCCTGATCTCTACTTCTGCACTAATCTCTTTTGGGGGAACTGTGTCAAACCTTTTTGCAGTCCCAAAAAGATGCAATCAACCCACCCCTCTCTTCTTTTTCTTACTTTGTTATTTTTTCATAAAATCCCGAAGGGTTTTTGACACAGGGTTTGCCTTCCGGAATCCGTTGGTGGATTTAACCCTGTTCCCTTCCGGTGCTCCACCACTCTCCTCCTGATAATCTTCTCCAAAATTTTTCTATATCACGTCAATGACACAGGTCTATAGTTTGTGCCTCTTTTTTGTCTCCTTTTGAAATGGGAACTAATTTGCCGTCTTCCCTACCTCGGTAGTTGCCCAGTTTCCAGGGGGTGTTGAAGATTGTGGTAAGTGGTACGCACAACATATCTGCTCCTTCTCTAAGGACCCCCGGAGAGTTTGTCCCGGGCCCATTGCCCCTTTAGGTATCGATGTCCCTTTGCAGTTTCTTCACCCCCTCCTCATCGTATGTTTGCGTCCAACACTTGTTGGTGTATTTCCCTTTTGGTGTCCCATCTGGTCTGTCCCCCCCCCCGGTCCCTTCTTCTCTACTGTAAATACTTTTCCTTAAATCTCGTGTTTACTCCTACATACCTCTTGATCGTTTCTTGTGAGTTCTCCACCCTTTTTTCCCAGCCTTTTCACCTGGTCCTTGACTGTTTTCTTCCCCCTAAGTGGCTAACAGCAGTTTTTGGGTAGATTTGACTTTTGTGCTAGTCGTTTTTCAAATGTCGCTGGGGCCCCCCCCTTATTGCGCATACTCGTTTTTTGGCTCTTTTTCTAATCCCTTTTCCTGGGTCCTAGCTCCTGTACCTTTTCCATTCTTGTTGCACTTAGTTTTTTTTCCTCCCCACACCTTCGGGGTAAACAAGGCTCTTTTGGTCTTTCCCATTTTTCTGTTTCCCTTGGGAAAAAAACTTTCCCCCTGCCTCCTTGCACTTTGTTCCAAAATTATTCCCATCACTGTTTTTCTGATTTTTCCCACCATTTCTCTGTCCCACTGAACCTCCGCAGAATTTTCATACCGTTAGCCCCCCCTTTTATATTTGCCTGTCCCCCTTTGTTCCTGTTACCTTCTCCATTGTAACTCTACTATTAGTCAAAAATCAGAACCACATGATCGCTAGCTCCAAGGGGCCCTCGTAAGTGATGTTTGGGGGTGTGTGTGGGTGTGGGTTTGTGGTGCGTGGTGGGTGTTGTGTGAGGGTTTGTGTGTGGGTGTGAGGGGGTGTGGGGTGTGTGTGTGTGGTGTTTGTGTGTGTGTGTGTGTGGGTGTGTACTCACCTAGTTCACCCAGTTGAGGTTGCAGGGGTCAGTCCAAAATCCTGGCCCGCCCCTTTACTGTCGCCCCTAGGTCATCTCCCTAAACCTGAGCTTTATCGTACCTTGCTTAAGCTATGTATGGGGTCCCGCCTCCACTACATCGCTTCCCAAACTATTCCATTCCTATACTCTAGGCTGAAGAAATACTTCCTAACATCCCTTTGATTCATATGTGTCTTAGCTTTCCAACTGTGTCCCCGTGTTGCTGTTCCATCTCTGGGGAAAATCCTTCTTTGCCACCTTGTCAATTCCTCTCAGTATTTTTTAAATCGTTATCTGTCCCCCTATCTCTCCCGTCCTCCCGTGCGTCGGTTGATTTCCCCCAAACCTCTCCTCAAGGCTACCTCTTAACCTGGGACTAGTCTTGTTGCAAACCTTTGCACTTTCTCTATTTTTTACATGCTTTTGGGTAGGGTGGGTTCCAAACTGGGGCCCCATCCTCTAATATGGGGCTAACGTCACGGTGTACAGGGGCCTGAACGATTCCTTTTTAAGATGTCGGAATGCTTTCTGAGGTTTGACAGGCCCCCATTGCGCGGCAGTTATTTGGTTGATTCGCTTCAGGGGATGTGGGGTGGGGTTTTAAATCACCCCAAGATTTTTTTCCTTGGTGATTTTGTAGTCTCGGCCCCCCTAGATTACTCCGTCTGCGGGTTTTTTTGCCCTTCCCCCAAACCCCATGACTTTTCACTTGGGGGGATTGAACTCCAAACCAGTTTCGGGACCATCTGCAGCCTGTCCAGTTTCCCCTTTTTAGTTTGCCGGGCTTCGATCGAATGAACTCTTTTCATCAACTTTCACGTCACGCAAACAGGGAAAACCCCGGGTTTTATTCCTTCTTCATGTGTGTGTGTGCCCTGCGGTGTGTGGTGTGTGTGTGTGGGTGTGTGTGAGGGGGTTTTAAGGGTGTGTGGTGTTGTGGTGTGTGTGTGTGTGTTGTGTGGCGCGGGTGTGTGGGTGTGTGTGTGCGTGGTGGGGGGTTGTTGGGGGTGTGTGTGGGTGTGTGTGTGTGGGTTTTGTGGAGGGTGTGTGTGTGGGTGTGTGGAGGGTGTGTGGTGGTTTTGGGGGTGCGTCCTTGTGTGTGATTTTTGTACGCTCTGTGCACATGTCCGTGCGTGCGCCCTCGTGTGTGCATGTCGCGCCGCGCTAGTGTGGGTGTATGATCCATTAAATTTGTATTTATAACTCATTAAAATTGTGACCAGGTGTGGGTATCATGGTTCATTACTTCGTAATTTTCTCATGACTGTAACCATGTATAGGATGAAGCTGATTCATCACCTTGTAACTTGCCATGATTGTGACCAGATCTACCCGGAGTTCATTACCTTTTTAATAGTTCAGCTATCATAACTTTGGGGTCCGTCCCCGGACCCATTATGTACGTTTGTAATCTTTTTCTACGCCCACAGGATGGTATGGGGTGATAATAAAGATATTAAACAAAAGTGTGTGTTTGTGTGTGGTGTGTGTGATGTGGTGTGTGTACTTCACTCTATTTTGTGGATGCAGGGGTCGAGTGGTGTGTTGGGTTTGTGTGACTCCAACAATCAATATTATTCACCAATAACTCATGAAGGAGTCAGGAACGGCAGGCCGGACTGATCCCTGTAGATGGACGTAACAGTGGCCTGCACTCTAGAAGGAGGGGTGGTAATGTAGCAGTTTAAAACTGTTAGTGTAAAGCCACCCCTCCTGGCAAGACAGAGATGGAGTGAATGATGGTGAAATTTTTTCTTTTTCGGTCATCCCTGCCCTTGGTGGGAATCGCCTATTGTGGATGATAATAAATAACTCAATACAAAGTTGGACCGGTGTGGAAGTGTGAATTGCTCATTACTTCTATAATTTATGCATGATTGTGAGCCATGTAAAACTAAGTACCATTCTACAGAAATCATTACCTTCTGTAACTTGTGATCCGCATTAACCTTGTAACCTAGTTCATGCTATCAAACTTTGGGGGCCCAGTCCCTGGACCCATTACATACCCTGTAAACTGAATATACCTATGTGCAACTAGTCATGTTTGGGGTGACCAAAGACCTACCTGGAGTTCATTACCTTTGTAAATTGTGAGTTCACTACCTTTGTAAATTGTGAGTTCATTACCTTTGTAAATTGTGAGTTCATTACCTCTGTAACTTGCTCAGCTATCAAAACTTTGGAGTCCAGTCCCTGGATCAATTATGTACCTCTGTAATCTTTTGACTACCGCCCACAGGATGGGTATGGGGTGCATAATAAACATATTAAACTAAGGAGGTCATTTGGGAATTGCAAAAACTCTGAATATTCTAGAATACTGAAAGAGTTCTACTGGCCTAAAATAGGGCAAGATGTGACGAATTACATCCGCTCTTGTTGGGAATGTCAAAAAGTAGGTAAACATGGACACCCCATTAAACTCTCACCACTTCATCCCATACCTGCAAATGGAGAACAGTTTGCCGAGCTGATCGTTGATTGTGTGGGACCATTACCAAAATCAAAGTCTGGGAATCAGTACCTATTCACTATCATGGACAAAGCTACTAGGTATGTGGAAGCAGTCCCAATGCGCAGTATAAAAAAAATAAACACTAAAGTCATTCTTAAAGCCATAACTAAGTTTATATCTTACTTTGGCATTCCAAAGTCTATCCAGAATGACCAGGGTACTGACTTTACAGCCAAAGCTTTTAGGGAAGCTTTAACTAGTCTAGGTATAATTCATAAATTATCCACTGCCTATCATCCTCAGTCCCACGACGCCTTGGAAAGATTTCATCAGATGTTAAAAACCATGATGAGAACCTTTTGCATGTATTTTCCTACAGACTGGGATGAATCACTTCATCTGTTGCTGTTCACAATGAGAGAAACTGTCCATGATTCAACAGGGTACAGCCCATTTGAGGTAATCTTCGGGCACAATGTAAGAGGTCCCCTGCGAGTGCTCAAGGGAAGATGAATGGGAGAAGACACCTGCAGGTGGCCCGTCAATTGGCTAAGGCATATTTAAAATATGCTCAAAACACTATGAAATAGAAGAGACAAGGTGCTGGTGCAGGAACCTGTGTCTGGCCACACCTTAAAAGCTAGATTCATGGGACCAACGTAAATAATAAGTAAAATTTCTGATGTAAATTATGTGGTAGCTCTCCTTGATAAACCCACTAAAAGTAAAATTTACCACATAAATCAGATTAAAATGTTTAATAGCCCCACATAAAGTCCCAGTAATGATTCTGTCCTCTGCCTCTGTAGACGACCCTGACTCCTTACACGTCATTCCAGAGATCCAAGTTAAGCTTCCTAATTCTGTCCTCCTCAAGGACCCTATCCCTTTAATGCTGGGGCGTCTAACGATCAAATAATATGTCTAACTGCCCTCTTACAAACTTACCCTGACATATTTTCAGATGATGTAGATGTTGGAAACACTAAGCCTATTAAACTCTCCTCCTGCAGAGCTAATCCTGAAAAACAGAGGCTACTTCAACAGGAGGTAGCATTTCTGTTAGAACTCAGATTAGTGGAGGAGTCATCCAGTCCGTGGGCTTCACCATGTATCCTTGTTAAGAAGTCTGATGGAAGTTTTCGAATGTGTACAGACTACCGTAAGGTGAATGAGGTCCCTATTCCAGATGCTTACCCTCTGCCACGTTTGGATGATGTATTGGCTTTTGAGGGTAAGGCTACTTTTGTTTCCAAACTAGACCTTAAAGGTTACTATCAGGTCCCTTTGACAGATAATGCAAAGGAAATCTCTGCCTTCGTAATTCCAGGAGGTCACTATTAATATACAGTGACCACATTCGAAATGCGGAACTCGACGGCAACGTTCCAGAAGCTGATCCATCAGGTTATTAAAGGATCTGAAGGCACGACAACTTAAATGGACTATATAGTAGTAGTTTCCGATACGTGGGACCAACATATTTCCCAACTTAAAGTACTCTTTGAGAGGTTTAGGAGTTTCCAGTTAGCTGTAAATCTATGTAAGTCATCCTCTGGCCACTCTGCTATTACTTTTTTGGGGCCCTGTAGTAGGTAATGGTAAAGTAGCCCCTAAATTTGCTAAAATTCACGCCAATTAAGAATTACCCAGTACCTCATGATAGGAAATCCCTCTAGCGTTTTTTTATGGATGGTAGGTTCTACAGACGCTTCTGTAAGAACTTGGCAGATGTTGTAGCCCCCCTAATCTCACTTACGAGTCGGAAACAAAAAAATCAGTGGATTCCAGAGTGTCAAGAGGCATTTAATAAAGCCAAACAGCTGCTTTGTATTGCACCCATTCTTCTGTCTCCCGATTTTTCAAAACCTTTTGTATTACAGGTTGATGTACGCATACAAAATTCTGGGGAAGAGTGGTTGCAGCCCGTCACTTACCTCTCTGCCAAGTATCAACCTCACCAAAGGGCTTACACCACCATAGAGAAAGAAGCCCTAGCTCTGATACTTGTATTGGAACACCTTGGTATATTCGTGGGGCAGTCGTCCCAGGTGGTCACAGTCTACAGCGATCACAATCCGTTAGTCTGCCTCAACACCATGAAAAACTACAACACACGTCTGATGAGATGGAGTCTCAGGCTGCAACTTTATAACATTGGAGTCATACATATTGCCGGCAAGGAAAGTGTACCGGCTGACACATTGTCACGAATTTAGGTTAGGAAGTGTTAGGGACCATATGGGTAGCTTAGATCTTTTTTTCCCCTTTTATAAATGTTTTTAAAACGATGTCGGCTTTTCTTTTTTTTTCTTTAGTTAGGAGGCATTCTGCTGCCGTTGGAGGTGTCTTGAACTAATGTTAGCCCTACTGTCTGCTGTCTTGCTCTAGGACAGAGTTTGACTTTGAGTCTCGAGAAAAGTTGAGCCCTATCTAATGAGTTGGATGGTTGAGAGGTTAAGTGCCATAGTGGTACGCAACCCATGGAGGTGGAGGCCTAATTCTGGCTATTAGAGCCCTTTTTGGTGGGGGTGTGGCATGCAAAGGGTATGTTATGATTCATTCGGTGTATGTCATACTTTCATATAGGCTGCCTCTCATCCAGTGAACTGGGTGCTAAAGGTTCACTATCTATAAGGTACCCATCTTTAAATCAGTACCTTGAATCACTGACCAATCACAGGCAGGCCATCCAAAACAGAAGCAACGTGGTTCACTTTCGGTAAGCATTGGCAGACTTGCCTACCTGCTGGTTGAGTATGGTGTACACACTCTCTGGCTTCTGCTTTATCTGTCACCATGGTGTACATTTACTATACTATCTGCACATATTGTACATACCTGTATACGTCTGGTAAAGGCAAATATATACATTATAGTCTATTGTTGAGTTTTGTTTGCTCTATTTTCCATTACGACCAGGTCTGACAGGCCATACTTTACCTGTGTTCGTAAGAGGGCAAAAGGAAGTATAAGAAAATATTCATCAGTTGTTGGCCAACTCTTTATTAATTTAGATAAAAAATGATTTTATGTACACATTCATGTTAGTCTTAGATAATATACTCGATGGCAGCTTAATAGATCAGAAAAAAAGTAGCACCACTGAACTGTATAGTGGCCCCTGTATACTATCCTACTCTAACAGTACAGGTAACACTGTACTGCTCTCTCAGTACAGGTAACATTGTACTGCTTTAACAGTACATATAACACTGTACTGCTCTAACAGTACATGTAACACTGTACTGCTCTAACAGTACATGTAACACTGTACTGCTCTAACAGTACAGGTAACACTGTACTGCTCTAACAGTACAGGTAACACTGTACTGCTCTAACAGTACAGGTAACACTGTACTGCTCTAACAGTACAGGTAACACTGTACTGCTCTAACAGTACAGGTAACATTGTACTGCTTTAACAGTACATATAACACTGTACTGCTCTAACAGTACATGTAACACTGTACTGCTCTAACAGTACATGTAACACTGTACTGCTCTAACAGTACAGGTAACACTGTACTGCTCTAACAGTACAGGTAAACACTGTACTGCTCTAACAGTACAGGTAACACTGTACTGCTCTAACAGTACAGGTAACACTGTACTGCTCTAACAGTACAGGTAACACTGTACTGCTCTAACAGTACAGGTAACACTGTACTGCTCTAACAGTACAGGTAACACTGTACTGTTCTAACAGTACAGGTAACACTGTACTGCTCTAACAGTACAGGTAACACTGTACTGCTCTAACAGTACAGGTAACACTGTACTGTTCTAACAGTACAGGTAACACTGTACTGTTCTAACAGTACAGGTAACACTGTACTGTTCTAACAGTACAGGTAACACTGTACTGTTCTAACAGTACAGGTAACACTGTACTGCTCTAACAGTACAGGTAACACTGTACTGTTCTAACAGTACAGGTAACACTGTACTGTTCTAACAGTACAGGTAACACTGTACTGCTCTAACAGTACAGGTAACACTGTACTGTTCTAACAGTACAGGTAACACTGTACTGCTCTAACAGTACAGGTAACACTGTACTGTTCTAACAGTACAGGTAACACTGTACTGCTCTAACAGTACAGGTAACACTGTACTGTTCTAACAGTACAGGTAACACTGTACTGCTCTAACAGTACAGGTAACACTGTACTGTTCTAACAGTACAGGTAACACTGTACTGCTCTAACAGTACAGGTAACACTGTACTGCTCTAACAGTACAGGTAACACTGTACTGCTCTAACAGTACAGGTAACACTGTACTGCTCTAACAGTACAGGTAACACTGTACTGCTCTAACAGTACAGGTAACACTGTACTGCTCTAACAGTACAGGTAACACTGTACTGCTCTAACAGTACAGGTAACACTGTACTGCTCTAACAGTACAGGTAACACTGTACTGTTCTAACAGTACAGGTAACACTGTACTGTTCTAACAGTACAGGTAACACTGTACTGCTCTAACAGTACAGGTAACACTGTACTGTTCTAACAGTACAGGTAACACTGTACTGCTCTAACAGTACAGGTAACACTGTACTGTTCTAACAGTACAGGTAACACTGTACTGTTCTAACAGTACAGGTAACACTGTACTGCTCTAACAGTACAGGTAACACTGTACTGCTCTAACAGTACAGGTAACACTGTACTGTTCTAACAGTACAGGTAACACTGTACTGCTCTAACAGTACAGGTAACACTGTACTGTTCTAACAGTACAGGTAACACTGTACTGCTCTAACAGTACAGGTAACACTGTACTGCTCTAACAGTACAGGTAACACTGTACTGCTCTAACAGTACAGGTAACACTGTACTGCTCTAACAGTACAGGTAACACTGTACTGCTCTAACAGTACAGGTAACACTGTACTGCTCTAACAGTACAGGTAACACTGTACTGCTCTAACAGTACAGGTAACACTGTACTGCTCTAACAGTACAGGTAACACTGTACTGCTCTAACAGTACAGGTAACACTGTACTGTTCTAACGTACAGGTAACACTGTACTTTCTAACAGTACAGGTAACACTGTACTGCTCTAACAGTACAGGTAACACTGTACTGTTCTAACAGTACAGGTAACACTGTACTGCTCTAACAGTACAGGTAACACTGTACTGTTCTAACAGTACAGGTAACACTGTACTGTTCTAACAGTACAGGTAACACTGTACTGCTCTAACAGTACAGGTAACACTGTACTGCTCTAACAGTACAGGTAACACTGTACTGTTCTAACAGTACAGGTAACACTGTACTGCTCTAACAGTACAGGTAACACTGTACTGTTCTAACAGTACAGGTAACACTGTACTGTTCTAACAGTACAGGTAACACTGTACTGCTCTAACAGTACAGGTAACACTGTACTGCTCTAACAGTACAGGTAACACTGTACTGCTCTAACTCAGTAGTTGAGATCGTATAATATTTACGGGACAACTGACGTATTTTTTTTGCACTTTAATCATCAATAATCTTTCACATATTTAGTTACATATAGTTTTGCTATGAATACAAAGGTCAGACGATACAGTGGCAATACTTTAAACAGTATTTACTTAAAGTTTTATGATAAATTGAGTCTTTAAATTACAGCGCTTGTCCCACAGAACATTTAACATATTGTATTTTTTATAAATTATCTTTGACTTCAATCACAAAGTAATTATGTGTAATAATAAGAATAAACAAAGACTACCATGAGTGCTTGGCAGTGATGGATTGTGACCATATCACATCTAACCCGCACTTAGCACAGCAAACACTAGACGAGGTTACTGACCATATTGACTCATTATAAAGTCACAGAACGGACGCAAATGTCCTCTCATGTTTGCCTTACAAAGTGTGTTAGTTGAGAAGTGTTGTGGTCACGGTACTGTGACTTTTATTCTTGATGTATTGTGAGCATCATTACATCCAGTTTGTTAGCTCATGTTCTCTTGATATGTTGTCTTGGTCTACTGAGTTCTCTTATCATATATTAACAAGCACATTGTACACTATAATTTTATTCTCTTCAAGATTGTTCTAAAGTGTATTTTAATTTATATTAACTATAAACGCACTTTAGTGAGTGAAATTAAAAAAAAAATGAACATAATATTAATCTTAACTAAACTTAAGTTTGGGAGACGTTTCAAAAGACCGTTATATTTCCAAATGACTTCAGCTTATATTTTGTAGCAATAATAAAGCTGCCAATTTAACAAATACACAAAGGATTGTAAAGAGATTGGGGTTAAGAATAAAGCATTAAGAGTTCTTGTGAACATGGCTTCAAGATCCGTGTGTGGTGTGTCATCTTTAGTGTTGGGGGAAGGCTCACGGTCCCTTAGTGTTGCCTTGTGCTGCAGCTGATTGATAAGCCAGGGCTGGGTTACAGTATTCACAGTGTCCCGGGGGACCCTGGGGGCCAGGAGCACCACGTCCACCCTGGGGACCTGGAAGACCTGGGGACCCACGCTCACCTATTCTTCCAGGGAGACCCACACCCGGTGGTCCAGGAGGCCCTGGGAACACACTCATTTAGCTTAGTTACTCTTCTTCATCCTTGACATACACAAGTATTACGATGGTCACAAACTATTAAAACTTGAAAAAAATATTAAAGTAATACACGTAATAAAATAGAAAATGTTCACATGATTCAACCGTCACTTCTCATACTAATTATCGCACTCAGATAAAATATATAGTATATATATATATATATATATATATATTATATATATATATATATATATATATATATATATAATATATATATATATATATTATATATATATATATATATATATATATATATATATATATTTCTTTGTATAGTATACGAAATGCAGTTTACATATGATCAAATATTGTTAGGCACAAGAAACATATTAGCATGAATGTGCATTTCCGGCAGTAAAATCTATTACTATATACAGTGTCCCGTGGCCTGGTGGCTAGTGTTCTCGCTTCACATGGCGAGGGTCTGAGTTCGATTCCCATCGAGGGTAGAAACATTGGGTGTGTTTCTTTACATCGGTTGTTTATATTCCCCATCAGTAAAATGGGTACCTGGGTGTTAGTGGACTGGTGTGGGTCGCATCCTGGGACAAGGACCTTAATTTCCAGGAAATGCTCTACATAACAAGGGACTTTCTATATAGTAGTATGTCACTGATGTCAGCTAGGACTGTATACCTTGTACATGTGCTTGTAGTAAATAAAGTTATATATATATATATATATATATATATATATATATATATATATATATATATATATATATATATATATATATATATATACAGTGGTCCCTCGCTTTTCGTAGTACTCGGCAATCGTAAATTTCGCCAATCATAGGGGTATTTTCGTATAAACATGGACTCGCTTTTCATAGGTTGACTCGCGAATAGTAGTTCGTCTGGGATGCATACGCAGTGTGGAGCTGGGGCGGTCTCCCCACCCAGCCAGTCTGGCATTGTTTACCAGTGAGTGAAGGTCCCCTCAAGTGCTCCTACGAAATATTTCATAATATTCCACTCATTTTAGTGCTTGCAATTACTAAATAAGCTACCATGGCTCCAAATAAAGCTTCTAGTGCCAAGCCTGTGGTAAAGAAGGTGAGAAATATGTACAGTGACAAAGTCTTGGGCCATTTTCGGAAAGTGTTAAAGAGACTCCAGAAACAGAGCTCTCTCCACAGTTACTTTACGAGACAGGACTAGAGTGACTCTCAAGGTGGTCCTAGTGGCATTAAGAAACAGAGAAGAGAAGCAACCCCAGAGAAGTAATTGGTACCTGAGGTGTTGCTGGTAGGGGATTCCCCTTCCAAACTGTAAACAATCCAATCTCTCTCCTCCAGTCTCCCATACACTAAGAAGAATCTCCAATAAAGGTAAGTGTTATGCTGTTAATGTTTCATTCATCATTTCCCATTGTATTGTTTATGTACTACATGCATATTTCATGTAAAAATTTTTTTTGTTTTAATACTTCTGGGAGTCAGGAATGGATTAATTGTATTTACATTATTTCTTATGGGGAAAGTTGATTCGCAAATCGTAAATTTCGTTTAGAGTAACGGCTCCAGGAACGGATTAATTACGAAAAACGAGGGACCACTGTGTGTGTATATATATATATATATATATATATATATATATATATATATATATATATATATATATATATATATATATATATATGTATATATATATATATATACTCATGGACAAGCGCTAAACCTGTAGCGTTCAAGCATCTTGAGGAATTAATTGGAATCAGGTTTGATCAAGACAGATATATATACCTGGAGGAATATAATTCTCTCAGGAAAAGACTCGGCAGTTGATTCAACATTCCCCCGATGAAAAGCAGGGGCGCCACGAGTACACTGAGAGACGACACAATAAGTGTCCGGGGCCCAAGACTGTTCAATTGCCTCCCAGCATACATAAGGGGAATTACCAATAGACCCCTGGCTGTCTTCTAGAAGTCACTGGACAGACACCTAAAGTCAGTACCTGACCAACAGGGCTGTGGTTCGTACGTTAGTTTGCGTGCGGCCAGCAGTAACAGCCTGGTTGATCGGACCCTGATCCACCATGAGTCCTAGTCTCAGACCGAGCTGCCGGGGCGTTGACCCCCGAAACCCTCTCCAGGTAGACTAAACTAAATGTAAACTTGACCAGGTGGACAACTGTAACACCTTGCCTTATTATATCCCGTAATTTGAGCAATTTAATGAGTTCAGAGATGTTCAACAAGTGTATTTTATGCACAACTTTATGTTTCATAACATTCTAGAGAAATACACTGACTTTGTTTATTGTAATTCAAGCAAACCTTGCTTAAATATAAGCTAATATTTTTTATAATATTTTTATGATTTAATTCATGTCTGCATAAACAATTTAATATGACTGTAACCGGATATAAACATGTAAACAGTCCGGTGGCTCGGTTGGCAATGCACTCCAACACTGAGTATCCGTGTTTCAATCTCCGGCACGGGTGAAAACATAGGCATGTTTCCTTACACCTGCTGTCCCTGTTCACCTAGCAGTAAGTAGGTACCTGGGTGTTAGTCGGCTGGTGTGGGTCGCATCCTGGGGAACAAGATTAAAAGAACCCCAATGGTAATAAGACAGACGGTCTTCAATGATGCACTGACTTTTATGTGTTATCCTGGGTAGCTAACTCTCCGGGTTAAAAATCCTAACAAGTCTCCATCTTAAGTAACTGGAGGCGAAAAAGTTATGCAGCGTTATTGGTGTTTAAACCCAAGACCCAAACATTATCTAACAAATATATCCTGGTGTTGCTCACGGGACTTGTTAAGTCAATTTGTCAGTATCATTTACTAAGTATCATATCAATAAACTATAAACGATTTATTAACTTAATTGTAACAGTTGACAAAACCGAAGCTGCTGTACAAACCTGGTTCTCCTGCTGGTCCTGTTTTACCATCTCTGCCCTCACCCATGGAACCTCTGTCACCTTTGTAGCCGCGGGCCCCTCGTTCCCCTTGTGGCCCTGGGGGTCCACCAGCACCTGGGTATCCTGTGTAGCCACGTGCACCAGTCTCACCAGGTGACCCAGGAGCACCTGCCACATTAACACTCATAATAATACCATTACATTACAGAGATATATGTTATACATACTTCAAGTCATATATAACTTCAGTAAAGTTTATTTTTCACTTAAAACTTGGGTAAACTTTATGATTAACACTTTAATGTTATTAAAAATTCAATATATGATAATCAACTTTATAATATACCAGAGATAACCGTACTTAATAAAAATAATTATAAATTAAACTTGCACTCAGGAAAACTATATACATGACGATAGAGCTCATGTACAAGGTCGTGCACAGGTGAAAGAACTCAGTCACTGCAACTCAAGTGAAAATATAAATGGTGATTTTTAGACTGAATTTATATGAAAATTAAAAATACTAACTTCATTTTTTCTACTGGTTTGAAAGTAAATTTAACCTCAGCCTGACTGGTGCACACTCAGGCTGACTGGTGCACACTCAGGCTAGAAGTTATCTCCACACAACACTAATATGTCAGGTCACTCTTGATAGTCAGCACTCGAGTATATATCAGCTGCTGACACAACTTGTCACTGCTCATCCCAGTTGAAATGGTCATGAACTTGACTCAAAGACCATTTCTCTAGCTTAATAAACTTAGTTATTCCTGACAAAAATTTTGCACGCGATGCATATTTAATTGTGATTTTTTTAAATACTTTTTGTTTATCATTTTAAGTTCGTGGGTTACAGAGATCATAATTAAACACTGAAGGATATTCTTGGGAATGTAATAGCCAGACTGGTGGACAGAGAAGCGAGGGAAAGATCACAACTCTTAATGATTTACACCCTATCATTTTTGCAAAGATCTGCTGCTCGGATTTTCGTTATGTGATCAAGGTCTTCCGCTGGCTTACCAATCCACCCCGTCAGAATTTAAAGATTACACCAGAAGATATGATGCTAAGTTATGCAATACATATAAAAGCAAAGGTACATCAGAGTTGTTTTAGGTTAGTCCATCATGCAGACCATCAGTGTGTCAGCTGCGTGCACACTTGAAGCTGGGAGGCTGCACAGCAATGATGCAATTATTTAGGGAGTTGGAAGGTGAGATGAGGTGAGTACCTGGGTTACCTGGCTTCCCGGGCAGGCCAGGACGTCCAGTTGCACCCGGGCCAGGCGGGCCAGGCGGGCCATGCAGGCCCAGAACCAGCTCCTCCATGCGGTCTGTGGGAAACAAGCGTCAGCCGCCGCTGTCGTCGACTGACAGGGTGGGCTAGGATGGTTTAGGTTAGGGCAAAGGTATAGTATCAGCGCCGCTGTTGTCGAGTGACAGGATGGTTTAGGGGAGTGGAAGATACGCTTTGAAATGGGAGGCGAATAGGTAAAAGGTCTAAATTAACTAGTAAATTGTGTGTGCTGGAGGCTGCATCATTCCACGTGTGAACATTAAACACTTGTGGGTTCAGGTCTGCTGGTGAGAGTGTTCCTTCAGATCATCTCTTAAGATAATTTAAGATTCAGAAAAGAAAGAGTTTAATATGGCATAGCACTTTTACCTTAATTAGTTTTACTCAACATCGATTTCAAAACCTTATTGTTCAATGACGTTAAATTTTCTCAGAGCAGTGGTAATTACCCTGGGAGTATTTCCGGCGCTACCTTGCTGCCAGCAATTATTATTATTACTGTTATTATTATTATTATTTAAAAAGATGAGAGAGTAAATGCCAGTTTCTTAGTTACCTAAAGGGGTAACAGCGCCATAGCTTCAGTACCACTAGTGACCAGGGCAAATGTCTAGGTAAAGTTACTAGGCCATAGTGGGTAAAGAGGGCCACAGTGGGTGAAGGGACCACAGTGGGTGAAGGGGCCACAGTGGGTAAAGGGGCCACAGTGGGTGAAGGGGCCACAGTGGGTAAAGAGGGCCACAGTGGGTAAAGGGGCCACAGTGGGTGAAGGGACCACAGTGGGTGAAGGGGCCACAGTGGGTGAAGGGGCCACAACGAGTGAAGGGGCCACAGCGTGTTACGTGGGCCACAATGGGTTAGGGGGTAAGAAAGGGCTAGGATCACTAAGGGATACAAGTTTTATAAGTCTTCCAACCTGGTGCACCAACTTCTCCTGGTTCACCCGGGGGTCCTCGCCGTCCAACACCTGGGGCACCTGGTGGCCCCTGCAGTGTCTTGGCTATCTCAGCCAAGTTCTCTGTAAGTGACGCATTAGCATTGCAATATTATGAATATATGATCGCAGCTTCAGGTAAAGGCATGGCAAAACTTTCAACAAATATATTCTGTGACAATACTAAATATATTGTGACATTACTAAATATATTGTGATATTACTAATTATACTGACAAGTATATTAATACTTACAATGTTGTTACCTGGGTTATGATGAATGACGATGTGAGTTACAATGCGATATTAACATTATTCAGCTATCCTCACTCTGTTTTATCAAAGTTTGGGTATTTTTTTAAACTATTTTGATACAAGATATATACTTCAACCTTCTAACACTTGTAAATAAACTGCAATATACACCTACCCATCTATTTCATTATATATATATATATATATATATATATATATATATATATATATATATATATATATATATATATATATATATATAAATATATATATATATATCCACGACTATGGTGCTGTTCGCACCTACTCCTAGGTTGAGGGACTGATTACCTCATCTTCTGTACATATTCTACTGTCTTCAAGTTATGTCCTAGAATTTGTATTGATAAAGCCACTGGATGGCGAAACGTCTACAATAAAGATACCCAGATGTTGCACATGTGTCTTAATCTCATATATATATATATATATATATATATATATATATATATATATATATATATATATATATATATATATATATAATATATATATATATATATATATATATATATATATATATTAAGCGGATATCCTTCGTGTCTGTTGCATGAATTAGAGAAACAATTTTTGCTCTAGTTTCTAAAATATTTTATAAATCCAGGTAGTAACACAATGTGGTGTATCAGAGTCTGGAAATAATAATAATAATAATAATAATAATAATAATAATAATAATAATATAGTATAGTGAGTGTCTTACACCTCAACTCTCGGTCTGTATTTCACTCAAGATTTAAATTAAAGCAATTTGACATCGGGAAATTTTGTCTGCAAATTGTTTCATTATATTGTTAGTTAATATTGAGTTTAGAACTTGGTGTTTGTTATTATATTAGTTCTGCAATATTATGTTTGTTGTGTACATGTTTGTTGTGTACTGGTGTTAGTTACAATATTATGTTTGTTGTGTACTGGTGTTAGTTACAATATTATGTTTGTTGTGTACTGGTGTTAGTTACAATATTATGTTTGTTGTGTACTGGTGTTAGTTACAATATTATGTTTGTTGTGTACTGGTGTTAGTTACAATATTATGTTTGTTGTGTACTGGTGTTAGTTACAATATTATGTTTGTTGTGTACTGGTGTTAGTTTTACAATATTATGTTTGTTGTGTACTGGTGTTAGTTACAATATTATGTTTGTTGTGTACTGGTGTTAGTTACAATATTATGTTTGTTGTGTACTGGTGTTAGTTACAATATTATGTTTGTTGTGTACTGGTGTTAGTTACAATATTATGTTTGTTGTGTACTGTGTTAGTTACAATATTATGTTTTGTTGTGTACTGGTGTTAGTTACAATATTATGTTTGTTGTGTACTGGTGTTAGTTACAATATTATGTTTGTTGTGTACTGGTGTTAGTTACAATATTATGTTTGTTGTGTACTGGTGTTAGTTACAATATTATGTTTGTTGTGTACTGGTGTTAGTTACAATATTATGTTTGTTGTGTTACTGGTGTTAGTTACAATATTATGTTTGTTGTGTACTGGTGTTAGTTACAATATTATGTTTGTTGTGTACTGGTGTTAGTTACAATATTATGTTTGTTGTGTACTGGTGTAGTTACAAACAGTAGAAAACTATTTCTTTAGGTAAGTAAACCCAACTTAAGGAAGCCAAATAACTAACTTAGAATTACTTCAGGTTTACGCTGGAGTGAGTTATATTGGCTAATTTTCATTACAAAAAAAAAAAAAATCCCAAAGGCCCCAAAATATATAAATTTCCATTAAATTACTCATTACTCTAAATTTTAGATAAACTGTGGCTAGACTGGAACATCAGGAACAAAACTCGGTATTAAGAATCTAGTGAATTTCCTTGTCTTCTAATATGTTTATTTCCCCTATAATCTACCTTGTCTATAATTACTGTCGTAGTGAAGGTCAAACTTCTACAACAAAGATTTAAAGAAAGATCATGAACTTCACTTTACGAAGCAGACAATGCAAATACGATAGTAATAATAGACAATGTAGATTATATGGGAAGAATAACATCAGAAAACAAGGGAAAGTGACCTAGCATTTAAGAAGAGTTTGTAATACGTCAGTGAACTAAGATTGTGACTCACCTCGCAACACTGACGCACAAATACTTCGTAACTCAGACTCGCTGTATTCTCGACCCTAAACAAAATAAAGCAGTGCAGGAGGTTAAATTAATTCCATTTTGATCCTTACAAACTTACCATCATATTCCACACTTGTCTATATTTATCTTTGTTACTATTAGAAGTTCACTCTCTCTCTGACATCAACAAGCTCACTCTCTCTCTGACATCAACAAGCTCACACTCTCTCTGACATCAACAAGCTCACACTCTCTCTGACATCAACAAGCTCGCACTCTCTCTGACATCAAGAAGCTCACTCTCTCTGACATCAACAAGCTCACACTCCCTCTGACATCAACAAGCTCACTCTCTCTAACATCAACAAGCTCACACTCCCTCTGACATCAACAAGCTCGCACTCTCTCTGACATCAACAAGCTCACACTCTCTCTGACATTAACAAGCTCACACTCTCTCTGACATCAACAAGCTCACTCTCTCTGACATCAACAAGCTCACTCTCTCTCTCTCTGGCATCAACAAGCTCATTCTCTCTGACATCAACAAGCTCACTCTCTGACATCAACAAGCTCACTTTCTCTGACATCAACAAGCTCACTCTCTCTCTAACATCAACAAGCTCATTCTCTCTGACATCAACAAGCTCACTTTCTCTGACATCAACAAGCTCACTCTCTAACATCAACAAGCTCACTCTCTCTCTAACATCAACACGCTCATTCTCTCTGACATCAACAAGCTCATTCTCTCTGACATCAACAAGCTCACTTTCTCTGGCATCAACAAGCTCAATCTCTCTCTGACATCAACAAGCTCGCTTTCTCTGACATCAACAAGCTCACTCTCTGACATCAAGAAGCTCATTCTCTCTGACATCAAGAAGCTCATTCTCTCTGACATCAAGAAGCTCATTCTCTCTGACATCAACAAGCTCACTTTCTCTGACATCAACAAGCTCATTCTCTCTGACATCAACAAGCTCATTCTCTCTGACATCAACAAGCTCACTTTCTCTGACATCAACAAGCTCACTCTCTCTAACATCAACAAGCTCATTCTCTCTGACATCAACAAGCTCATTCTGTCTGACATCAGCAAGCTCACTTTCTCTGACATCAACAAGCTCACACTCTCTAACATCAACAAGCTCACTCTGTGACATCAACAAGCTCACTCTCTAACAACAAGCTCACTCTCTAACAACAAGATCACTCTCTCTGACATCAACAAGCTCACACTCTCTCTGACATCAACAAGCTCACTCTAACATCAACAAGCTCACTCTCTGACATCAACAAGCTCACTCTCTGACATCAACAAGCTCACTCTCTGACATCAACAAGCTCACTCTCTCTGACATCAACAAGCTTACACTCTGACATCAACAAGCTCACACTCTGACATCAACAAGCTCACACTCTGACATCAACAAGCTCACTCTCTGACATCAACAAGCTCACACTCTGACATCAACAAGCTCACTCTCTCTGACATCAACAAGCTCTCTCTGACATCAACAAGCTCACACTCTGACATCAACATGCTCACTCTCTGACATCAACAAGCTCACACTCTCTCTGACATCAACAAGCTCACACTCTGACATCAAGCTCACTCTCTCTGACATCAGCAAGCTCACTCTCTCTCTGACATCAACAAGCTCACTCTCTCTCTGACATCAACACACCTTGACCAACACTGATCATTATTTAGTGTACTAACACAGAAATAACAGAAGTTCTTTACTTTCAGAGAAAGAGGTACATAAGGCGTGCAGTATTACAGAGGTACACAATGGCACCAGTCCCTGGACCCATTATATACCTCTGTAATCTTTGGACTACCACCCACAGGATGGGTATGAGGTCTATAATACTGATATTAAACTAAAACTATCATTATTGTACCTAAATTTAAATAAGAAAAGACTCTCTCTCTTTCTCTCTCACTCTCTGAGTACAGTCATGACACTGTCTCTCTCACTCTCTGAGTACAGTCATGACACTGTCTCTCTCACTCTCTGAGTACAGTCATGACACTGTCTCTCTCACTCTCTGAGTACAGTCATGACACTGTCTCTCTCACTCTCTGAGTACAGTCATGACACTGTCTCTCTCACTCTCTGAGTACAGTCATGACACTGTCTCTCTCACTCTCTGAGTACAGTCATGACACTCTCTCTCACTCTCTGAGTAGTCATGACACTGTCTCTCTCACTCTCTGAGTACAGTCATGACACTGGAGGCTCACCAGGAACACCTCTACTAGGATCAATAAATTAAATTGAGAATAAAAGAAGACTTAGCTGAAGAAAAAACAAGTCTTTAATGGCAACCTTTTACTCAGTGGTGAGTTCCATCAAGGTGTGAGTCACCACCACTTGATAATGCCTCTATACTTGATAATGTCTCTATACTTGATAATGCCTCTATACTTGATAATGTCTCTATACTTGATAATGTCTCTATACTTGATAATGCCTCTATACTTGATAATGTCTCTATACTTGATAATGCTCTCTATACTTGATAATGTCTCTATACTTGATAATGCCTCTATACTTGTTAATGCCTCTATACTTGATAATGTCTCTATACTTGATAATGTTCTCTTCAATTGATTAATGCCTCATATCTTGTTAATGCTCTATATTGATAATGCTCTATACATTTGATAATGTCTCTATACTTGATAATGCCTCTATACTTGATAATGTCTCTATACTTGATAATGCCTCTATACTTGATAATGCCTCTATACTTGATAATGCCTCTATACTTGATAATGTCTCTCTTACTTGATAATGCTCTATTCTTGTTAATATGCCTCTATACTTGATAATGCTCTTACTTGATAAATGCCTCTATACTTGATAATGCCTTATATCATTGATAATGTCTATATACTTGTTTAATGCTCTATACTTGATAATGTCTCTTATACTTGATAATGCTCTATACTTGATAATGCTCTATATCTTGATAATGCCTCTATACTTGATTAATGCCTTCTCTATACTTGTTAATGCCTCTTTTACATGATATATGTCTCTATATCTGATAATGCCCTCTTTACTTGATATGCCTCTAAAGCTTGATACTGCTCTTACTTGATAATGCCTCTATATTGCTAAAGCCTCTATATTGATAATGCCTTTACTTGATCATGCCTCTATACTTGATAATGCCTCTATATTGATAATGCCTCTAATATTGATAATGTCTCTATACTAGTTAAATTGCCCTCTATTACTTGATTATGTTCTATATTGATAATGCCTCTATACTTGATAATGTCTCTATACTTGATAATGTCTCTATACTTGATAATGTCTCTATACCTGATAATGTCTCTATACTTGATAATGTCTCTATACTTGATAATGTCTCTATACTTGATAATGCCTCTATACTTGATAATGTCTCTATACTTGATAATGCCTCTATACTAGTTAATGCCTCTATACTTGATAATGCCTCTATACTTGATAATGTCTCTATACTTGATAATGTCTCTATACTTGATAATGCCTCTATACTTGATAATGTCTCTATACTTGATAATGTCTCTATACTAGTTAATGCCTCTATATTACTTGATAATGGCTATATACTAGTAATGCCTCTATACTAGTTAATGCCCTCTATTACAGAGAATGTCCTTATACTTGATATTGTTCGTATATTGATAATGTACCTTCTATACTGATAATGTACTCTATACTTGATAATGGTCTCTTACTTGATATTCTCTATACTTGATAAATGTCTCTATAACTAGTTAATGCATCTATTACTGATAATGTCTCCTCTACTATGTTAATGTCTATACTTGATATATGTCTCTATATTGATAATGCCTTATACTTGATAATGTCTTTTTCTTGATAATGTCTTATACTTGATATGTCTCTATACCTGATAATGTCTCTATTACTTGTTAATGTCTCTATACTTGATCATGGTTCTATACTTGTTAAATGCTTCTCATACTTGATAATGTCTTATATAGTTAAAGGCCTCTATACTTGATAATGTCTCTATACTTGTTAATGCTCTATACTAGTTAAATGTCTTAATACTTGATAATGTTCTATATGTTAATGCACTATATTGATTCTGTCTATATACTGATATCCCATCTATACTTGATAAAGTCTCTATACTAGTTAATGCTTATAATTGATAATGTCTCTATACTTGATAATGTCTCTATACTAGTTAATGCCTCTATACTTGATAATGTCTCTATACTAGTTAATGCCTCTATACTTGATAATGTCTCTATACTTGATAATGCCTCTATACTAGTTAATGCCTCTATACTTGATAATGTCTCTATACTTGATAATGCCTCTATACTTGATAATGCCTCTATACTTGATAATGTCTCTATACTGATAATGTCTACTTTACTAGTTAAGCACTCTATAGTATGTTAAGGTCTCTATACTAGTTATTGCCTTATACTTGATTAATGTCTTATACTTGATAATGCCTCTATACTTGATAATGCCTCTATACTTGATAATGTCTCTATACTTGATAATGTCTCTATACTTGATAATGCCTCTATACTTGATAATGTCTTTATACTAGTTAATGCCTCTATACATGACTAATGCTCTATACTGATAATGTCTCTATATCGAGTGAATGCCTCTTATATCTAGTTTAATGTGCCTCTGTACTAGTTAATGCTCTATACTAGTTAATGCCTTTATACTCTCGTAATGCCTCTATACTAGTTAATGCTCTATATAGTTATGCTCTATATAGTGTAATGCCTCTTTACTTGATAATGTCTCTATACGTGATAATGTATCTTATAATTGATATGGCTACTATAATCTGATTAAATGTCTCTTACTAGTTAAATGCCTCTTATACTTGATAATGCCTTATGCTTGATAATGCCTCTATACTAGTTAATGCCTTATACTTGATAATGTCTCATATACTTTGTATAACTGTCTGCTATACTTGATATGCCTTCTATACATTAGTTAATGCCTTTTACTTGATAATGCTCTCTAGATTGATGGTCTTATACTTGATAATGTCTCTATATAGTTAATGCCTCTATACTTGAGTATGTCCCTAACTAGCTTATGCTTAATACTTGATAATGCTTTATACTTGCATAAATTGTCTCTATATTGACTAATGTCTCTATAATGATAATGTGTCTATACTTGATAATGTCTCTATTACTTGATTATGTACCCTTACTGATAATGCCCTTATATAGTTAATGCTCTATACTTGATAATGTCTCTATACTTGATAATGTCTCTATACTTGATAATGCCTCTATACTAGTTAATGCCTCTATACTTGATAATGTCTCTATACTTGATGTCTCTATACTTGATAATGTCTCTATACTAGTTAATGCCTCTATACTTGATAATGTCCCTATACTAGTTAATGCCTCTATACTTGATAATGCCTCTATACTTGATAATGTCTCTATATTGATAATGTCTCTATACTTGATAATGTGTCTATACTTGATAATGTCTCTATACTTGATAATGCCTCTATACTTGATAATCCTCTATACTTGATTAATGTCTATATTACTTGAAAATGGCTCTTTACTGATAATGTCTCTATACTCTGATAATGTCTTATATTGATAATGCTCTTTACTTGTTAATGCCTCTATACTGATAAGTCTATTATTTACTTGATAAGGTCTCATATAATAGTTAATGCCTCTATACTTGATAATTGCCTCTATTACTTGATAATGTCTCATATACTTGATAATCGTCTCTTTTACTAGTTAATGCCTCTTTACTTGAAATGCTCTATACGTGATAATGCCTCTATACTTGAAATGTCTCTATACTATTTAATGCCTCTATACTTGATTATGCCTCTATTACTTGATAATGCTCTATATTGTTAATGCCTTATATTGATAATGTCTTATACTTGATAATGCCTCTTACTTGATAATGTCTCTATACTAGTTTAATGACCCTCTACACTTGATAATGTCTGTATACTTGATAATGCCTTATACTTGATAATGTATATAATACCTTGATAATGTCTCTATATACTAGGTTAATGCCTTATTACTTGATCATGTCTCTTAGTTGATTTGCCTCTATACTTGATAATGTCTTTCTTTACTAGTTAATGCTCTATATTGATATGTTCTATTGTTATAATGTCTATAATACTTGACTAATGTCTCTATACTTGATAAATGTCTCTATACTTGATAAGGTCTCTATACTTGATAATGCCTCTATACTTGATAATGTCTTCGTTTTATAGTTAATGTCTCTTTACTTGTACATGTCTCTATACTAGTTAATGCCTCTATATCTTGAAATGTCTCTATTTCTTGTATGCCTCTTTACTTGATAATGTTTTATACTTGATAATGTCTCTTTACTATTATGCCTCTTTACTTGAGAATGTTTCTCCCCCCTTTTTTATCTCTATACTTGAATTAATGTCTCTACTACTAGTTAATGCCTCCTATACTTGATAATATGTTCTTTACTTGATAATGCCTCTCTACTTGATAATGTCTTATACTTGTATTGCCTCTATACTTGATAATGTCGCTATACTTGATAATGTTCACTATATAGTTATTGCTCTATACTTGATAATGCCTCTATACTTGATAATGTCTCTATACTTGATAATGTCTCTATACTAGTTAATGCCTCTATACTTGATAATGTCTCTATACTTGATAATGCCTCTATACTTGATAATGTCTCTATACTTGATAATGTCTCTATACTAGTTAATGCCTCTATTCCGTGATTATTGTCTCTTATTATAATGGCCTCTATATTGATAATGCTCTCTTTACTAGTTAAATGCCTCTATACTTGATAATCGTCTCTATGATTTGATAATGCCTCTATTCTTGTTAATGTCTCTATACTAGTTAATGGCCTATCTTATACTTGATAATGTTTATATTGATAATGTCTCTATACTGTTTATGCCTCTTTACAATGTTATGTCTCTATACTTGATAATGACTTATACTTGATAAGTTTCTAAATACTTGATAATGCCTCTTTACTTGATAATGTCTCCTATACTTGATAATGTCTGTCTTTACTGTTTATATGCCTCTAACTTGTCTTAATGTCTCTATACTTGATAATGCCTCTATATTGATAAAGTCTCTATTATCTTGTTATTGCCTCTTTACTTGATAAATGTTTATACTTGATAATGTCTTATACTTGCTTATTGTCTCTATACTAGTTAATGCCTCTATATCTTGATTATGTCTCTAATACTTGTAACTGTATCTACTATACCTAGTTAATGGCTTATACTTGATTAATGTTCTATATGTTAAAATGTTCTATACTTGGTTAATGTCAGTATCTTGCTAATGTCTCTATATCTGTTATTGCCTCTCTACTTGGATAAAGCCTCTCTACTTGTTATGTCTCTATACGTGATAATGTTCTCTTTACTAGTTAATCCTCTATAACTTGATAATGTCTATTACTTGATTTATGCCGACTATACTTGATAATGCTCTCTTTACTTGATAATGTCTTATTTAGATATTGTCTCTATATGGTAATGCCCTCTATACTGATAATGTCTCTATACTGATAATGTCTCTATATCTTCGTGTAATGCCTATACTTGATAATGTCTCTATACTTGATAATGTCTCTATACTTGATAATGTCTCTAATACTAGTTACTTGCCTCCTATACTTGATAATGCCTTATACTTGATAATGTTCTATACTTGATAATTTCTATACTTGATTAACTGTTCTCTATACTTGATAATGTCTCATATACTGATTAATGTCTCTATTCTTTAAAATGTCCTCACTATTATAATGTCTCTATAACTGATAATGTTCTTTTACTTGGGGAATTTATGTCTTATACTGATAATGTCTCTAACTTGATAATGTCTCTATACTAGCTAAGTCTTCTATACTTGATTAAATAATGCTCTTTACTTTGATAATGTCTCTTATTGATAATGTCTCTATAGAATAATGTCCTCTATACTTGATAATGTTCTTACTTGGAGAATCGTCTCTATAATAGTTAATGCCTCTATACTTGATATGTCACTATACTTGATAAGGTCTCTATACTTGAATGTCTCTAAACTTGAATAGTCTCTATACTGTCTTGTCTCTATACTTGATAATGTTCTATACTTGATTAATGTATCTATACTTGATAATGTCTCTATATTCGATTAATGTCTCTTACTTTGATATATGTATATATACTAGGTTAATGCCTTATATACTTGATAATGATCTCTATACTTGATAATGTTCTATATTTGATAATGTCTCTATATACTAGTTACTGCCCAATACTTGATAATGTCTCTAGTACTTGATAATGTCTCTATAATGATAATGTCTCTTATTGTAATGCCTCTATTACTATGATAATGTTCTCTATACTTGATAAATGGTCTCTAAACTTGATAATTGGTCTCCTTATAGATTTAATTGCTCTATACTTGATAATGCCTCTTACTTGAAATGTCTTATTACTGATATGTCTATACTTGATAATTGCCTCTATACTTGATAATGCTCTATACTTGATAATGCCTCTATACTTGATATGTCTCATATACTTGATAATGTTTCTCTTACTTGATAGGGTCTCTATACTTGATAATGTTTCTATACTTGATAATGTCTCTACTACTTGATAATGTCTCTTTATTGATAATGTTTCTATTCTTGATAATGTCTATAATTGATAATGTTTCTTTTCGAAGACAACGTTGATACCGTATCCGTTGTGCTGTGTAAACGTTCGTGCTGGTTACAACTTTGTGCTAGGCTACAACATTGTACTGGTAAACGTTGTGTGGTACACATTGTAACTGCGTAAACGTTGTGTGGTCAAACATTGTACTGGTACAACGTTGTGCTGGTACAACATTGTACTGGGCAAACGTTGTTGCTGGTACAAATTGTACTGGTACAACGTGTGATTGTGCTGGACAACATTGTACTGGTAAACGTTGTGCTGGTACAAGTTTGTGCTGGTACATACATTGTACTGGTACTCGCAACGTTGTGTGGTCAAACTTGGCTGTACTGGTACAACGTTGTGCTGTGTACACGGTGTGCTGGTAACAACATTGTACTGGTACAACGTTGTCGATTGGTTACAACGTTGTGTGGTACAACTTTGTGCTGGTACAACGTTGTGCTGGTACAACTTGTTTGGTACAAGTTGTGCTGTACAACCGTTGTATGGTATACAAAACGTTGTACTGGTTACAACGTTGTGTGTACAACATTGTTACTGGAAACGTTGTGCTGGTACAACGTTGTGCTTGTACAACACTCATGTATTGGTAAAACGTTGTGCTGGTACAACGTTGTGCTGGTACAACGTTGTGCTGGTACAACATTGTACTGGTACAACGTTGTGCTGGTACAACGTTGTGCTGGTACAACGTTGTACTGGTACAACGTTGTTCTGGTACACAAATAACCCGCACACAGGAAAATGAAACTTATGACGATATTTGGGTTCTACTTGAACATTAACTAGTAGTTTTGGGGGGGGGGGGGGTAAAAACTAGTTATAGGTCCAAGTAGAACCATTAACTAGTGTGACTAGTTAATGGTCCAAGTAGAACCATTAACTAGTGTGACTAGTTAATGGTCCAAGTAGAACCATTAACTAGTGTGACTAGTTAATGGTCCAAGTAGAACCATTTAACTAGTGTGACTAGTTAATGGGTCCAAGTAGACCATTAACTAGTGTGACAGTTATGGTACCAATTGATCTCATTAACTTGTGTGGACTAGTTTAATGGTCCAAGTATGAAACCATTAACTAGTGGTGACTAGTTATATGGTCACAGTAAGAATCATTAATAGTGTGGACTAGTTAATGGTCCAAGTAGAACCATTAACTAGTGTGACTAGTTAATGGTCCAAGTAGAACCATTAACTAGTGTGACTAGTTCATGGTCCAAGTAGAAACATTTAACTAGTGTGATCTAGTTAATTGGTCAAGTAAGAAACATTAAATTAGTGAGACTAGTTAATGGCCCATGGTGAAACCATTAACTAGTGTGACTTGTTAATGGTCACTGGTAGAACCATTAACTAGTGTGACTAGTTAATGGTCCAAGTAGAACCATTAACTAGTGTGACTAGTTAATGGTCCAAGTAGAACCATTAACTAGTGTGACTAGTTAAGGGTCAAGTAAGAACAATTAAACTAGTGTGACTAGTTATGGTTCCAGAAGTAGAACAATTACTAGTATGATGACTAGTTAATGGTTCCAAGTAGAAGTACCATTAACTAGTGGTGATACTTAGTTTAATTGGTCCGAGTAGAACCATTAAATAGTGTGACTAGTTAATGGTCCAAGTAGATTCCATGAAACTAGTGTGACTAGTTAAGGGTCCAAGTAGTACCATTAAACTAGTGTGACTAGTTTATGGATCCCAAGTAGAACCATTAAATAGTGTGATAGTTAATGGTCCAAGTAGAACCATATAACTTGTGTGACTAGTTTAAGGGCCAAGTAGAAAGTAAAAATCACATGTTTAGTCTGTATGAGCTGTTTTTGTTGTTCTCATGTTGAACAAAAATGTTGTTCATTCATGTTGTGAATCATTGTTGTTCCTCATGTGTGACAACACATGTGTTCCATATGGTGAACATATCGTGTTGTTCATGATGGTGAAACAAACACGTGTTGCTTCATGATGGTGAATCAACACGTTGTTCTTGATGGTGAACAAACACTCGCTGTTGTTCATGATGGTGAACAACAGTGATTGTTCATGATGGCGTGAACAACACTGTTACATGATGTGGTGAAACAACACGTGTGTTCATTGATTGGTGAAACAACTCGTGTTTATGTTATGATGGTGAAAACACATGTTGTTCATCTTGGGGGGAACAAACACGTGTTGTATATGATCGGTGTAACACAACGTTGTTCATGATGGTTGAACAACACATGTCGTTCATTCATGTGTGAACAACACGTGTGTTCTGATGGTGAACAACACGTGTTCATGTTGGTGAACAACACGTGTTGTTCATCATGGTGAACAACACGTGTTGTTCATGATGGTGAACAACACGTGTTGTTCATGTTGGTGAACAACACGTGTTGTTCATCATGGTGAACAACACGTGTTGTTCATGATGGTGAACAACACGTTGTTCATCATGGTGAACAACACGTGTTGTTCATGATGGTGAACAACACATGTTGTTCATGATGGTGAACAACACATGTTGTTCATCATGGTGAACAACACGTGTTGTTCATGATGGTGAACAACACATGTTGTTCATGATGGTGAACAACACATGTTGTTCATGATGGTGAACAACACGTGTTGTTCATGATGGTGAACAACACGTGTTGTTCATGATGGTGAACAACACGTTGTTCATGATGGTGAACAACACATGTTGTTCATGATGGTGAACAACACTGTTGTTCATGATGGTGAACAACACGTGTTGTTCATGATGGTGAACAACACGTTGTTCATGATGGTGAACAACACATGTTGTTTCATGATGGTGAACAACACGTGTTGTTCATGATGGTGAACAACACGTTGTTCATGATGGTGAACAACACATGTTGTTCATGATGGTGAACAACACGTGTTGTTCATGATGGTGAACAACACGTGTTGTTCATCATGGTGAACAACACGTGTTGTTCATGATGGTGAAGAACACGTGTTGTTCATCATGGTGAACAACACGTGTTGTTCATTATGGTGAACAACACTTGTTCATGATGGTGAACAACACATGTTGTTCATGATGGTGAACACCACATGTTGTTCATGATGGTGAACAACACATGTTGTTCATGATGGTGAACAACACATGTTGTTCATGATGGTGAACAACACATGTTGTTCATGATGGTGAACAACACATGTTGTTCATGATGGTGAACACATGTTGTTCATGATGGTGAACAACACATGTTGTTCATGATGGTGAATAACACATGTTGTTCATGATGGTGAACAACACATGTTGTTCATGATGGTGAACAACACATGTTGTTCATGATGGTGAACACATGTTGTTCATGATGGTGAACAACACATGTTGTTCATCATGGTAAACAACACATGTTCATCATGGTGAATAACATGTTGTTCATCATGGTGAACAACACATGTTGTTCATCGTGGTGAACAACACATGTTCATCATGGTGAACAATACGCTGCTTGGAAAAACATATCAGTAATATAATAATGTTTTACTCTTAATAAACTTCATCAATAACAAGTATCAGTGAACAAAAATACTGAACAGAAATTTTCAACTGGTGTTCTTCAGGTGTATTTATTGTTCTTTTTTCTGCTGTTTCACCAAAAAATGATAAATATTATTTTAAGTTTCCGTTTGTTTTTTTTACATAAAAATTTCTTACCACTTAATGAATTACTAACGTTTATTAAGCTTATATTCGTAATAATTTATGGTTAAGTTGATATAGACGGTATTAATGGATATAACTTACAGGTGCGCCAGCTTGACCATCATTACCAGGTGGGCCGCGTTGACCAGGGGCTCCTGGTAGACCTGCTGGACCTGAGGGCCCTGGCATACCAGGGTGACCTCGCTTACCTTCAGGGCCACGGCCACCATCAGCGCCACGCTCACCTGGCTGTAATGTAACACCAACAAATGAATCACTTGATGCTTCATATTACACTTTTAAATAACTGGAATTATCATTACGGGGAAGCTGTAAACTCTTACGGGGTCATTAGCACCTGGGGAATGGGAAGTAATCTGGTGTGACTCAAGAGGGTAACTGGAGGGATTTTTTTTTTCAGAGTACAAAGGATGAGTGAGGGTACTTACCAAGCCCGGGGAACCCATGGGCCCCATGGCCCCAGGGAGACCATACACACGTTCCCCGGCCACTTCCAGGGCCTGGGGGGCGGGGTTTCCTGGGGGACCCGGAGGACCAGGGGCACCAGGAGGACCTGGCTTACCTGTGAACCCGGGTAGACCAGGTGCCCCAGAGGACCCAAGTGGTCCTGGTGGTCCCTGCAACATGTACACGCAAATCATTATTAGTAATCATGGTAAAATTACTGACAAAACATCAGGTAAATAACCACAGATGAAACTAATGTGACATTTTACTGTGTTAACGTTTTGCTTGACAAAGTTCCTGGAGAGCGAAACGTTGCCACAATAAAAGCTCACATTACTTACATCTGTGTCCATTTACCTAACAAATCATTATTATATGTCTTTTTCAACGGGCAAAACTGTCTTCAGGTTATTACTATATTCACTGAGAAGCTCTAAATACGCAGGAGTCATACAATGCCTGGAGGAAGAATGTATTCAGGTTTGACCCAAGGAAGGGTAACTCCACTTTCTTGGATCAAGAGCCCTTCACCAGCATCAAGCCACACCTATTAAGGATATTATCACCAGAAACAAGAGTGCTATTATCCTGAATTTTCCTCTTACTGATTTGTTTGAGGCTGACAACTTATTATTATTATTATTAGTAGTAGTAGTAGTAGTAGTAATAGTAGTAGTAGTAGTAGTAATAGTAGTAGTAGTAGTAGTAGTAGTAGTAGTAATAGTAGTAGTAGTAATAGTAGTAGTAGTAGTAGTAATAGTAGTAATAGTAGTAATAGTAGTAATAGTAGTAGTAGTAGTAGTAGTAGTAGTAATAGTAGTAGTAGTAGTAGTAGTAATAGTAATAGTAGTAATAGTAGTAGTAGTAGTAGTAATAGTAGTAATAGTAGTAGTAGTAGTAGTAATAGTAGTAATATTATTATTAAACCGCTAAAACGTAAGCATACTACAGCCCTTAAACTGAGAACTTACAATAGGTCCAGGCAGGCCACGGGGGCCAACAGGTCCCTGGATACCCTGAGATCCCTTAGGGCCATCTTTACCATGGCGACCACTTGGACCTTGAGGTCCAGATGGACCTTGAGTACCACTTCCTCCCATGGGACCAACCTCACCTCGAGGACCTTGCTTGCCAGGCTCTCCCTGAAACACAAAACAAAAACATGAGAAGACAGAAGCCCTGCAATAGACTTACCGGCCCAGATTAGGCAGGTCTTAGATCACTGCAGTAGGCCTACTAGCCCAGGCTAGGCAAGTCCTAGAAGAGCCATGCAGTAGGCCTACTAGCCCAGGCTAGGTAGCTCTTGCTAGGTAAAAGGACAGATGCAATAGGCCTACTGGTGCAGGCAAGGAAGCTATTAAATAAATTATAATATTTCAGATTCACAATTATCGACTTTTAAGTATCATTCGGATGGAATTTGATGTTGAGCAGTTGCGGTACAGGAAGAATCTGAGTCACAATGTTGTGGCTTCAACTGGTAACAACTAACACACAAATTAAGACTGAATCATCAGACGACGTTTCTGTCGTCTGATGATAATGGTTTAAGACGGACAGAAACATCGACTCAGTTCATATCTATTCTGAAAGTTGTGAATTAAAATAATGATTTACCTTCAATCCTGGTATTCCCGAATGTCCTTTCGGTCCAATGATTCCTATTTGTCCCGGGTTGCCTGGCGGACCCTGAAGCCCTGGGGGTCCTGAGGGGCCTGGAGGGCCCTCCTCACCTCGTTCTCCTTGCATACCCTGAGGACCTTGAGGGCCGGGTGTACCCGGCGCAGAGGGCTCTCCGGGAAAGCCTGGTTCACCTCTGGCTCCTGATGAACCTTTAAGGCCCTCAGGCCCTGGGGGACCCATGGGGCCCTGAGGACCCTATAACGTAACAGGGCACATTAGAATTGAACACCTTGTCCAGTGTAAACTTATCAAACTTCAATTTACATAGATTGTCTATCAGTCATTATTATGAAACCTAAGTGTCCGCGACACAAGTGTCCGCGACACAAGTGTCCGCGACACAAGTGTCCGCGACACAAGTGTCCGCGACACAAGTGTCCGCGACACAAGTGTCCGCGACACAAGTGTCCGCGATACAAGTGTCTATGATACAAGTGTTTAATTTGTCAACTTGTCGGTTCACCAACAAGTTCAGAGTAATTATTATATTTGTATTATATATGTTAATTCTTTCCACACAGAAACAACTGAACGTTAGTCTTTTTCAAAAATTTGCTAATTTGAAATGAAAATTAAGCCTGACTAGGCTTGGTAATATTGTGTACTCATAGTAAGAATAACTTACACAACTTACATTATTCCGAGTAAAGTATAAATATAACATGTATAATAACTCACCGGTAGGCCAACTACACCAGGCTTGCCAATAAGCCCAGTGATTCCTGGTAACCCCGGCTCTCCCTTGCTACCACCAGCACCTGATACCCCAGGTCTGCCAGGCTCTCCCTTAGTTCCATCAGCCCCTGGGGGTCCCTCAGGGCCTCGATCACCTGCAAAATAGTAACCTCATTAATGACCCTAACATACATTACCAATATACATAAGAAGTAAGAGTAACAATTTTGTTGCTCTTAGTCACTTCCTATTAGAAAATATTATTTTTTATAAACACGTCGGCCATCTCCCACCGAGGCAGGTGACCCAAAAAAACAAAAAAAAAAAAAGAAACACTCACCATCATTCACACATAATCACTGTCTTGGTAGAGGTGCCCTGATATGACAGTTTAGTTGTCACTCTAAACTGCCAATATCCCAAACCCCTCCTTTATAGTACAGGCATTGTACTTCCCACCTCCAGGACTCAAGTCCGGCTAACCAGTTTCCCTGAATCCCATCACAAAATATTACCCTGCTCACACTCCAACAGCTCGTTAGGTCCCAAAAACCACTCGTCTCCATTCACTCCTATCTAATACGCTCACACATGTCTGCTGCGAGTCCAAGCCCCTTGCCCACACAACCTCTTTTACCCTCTCCCTCCAACCTTTCCTCGGACGACCACTACCCCTCCTCCCCTCCAGTACAGTCATTCTATTTTGCTCCATCGTCTCTAAATGACCAAACCACCTCAATAAGCCCTCTTCAGCCCTCTGAATAATACACATAATCCACACATCCTCCTAATTTCCACACTCCGAACCTCTTCAAGGGGGGCTCCTTGGCGTGGTGAAGAGGCTCTTGGTCTGAGGAATTAGCCCTGTTGGTCTTCTTCCTCAGACCGAACCTAATTACCCCCCATTCTCCCCTCCCCTATCCCATCCTCCCCATCCTCCCCTTTTTCCATTCCTCCTCCTCCTCCTCCTCACCCCTCCCTTTTGCCCTTCCTCTTTTTGGCCTTCGGGATTTCTCCCACAGGCGCGCTAGTTCCTAGGTAGGGGAAAGGACACCGGGGTCCATCCCATTCCGTTGAGGTTCTTGGTGGTGGCATAGTTTGCCGTGGAATCTGGATTGCCTAGGGATGTCCCGATCCCTCTCCGGTATCCCGGAGTAGCTTTGGGTGTCTTTTTGGGCGACGGGTGTATCTCTGGAAGCCACCTTTTCGGTTTCCCGGGGGGTGGTGGTGCCGAAGGAGGTATGCTTTGTGGCGGATATCTGGCGCCTCTCTTTTGTCCACCGAGGTAGCTCGGCAGATGTGAGGTTGCTATCCCGCATTGCTGATTTACTGGCATGAAGGGTAGGGTATGGCACGGGTTCCATGCTGCATCTGCGCGTATTAGTGGTGTTGAGGTCCTCTTGGGCGCGGGGGGGAGATTTCCGGCCCTTTAAATTTTCCTCCTGGGAACTATTCCTCCCCGTCCCCCTTTTTTTTATTCTTTTTTTTTATTTTTATTTTCTTTTCTTCTTTCTTTTTTTTTTTTAAAAACCAAAAAGCAAAGGAGTAACCTAACCAGGCAGCCCTAGTCCATGAAACCACTACCCCCGGGCCCCTTCTTGATACTGCACCCCATTTGACCCTCCCTTTGTGTTTAGACCACTCTTTGGACACTCTGATGCCCTGTACCTCTTGCTGGGCTTTTTCCTACCCGTTCAGGTACCGGGGCTTCGACTGACTCCTTCGATTGTCTGAACTCCGCTCTCCTTTGACTATGTTCCGGTTCTCCCTTACGGTTATGGCAGTTTCAAATCGCCGCCCATTTCATGCCGGAACCAACTCCGGTCCTACTCCTAAACGCCACGTCAATCTCCTGATGATGCTCCTTCGTTACCTTCCATTCTACTGGGAAAAAGACCGACACGTCAAAGCATCCCTCTCCACGCTCAGTTTCGGCCCACACAATGGACTAAATTCTTTTACTTTAAGACCAACTTCTTCTTCTGCTACCTTTCTGACCAATTGGCAAAGCGTCCTGCGTCATGTTGGCAGAGATATTTCATTTGACGCTCTCAAGAGCGGTAACGGCATCGTCATGTCCAGAATGCTACCCCAAGTCATGATTCTTTCTCTCCTTTCGAATATCGATACTACTCCTATCACTATTGAAAAACATCTTTCTCTCAATTCTTGTAGTGGTACTGTCATTCTGCCCCATACCATTGTCCAACAGAATTTCCAGTCATGTGGCAATGACATTTTTGAACAGCTGGAACTCCAGGATCTCCCCAAACCTCAAAGTAGACACTTATGTCCTTCCTGCCGGGGGCGGAGGGCGTTACCCTTGCATGTGGCTTGTTTAACTTTTGACAGCCGAGAAACTCCCGTCCTCTGTATATGTCGCGGGACATCGGTTACAAGTTCGAAGGTGATACCTACACCGCAACATGTAGAAATTGCTGGGGTTTTGGTCACCAGCGAAATATTGCAGATCTATGGCCGAATGCCCCGTTCTGTGGTGCCGCGACCCTTCTAATACATCTTGCAGTCAACCTCCATCTTGCCTTAATTGTAATGAAGCTCACCCTTCGTCTCTCCCCCCCCGTTGCCAGGTCTACTTAAAGAACGTGAAATCCGTTGCCCCAAAGAGGCAGAAGGTCTCCCCTTTTGCTATGGCGTTAATCATCTCCGCCTCCAAGGGGACTACCCCGTGTTTCTTATTCTCGTGTTTCCAAACATCCCCCCACTTCTGGGGTCCCCTCTTCTGCAGCCTCCTCTGTTGTTACCCTCCCATAGCCACTACGGCATCTAATCCCTTTTGCTGGGCCTTGGCTCTGACGTCCCCACTACAACTCAGTCTGTTCTCACATCTTCGCGTCCTTCCTCACAAGCCCCAGTTTCGACAAGACTCGTACGACACCTAATACCAATCGCCCCTCTATCAGAAGTCCCAAAAAATCCACATTGCTCAAATTTCTTTGCCCCTCCTTCCCTTCTTCCACCTCCACACTTTACCTTTCCCAATTTTTGTACCTAGTTTTCCCCTCTCTCTGGCTCTATTACAAGTGTGGGGGATTCACCCTCCTCCTCGTAATATGCCTTCCACCCCGTCCCCTCCCAAGTTTCTCCCTCTTCTGCCACCCCCCAGGTTTCTGCCCCTTCTGTCCCCCCCCACACTTCATCTCCAGTCCCTTACACTTTTCCCTCCCCTCTACTTTGGTACAGTCCATTACTGTCCCAATCTTTACTCACCCTCCTCCCCCTATCTCCCAAATTTGGGCTCCCATACATCTTTGAATTCAGAAACACTTGAAGCCATTTCAGAATATATTGCAGAGACTAAACCTTCAATGGACACTGATTCCTTCCCGTTCCTTCTCTTCCCTCTCCTCCATCTTCACAACTCCATTTTTTCGCAACGCTCCATTCCTTCGCTACTTGAACATCTTCCAATTTCCACCACACGTTGACTTTTCTAACCCCCCTAGTCCGTAGGTGCCTTTACCTACAGATTCCTGATATTTTCTTCATCGCCAATCATGGCCTATTTACAGTGGAATATCTGCGGCTCGGGGTAATCGGGGGGAGCTTTTAGATGTTGCTTTCCAGGTTTTCCCCTGTTGGTGCTTGCTTACAAGAACCAAAATTACACTCGGCTGTTTCCAACCTATCTCAGGCTATAATTTATTGTATTTCTTCGGATCCTTTCTCAGATGGGAAACCCTTTTTGAAAGTGCCCTTCTTCTACGCAAAGATATTCCGTACTGTCAACTATTTGTCCATACCTCGCTGCATTACACTGCAGCCCGTATCCACTTGAATAAGTGGTTTTTCAATATGTTCTTTTATCTCTCTCCTTCTCGAGGGATTTCTTTTCCCAGACTTTGCCCTTTTTTGTTTCATCCTTACCACCCCCCCTTCTGTTACTTGGTGTTTTTAATGCCCCCCATTTCCTCTGGGGGGGGGTCTCTTTGGACTCACGTGGCTTTCAGTTGGAGGCTTTTCTCGCCTCTCACCCCCTCCATTTTTAAAATACGGGTACCCCACCCATTTTGATCCCGACTCGTACTCCTTTTGAAACGATCTATCAGTCGCCTTCCCTCCACTGCACAACTTCACCTGGTCTTTCTACCGACTTACATACAGCGTCTTTTTCCCGATATTCTTACTTCTCCTTCCTTTTCACCACCTTTCCGTCCCTCGCTGGCAATTTGATCGGGCAAATTGGGTCTTTACTCACACCTCCGTTTTGTGGGTTCCTTTTTCCCCTCCATTATGAGCTCCTCACTTTTCTCGACATCATTTATACCCAGCTTCTCATTCTATACCCCAAACCTCAGGAGGCATTCTCAAGTGCTGCCGGGTGGCTCCTGCTTGTGCTCGGCAGTACGTTTGAAACGTGCTGATGGGCAGGTACCGGTACAAAAACCGCTGAGAGACTTTTGATTTTAAGCAGAAGGTGCGATCGTTTCGCTGTTCACCCGTGAAGCTAAAGACTTTTTGCGAGACATGTTTCCACCATCACCTCTGCTTTTTATGAGTGCAGTCGGGGAAAAAAGTGAGGAAAGAGGGGTAAATACTCTCCTGCCCCGGGCCCTTTTCTCCGGGCCTGGTGTGGTTAGCAAACCCTCTCGACGTTCCCAAAAATTGGCACACATCTGGTCCGTTTTCCGAGGGCTCCATCTATGCCCCCGTTTCTTTCCTAAAGTCTCCCAAAGGGTTAGTACCCTTGGCTTTTTTTCTCTCAGAGAAAAACAGTATAAGTGCCTTTTTTTACATTCAAGAACTGGGGGCAACGCCTCACTTGCCGACACGGCAGCTGGCCTGACGACACTCATTTTCGTATGTTCAACATTTACATCATCAGCCCTTTTGTATTCCTCTTACACCCTTAAATCTTATTTGGGCACAAGGATTTTCCCCGCTGTGAAATCTGCATTGTTCTCCCTTTCCGAAAACCGGGGTCTACAGGACTATGCCCCCCACATCGCCCCATCGCTCTTAATAGGCAGTTTGCAAAGTGATGGAACCCCTCGTAAATCGACGTTTAAGTGGTATTTAGAACTCACAACATCTCTCCGCTACAATAGGCTTTCGTAAGGGCGTTCTACCTAGCCCCCCTTACTAAGTTTGGGAAGTATGCTAATCCCTTTTTGCGAATAATCACCCCGTTTTTGCCATATTTTTTGCCCTTTTGAGAAGGATATGACCAACGGAGGTATAATTTTTGGCCCGGCCCTTTCCTTAGGCCTCCGAGGCAACTACCCCCTTCCTTAAGAATTTTTTAAAAATGACAGACATTCCGTGTTCAGTAAATAATGTTCTTTCCCCCGGCTTCGTCCAGTGAAGGTGCCCCTCAGGGATGGTTCTAAGCACAACACTTTTTCTCCTTGCTATAAATTTTTGGGCCCCCTGTTCTTCCACCCAATTTTTGGTCATCACTCTATGTTTTTGACTTCGCTTTGCTTGTGCAGGCGGACTGTCACCTTATTGCAGTTTTCCTCCAGCATGGGGGTGACCGTGTTTCCACGGGGCCACCACCATGGGTTTTTAAAATTTTTCAAGAACCAAAAACCCAAACCAAATTATTTCATAGACGTTGTTATCTCCGATCATCCTTTGTATCTTATGGCTCCCTTCCCCGAACGTGAACGTCAGGTTTCTGGGGCTTCTCTTTGCCCCGTCGGTTTCCCTGGAAACCTACTTTACCTCTCTGAAGGCAACTTGTCACAGCCACAAAACCCTTTCTTAAAAACCCTTGCTCATCTTTCCTGGGGATGATCGTCAACTTGTTCGCCTACATTCAGCCCTCGTTTTTCGAAACTCGATTAGGGTGACCAATTTTTTTTCCGCGGCCTCTCCTGCTACTCTCTTAACCTTTAAATCTATCCCTCACCAAGGCTTAGTTTTTGCCTTGGTCTTTTGCTCTTCCCCTGTTGAGAGCCTCTTTCAAAGCAAATTTTCCATCCTTTTTGCGCCGTGATGCCCACGCCTTCGCTACAGTCGCTCTTACGATCCACAATCCTTCCATTTATGAATGGTCACCGATATTAGTAACATTCTTTTTTCTTTTTGCCGCCCCCGTTTGCTCCCTCCCTTTTCTCTTCGCCTACATTTACTCTTGTCTTCCCTTCAGTACCACCTTTTATTTCATGTAGCATCTCACTTTTTTCCCCACCCCCTGGGAAGTTCCCCTGTTCGGATCTGTTCTTTCTCACTCCCTTGCTCGAAAGCTCAACTGCCTAAAGGGGGGCTTCCCGCTCTCTTTTCGATCACTTCCACTCCCCCTTCTCATCCACCGCGTGTACCAATGGCCTAAGCTTCAGACGGCATCGGATTCGCAGCATGTTCCGGACAGCGTCTGCGGGGGGATTTACTATCTTCAGCTACATTTTTCTGCTGAACTGTATGCCATTCTTGCAGCACTTATTCGATGCATCTATGCCCGTGTCATCATTTGTAGTAGTCTCAGACCCCTTTGTGCCTAAGGCTATACAAAAATTTGATACATCTCATCCCCAGTTCTCCGTATCCAACTTTGGTACCCAATCTTTTCCAAACATAAAGAATTGTTTTTTTTTTTGGGTCCCTGGTCATGTCGACGTACGGGCAATGAACAGGGAGACACTGCTGCGCGGGCAGCAGTACATGACCTACCAATTTTCCCATCGAGGGGTTCCCTTTCTGGGCATTTTGCTGCAATAGCAACCCACCTTCGCACCCGTTGGCAACAACGTTGGAACTCTGCTCGGTAACAAAACTCATTCTAAAACCGAGCATAGGTTACTGGGCCCTCTTCTTTTTCATCATGCCCGGGGTTTGGGGGACCACTCTCCCCGCCTTCGCATTGGCCACACTCGTCTTACTCATGGGGACTCATGGAGAGGACCCCGTTTCCCCTCTGTGAGAAATGTCAAGTTTTCCCGTATCGATTAGCCACATTTTGTTAGACTGCCCCCCCCATCAACGACACGCAGAATTTACCCCCCAACGTCTCTTTGTTCTCTACTCTCTCTTTACCTTCCCTTCTTGTGATGGGGCCCCCTTTAAACCTGACTCTCTCATTGCTTCTTGACAACACTGATTTACTCCACAAACTCTGATGATACTTTTTGCACTCCCCTCAGCCCTTTCTAGTTCAGTCCCTTGCTGCCCTTTACCCTTTCACCATCCACTGCCCCGCTGTTATCCGTAACCTATTACTCATCCATCTCCCTTTTGCCACCTGATGCCCTCGCTTCCTTCCTGCCTTGCAGCGCTGTATAGTCCTTGTGGCTTAGCGCTTCTTTTTGATTATAATAATAATAATCCACACTCCGAATTCTTTGCATAATATTTACACCACATTGCCCTTAGACACGACATTTCCACTACCTCCAGCAGCCTCCTCGCTGAAGCATTTAGAACCCAAGCTTCACACCCATATAAGTGTTTGCACACTATACTCCCGTACATTCCCTTCTTTGCCTCCATGGATAACAATTGTTGTTTCTACAGATACCTCAGTGCATCACTCACCTTTTTCCTTCATGAGTTCTATGGTTAATCTCATCTTTCATAAACCCCATCTGCTGACACATCAACTCCCAAATATCTGAACACATTCACTTCTTCCATACTCCCTTCCTCCAATGTGATATCTAATTTTACTTTACCTACTTCGTTTGATACCTTCATCACCTTACTCTTATCTATGTTCACTTTCAACTTTCTGCCTTTACCAGCAAAATAGCCGACTCTTGGATGTCACTATCGCCCGGCTCCGGCTGGGTTACAAGTATCTTTGGCAGGTTAAATCACCACCACCAGATGTAGACCAAACGAAATGTAAACTTTGCCAGATGGACTATTGTCGCACCTTGCGTCATTATGTACTGGAATGCGTCACACTTTGCGTCATTATGTACTGGAGTGCGTCACACCCTGCGTCATTATGTACTAGAGTGCATCACACCCTGCGTCATTATGTACTGGAGTGCGTCACACCCTGCGTCATTATGTAATGGAGTGCGTCACACCCTGCGTCATTATGTACTGGAGTGCGTCACACCCTGCGTCATTATGTACTGGAGTGCGATAAAATTAATGAATTCAGAGACAACTCACTCAGAAATGTTCAAGATATGTCAAAGTATTTTATCCACAGTGGTATATTACAGACCATTCTGGAAAAATACTCTGACTTTGCTCCCTTGTAGATAAAGCATTACCACGTGTGTCAGTTACCATTTTGTACTAGGCACATGTCAATTAGACACTAGGCGTGTGTGTGTGTGTGTGTGTGTGTGTGTGTGTGTGTGTGTGTGTGTGTGTGTGTGTGTGTGTGTGTGTGTGTGTGTGTGTACCAGGTGTTTACAGTGAAACATATAAGTGAACAGTATTTAGATAAGGCTAAAGAGGTCTTTGTGGCATTTATGGATTTGGAAAAGGCGTATGACAGGGTGGATAGGGGGGCAATGCGGCAGATGTTGCAGGTGTATGGTGTAGGAGGTAGGTTACTGAAAGCAGTGAAGAGTTTTTACGAGGATAGTGAGGCTCAAGTTAGAGTATGTAGGAAAGAGGGAAATTATTTCCCAGTAAAAGTAGGCCTTAGACAAGGATGTGTGATGTCACCGTGGTTGTTTAATATATTTATAGATGGGGTTGTAAGAGAAGTAAATGCGAGGGTCTTGGCAAGAGGCGTGGAGTTAAAAGATAAAGAATCACACATAAAGTGGGAGTTGTCACAGTTGCTCTTTGCTGATGACACTGTGCTCTTGGGAGATTCTGAAGAGAAGTTGCAGAGGTTGGTGGATGAATTTGGTAGGGTATGTAAAAGAAGAAAATTAAAAGTGAATACAGGAAAGAGTAAGGTTATGAGGATAGCAAAAAGATTAGGTGACGAAAGATTGGATATCAGATTGGAGGGAGAGAGTATGGAGGAGGTGAATGTATTCAGATATTTGGGAGTGGATGTGTCAGCGGATGGATCTATGAAAGATGAGGTGAATCATAGAATTGATGAGGGGAAAAGGGTGAGTGGTGCACTTAGAAGTCTGTGGAGACAAAGAACTTTGTCCTTGGAGGCAAAAAGGGGAATGTATGAGAGTATAGTTTTACCAACGCTCTTATATGGGTGTGAAGCATGGGTGATGAATGTTGCAGCGAGGAGAAGGCTGGAGGCAGTGGAGATGTCATGTCTGAGGGCAATGTGTGGTGTGAATATAATGCAGAGAATTCGTAGTTTGGAAGTTAGGAGGAGGTGCGGGATTACCAAAACTGTTGTCCAGAGGGCTGAGGAAGTGTTGTTGCGGTGGTTCGGACATGTAGAGAGAATGGAGCGAAACAGAATGACTTTGAGAGTGTATCAGTCTGTAGCGGAAGGAAGGCGGGGTAGGGGTCGGCCTAGGAAAGGTTGGAGGGAGGAGGTAAAGGAGGTTTTGTGTGCGAGGGGCTTGGACTTCCAGCAGGCATGCGTAAGCGTGTTTGATAGGAGTGAATGGAGACAAATGGTTTTTAATACTTGACGTGCTGTTGGAGTGTGAGCAAAGTAACATTTATGAAGGGGTTCAGGGAAACCGGCAGGCCGGACTTGAGTCCTGGAGATGGGAAGTACAGTGCCTGCACTCTGAAGGAGGGGTGTTAATGTTGCAGTTTAAAAACTGTAGTGTAAAGCACCCTTCTGGCAAGACAGTGATGGAGTGCATGATGGTGAAAGTTTTTCTTTTTCGGGCCACCCTGTCTTGGTGGGAATCGGCCAGTGTGATAATATATATATATTATATAATATATATATATATAATATATATATATATATATATATATATATATATATATATATATATATATGGGGAAGTGGAACAGAATTCTTCCTCCGTAAGCCATGCGTGTTGTAAGAGGCGACTAAAATGCCGGGAGCAAGGGGCTAGTAACCTCTTCTCCTGTATATATTACTAAATGTAAAAGAGAAACTTTCGTTTTTCCTTTTGGGCCACCCCGCCTCGGTGGGATAACGGCCGGTGTGTTGAAAGAAAGATATATATAAATATATATAATATATATATATATATATATATATATAATAATATATATATATATATATATATATATATATATATATAAATATTATATATATGCAATAACGCAAAGGAGCGATAAAGAATGCAAAACAACCCCGGAGAAGTTGAATGACAGCTCTAGGCACTTCATGTTGCAATCAACAAATCATCGGGAACTTGCAATGTTGTAAAAAAAATTTGGGGAATTTGAAATGAAAATTTTGTTGAAAAACAGCGTTTTTGCTTGCTACAAAAGATTTAATAATTTAGGTGCCCACTAACCTTTATCTCCCGAGGACCTGGCTGACCGTCTAGCCCAGGAACACCTACTTCACCCTTTGGAACCTAAATCCCCCTGGGGGCCAAAACGGCCCCAGGGGTCCGGGAAACCCCCGGGGGGCCGGGAACGGTGTCCCCATCCACAGCACCACCTGGTATCCCAGGCACCCCACGGGGACCCTGGTAAACCACACAACACCACTTTAAATTTCCCTTTTAAAATTTTATCTCTCCCTACCTCCTAAAACCAGGTTTTATCTCAAGCCTAAAAATTTTTTACAACATCTTTGTACCTTGAAACCACATCTATCCCCGGGAAATATTCTTAAGAATATTTTGCATTCAGTGGCGGAAAATGTTCAAAAAAGGGGCCAAAGTTTTTATCCACAGTGGTATTTACAGCCCAATTCTGGAAAATCCCCTGTTTTGCAAAGCTGTAAAAAAAAAGCATTACCATGTTTTGTTTGTGTGTTTGAACTCCCTATTTGTATTCACCTTTTTGGGTTTTTTTTGGGGCGGGGTCGAGTCCTGGGCCCCTTTGGCCCCCCCTCTTCCCCGGGTTGTTTCTGGGCCCTCTCTCTCCCCGCTCCTTGAGCTTTTCAAACCTCGTCTTAAAACGTGTAGGGGTTCCTGCCTCCACTACGTCATTTTCTGGGCTATTCCACTGCCTTACAACTCTATGACGAAAATACTTTACTATCTCTCTACTCATTTGTGTTTTAAACCCCAATTTGGGCCCTTGTTTCTGTGTCCCCTCCCGGGAACATCCTTCTTTGTCCACCTTTTTCTATTCCACGCATTTTTTTTATATTGTTATCAGTCTCCCCTGACCCTCCGTCCCCCAATGTGGTCAGCCGATTTCCCTTAACTTCCTCATGGGACTTCCCCCCTTTAGCCTGGAACAACCTTGTCGCAAACCTTTGTACTTTCTCAGTTTCTTGACTGCTTTATAAGTGCGGGTTCCAAACGGGTGCTGCATACTCCATATGGGCCTGACATACAGGGTTTACAGTGTTTTGGGAATGATTCCTTACTAAGGGTATCGAATGCTGTTCTCGGGTTTGCCGGGCGCCCATTGCTGCAGCATTTTATCTGATTGTGTGGTTTCCGGAGACATGCTGGGTGTTAACTCACCCCAAATCTTTCTCCTTGAGTGAGGTTTTGCGTCTTTGGCCACCTACCCTTACCTGTCTGTGTCTTCTGTGCCCCCCCCCATATTCATGTTTTGCTTTTGGGCAGGTTAAAATTTCGAAAAGCCATTTGCTGGACCAGGGCCCAGTCGTCCGGGTCTTTTTGAAGTCCTGCCGGCCCCTCATCAGTTTTAATTCTCCTCATTAACTTCACATATCTGAAAACAGGGACACTTTTGAGTCGCCCTTCCGTCATGTCGTTCACAATATACCAAAAATAGCCTGGTCCTAGGCCCACCCCTGGGGGACCCCGCTCGTCACAGGGCCCACTTGATACTCATTACTACCTGACTCGTTGTTGCCTCCCTGTCAGGTATTCTCTGACCCATTGCAGTGCCCTACCTGTTATATGCGCCTGATGCCTAGCTTCTGCACTAATCTCTTGTGAGGAACTTGTAAAAGGCCCTTCTTGAAAGCCCAAGAAGAGCAATAAACCCCCCCTCCTCTTTTTTGCTTATTTCTTTTATTTTATCATAAACTCCAAAAGGGTTTGTGCCAGGATTTTGCCTCCAACCGGGCTGGTTGGCATTTAACTCCGTTACTTTTCCAGTGCCCACCACCCCCTCCTGATAATTTTCTCCAAATTTTTGCATATTTTAAATGTAAGACCAGTCTTAGTTTGTGCCTCTTTTTGTCCCCCTTTTTTAAAAATGGGAACACTTTTTGCCCCCTTCCATACCTCAGGTATTGCCCAGTTTCCGGGGAGTGTTGAAGATTGGGGAAAGGGGGCACGCACAACATATCTGCTCCCTTAAAAGGACCCAGGGGGAGATGTTGCCCTGGTCCCATTGCTTTGGGATCGATGTCCCTTACATTTTTTAAACCTCCCCTCATCTTTTTTTTATGTCTCCAAACACTTGTTGGGTGTATTCCTTTTGTGGGTCCCCTTTGGTCTTCCCCCCAGAGTCCTTTCCCTGTCTCTACTGTAAATACTTCCTTAATCTCTTTGAGCTCCCACATACCTTTTGATCTTTCTTGTGATTCTCCCCTTTTTTCCTCACCTTTACCCTGGTCCTTGACTGTTGTCTTCCTCCAATGTGGCTATACACGTTTTCGGTCGATTTGCTTTCGATCTATTCTTTTCAACTGTCGCTGGGCCTCCCTCCTTATCTGTGCATACTCGTTTTTGGCTTTTACTAATCCCTTTTTTTTCCTGGTCCATGCCTCCTGTACCTTTTCCATTCCTTTTGCACTTAGTTTTTTGCCTCCCTACACCTTCGGGGATACCAAGGGCTCGTTTGGTCTTTCCCATTATTTCCGTTTCCCTTGGGACAAAACTTTCCTCTGCCCCTTGCACTTTGTTGCCCCTTTTTCCTCATTCGTTTACTGATTTTCCTTCCCTTTCCTGTCCCCCGAACCCCTCAGGGAAATTTTTCATACCCGTGTAGTCCCCCCCCCTTTATTTTGGCCTGTCCCCCCTTTAGTTCCCGTTACCTTCCCACTTGTAACCTTTCTTATGCAAAACCAGAAAAACCCCTGATCGCTAGCTCCCAAAGGGCCCTCATAAATGATGTCCTCAATGTCTGAACGCTCAGGGGGGAAAAAAATCCAGCTTGCTGGCTCATCCTCCCCCTCTCTCTCTGGTTGTGTCCCTGACATGTTGATGCATGAGGGTTTTTAATACCACACCTCTCTTGGGGTCTCATTTTTCGGGGCCCCCATGTGGCTCCAGGTTTTCCCCGTCGATCTCCCTGTGGTTTAAATCGCCCATTTCCCGTAACTTTGCTCGCTCGGGGACTCTTTTGCCCCTCCCAGTGTGTCCCAAACACCCGTTGTTTTCTTCGTCCCCTCTTGGGGCCCCCCCAGTTTTGTGGTGGGTTAACACACTCCAAAGATACTTTATTTCTCCGGACTGAATTTTACCTTTCAATGTAGTCTCTTTCTCCAAACAGTCCTGCCTTCCATTTCCTCAAATCCCATGGGGTTTTAGGCAGTGCAACCCCTCCTCCCCCCCACCCTTTTTATCTTTCCCAAGGGTCTGATATCCTGTTTGGGAAATTTGTTGTTATTGTTAGCGAGTTTTGTTTTTGTGACGCTATGATGTCTGGGGATTTTTCACTGATTTTTCATTCCACTCCTCCGTTTATTCTTTTCCTCCGCGTTTGTGACCAAACCTTTAGTTTCTTTTTTATCATTTGGTCATGCAAAAAATATTGGGGGTTGGGGGACGGAGCCTTGGTGGGGGCCCATATGGGGGTGGTGTAGGTGGGGTTTGTGTTGATGGGGGTGGGGTCAGAATGCCCATAAGGGACAGCTGTTGGGGTGAGGTTTGTGATATGGGGATTGGTGGCAGAGGGAACAGTGAGTGGGTTGTAGTATAGGTTGCTCAGTTGCGTGGGAATGTCGCGGGTGGAGTCTTTTGGTGGGAGATTCTGTGGGGTGTGTTTGCCCTTCCTCCTGTGTCTGGGTCCTGCTCATTTTCATTGCTTCTCGTTCCTCCTTGCGTCTCTGTACCCTCTCTTTCAGTGTAGTCCTTTCTTCTTGTGTTCTGTCGCGGTCGAGGTATACTCTCTGGTACCCCTCTTTGTCCCTCAGTCTTGCTTTCTCTTGCAGAATCCTGGTTCGAACTGATTCTTCCTTGAAAGTTACTCTGACAGGCCGTATCCTTCCACTCGCAAACCACCCAATTCTCTGAAAATTTGTCACCTGGGTCATATTGCCCTCCCCTATTGTTTTCATGATGCCTTCAATCATTTTTTTCTCCTCCTGTTTTATTTCTTCAAAGTTGGCCCCCTTGGCTTCTTGGAGCCCGTACACAAAAACTGACCTCGCCCTTTCCTCCTCCCACTGAGTCTCCATCTGCGTCCTCTGAGGCATTTTATTTCCTTCCATTGACATGTTCTTGCCTTCAGTCCCTGTCATATCTGAAACTTCTATTCTCAGTGGACTGTCTTTCCTGACCAGCTGTCCCTTGCTTACTACTGTGTGTGTGTGTGTGTGTGTGTGTGTGTGTGTGTGTGTGTGTGTGTGTGTGTGTGTGTGTGTGTGTGTGTGTGTGTGTGTGCTTGTGTGTATGCATATATTTGTATGCTCGTGTGCATATGTCTGTGCGTGCGCCCTCGTGTGTGTATGTGTGTGCACGCGCGCTAGTGTGGGTGTATGATCCACTTAATATTTGTATTTATAACTCATTATAATTGTGATCAGGTGTGGACGTATCAGTGGTTCATTACTTTGTAATTTGCTCATGACTGTAACCATGTATAGGAGTGAAGCTGATTCATTACCTCTGTAACTTGCCATGATTGTGACCAGATCTACCTGGAGTTCATTACCTTTGTAACTAGTTCAGCTATCATAACTTTGGGGTCCAGTCCCTGGACCCATTATGTACCTTTGTAATCTTTTGACTACCGCCCACAGGATGGGTATGGGGTGCATAATAAAGATATTAAACTAACTCAGTGGCGACTCCTCCATAAGAGCTGCAGAGCTGCAGTCCCCCCCAGATGCTCACTGCCAGACGTATGACTTCATCAACCTTACGGTAAAATAATTTGCAACTGACAAATATGTTACAGGAAAAATCTGTTGTATGTTGTTTTCAAAGTATTTATAAGCGAATTTTTATTTTGTTGTTGTTGAAACGAGATAAAAATGATTAAAAACAGAAGTTTGATGCGGTACGATAGTATAGGTACTACCGGCGCTACGAGCCGTGGCGGCTCGTAGCGTTTGTATTTTGCGTTTTGTAATTGAGATTTAGTACTATGTGACCTGGACTAGCCAAGTTCTTATGCGTCATGATTTATAATAGATTTGAAACTTCATATTAGGAAAAATATAAGTTTATTTTTAACCATAAAAATGTAATATGAAATAAATAAGTAATTTGACTACATATCTGAAATTAATCTAATTTGGACAAACAAATGACTCGAAGTGCAATGAACCAGAAGTAGATAAGTCAATAAATAACGAAGAATAACTGATAACTTTGTCAATAATAAGGAGATGACAGAAGAACCAGCTCACTAAATGTGCCTATAGTAGGTCCAGCAGGACCTCTTGGTCTCATTAGTCTAGAAACACCAACTTATTAGGTGTGCCTACAGTAGGTCCTGTAGGACTCACTGGTCTAGAAAGACCAACTCATTAGGTATACTTACTGCAGGACCTCTTGGTCTCACTTTTCTAGAAAGACCAACTTATTACGTGTACTTACAGTAGGTCCTGTAGGACTCATTGGTCTAGAAAGACCAGCTTATTACGTGTACTTACAGTAGGTCCTGTAGGACTCATTGGTCTAGAAAGACCAACTTATTACGTGTACTTACAGCAGGTCCTATTGGACCTCTTGTTTCCACTGGCCTATAGGGACCAACTTGCTAGGTTGAGTACCTACCGTAGGTCCTGGAAGACCTCTTTGTCCAGGTGGTCCGGGGGAACCGGTGTCACCCTTGGGTCCAGCAATGCCTCGCCGACCATTGAGTCCTCGTTCTCCTCTGTTACCTGGAAAACAATATTTTTACAGTAAACAGTTTAGTCGTTTGTGGCTATTGCCAAGTTGCAGCTGTGATTTAATACTGCCACAAAGATATAAAAATGGTTATAACTATGACCATAACTTTTAAAGGGGTGGACCGTTAAGCCAGCAGAAAGCCTCGGTCAGATGACCAAAAGCTCCAACGGCTGGTCATCATCTAAGACCCGCGTCAGGAAACACTTGTCCTGTTTCCTGAGGAACCTGACCTAACCTGTGATATAACAATGGTCAAGGATGGACAGACACGTCCTCATAACATTCCTCCTCTAAATGGAAGTTTTTAGTGAATTGTTCCAGCCACGGTATTGTGACTTTTTTTTTTTCCTGTATGGCAATAATGATATATTCCGTTGTTTACATTGTTGATGAACCAACAGTGTAATAAATTCTGTTAAGTATACAAACAAGTACGCACGTAGACATGAAAACGCGAGGAGAGTTGCATATTTCGTCCTCACAATGAAACCCTCTTTAGAAAACTAAATATTATTAATATTTTCATATGAAGTTTGGTACTCGTTGGGATTTCGTAGCGCCTTTCAACACTATGAAGTTATTTCTCCGCCTATAAGGGTACACAATAAATACATTGCTATACCTTGTTCACCCTTGGGTCCTGGTGCTCCTGGGGCGGCGTCCAGTCCCGCTATTCCTTGTAGACCTGGGGGTCCCTGAGGACCTTGCTCCCCAGCTGGACCTGTGACCAGTACTGCATCTCCGGGTACTCCCTTGGCTCCTGGCGGTCCCGGGGGACCCACTGGACCGGGAAGACCTGGCAGACCTCTGTCACCACTGTCACCTTTGGGTCCAAGAGGACCCTGATCAAAAATAAACACTATCTCTCAGCTACTTATTTAACCACAAATGAATTTTCTGCTTTGCAACAAACATGTATATTCATATGAATTAATATATATATATAATGTATTTCATTGAAATATCAGGTGGTTACATATGAAATACGTTGAAATATGTGTGTGTGTGTGTGTGTGTGTGTGTGTGTGTGTGTGTGTTTGTGTGCGTGCGTGTATGTATGTATGTGGGTGTGGGTGTAATAACCTATTTGTGGTTGCAGGGGTCGATTTATAGCTCCTGGCCCTGCTTCTTCACTGATCGCTACTAGGTCTTCTCTCTCCCTGCTCCACGAGTTTTATCATACCTTGTCTTGAAATTATGTATGATTCCTGCCTCCACTATGTCACTTGCCAGACTGGTCCGCTTCCTGACAACTCTATGACTAAAGAAATACTTCGTAACATTTCTTTGACTCATCTGAGTCTTCAACTTCCAATTGTGACCACTTGTTTCTGTGTCCCATCTCTGGAAAGTGGAGCATACCTAAGGTGTGAGCATACTTGTGCCTCAAATAAAATCTTGCAGTCCCTACTGTCAAACAAATGCGAGATACGTCGAAGTGCTGTAAGCTTCCTGGCTGCCTTGTTTCTTGTTTGCAAAATTGATAATGTGGTTCTTCATGGTCAGTTTGGAGTCAGACTTCACCCCAAGGATATAAACTTCTTCCCCAGATACCAACACTCTCTCATTCATATTTACTACTGCTCCGGCATTACCATCATGGTGCCTAGAGGCCAGAATCATTTGTGTTTTCTCAGGAGGAAATGTTGCTGTCATCGGTTTCTGCAAGCTAATATAGCTCTTAGCTAGTGATAGATGTAGCTTAGAGCAGTTCACTTTTTTTTCTCTCTCTCTCTTTCTCTTTTTTTCTCTCTCTTTTTCCATTTGCCTCTTCCTCCCCTTATTCCCCATCTCTTTCCCCCTCCTTATCTCTCTCCTCCTTCGCCACTGTCTTTCCCTACCCCTATGCAAAAGGATGGAACAAGAGTGGGAGAGCAAACTAGAAGAGCTCTCTGTAAAATTGGAAAAGAGGTTGGAGGAGGAGAAGAAGAACTGGGAGTCACAAGTCGAAGTTGCAGTAACCAGGATAAAGGTCCTAGAATATGAAGTATAGAGGCTGAAGTGAATTACAGGGGTACTGACCAGAAGAGACACAGCATCTAAGGCTGGTACACCCCTACTTAATGAGGGCCCAATGGAAAGGAAGGAGACAGAAATCACACTAAGGCCCTATTAGCCCACTTGCCAGGGCCAAAGAGTGAAGTGGGAGAGCAGCTGGGAGCAGGGTTGGTGGAAGGGGATGGGGATGAAGGTGGAGAGGGGGATAGGTCATATGCAGAGGCACAACCATGCTACCAAGAGCTACAGGAAAAAATAAGGAAGAAAATGGCCATGTACAAACAGGAACCAGAGATACAGAGGGAAAGACAGTGGGAGGAGGAGAGGGCGAAGTCATTGTTTATTCATGGGCTTCAGGAGAGTGAGGGAAGGACATACAATGAAAGATGGCAGGCAGAAAGACAGGAGACTGAAAACATCAAAGAAATAGACAAATAGGACATATCCAAAGGTATAAATTTTTAGAAAATAGGGGGGTACTTGAAGGGGAGAAAATGGCCAATCAAGCTGATTTTCAGGACAGAATCATGACAAAACAGGATCCTGCAAGAAAAACCACGGTTGAAGGAATCGTCAGCTTACAAGAGTGTGTTCCTAGACAGAGACTGAACAGAAACAGAAAGACAGCAGCTGAGGGAGAGGACACAAAAGCGAAAGGAGCTAGAAAAAGAAACAAGGACAGAATCAGCAGAGGACATCCAGAGCAGGGCAGAGCAACAAGAGCAAGCACACACAGAACCATCCCCAGACCCCCACAACCATACACACTATCCCAACACAGACCACAATCCACACTCACAGCCCCCACCCCGCACTACACTGTAGAATCCCACAGCATACTGCCAGGTCCCCCACCCTCACAGACTCCCAATACACAGTATTGGAGAGGAAACTGAAGGTATGGTACACTAATGCTGATAGAGTAGTGACATGAAAGAGTCAAAGAGGCATCACCAGACATCATAGTCCTCACAGAAACCAAGCTCACAAGGATGATAACAGATGCCATCTTTCCAATGGGCTATCAGATTCTGAGGAAGGACAGAGAGCAGAGGGGGTGGAAGAGTGGCACTAATGATCAGAAACCGATGGGATCTTGGTGAGCTGGAGAGAGAAGACAGAAGAGAAGCGAACACTTCAGTCTGGAGGTCCCAAGGTGGTAATTGCAGTGATGTATAACCCACCCCAGAACAGCAGGAGGCCAAGGCAAGAGTATGATGAGAGTAATAGAGCGATGGATGACACACTGGCTGAAGTGGCCAGAAGGGCTCATGCGAGCAGGGCAAAGCTACTGACCATGGGTGACTTCAACCACAAGGAAATTGAATGGGAGAACTTGGAGCCACATGAGGGCCAAGACACACGGAGGGCTAAGATGTTGGAGGTGGTACTGGAAAGCCTCATGTACCAACAAGTAAGGAACACTACCAGAGAGGGAGGAGAGGATGAACCAGCGAGACTGGACCTAGTATTCACCTTGAGTAGTGTCGATATTGAGGACATCACATATGAAAGACCCCTTGGGGCCAGTGATCATGTGGTTCTGAGCTTCGAATACATAGTAGAGTTACAAGTGGAGGGGGAAGCAGGAAGGGCCGGATGAATGAACCCAAACTACAAGGAAGGGGACTATGCAGGCATGAAGAACTTCTTAAATGGGGTTCAGTGGGACAGAGAACTGGCAGGGAAGTAAATGAGATGATGGAATATGTGACAACAATATGCAAGGAAGCTGAGAAGAGGTTTGTACCCAAGGGTTACAGGAATAACTAAGAAGCCAGGACGAGCCGGTGGTTGACCCAAAGGTGCAGGGATACCAAAACTAAGTGTGCTAGGGAATGGAAGAAGTATAGAAGGCATAGGACCCAGGAGAATAAGAAGCCAGTCGTAGAGCCAGAAATGAATATGCACAGGTAAGAAGGGGGGCCCAAAGACAATACAAGAATGACATAGCAGTGAAAGCCAAATCTGACCCAAAGCTGTTGTACAGCCACATCAGGAGGAAAACAACAGTCAAGGACCAGGTAATCAGGCTGAAGAAGGAAGGAGGGGAGGTCACAAAAAATAACTGCAAAGTATGTGTGGAGCTCAACATGAGATTCAAAGAAGGGTTCACAAAGGAGACAGAAGGGCCTCCAGAAAAGCAGAGAGGTGGGGTACACCATCAAGTGTTGGACACAATACATACAAGGCTGCTAAGAGAGCTAGATATCTCAAAGGCAATGGGGACAGATTACATCTCTCCATGGGCCCTGAAAGAGGGAGCAGAGGCACTTTGTGTGCCACTAACAATTATCTTCAACACATCTATCGACACAGGGCAACAACCAATAGTATGGAAGACAGTAAATGTAGTCCCAATTTTTAAAAATGGAGACAGACATGAAGCATTAAACTACAGACCAGTGTCACTGATGTGTATAGTATGCAAGGTCATGGAGAAAATTATCAGGAGAAGAGTGGTGTAGCACCTAGAAAGGAATGAACTTATCAACAACATCCAATAAGGTATCAGGGACAGGAAATCCTGTGTCACAAACCTACTGAAGTTCTATTACAGGGTGACTGCAGTAAGATCTTGGGGTGAGTAGACTGCATTTTCTTAGACTGTAAGACGGCATTTGACATAGTTCCACACAAGAGGTTAGTGCAAAAGCTGGAGGACCAGGCAGGGATAACAGGGAAGGCACTACAATGGATCAGGGAATACCTGTCAGGAAGACAACAGCGAGTCATGGTACATGGCGAGGTGTCAAAGTGGGAGCCGGTAACGAGCGGGGTGCCACAGGGATCAGTCCTAGGACCGGTGCTGTTTCTGGTATATGTGAACGACATGACAGAAGGAATAGACTCTGAAGTGTCCCTGTTTGCAGATGATGTGAAGTTGATGAGAAGAATTCAGTTGGGCAAGGACCAAGCTGAACTACAGAGGGGTATTGACAGGCTGCAGACCTTCTCCAGCAACTGGCTCCTGGAATTCAACCCCACCAAGTGCAAAGTCATGAAGATTGGAGAAAAGCAAAGAAGACCGCAGACGGAGTACAATCTAGAGGGTCGGAGCCTACAAACCTCACTCAAGGAAAAGGATCTTGTGGTGATTTCAGCCAAATAACTCCTGCAGCATACGGGCGCCTGACAGCCTACGAACAGTATTCCGACATCTTAATAAGGAGTCATTCAGGACCCTGTACACTGTGTACATTAGGCCCATATTGGAGTATACAGCACCAGTTTAGGACCCTCACCTAGCCAAGCATGTAAGGAAACTAGAGAAAGTGCAAAGATTTGCAACAAGACTAGTCCCGGAGCTAAGGGATATGTCCTACGAGAAGATAATGGAAATCGAACTGACGACACTGGAAGACAGGAGAGATAGGGGGCATATGACAACGACATATAAAATACTGAGAGGAATCGACAAGGTGGACAGAGACAGGATGTTCCAAAGATGGGACACAGCAACAAGGGATCACAGTTGGAAGTTGAAGACTCAGATGAACCACAGGGATGTTAGGAAGTATTTCTTCAATCACAGTTGTCAGGAAGTGGAAGTCTGGGTAGTGATGTAGTGGAGGCAGGATCCATACATGGCTTTAAGACGAGGTATGATAAAGCTCATGGAGCGGGAAGAGTGACCGAGTAGCGGCGGCCAGTGAAGAGGCGGGGCCAGGAGCTGTGAATCAACCCCTCCAACCAAAACTAGGTGAGTACACACCCCCAAAACACACCCACACAAAGCAACCATTTGAAGAGGCGGGGCCGGGCGGGGTCTCGCCCTGCAACCTCAACTAGGTGAGTACAATAGGTGAGTAACACGCGCACGCACGCATTTAAAAGGGGCCCTTGGTTAATTGACTTGTGCCTCGTACAACTTTGGTGACAACACCCCACCAACATTATATATATAATATATTTATAATTTATATTTATTTTTTATATATATATTTTATAAAAATTTTTAAAATATATTTTTTTTGTGCGGTTTGACAAAAAAACAGGGGTTTGTGATTTTATGAATGAAAAAAAAATTTGGATTTTCCGGGCCCCTAAGGAAACAAAGTAAAGGGGGGTTTAGGGGGTTTTAAAGGGGGGGGAAATAAAAGGGGATTAAATTTCTGGAGTATTGAGAGAGTTAGAGCAAAGGAAGGGGTAGCATTTAATGTTAAATGATCGTTAGGGGGAAGGGAAAGAAAAGGGAATATGAATGTGAAAAATTCAAAAAATTATGGATTAAAGAAAAGGGTTTGGGATGCGAGAAGTGGGTCTTTAATAAGCGTGTATGCCCCTGGAGAAGGAGGAATGCAGAGGAGAGAGAGGTTTTTGGGAGATGTTAATTTAAATGTATAGGAGTTTAAACCCTTTTGAGGGTAATTGTGGTGGGGGACTTAAAATGCAAAATGTAGGGAAAACTTTTTAGAGTGGGTGTGGTGGAAATTTTGGGGTTTTTCCCGGTAAAAATGATAATGGGGCCCTTTGATTGAACTTTGTTTTGGGGGGGGTTTTTAGTTATGGGGTAATACAATTTTAAGAAAAAGAGGATAAAATAAGTTTCACGTTAGGGTGTAGGGCGAAATGCCAGTAGTTTGTTGGATTTGTATTGGTGATAAAGACTGTTGAGTAGACTTCGGATGTACATGTTTTAGGGGGCCACAGTTTTTATCGGGATCACTTTTAGTTGTAGCTAAAATGAGAGAAAAGGGTTTGGGTTTGGGTTTAAAGGAGAATAAAAGCATCGGGAAGAGAGAGGTAAAGGTTTATAAACAAAAAGAGGAGGGGTTAGGTAAGATAAAAAAGCTATTGGGGATTTGATGGGCTAATGAGAGCATTGGCAATGGGGTCGAAGAGGTATGGGGTTTGGTTTTTAAAAAAGTAGTGTTAGAGTGTTCAGCGAAGTTTGTGGTTAAGGAAAGTGGGTGCAGGGGGGGAAAAGGAGCGATTGGGGAATGATGATGTAAAGAGGTAGTAAGGGGGAAAAAAAATTTGCATTATGAGAAGTTTTTTTCAAAGTAGAAGTTTATGAAAAAAGGGGGGAAAAGTTATGGAGAAAAAAAGAGGGGGGAAAAATTTAAAAGATTTGGGGAAAGCCCAAAGTAAAAAGAGAGCAAATGAGAGGTGGGTGAAGATGTTAAACAACAAATTTTGTTTTAAATTAAGAAAAGTTTTGGAGTGGATTAAAAAGTTAAAAAAGCCTAGAGAACAAAGGATTTTTCAGTTAAAAATAGGGGAGGAAGGGGGGTTATTAAATTTGGGAGTTAGGGTTTGGGGAAAATGGAAGGAATATTTTTAGGAATTTTTAAATTGAAGAAAATAGGGGAAACTGTGATTTTTGTTTATAGGGCAAGGGGGGAATAAAATCTTGTGGAGTGAGGGAAAAGCCGTTGTGAGTGGGGGGGAAATTCGTGGGGCGTAAGGTAAAAATTTAAAAGGGGGGAGGGGAAACCGGGATTGATGGGATAAAGATAAAAATGTTAAAAACAGGTGGGGATTAGTTTTGGATGGTTTGGGCCAAATTTTTTAAAAAATGTATTGGGGGAGGGTAAAAGGGACCCAGGGATTGGGGAGAGAGCTTTATAGTTCCTTTGTATAAAAAGGCCCAAAAGGGGAAAAAAAGAGGTGCAAAAATTATTTGGGGGATAAGTCTGTTGAGTGTACTGGTTTAAAATGTATGGTGGTTATTAAATTTAAAAAAATTAAGAGTAAAGGAGGAAATAGGATAGCAGAAAGTGAACAAGGAAGGGGTTTAGGAAAGGTTTTGGGGGGGTGTGGACAGGGGGTTTACAGTGAAAAAAATAAGTGAAAAAGTTTTAGTTTAAAGGGTAAAGAGGTTTTTGTGGCATTTTTGGATTTGGAAAAGGGGGTTTTGACAGGGTGGATAGGGGGGCAATTTTGGCAGATGTTGCAAGTGTATGGTGTAGGAGGTAGGTTATGGGAAAACAAATGAAAAGGGTTTTTCGAGGATAGTGGGGGCTTAAAGGGTTTGAGTATGTAGGAAAAAAGGGAAAATTTTTTCCCCGGGAAAAAAGGCCCTTTGGGCAAAGGTGTGTGAAGTTTACCGTGGTTGTTTAATATATTTATAGATGGGGTTGGAAGAGAAGTAAATGGAGGGGCTTGGCAAGAGGGTGGGTTAAAAGAAAAAAGGGAATTAACACAAAGTGGGGGGTTTTAAAAGTGCTTTTGCTGATGACACGTGCTCTTTGGGGGGGTTCTGAAGAGAAATTGCAGGATGGTGGGTGAATTTTGGGGTTTGGGGGTGCAAAGAAGAAAAATTAAAAGGGGAAAACAGGAAAGAGTAAATTTTTGGGATAAAAAAAAAGATTTGGGTTTATGAAAAAAATTGAATTTCAGATTGGGGGAGAGGGTATGGGGAGGTGAAAGTTTTTTCGATATTTTGGGGGTGGACGGGTCGCGGTTGGGTTATGAAAGATGAGGTTTAATCATTGAATGTGAGGGAAAAAAAAAGGGGAGTGGTGCATTTGGGTCTGTTTGGGGACAAAGAACTTTTTTCTTGGAGGAAAGGGGGAAGGGTATGAGGTATAGTTTTTTCCAAACCGCCCCTTATATTGGGGGGTTTAAGCGTGGGTGATGAAAAAGTTGCAGCGAGGGAAGGCTGGAGGGAGTGGAGAGGGCATGTCTGGGCAAAGTGTGGTGTGAATATTTGCAGAGGGAAATTGTAGTTTGGGGGTTTTGGGGAGGTGCGGGGGTTAAAAAAAACTGTTGTCCGGGGCTGAGGAAGGGGTTTTTGAGGGGGGTTCGGACCCTGTTTTTGAGAATGGAGCGAAACGAATTTACCCTTTTTTGAGGTATCAGTCCCGTAGTGGAAGGAAGGCGGGGTAGGGGTCGGCCTGGAAGGGTGGGGGGGGGGGGTAAAGGAGGTTTTTGTGCGAGGGGCTTGGATTTCCCAGCAGGCATGCTGAGCGTGTTGTGGGAGTAATGGGGGACAAATGGTTTTTTTAAACTTGACGTGCGTTGGGTGTGAGAAAAGTAAAATTTAGAGGGATTAGGGAAACGGCAGGCGGACTTGGTTGGAGAGGGAAGTCAGTCCCTGCATCGAAGGGGGGGTTTTTAATGTTGCATTTTAAAAAAAACTGTGGTAAACACCCTTTGGCGACAGTGAGGGGTTAAATGGGGTGAAAGTTTTTTTTTTTGGGGCCCCCCGCTTGGGGGGATCGGCGGGTAAATAAAAAAAATTTAAAAAAATATTAATTATTAATATATATTTTATTATATTTTTTATATATATATTATTTATTTTATTTTTATATATATATATTTATTTTAAAGTATATATTTAAACAAGTCAGCCTTCCCCCGGGGCGGGGCCCAAAAAAAAAAAACCCCCAAAAGGAATATACTTTCATCATTTTCAACCTTTTCACCCCACCACACAATTTTTTTTGCGAGGTGCCCAGAATGCAACGTTTAAAAGTATTACGAATAAAAAAACCATTATATCCCCAAACTCCCAAATATCCCAAACCCCTCCTTTAGATGCAGGAATTTTTACTTCCCATTTCCGGGACCAAGCCCGGTTTAAAAAAAATAATGTTTCCCCTGAATCCCTTCCCAAAATATTCCCCTGCTCACATCCAACAGTCGACAGGCCCCAAAATTTCCATTTGCTCCATTCATTCATCTAACACGCTACGACGCTTGCTGGAAGTCCCCCCCTCGCCCCAACCCCCTTTCCCCCTCCCCAACCTTTTCGAGGAAGTCCCCTACCCCGCCTTCCTTTCCCTACAGATTTATACGTTCTCCATGTCATTCTACTTTGATGCATTCTCTCTAAATGACCAAACCACCTCAACAAACCCTCTTCAGCCCTCTGACTAATACTTTTATTAACTCCACACCTCCTAATTTCCACACTCCGAATTTTCTGCATAATATTTACACCACAGGCTCTGGTGGCCTGGTGGTTAACGCTCTCGCTTCACACGGTGAGGGCCTGGGTTCGATTCCCAGCCAGAGTAGAAACATTGGACGTGTTTCTTTCCACCTGTTGTCTATGTTCCCCATCAGTAAAATGGGTACCTGGGTGTTAGTCGACTGGTGTGGGTCGCATCCTGGGACACTGACCTAAGGAGGCCTGGTCACAGACCGGGCCGCGGGGGCGTTGACCCCCGGAACTCTCTCCAGATAAACTCCAGAAACTCCAGAAACACATTGCCCTTAGACAGGACATCTCTACTGCCTCCAACCGCCTCCTCGCTGCAGCATTTACAACCCAAGCTTCACACCCATATAAGAGTGTTGGTACTACTATATTTTCATACATTCCCTTCTTTGCCTCCATAGATAACATTTTTTGCCTCCACATATACCTCAACACACCACTCACCTTTTTTCTTTCATCAATTCTATGATTAACCTCATCCTTCATAAATCCATCTGCTGACACGTCAACTCCCAAATATCTGAAAACATTCACTTCTTCCGTACTCCTCCTCCCCAATTTGATATCCAATTTTTCTTTATCTAAATCAATTGATACTCTCATCAACTTACTCTTTTCTATGTTCACTTTCAACCTTCTACCTTTACACACACTCCCAAATTCGTCCACTAACCTTTGCAATTTTTCTTTAGAATCTCCCATAAGCACAGTATCATCAGCAAAAAGTAACTGTCACTTACTATTTTGTATTTAATTCCCTATAATTTAATTTCACCCCTCTCCCGAACACCCTAGCATTTCTCTTACAACCCCATCTATAAATATATTAAACAACCATGGTGACATTAAACATCCCTGTCTAAGACCTACTTTTACCGGGAAGTAGTCTCCCTCTCTTCTCCACACCCTAACCTGAGCCTCACTATCCTCATAAAAACTCTTTACAGCATTTAGTAACTTACCACCTATTCCATATACTTGCAACATCTGCCACATTGCTTCCCTATCCACTCTATCACATGCCTTTCCTAAGTCCATAAATGCAATAAAAACTTCTCTACCTTTATCTAAATACTGTTCACATATATGCTTCAATGTAAACACTTGATCTACACATCCCCTACCCACTCTGAAACCTCCTTGCTCATCCGCCATTCTACATTCTGTCTTACCTCTAATTCTTTCAATAACAACCCTACTGTACAGTTTTCCTGGTATACTAAGTAAACTTATTCCTCTATAATTTTTACAATCTCTTTTGTCCCCCTTCCCTTTATATAAAGGGACTATACATGCTCTCCACCAATCCCTAGGTACCTTCCCCTCTTTCATGCATTTATTAAACAAAAATACCAACCATTCTAACACTATATCCCCCCCCTGCTTTTAACATTTCTGTCATGATCCCGTCAGTTCCAACTGCTTTACCCCCTTTCATTCTACATAATACCTCATGCACCTCCCCCACACTTACATCCTGCTCTTCTTTACTCCTAAAAGATGGTATACCTCCCTGGCCAGTGCATGAAATTACCGCCTCCCTTTCTTCGTCGACATTTAAAAGTTCCTCAAAATATTCTCGCCATCTACCTAATACCTCCATCTCCCCATCTACTAACTCCCCTACTCTGGTTTTAACTGACAAATTCATTCGTTCCTTAGGCTTTCTTAACTTGTTTAACTCACTCCAAAATTTTTTCTTATTTTCATTAAAATTTCTTGACAGTGCCTCTCCCACTCTATCATCTGCTCTCCTTTTGCACTCTCTCACCACTCTCTTCACCTTTCTTTTACTCTCCATATACTCTGCTCTTCTTATAACACCTCTGCTTTGTAAATACCTCTCATAAGCTACCGTTATCGCTTTTATCACACCCTTTACTTCATCATTCCACCAATCACTCCTCTTTCCTCCTGCACCCACCCTCCTATAACCACAAACTTCTGTCCCACATTCTAATACTGCATTTTTAAAACCATTCCAACCCTCTTCAACCCCCCCCCCCACCACTCATACCTGCAACAGCCCACCTTTCTGCCAATAATTACTTATATCTCACCCGAACTTCCTCCTCCCTTAGTTTATACACTTTCACCTCCCTCTTGCTTGTTGTTGCCACCTTCCTCTTATCCCATCTACCTCTTACTTTAACTGTAGCTACAACTAGATAATGATCCGATATATCAGTTGCCCCTCTATAAACGTGTACATCCTGGAGCCTACCCATCAACCTTTTATCCACCAATACATAATCTAACAAACTACTTTCATTACGTGCTATATCATACCTTGTATATTTATTTATCCTCTTTTCATAAAATATGTATTACTTATTACCAAACCTCTTTCTACACAGAGCTCAATTAAAGGCTCCCCATTTTCATTTACCCCTGGCACCCCAAATTTACCTACTACTCCCTCCACAACATTTTTACCCACTTTAGCATTAAAATCCGCAGCCACAAGTACTCTCACACTTGGTTCAAAACTCCCCACGCATTCACTCAACATTTCCCCAAATTTCTCTCTTCTCTATACTTCTCTCTTCCCCAGGTGCATATACGCTTACTATAACCCACTTATCACATCCAACCTTTGTTTTACTCCACATAATCCTTGAATTAATACATTTATAGTCCCTCTTTTCCTGCCATAGCTTATCCTTCAACATTATTGCTATTCCTTCTTTAGTCCTAACTATTAGAAACCCCTGACCTATATATATATAATATATATATATATATATATTATATAATATATATATATATATATATATATATATATATATATTGGCAGTTTGGAGGGATGTGTTGTGTATCTTTGTATTGTATGCTTCTGAACTGTTGTATTCTGAGCACCTCTGCAAAACCAGTGATAATGTGCGAGTGTGGTGAATGTGTTGAATGATGATGAAAGTATTTTCTTTTTGGGATTTTCTTTCTTTTTTGGGTCACCCTGCCTCGGTGGGAGACGGCCGACTTGTTGAAATAATATATATATATATATATAATATATATATATAATATATATATATATATATATATATATATATATATATTATATATATATATACATACATACTGAGAGTTCACTATAATCTGTATATTATTGATTAAATTATCATTGATTGTAATGTAGAGGCGACATTTAGCCTCAATAACCCTCAAATATAACTGCAGATACTTACCAGCTGGATCCAAGTATAGTAATGTTATGTAAATGTCTTACCATAACACCACCGAGCCCCGGGGGTCCTTGGGCCCCTTGTAGACCAGGAAGACCCCTCAGGCCGGGTTCACCTTGTCGTCCCTGTGATCCTGGAGGCCCAACTGGTCCCTGACCAACATAAATCAACATTAATCATGAATAGAGCACAGGCACCTGAATGTAAAGGTATTCCATTATTTATATCACTGATACATTTGCAAAAATATGTAATAAAGATATGCATTTGTCTGAAGCATATGTTTAAAAGTTTCATGCAGGTGGTGAAGGTGCTGTAACAAGCTATGAAAGGTGATAAGGGTGACGTACTGGAGGTCCTGCCACTCCACGCTCACCCTTAGCGCCACGGAAGCCAGGTATACCTGGGTCACCAATGGGTCCCGGTAGGCCGGGTTCACCTCGCCTGCCCCTGCGACCCTGACAATAAAAACAGTCACAAAGCTCACTGTTACAGTGACATCCATAAAAGGTGCAGTGAAAGCTGGAAGGAGAGGTGAATGATGCAAAGGCACAAGGCAGAGCTGATGACACTGTTCTATGGTGCCTCTGACTCGCCACATTGTGCATGAAGGAAATCTGTTGTCATTTCACAGCTAATTCACAATTTGGAAATGAACTGAGATCACTTTTCAGTCTAATATGACTTCTGGTTTTATGCCATTTTCTCTCATTCGCGACGTTATAATGGTCCAGGGAGGACAGAAACTTTGTCTGGTTTTATCTCCAACTTGTGAGTTAGTTGTAAATTGTTGGATCCGGGGCACTGTGACTTTGATTCTTCACCGCTAACACGACTGTCACTCTTCTGTCAGCTATTGTGTTCTTGACCATTGCAAAAAACACTAGTGAAGACATTTGTGTTAACTTAGGTATTGGGAGACTAAGTGGCAGGAAGGTAAGCGTGACCAGTAATGGTCAACTGAGGTATCAGTGAGGGTCATAGTGAACCACCTACAGGGAAGCCGATGCTGCCGGGTTCACCATTCTCTCCTGGTGGACCTGCGGACCCTTGAGCCCCGGGGGGCCCTCGTAGACCTCTGGGCCCTTGTGCCCCATCCTCACCCTACCATCATCACATGTTGGAAAATTGTTAAAGCAAGAATGAATGTCTGAAATTAAATGACATATAGCGCAAAAGGGTAAATAAATCCCCTTTTTGGCCCACTGATCAACACAACACCATAGACGAGTTTCTGGAAGTAATATTACAATCAACATTCTTTAGAAATCATTGGAATACAAATATTGTATAGCAGTACTTGTTGCATAAAACACTTTGTATATATATTCTTACTAAGGTAACTCTGTATATCAGGGAATATGAAACACAAGATGAACAATACTTACATCAGTACCGTTGAAGCCAGGAGGACCAATAGGACACACAACCTCACACGCGTCAGGTCCCACTTGTGATTTACCGGGTTCGCCAATTACTACAGTATGGTCCTGCATCACACAATATATGCATTTAATAAAAATATAAAAGATGGAACAAAAACTCAAAGGAATAATTATTTCGATCACATGAAAATTATCCCTCAAGGACATTTGTGAACTAAAGTTACGCCAATTTTTAATTTTGTATTAAAACCAATCTAAGCATCCTTACCTAAATTATAAATTTCAAACTTTGAATGCGTCCTTTAATTCATTTCCAGATAATGAATTAGGTCGTGACCTCGTCTACGTCTCGGAGTATTTTGTGATTATGAATTCATATTCTTGTTCTCTCAGGTATTCCTTACAATATCTAATAAAATATATGACTTCATCTCTACTGAAAACTGTGAAGGTTGAAAATATCAATAAATGTAACAGTATAATATTAAATCTAAACAACAAAACAACGTCATTCATTTTTTTTTTACTTACAGGAAGCTCTAAGCAACTCTCTCTTTCAGGGCTGGACGGATCACAGCTCATCACCATCCACTGCAGCTCTATCTGTGAAGATAACACCAGTCAGTACCCGGGACACTATACACTGTGAAGGTAACACCAGTCAGTACCCGGGACACTATACACTGTGAAGGTAACACCAGTCAGTACCCGGGACGCTATACACTGTGAAGGTAACACCAGTCAGTACCCGGGACGCTATACACTGTGAAGGTAACACCAATCAGTACCCGGGACGCTATACACTGTGAAGGTAACACCAGTCAGTACCCGGGACGCTATACACTGTGAAGGCAACACCAGTCAGTACCCGGGACGCTATACACTGTGAAGGTAACACCAGTCAGTACCCGGGACGCTATACACTGTGAAGGTAACACCAGTCAGTACCCGGGACGCTATACACTGTGAAGGTAACACCAATCAGTACCCGGGACGCTATACACTGTGAAGGTAACACCAGTCAGTACCCGGGACGCTATACACTGTGAAGGCAACACCAGTCAGTACCCGGGACGCTATACACTGTGAAGGTAACACCAGTCAGTACCCGGGACGCTATACACTGTGAAGGTAACACCAGTCAGTACCTAGGACGCTATACACTGTGAAGGTAACACCAGTCAGTACCCGGGACGCTATACACTGTGAAGATAACACCAGTCAGTACCCGGGACGCTATACACTGTGAAGGTAACACCAGTCAGTACCCGGGACGCTATACACTGTGAAGGTAGCACCAGTCAGTACCCGGGACGCTATACACTGTGAAGGTAACACCAGTCAGTACCCGGGACGCTATACACTGTGAAGGTAACACCAGTCAGTACCTAGGACGCTATACACTGTGAAGGTAACACCAGTCAGTACCCGGGACGCTATACACTGTGAAGGTAACACCAGTCAGTACCTAGGACGCTATACACTGTGAAGGTAACACCAGTCAGTACCTAGGACGCTATACACTGTGAAGGTAACACCAGTCAGTACCCGGGACGCTATACACTGTGAAGGTAACACCAGTCAGTACCCGGGACGCTATACACTGTGAAGGTAACACCAGTCAGTACCCGGGACGCTATACACTGTGAAGGTAACACCAGTCAGTACCCGGGACGCTATACACTGTGAAGGTAACACCAGTCAGTACCCGGGACGCTATACAATGTTATGGTCCTTGAAGGTGAGATCCTCCGACATGATCACTCCCAGGTCTTTGACGTTGGTGTTTCGCTCTATTTTGTGGCCAGAATTTGTTTTGTACTCTGATGAAGATTTAATTTCCTCGTGTTTACCATATCTGAGTAATTGAAATTTCTCATCGTTGAACTTCTTATTGTTTTCTGCAGCCCACTGAAAGATTTGGTTGATGTCCCCCTGGAGCCTTGCAGTGTCTGCAATGGAAGACACTGTCATGCAGATTCGGGTGTCATCTGCAAAGAAGACACGGTGCTGTGGCTGACATCCTTGTCTATGTCAGATATGAGGATGAGGAACAAGATGGGAGCGAGTACTGTGCCTTGTGGGACAGAGCTTTTCACCGTAGCTGCCTCGGACTTTACTCTGTTGACTACTACTCTCTGTGTTCTGTTAGTGAGGAAATTATAGATCCATCGACCGACTTTTCCTGTTATTCCTTTAGCACGCATTTTGTGCGCTATTACGCCATGGTCACACTTGTCGAAGGCTTTTGCAAAGTCTGTATATATTACATCTGCATTCTTTTTGTCTTCTAGTGCATCTAGGACCTTGTCGTAGTGATCCAATAGTTGAGACAGACAGGAGCGACCTGTTCTAAACCATGTTGCCCTGGGTTGTGTAACTGATGGGTTTCTAGATGGGTGGTGATCTTGCTTCTTAGGACTCTTTCAAAGATTTTTATGATATGGGATGTTAGTGCTATCGGTCTGTAGTTCTTTGCTGTTGCTTTACTGCCCCCTTTGTGGAGTGGGGCTATGTCTGTTGTTTTTAGTAACTGTGGGACGACCCCCGTGTCCATGCTCCCTCTCCATAGGATGGTAAAGGCTCGTGATAGGGGCTTCTTGCAGTTCTTGATGAACACGGAGTTCCATGAGTCTGGCCCTGGGGCAGAGTGCATGGGCATGTCATTTATCGCCTGTTCGAAGTCATTTGGCGTCAGGATAACATCAGACAGGCTTGTGTTAACCAAATTTTGTGGCTCTCTCATAAAAAATTCATTTTGATCTTCGACTCTCAGTCTGGTTAGTGGCTTGCTAAAAACTGAGTCATATTGGGACTTGAGTAGCTCACTCATTTCCTTGCTGTCATCTGTGTAGGACCCATCTTGTTTAAGTAAGGGCCCAATACTGGACGTTGTTCTCGACTTTGATTTGGCATAGGAGGATAAATACTTTGGGTTTCTTTCGATTTCATTTATGGCTTTTAGTTCTTCCCGCGATTCCTGACTCCTAAAGGATTCTTTTAGCTTAAGTTCGATGCTTGCTATTTCTCTGACTAGTGTCTCCCTACGCATTTCAGATATATTGACCTCTTTCAGCAGCTCTGTTATTCTTTTCCGTCGCCTGTAAAGGGAGCGCCTGTCTCTTTCTATTTTACATCTACTCCTCCTTTTTCTTAGAGGAATAAGTCTTGTGCATACATCGAGTGCCACCAAGTTAATCTGTTCTAGGCATAAGTTGGGGTCTGTGTTGCTTAGTATATCTTCCCAGCTTATATCGATTAGGACTTGGTTTACTTGGTCCCACTTTATGTTTTTGTTATTGAAGTTGAATTTGGTGAATGCTCCCTCGTGAATCTCATTTTGTCGGTCTGGGGCTCTGCGCATACATGTCTGAACCTCAATTATGTTGTGATCTGAGTATATTGTTTTTGATATGGTGACATTTCTTATCAGATCATCATTGTTAGTGAAGATGAGGTCTAGTGTATTCTCCATTCTAGTAGGCTCTATTATTTGCTGGTTTAAATTGAATTTTGTGCAGAGATTTAAAAGCTCGCGTGAGTGTGAGTTTTCATCAGAGCTGCCTCCTGGTGTTATTACTGCAACAATATTATTTGCTATATTCCTCCATTTTAGGTGCCTTAAGTTGAAATATCCCAGGAGCAAGATGTTGGGTGCAGGAGCTGGAAGATTTTCCAGACAGTGGTCAATTTTTAACAGCTGTTCCTGGAATTGCTGGGAAGTTGCATCCGGAGGCTTGTAGACTACCACAATGACTAGGTTTTGGTTCTCGACCTTTACTGCTAAAACTTCCACTACATCATTTGAGGGTAACACCAGTCAGTACCCGGGACGCTATACACTGTGAAGGTAACACCAGTCAGTACCTAGGACGCTATACACTGTGAAGATAACACCAGTCAGTACCCGGGACGCTATACACTGTGAAGGTAACACCAATCAGTACCCGGGACGCTATACACGGTGAAGGTAACACCAGTCAGTACCCAGGACGCTATACACTGTGAAGGTAACACCAGTCATTCCCCGGGGGACGCATAACTGTGAAGGTAACCCCAGCAGTACTTTCCCTGACTGGTAACACAATAACACAAGTCGTACAAGGACTATACACGTGTAGGTAACACCAGTCAGTACCCCAGGACCTATACACTGTGAGGTAACACCATTCATACCCAGGACACTATACACTGTGTAGGTAACACCAGTCAGTAACCAGGACACTATACATGTGTAGGAACACCAGTCAGTACCCTGACACTATATACAGAAAGGTAACACCAGTAAGTTCCCAGGACACTATACCGGGAAGGAAACACCAGTAAGTCCCCAGGACATATACCAAAAGGAAACACCAGTCAGTACCCAGGACATATCCTGTGTAGGTAACCCAGTAAGTCCCGGAACTATACACATGAAGGAAACGCCAGAAGAAACCCAGGACACAATACACTGTGTGGTAACCCCAGTCAGTACCCTGGACACTATCATGTGAAGATAACCCCAGTCGTACCCAGGACACTATCCACTTTTAGGTAAGCCCAGTCAGTGCCCAGGACACTACACACTGTGTGGTAACCCCATCAGTACCCGGCCTAACACGGTAGGAACACCAGTCAGTACCCAGGACATTACACACTCTGTAGGTAACACCATCAGTACCCAGCACCTATACCTGTGAGGTAACACCAGTCGTACCCCGGGAAAACATACATGTTAGGTAACACCCAAAGCCCCAGCATATACACATGGGGAAACCCCAGTCGTACCCAGGAACATACATTGTGGGTAACCCCAGCAGTCCCCGGACTTATACACAGTGAAGGTAACCCCCGTCAGTCCCCAGGACACTTAACAGTGTAGGTAATACCAGTCAGTACCAGGCACTTACACAGTGAAGGTAACACCATCAGTACCCAGGAACTATCACGTGTAGGTAACCTAGTCAGTACCCAGGACCTAAAATCGTAAAGGTAACACCGTCAGTACCCAACCTTAAACAGTGTGGGGTAATACCATCAGTACCCAGGCACTATACAGTGAAGGTAACACCAGTCAGTACCAGGACACATAACGTGTAGGTAACATAGTCAGTCCCCAGGACACTATACTCAGTAAAGGGTAACACCAGTCAGTACCCAGGACACTATACACTGTGTAGGTAACATAGTCAGTCCCCAGGACACTTACTCTAAAGGTAACACCATTCAGTACCCAGGACAAAAACTGTGTAGGTAATCCCATCAGTACCCAGGACACTATACACAGTGAAGGAAAAACCCAGTCAGTACCCAGGACACATACACAGTGTAGGTAACCCAGTTTAACCCAGGACACTATACACTGTGTAGGAATCCAGTATACCCAGGACACTATACCTGTGTGGAAACCCCGTCAGTACCAGGCCCAAAAACAATGAAGGTAATCAGTCAGTGCCCGGGGACACTATAAAATATTAGGAAACCCCAGCAGTCCCCGGACACTTTACAACGTGTAGGTAAACCAGTCATCCCCAGGAACTTAAAAAATGTGTAGGTAACACCAGTAAGTACCCAAAAACTATACCTGTTAGGTAACACCGTCAGTCCCCGGCATATACACTGGTAGGTAACACAGTCTCCCCCGGACACTATCCCGGGGTTAGGAACACAGTCATTACCCAGGACACAAACACTGTGTAGGTAACACCAGTCGTACCCAGGACACTATACAGAGTGAAGGTAACCCCATCGTACCCCAGGAACACTATCAAAAGTGTAGGTACACCGCCCATCCCCAGGACACAAACCAGTGTGGTAAAACTGTCAAACCCGGCCCTATACACTGTGTGGGTAACCCCATCAGCCCCCAGGACACATACACAGTGTAGGTAAAATAGTCGTCCCCGGAAAACTATACCAAAAAGGGTAACCTAGTCGTACCCAGGACACAAACACAGTGAGGTAAAACTATCAGTCCCCGGGGACACTATCACTGTGTAGGTAACACCAGTCAGTCCCCGGGGACACTAACACAGTAAAGGTAACCCCAGTCAGTACCCAGGCACTATACACAGTGAGGAACACCGAAAAGTACCCAGGACATATACATGTGAGGAAGAATAGTCATACCCAGGACATTATATACGTTAGGTCCCAGTCAGTCCCGGGACACTATACATGGTAGGTAAAACTAGCCAGTACCCAGGACACTATACTTTGTGTGGGTAAACCAGTCAGTCCCCAGGACACTTTACCAGTAAAGGGAAAACACCAGTCATACCCAGGCACTATACACGTGTGGGCAACACCAGAAAGTACCCGGAACTATACACATTGTAGGAAACCCAGTCAGTCCCGGGGACCTTACACTGTGAAGGTAAACAGTCGTCCCCGGGACGCTATAACTGTGAAGGTAAAAACCATCAGCCCCGGGACGCTATCATGTGAAGGTAACCCCCGTCAGTCCCCCGGGGGCGCTATACAATGTTAGGGTCCTTAAGGGTGAGATCCCCCGACATGATCCCCTCCGGGTCTTTACGGGGTGTTTCGCTCTATTTTGGGGCCAAAATTTGTTTTGTATCTGATGAAGATTTAACCCCCTTTTTTACCATATCTGAGTAATTGAAATTTTTCTCATCGTTGAATTCTTATTGTTTTTGCGCCCACTGAAAGTTTGGTTGATGCCCCCCTGGAGCCTTGCAGTGTCTGCAATGGAGACACTGTCATGCAATTGGGGTTTTCCTGCAAAGAAACAGGGTGTGTGGCTGACACCCTTTGTCTATTCAGATTGAGGATGGGGAAACAAGATGGGAGCGAGTACTGTGCCTTGGGGGGACAGAGCTTTTCACCGTAGTTTGCCTCGGACTTTTTGTTGACTCTACTCTCTGTGTTCTGTTAGTGAGGAAATTATGATCCATCGACCGACTTTTCCTTTTTCCTTTAGCCGCATTTTTCGCTTTTCGCCGGTCAACTTGTGAAGGTTTTAAAATTTGAAAAACACTGTTCTTTTTGCTTTGTGATTAGGCTTGTGTGTGACCCAATATTGGACAAAGGGATTTTTAAAATGTTGCCCTGGGTTGTGTCTGGGGTTTAGATGGGGGGATCTTGTTTTTTAGGACCTTTAAAAGTTTTTTATAGGGATTTTAGGCTATGGCCTGGTTCTTTGCGGGTTCTTTTCTGCCCCCTTTTGGGATTTTGGGGCTATGTTGTTGTTTTTTTAGTAACTTGGCCCCCCCCCGTGCCATGTCCCTCCCCATAATTAAAAAGGTCTGTAGGGGTTTTGGGCTTGTAAAGGGTTTCCATATTGGCCCTGGGCCAATCGGGGCTGTCATTTTGCCCTTTTTAAGTATTGGCCAAAAACTAAAAGGGTTGGTTCCAAAAATTTGTGGCCCTTTTAAAAAAATTCTTTTGATTTCGATTCTTTTGGGTTAGTGCTTCTAAAAATGAGTCATTTGGGGACTTGATAGCCACCTTTTCCCTTCTGTCTCTTTGGGACCATCTTTTTGTAAGGGCCCAAATCTGACTTTTTCCCCCCTTTTTTTTGGATAGGGGATAATACTTTGGGTTTCTTTCGATTTCTTTTTGGCTTTTTAGTTTTTTCCCCATTCCTGATTCCAAAGGTTTTTAGCTTAAGTTGATGCTTGCTATTTCTCTGACTATGCCCTTCCTACGCATTTCAGATATATTGACCTCTTTCAGCAAAAAGCTCTGTTATTCTTTTTCCGTCGCCTGTAAAGGGAGCGCCTGTCTTTTTCTATTTTACATCTACTCCTCCTTTTTCTTAGGGGAATTTAAAGTCCTTGTGCATACATCGAGTGCCCCCAATTTAAATTTCTGTTCTAGCTAAGTTGGGTCTGTGTGCTTAGTTTATTTTCCCAGCTTATTCGGTTAGGACTTGGTTTACTGGTCCACTTTATGTTTTTGTTTATTGGAAGTTGAATTTGGTAATGCTCCCTCGTGAATCTCATTTTGTCGGTCTGGGCTCTGCGCATACATGTCTGAAACCTCAATTATGTGTGATCCTGGTATATTGTTTTGTATGGTGACATTTCTTATCAGATCATCATTGGTTAGTGAAGATGAGGTTAGTGAAATCCCATTCTAGTAGGCTCTATTATTTGCTGGTTAATGAATTTGTGCGAGATTTAAAAGCTCGCGTGAGTGTGAGTTTTCATCAGAGCTGCCTCCTGGTGTTATTACTGCAACAATATTATTTGCTAATTCCTCCATTTTAGGTGCCTTAAGTTAAAATATCCCAGGAGAAAGATTTTGGGGTTTGCGGAGCTGGAAATTTCCAGACAGTGGTCAATTTTTAACAGCTTTTTCCTGGAATTCGGAAAGTTGCATCCGGGAAAGGCTTGTAGACTACCACAATGAACTAGTTTTTGGTTCGACCTTTTAAAACTGGCAAAAACTTTCCAAACTACATCATTTGAGGGTAACACCAGTCAGTACCCGGGACGCTATACACTGTGAAGGTAACACCAGTCAGTACCTAGGACGCTATACACTGTGAAGATAACACCAGTCAGTACCCGGGACGCTATACACTGTGAAGATAACACCAGTCAGTACCCGGGACGCTATACACTGTGAAGATAACACCAGTCAGTACCCAGGACACTATACACTGTGAAGGTAACACCAGTCAGTACCCGGGACGCTATACACTGTGAAGGTAACACCAATCAGTACCCGGGACGCTATACACGGTGAAGGTAACACCAGTCAGTACCCAGGACGCTATACACTGTGAAGGTAACACCAGTCATTACCCGGGACGCTATACACTGTGAAGGTAACACCAGTCAGTACCTATTACCTGACTGGTAACACAAGTAACACAAGTCAGTACCAAGGACACTATACACTGTGTAGGTAACACCAGTCAGTACCCAGGACACTATACACTGTGTAGGTAACACCAGTCAGTACCCAGGACACTATACACTGTGTAGGTAACACCAGTCAGTACCCTGACACTATATACAGTCAAGGTAACACCAGTAAGTTCCCAGGACACTATACACAGTGAAGGAAACACCAGTAAGTACCCAGGACACTATACACAGTGAAGGAAACACCAGTCAGTACCCAGGACACTATACACTGTGTAGGTAACACCAGTAAGTACCCAGGACACTATACACAGTGAAGGAAACGCCAGTAAGTAACCAGGACACAATACACTGTGTAGGTAACACCAGTCAGTACCCTGGACACTATACACTGTGAAGATAACACCAGTCAGTACCCAGGACACTATACACTGTGTAGGTAAGACCAGTCAGTGCCCAGGACACTACACACTGTGTAGGTAACACCAGTCAGTACCCAGGACACTATACACTGTGTAGGTAACACCAGTCAGTACCCAGGACATTACACACTCTGTAGGTAACACCAGTCAGTACCCAGCACACTATACACTGTGTAGGTAACACCAGTCAGTACCCAGGAAACTATACACTGTGTAGGTAACACCAATAAGTACCCAGGACACTATACACAGTGAAGGTAACACCAGTCAGTACCCAGGACACTATACACTGTGTAGGTAACACCAGTCAGTACCCAGGACATTATACACAGTGAAGGTAACACCAGTCAGTACCCAGGACACTATACACAGTGTAGGTAATACCAGTCAGTACCCAGGACACTATACACAGTGAAGGTAACACCAGTCAGTACCCAGGACACTATACACAGTGTAGGTAACACTAGTCAGTACCCAGGACACTATACTCAGTGAAGGTAACACCAGTCAGTACCCGGGACACTAACACGTGTAGGTAAAAACCAGTCAGTACCCAGGACACTATACACGTGAAGGTAAACACCAGTCAGTACCCAGGACACATACACAGTGTAGGAAAACACTAGTCAGTACCCAGGACACTATACTCAGTGAAGGTAAACACCAGTCAGTTACCCAGGCACTAAAACACTGTGTAGGTAACACTAGTCAGTACCCAGGACACTATACTCAGTGAAGGTAACACCAGTCAGTACCCAGGACACTATACACTGTGTAGGTAATACCAGTCAGTACCCAGGACACTATACACAGTGAAGGTAACACCAGTCAGTACCCAGGACACTATACACAGTGTAGGTAACACCAGTTAGTACCCAGGACACTATACACTGTGTAGGTAACTCCAGTCAGTACCCAGGACACTATACACTGTGTAGGTAACGCCAGTCAGTATCCAGGACACTATACACAGTGAAGGTAATACCAGTCAGTGCCCAGGACACTATACAATATGTAGGTAACACCAGTCAGTACCCAGGACACTATACAACGTGTAGGTAAACCAGTCAGTACCCAGGACACTATACAATGTGTAGGTAACACCAGTAAGTACCCAGGACACTATACACTGTGTAGGTAACACCAGTCAGTACCCAGGACACTATACACTGTGTAGGTAACACCAGTCAGTACCCAGGACACTATACACTGTGTAGGTAACACCAGTCATTACCCAGGACACTATACACTGTGTAGGTAACACCAGTCAGTACCCAGGACACTATACAGAGTGAAGGTAACACCAGTCAGTACCCAGGACACTATACACAGTGTAGGTAACACCAGTCAGTACCCAGGACACTATACACAGTGTAGGTAAAACTAGTCAGTACCCAGGACACTATACACTGTGTAGGTAACACCAGTCAGTACCCAGGACACTATACACAGTGTAGGTAAAACTAGTCAGTACCCAGGACACTATACTCAGAGAAGGTAACACTAGTCAGTACCCAGGACACTATACACAGTGTAGGTAAAACTAGTCAGTACCCAGGACACTATACACTGTGTAGGTAACACCAGTCAGAAAACCCAGGACACTATACACAGTGAAGGTAACACCAGTCAGTACCCAGGACACTATACACAGTGTAGGCAACACCAGTAAGTACCCAGGACACTATACACTGTGTAGGTAAGAATAGTCAGTACCCAGGACACTATATACAGTGTAGGTAACACCAGTCAGTACCCAGGACACTATACACTGTGTAGGTAAAACTAGTCAGTACCCAGGACACTATACATTGTGTAGGTAACACCAGTCAGTACCCAGGACACTATACACAGTGAAGGTAACACCAGTCAGTACCCAGGACACTATACACAGTGTAGGCAACACCAGTAAGTACCCAGGACACTATACACAGTGTAGGTAACACCAGTCAGTACCCAGGACACTATACACAGTGAAGGTAACACCAGTCAATACCCAGGACACTATACACAGTGAAGGTAACACCAGTCAGTACCCAGAACACTGTACACTGTGTAGATAGCACCATTCAGTACCCAGGACACTATACACTGTGTAGGTAACACCAGTCAGTATCCAGGACACTATACACTGTGTAGGTAACACCAGTCAGTACCCAGGACACTTTACACTGTGTAGGTAACACCAGTCAGTGCCCAGGACACTATACACTGTGTAGATAGCACCAGTCAGTACCCAGGACACTATACACTGTGTAGGTAACACCAGTCAGTACCCATTTACCTGGAGTTTACCTGGAGAGGGTTTAGGAGATCAACGCCCCCTCGGCCCGGTCTGAGACCAGGCCTCATTCTGGATCAGGATCTGATCAACCAGGCTGTTACTGCTGGTCGTACGTAAGCTGGCGTACGAACCATAGCCCGGTTGGTCAGGCACTGACTTTAGGTGCCTGTCCAGTGCCTTCTTGAAGGCAGCCAGGGGTCTAGTGATAATCCTCCTTATGTATGCTGGGAGGTAGCTGAACAGTCTTGGGCCCTGGACACTTATTGTGTTGTCTCTCAGTGTATCGTGGCGCCCCTGCGTTTCATCGGGGGAATGTTGCATCTCCTGCCTAGTCTTTTGCTTTCATATAGAGTGATTTTCGTGTGCAGGTTTGGTACCAATCCCTTCAGGACCTTCCAAGTGCACATTATCATGTATCTCTCTCGCCTGCATTCGAGGGAATACAGGTCAAGGACCTTCAACCGTTCCCAGTAGTTTAGGTGCCTTATCGTACTTACGTGTGCCGTGAAAGTTCTGTGTACACTCTCCAGGTCCGCAATGTCGCCAGCTTTGAAGGGGGCCATTAGTGTACAGCAGTAGTCCAGCCTAGAGAGCACAACGATTTGAAGAGAATCATCATGGGCTTGGCATCCCTAGTTTTGAAGGTTCTCATTATCCCACCTGTCATTTTCCTAGCGGATGAGGTAGATGCAGTGTTGTGTTCTTTGAAGGTGAGATCCTCTGGCATTATCACTCCCAGGTCCTTCACATTACTTTTCCGCTCTATTGTATGGTTAGAATTTGTGGTACACCCTGACACATTTTTAATTTCTTCAAGTTTTCCATATCTGAGTAGTTGAAATTTCTCCTCGTTGAATTTCATATTGTTTTGAATGGCCCATTCGAAGATTTGGTTGATGTCCGCTTGGAGTCTCGCGGTGTCTTCGATGGAGGTCACTGTCATGGTGATCCGGGTGTCATCCGCAAAGGAAGACACGGAGCTATGACTTACATCTGTTTATGTCAGAAATGAGGATGAGGAATATAATGGGAGCGAGTAAAGTGCCTTGTGGAACACAGCTTTTTACCGTGGCTGCCTGGGACTTTACTCTGTTTACTATTGCTCTTTGTGTTCTGTTTGTCAGGAAGCTGTAGACCCATCTACGAACTTCTCCCGTTTTTCCTTTATCCTGCATTTTGTGTGCTTTTACACCATGGTCACACTTGTCGAAAGCTTTTGCAAAGTCTGTGTATACTACATCTGTATTTTGTTTATGCTCTAGAGCATCCAGGACCTTGTCATAGTGGTCCAGTAGCTGGGACAGGCAGGAGCGACCTGCTCTAAACCCGTGTTGTCCTGGGTTGTGCAATTGATGGGTGTCTAGGTGGTTGGCTGTCTTGCTTCTTAGAACCTTCTCAAAGATTTTTATGATATGGGATGTTAGTGCTATCGGTCTGTAGTTCTTTGCAATTGCTTTGCTGCCACCTTTTTGGAGTGAGGCTATGTCTGTTGTTTTTAGTGTGTGTGGGATGACGCCTGTATCCATGCTCCCTCTCCATAAAATGCTGAAGGCACGCGATAGGGGTTTCTTGCAATTCTTGATGAACAGGGAGTTCCACAATTCCTTTGTCCCTAATTTTTGAGTATCTATACCTGGCTTCCCCAATGAGCATGTTGTTGGAGTCATTATATGAGCCAAGAGCCTTCAATGATGACATAGAATCAGTAATGATGATAGAGTCAAGCTCAGTGTCATAGGTTAGCTTTAGCGCCATTAGGATTGCAAACAATTCAGTTTGCAGTGTAGACGCCCAGTTGTTAATTCTTATGCCTAACTCAACAAATTTATTATCGTTTTTAACTAGGGAGGTGGCAACAAGAGCAGATGCAGCCCTGCCAGAAGACTCCTGTTTAGATCCATCAGTGTATATAACTTGTGATAACTTATTACTACCAGCTAGGCGAAAAATTTCTTCTTGAGCAGTTGCTCTAACAAGAGATTTAAGGAAGGGATTACTAGCAATGAGCTTCTTGGGAGGGACTTGTAGGTATGTGATATTAAATGAACACATCTTCCATGGAGGAGTGAAATGCTCTTGTTGCCTACAGTGATACAGTTCATGCAGGTTATAAAACTTAATGCAATTGCACGTTTTCACAATCCATTTAGATCTGTGTGTATTTACCTCTAGACACTTGGTAAGATTCACTGTGACAGTGTCTGGTTCGTTTCTCAACATTTTAATACCGAGTACAGTGTTAATTTCAACAATCCTATCACTGATTCTAGAATCTAAAAATCACGAGTCCGGGCCTGGGGCAGAGTGCATGGGCAAGTCATTAATCGCCTCTTCAAAGTCTTGTGGATTTAGAATAATATCCGAGAGTTTTGGGATGACCAAATTTTGTGTTTCGTTCATAAAGAATTCATTTGGATTGTCGACCCTTAGTCTGGGCAGCTGCTCGCTAAACACTGAGTCATATTGGGACTTTAGTATCTCACTCATTTCTTGGCTATCGTCCGTGTATGTCCCATCCCGCCTAAGCAGGAGCCCAATACTGGATGTTGTTTTTCCCTTAAATTTGGCATAAGAGAAGAAGTATTTTTTTTTTCAATTTCCTTTATGGCTTTTAGTTCTTCCTGTGATTCTTGTCGCCTATAAGATTCCTTCAGCTTAAGTTTGATATTTGCAATTTCATTGACTAGTGCCTCCTTTCGTATTTCAGATATATTGACCCCACTCAGCAGGTCTGTGACTCTTCACCTTCGTTTGTATAGGGAACGTCTCTCTCTTTCTAGTTTACATCTTCTCTTTCTTTTTCTTAATGGATTGTGTCTTGAGCAGATCTCAAGAACCACATAATTTTTTCAAGGCAAATGTTCGGATCCATGTTGTTTAGGATATCTTCCCAGCCTGTCTCATTTAGGACATGGTTTACTTGATCCCATTGTATGTTTTTGTTATTGAAATTGAATTTCGTGAAGAGACATTCATGACTGCTCACAATTTGCTGGTCCGGAGCCCTGTGCATACATGTCTGTACGTCTATTATGTTGTGATCTGAGTGAATTGTCTTTGCTACAGTTATTACCTGGAGTTTACCTGGAGAGAGTTTCGGGGGTCAACGCCCCCGCGGCCCGGTCTGTGACCAGGCCTCCTGGTGGATCAGCGCCTGATCAACCAGGCTGTTGCTGCTGGCTGCACGCAAACCAACGTACGAGCCACAGCCCGGCTGATCAGGAACTGACTTTAGGTGCTTGTCCAGTGCCAGCTTGAAGACTGCCAGGGGTCTGTTGGTAATCCCCCTTATGTGTGCTGGGAGGCAGTTGAACAGTCTCGGGCCCCTGACACTTATTGTATGGTCTCTTAACGTGCTAGTGACACCCCTGCTTTTCATTGGGGGATGGTGCATCGTCTGCCAAGTCTTTTGCTTTCGTAGTGAGTGATTTTCGTGTGCAAGTTCGGTACTAGTCCCTCTAGGATTTTCCAGGTGTATATAATCATGTATCTCTCCCTCCTGCGTTCCAGGGAATACAGGTTTAGAAACCTCAAGCGCTCCCAGTAATTGAGGTGTTTTATCTCCGTTATGCGCGCCGTGAAAGTTCTCTGTACATTTTCTAGGTCGGCAATTTCACCTGCCTTGAAAGGTGCTGTTAGAGTGCAGCAATATTCCAGCCTAGATAGAACAAGTGACCTGAAGAGTGTCATCATGGGCTTGGCCTCCCTAGTTTTGAAGGTTCTCATTATCCATCCTGTCATTTTTCTAGCAGATGCGATTGATACAATGTTATGGTCCTTGAAGGTGAGATCCTCCGACATAATCACTCCCAGGTCTTTGACGTTGGTGTTTCGCTCTATTTCGTGGCCAGAATTTGTTTTGTACTCTGATGAAGATTTAATTTCCTCATGTTTACCATATCTGAGTAATTGAAATTTCTCATCGTTGAACTTCATATTGTTTTCTGCAGCCCACTGAAAGATTTGGTTGATGTCCGCCTGGAGCCTTGCAGTGTCTGCAATGGAAGACACTGTCATGCAGATTCGGGTGTCATCTGCAAAGGAAGACACGGTGCTGTGGCTGACATCCTTGTCTATGTCGGATATGAGGATGAGGAACAAGATGGGAGCTAGTACTGTGCCTTGTGGAACAGAGCTTTTCACCGTAGCTGCCTCGGACTTTACTCTGTTGACGACTACTCTCTGTGTTCTGTTAGTGAGGAAATTATAGATCCATCGACCGACTTTTCCTGTTATTCCTTTAGCGCGCATTTTGTGCGCTATTACGCCATGGTCACACTTGTCGAAGGCTTTTGCAAAGTCTGTATATATTACATCTGCATTCTTTTTGTCTTCTAGTGCATTTAGGACCTTGTCGTAGTGATCCAGTAGCTGAGACAGACAGGAGCGACCTGTTCTAAACCCATGTTGCCCTGGGTTGTGTAACTGATGGGTATCACACCATCATTGTTAGTGAAGATGAGGTCCAGCTTTTCTAGTCTTGTAGGCTCTACTATTTGTTGGTTTAAGGTGAATTTGTTGCAGAGATTTAATAGTTCGTGTGTGTGTGTGAATTTTCATCTGAGCTGCCTCCCGCGGTGATCTCAGGTTGAAATCTCCTAGTAGTAAGATTTTTGGGGCAGGAGTTGGGAGATTTTCCAGACAGTGATCAATTTTCTCAAGCTGCTCCTGGAATTGCTGGGAAGTTGCATCTGGAGGCTTGTATACTACCACAATGACAAGGTTTTGATTTTCGATCTTTACCGCCAAAACTTCAACTACATCATTTGAGGTGTTTAGTAGTTCTGCGCAAATGAGCGACTCTGTGACATACAGGCCAACTCCCTCTTGTTGCCTGTTTAGTCTGTCGCATCGGAATAGGTTATAACCTGGGATCCATATTTCGTTGTCATAATGATCCTTTATGTGGGTCTCTGTGAATGCTGCAAACATTGCATTTGACTCCGTGAGCAGTCCCTTGATGTAAGGAATTTTGTTGTTTTTTGATGGCTTTAGACCCTGTATGTTTGCAAAGACAAATGTCGTATTGGTGGAATTTAGGGGGGTTTTATTTGCTGACTCTAGTATCTGTTGTTCTGGGGTAGAGACCAGTATCCGTGCCTCTGCTCCAGAAGTGTTTTCAGGTGGTGTAGGATTATTATCATTTCTTGCCAGCCTTTTTACCTTCCTGGCCCTAAAAATTCTCTGTCCCTGGAAAGGTTGTGGCTTCTCTCTTTTGTTTCCCATAGTTTGGCTGGTCTGTGTCTTCTAGTCTCCTTTAGATGATGGGAAGCTGCACTCTCCTGTTGTCATGTGAGTGCGGCATTTTTTGGGATGGTCAAAGGTGCATGTCCCACCTGTTTTACCAGATATACCGTGTCTGCAGATACCCAAGGCATAGTATTTACATAGATTGTACTTCTGTTTGCTAGGATTTATTGTAGCTGCATTCACTGCTGATGCATTTATTTTTCCTCTTTTCTTAATATTTTTTACCCCTGTATGGACATCAGTGCTTCCATCTCCAGCAGTATCTCTATTTTGAACCTCTTTGGACTGAATAACGTTGTCTTCAGTGTCCTCCAGGACAAGGCTAGTACCCTCAGCACTGTCCTCCAAGACATCACTAGTACCACAGGATGGGTATGGGGTGCATAATAAACATATTAAACTAAACTAGCACCCTCAGGAGCACTGTCCAAGACAGCCCCGTCCCTAACACCCATCTTTTTTTCCCAGCTGTCATACCATGCTGACATGTCTTTCAAGAAGGATGTTTTATTGGTGTTCTTGTCTTTTAATATAGATGTCATTTCCTCATTCAGGTGTATCTCGTTTGGGCAGACCCAAAAACATCTCTCTGAGTTTACGTCAAGTGTGGTCACTGGTTTAAAATCCCTGCATATACTATGGGACCATTGACCACGGAGATGGCAAGCAATCTAGGCATGTCTTTGTCCCTTACCCTTACTGCAGACTACACAGATTTTCATGGTGGTGGTCATCTTACATACTGTACAACTCTCCTAGCTAGCTAGCCTATAATTCCCCTAAGTATTTAATTTTTTTGTAACAGTTCTTCCGATTTGGCTTTATTTCCAACAAACCGTTTGAATCCGCCCGAATCCAGCGAATCCGGAAGAATCCAGTTAGTGGATCACTAACTGGATTCACTTACACAACCCGTGTTGCCCTGGGTTATATAAGTGATGGGTATCTAGGTGGTTGGCGATCTTGCTTCTTAGAACCCTTTCAAAGATTTTTATGATGTAGAATGTTAGTGCTATCGGTCTGTAGTTCTTTGCGACTGCTTCACTGCCACCTTTGTAGAGTGGGGCTATGTCTGTTGTTTTTAGCGAGTATGGGATGACCCCTGTGTCAAAAGTCGTAGAGAAAGTTAGACAGAATGGAGAACAGAAGCAGCAGACAGGTACATATCGGAGGTCTTGAACAGCTGGCCAGCAGGCTAGGTCGCAGGAGAGGGCGTCAGGTAGGATCAACAGAAGGCAGCTTACTTGTAGGTGTTATTTATAATGATGAATAAGGTGGTAGGTTCATAGATGAGCCATTTTCAAACTTCTTGAAGCTACTTCTGGAGAGGTGGTACAATTGTGTTTTGTTTCCAAAGGTGAAACGGAGTGTTTGATGAGTTCAAGTACCTGAATTAATGAGAAGCGAAGTGGTGACTTACAAGCAAACTTGAGAGTCCCAGAACAGAGCACTTTGTACAGCTCCGTGCAGGTCATACTGTCCTCATTAGATGGAGACGTGTACAAGGTCAGGTTGTCCCATGTAGGCGTACTGGAGTGGGTGTCTTCAACCTCTCCTTCGGAAGGGGGTTCTGTAGGTGAGTCTTCATAGGTACTGGCAGGTCGTTGTGATTCGTCAGCACTGGTGAGATGTACTGGTAGATTGTCAACCACCACCTCCCGCCACGTGGGAGGTGGTGGCTGAGTCAGTAGAATCTTCTTTAGAAGCAGTTGGAGAAGTTTCAGGGACAGTTACTTAGGCAGACTAAGGAGACAAGTCTGCAGGTGCCATGAGGTTCAGTCTTGAGAATGTCGGCCGAAGGTGCTGAGTCTGGGAAACTGAAAGTCGGAAGAGATCGTTGATAGTAAAGTTAAATGTTTCAGGGTTTGCTGCATTTGCAAGTCGTGCATGCAGTACAGCACCTTGGAGGGAGCACCGTCAGGAAGTGGAGAGAGAGTTGCTGGCAGAAAATGTCTGTTGTGTAGCTTGTGGTGTTAGAATGAAGTTCAATGATAGCGCATTCGTCGGAGATTAAGAGGTGTTCTTCTCAATGTCTTCTTGAATTTTCTTTGACATGACTTCTTTCCTTAGTAGGCGCTTGGCTGCAAGGGTATGATGAGTACCCCTTTTTGCAGTTAAGGCTCGTTGCCTGGTAGGCAAAGCTCTTACTTCACATGCTGATCATCTGGGTTCGAGTCCCGACAATGGTGGAAACATTGGGCGTGTTTCCTTACATCTGTTGTCGATGTTCACCCATCAGTAAAATGAGTACCTGGGTGTTAGTCGATTGGTGTGGGTCGCACCCTGGAACAAAATTGACCTAATTTGGCCGAAATGTTGTGCACAACAAGGTGCTTTCTGTTTAGTAGTATGTCATTGATGTTAAGCTAGGCCTGTATACCTTGTACATGCACTTGTAGAAATAAAGATATTATTCTTATTCTTATATTGAAGTAATGGTGGTGGTGGTGGCGCAGGCTTTGAAGTCGTGTCCTTCTTTCCCACAATTGGAGCAGAATTTCTTCTCCTTGATGGGGCAGTTCTTTGTCGTGTGATTGTATGAGTAAGTTCCAACAGGGAGAGACGTGAGCGTAGCGTTCTGGTTCAATGTGGCGTGGGTGTATGTGGTAGCAGGAGATAGCTAGTCCATCAGAGAGAGCTTGGGTAGTCATGGTGATGTCAGCAAAGGTGATTTTGATCACTTAAAGAGGCATTAGGAGTTTTAGTGATGGTGTCTACCGAGGCCAAAGTGTTCTGCTCCTCTATAGAAGCCTTCAGGTCTCCAGTTGATAGGGACGTGACGATCTTATGAAGCCGTTTTACAAACAAAGAAAGTTTCGCCAGCAAGAATGGAGAGGGAAATATGTTGAATTGTCGGTCTGGTAGTGTCTTCATAGCAGAGTTGTCCATGAGTCTGGAGGCTTTAACATCGTCAGTACAAACGACAATGAAGGAGTCCTTCCATGTGCGCATCGCTGTAAATCTGACCTGCAAGCAGGTACTTACTGTGGTAGCAAGGGCTAGTTTGATGGAGTCATTTATAACTCCACTGGACGGTTTAATCTTTACACGATGCGATAGCATCATGAAAGAGTATTGGCTACGATTGTAGGTTAAAATTTCTCCTCCCCGACGGGGATCGAGGGAATACTTCTTGAGCAGTGAGTGAGTCTTGCCAGTGGCAGGTGTGGTGGCTGGTAGGTGCGCTGGGTACTGTGATCTTTCATGGGAAGGTTGAGTGATGATTTCATTATATTATTACCCACATTGGCTCATTGTAATAGTTTATACAGTGTTTGTTGTTCAGAGTTCTCACTCTTCCCTACTACTAAGTATTCGATCTTCACTGTTGTAAGTCTGAGAGAAGGTGGAGCTGGCGTCACCCCACACTAACATACTCTCACAAATCTTCTCATCATTTCTTTAATTGCTACTCTTGCAACATTGCACAGCTTCTGCTGACGCACCGAGAAGTGTGAAAGTACTTGAGCTGAAGATTCCCCCCCCCCGTGGCTTGTCTTGCATTGTTAAGATCGCCTGTCTGCGATTGTTTGCATATATACATAGTGCCTGGTGAAGGTATGTACTGTTTTCCTCACTGACTGGTATTGTGAGTGTTGATGTATTACAACAACTTAGTACCGCAGGTCTGCAACACAATACTTGCTCGTCCTCAGGAAAACTTACCTTCAGATTACAATCAACAATTTTTTTTATACAATATGCCAATAATATATTTAGTTCAGTTATTGATTTGTATGTAAAAAACTATCTTAAGTTTTTAACTAATCAGTAAAAAGATTAAAATTGTTACATTTGTGAGAAAATTTAAATCCTGGCCAAATCTTCTGCTGTATTTCTTTTTTGTCTTGTTGTAATTTAACATATTTTTTTTTCAGGATGACTCGTAAAATGTATCACATTGTACAAAGAATCTTATAAATACAAAAAAAAAAAAAAATAATCAACATTGTGAAATTTATTATCAGTGGATTTGCTATTGCTTTTATGTTTTATATTTAACAAAGAAATTAAAAGGTCTGCATAAAAGAGGAAAATAAATGACATATATCCATTACCAAGTCCCAGTCATAAGTGGATGGGCTTCTTATCTTTATATATATCCAGGTCTCCTCACTCAGTCCATCTGCAACCTTCCACATCTTCCTTCCTTCCCTCTCCTTACCTGACCTCTGGTCAAGGAAGTGAAGTATGACACGTAAAAATATCAGAATAATACAAGTGCACTTACACTATTATTTAAGTTTAAAGTTTGTAATATTGTGCCATGATTGGTCCTGGTCAAGTGACCTCTGGGTATTATTGTGACCCACACTGCTCTCTCCACTGCTACAACTTTTCATTTAAGGTCAATCAACACCTTTATCGATATATCCTGGCTAACACACCTGGAGTTTACCTGGAGTTTACCTAGCTAGGACTTAGTTTCTGAAGAAGGCATTTGCTGAAAGATCTTGAGTTTACTTATCCCCTTTTCCCTCTGTGACTTTTTGATATAAATAATGGAAGAACAGAGTACAAGGTGTGATCACTTACTGGCACCGTGCGGGAGGAGTCTTGGAGTTTGGCAATATGAATATTACCATTGACATCAATAGAGCCGGGAGGGTCAATGGGAACTTCTGAAGCTTTCTCACAGTCGAGGTAAAGTGCCACTCTGTCACGGAACACACCGAAGTGAAGTTTGTGCCATTCAGAGTCGAAGGCAGCCTGTGGGAGGGACCAAACTGTACTCTCACTCTCAAACTTAATTACCTCAGTAAAAATATTTTTGTCTCTCGTTAGCTTAACTTTATTACCCATTACCATGGCAACGTCAGCATAAGTTACCCATTACCATGGCAACATCAGTACAACTTACCCATTACCATGGCAACGTCAGTACAACTTACCCATTACCATGGCAACGTCAGCATAAGTTACCCATTACCACGGCAACATCAGTACAACTTACCCATTACCATGGCAACGTCAGTACAACTTACCCATTACCATGGCAACGTCAGCATAAGTTACCCATTACCATGGCAACATCAGTACAACTTACCCATTACCATGGCAACGTCAGTACAACTTACCCATTACCATGGCAACGTCAGTACAACTTACCCATTACCATGGCAACGTCAGTACAACTTACCCATTACCATGGCAACGTCAGTACAACTTACCCATTACCATGGCAACGTCAGTATAAGTTACCCATTACCATGGCAACGTCAGTACAAGTTACCCATTACCGTGGCAACGTCAGTACAACTTACCCATTACCGTGGCAACATCAGTATAAGTTACCCATTATCATGGCAACGTCAGTACAAGTTACCCATTACCATGACAACGTCAGTACAAGTTACCCATTACCATGGCAACGTCAGTACAAGTTACCCATTACCATGGCAACGTCAGTACAACTTACCCATTACCATGGCAACATCAGTATAAGTTACCCATTATCATGGCAGCGTCAGTACAAGTTACCCATTACCGTGGCAACGTCAGTACAACTTATCCATTACCATGGCAACGTCAGTATAAGTTACCCATTACCATGGCAACGTCAGTACAAGTTACCCATTACCATGACAACGTCAGTATAAGTTACCTATTACCATGGCAATGTCAGTATAAGTTACCCATTACCATGGCAACGTCAGTATAAGTTACCCATTACCATGGCAACGTCAGCATAAGTTACCCATTACCATGGCAACATCAGTATAAGCTACCCATTACCATGGCAACGTCAGTATAAGCTACCCATTACCATGGCAACGTCAGTATAAGTTACTCATTACCATGGCAACGTCAGTATAAGTTATCCATTACCATTGCAACGTCAGTATAAGTTGCCCATTACCATGGCAACGTCAGTATAAGCTACCCATTACCATGGCAACGTCAGTATAAGTTACCCATTACCATGGCAACGTCAGTATAAGCTACCCATTACCATGGCAACGTCAGTATAAATTACCCATTACCATGGCAACGTCAGTATAAGTTACCCATTACCATGACAACGTCAGTATAAGCTACCCATTACCATGGCAACGTCAGTATAAGTTACCCATTACCATGGCAACGTCAGTATAAGCTACCCATTACCATGGCAACGTCAGTATAAGCTACCCATTACCATGGCAACGTCAGTATAAGCTACCCATTACCATGGCAACGTCAGTATAAGCTACCCATTACCATGGCAACGTCAGTATAAGTTACCCATTACCAAGGCAACGTCAGTATAAGTTACCCATTACCATGGCAACGTCAGTATAAGCTACCCATTACCATGGCAACGTCAGTATAAGTTACCCATTACCATGGCAACGTCAGTATAAGTTACCCATTACCATGGCAACGTCAGTATAAGTTACCCATTACCATGGCAACGTCAGTATAAGCTACCCATTACCATGGCAACGTCAGTATAAGCTACCAATTACCATGGCAACGTCAGTATAAGTTACCCATTACCATGGCAACGTCAGTATAAGCTACCCATTACCATGGCAACGTCAGTATAAGCTACCCATTACCATGTCAACGTCAGTATAAGCTACCCATTACCATGGCAACGTCAGTATAAGTTACCCATTAGCATGGCAACGTCAATATAAGTTACCCATTACCATGGCAACGTCAGTATAAGTTACCCATTACCATGGCAACGTCAGTATAAGCTACCCATTACCATGGCAACGTCAGTATAAGTTACCCATTACCACGGCAACGTCAGTATAAGCTAACCAGTACCATGGCAACGTCAGTATAAGCTACCCATTACCATGGCAACGTCAGTATAAGTTACCCATTACCATGGCAACGTCAATATAAGTTACCCATTACCATGGCAACGTCAGTATAAGCTACCCATTACCATGGCAACGTCAATATAAGTTACCCATTACCACGGCAACGTCAGTATAAGCTACCCATTACCATGGGAACGTCAGTGTAAGTTACCCATTACCATGGCAACGTCAGTATAAGTTACCCATTACCACGGCAACGTCAGTATAAGCTACCCATTACCATGGAAACGTCAGTATAAGCTACCCATTACCATGGCAACGTCAGTATAAGCTACCCATTACCATGGCAACGTCAGTATAAGTTACACCAAAAATTATGGCATTACTCTGTAGACGCAAATTAGATGAGAACAAATTATTTAAATTATAAAGATAAAAAAGAGTATTATTAATGTAAACTGAAAAAAAAAAACAATGTAAATTAGAGATATAGACGTAGTTTAAACTGCTGAAGAAAAGTAAGTAATTATAAATATGTTTCACAGTCTTAAATTTAAAAACAAATATGTAAACCAAAACTGGTGCATTATTTGACCGCAGAAAATATGAATAACTATGTAACAACGACGGGGGTAGTTGAATGATAGCTCTAGGCCTTTTATGTTGCAATCAACACATCAGGAGCTTGCAATATTGCAGAAAAGACAACAGTCAAGCAAATTCGTTCAGGGGGAAAGAATTTTGCCTGAAAAATATATTTCCCTGAACGAATTTACTTTGATTTTTCTGCAGAATTGGAAGCTCCTGATAATGTGTTGATTGCAACACGAAAGGCCTAAAGCTATCTTCAACTCACCCGTCGTTGTTTTGCATTTGTATCATTTGTTTACTATTATTGCATAAATAACAATATTTAGGTGTAACAGTAGGTCGAGGTATACTCCGAGGAGTGTTTGTTAAAGTCTGATAAAAATGATATATGACAAGTGTTTAGAGTGATGAGTGTGATGTACACACCTGTGACTGCTCAAACTCTAGAATCTGCAGTGTGCCGTCGTACGACACTATGGAGAACTCCACATTGCGGGTGATAGAGTTGAGGGTCACTGCAAACTGTGGTTGATTCTCAAGGTCATTGATGCGGATGATGTCCCAGGGACCTCGTGGAGGTCGTCGTGCACGGTACGTACAGATGAGGGAGAATTCTTGAGGTAGTCCCAGGGGAAAGATATCACTGTAATAATATTTTAAGCTTATTAATTCATAATGACCCTTCAAGGCAGGTGCCTCGACCAAGATGAAAAATTTTTATTCAAAGAATTGGAGCTCCCCAACCATTTCTTGGATTATAGTCGATTACCTCTTATTCCCCAGCCACTTCCCCATGAATATAATACTTATGATGACCCAACAGATTGTGATTTCTGTCTTTTGATGTGACCCATGGGATGCTACCCACTACAGTCGACTAACACCTAAGTAGGTAAGTATGTACCGCTAGGGGAGGAAAGGTAGCAGCTGTGAGGAGACTAAAAACCAAAAAATATATATATTTACAGCAAGGTGAACAGGGATAAGATAAGATAAGATTTCGTTCGGATTTTTAACCCTGGAGGGTTAGCCACCCAGGATAACCCAAGAAAGTCAGTGCGTCATCGAGGACTGTCTAACTTATTTCCATTGGGGTCCTTAATCTTGTCCCCCAGGATGCGAATCACACCAGTCGACTAACACCCAGGTACCTATTTGCTGCTAGGTGAACAGGACAACAGGTGTAAGGAAACGTGTCGAAATGTTTCCACCCACCGGGAATCGAACCCGGGCCTTCCGTGTGTGAAGCGGGAGCTTTAGCCACCAGGCCACCGGGCCAGATAGCAGTTTGGTTTAATATGTTCATTATGCACAACATACCCATGCTGTGGGTGGTAGTCAAAATATTAGAGGTACACAATGGGTCCAGGAACTGGACCACAAAGTTATGATAGCTGAACTAGTTACAAAGGTAATGAACTATGTATATGTTTATATCTGGTCACAAATATTATGAGTTATTAATGCAAACATTAATTAGGTCGCACGTGTGCACACACATACCACACACGCAACACATACCACACACACACACACACACCCCACACACACACACAAACACACACACACACACACACACACAACACACACACACACATACACACACACACACACACACACATACCACACACACACACACACACACACACACACACACATACCACACACGCAACACATACCACACACACACACATACCACACACACACACACACCCCACACACACACACACACACACACACACATACCACACACACACACACACATACCACACACGCAACACACACCACACAAAACACACACACATACCACACACGCAACACATACCACACACACACAACAAAACCACACACACACACACACATACCACACACACACACACAATACCACACACACACACACACATACCACACACGCAACACACACACACACACACACACACATACCACACACGCAACACATACCACACACACACACACACACACACACATACCACACACGCAACACATACACACACCACACACACACACACACACACACACACACACACACACACATACCACACACGCAACACATACCACACACACACACATACCACACACACACACACACACACACACACACACACATACCAACCCCACACACACACACATACCACACACACACACACACAATACCACACACGCAACACACACACACACACACACATACCACACACGCAACACATACCACACACACCACACACACACACACACCACACACATACCACAACCAACGCAAACACATACCACACACACACACACACAACACACACACATCCCCACACCACGCAACACACATACCACACACACACACACACAACACACACACACATACCACACACACACACACACATACCACACACGCAACACACCACACACACACACATACCACACACCACATACCACACACTACACACACACAAAACACACACACACACACACATACCACACAACACATACCACACACGCAACACACACAACACACACACACAACACACACATACCACAACACACAACACACACACACATACCACACACACCACACACCCACACACACACACACACCACACAACCACACCACCACACACACATACAACACAACACACCCACACACACACACACACCACACACACACAACACATACAACACACACACACACCACACACACACACACACCACACATACTCACAACAACACACACACACATAACCACACACACAGCAAACCACACAACACAAACACATACACACACACACACACACACACACCACACACACAATTGCCAGACTCACACATACACCCCCCCCTCCCCCACCGACATCTCACTCCTTCACCTGATCCCTCCCCTCCCTCTTTCACCCTCCCCCTCCCCACCCCCTCTCCCTCCTTCCACCTCTCCCTCCTTCCCCCTCTCCCTCCTTCCCCCTCTCCCTCTCCCACTCACCCACTTGCTTCACTCTCCTTCCCACTCCCCCTCCCCACTACTCTCCCATATAGCCACAGTTCCTCCTCTACCTCCCCTCCCCCACACTCTGACATACACAATACTAACCTAACATACAGAATTACATAGGTTTCCCACTCTGAGGCAATCAGGATAAAACAAAAATGGGTTGCCAGAGAGCAACAAGAAAAACCAAGGGACAGGAGGAGGAAACTGCAAAGGAAGATTGGGCAGCAGAGCTCATAAAAAGGGAACATGAATGGGAAAAGAAACTAGAAGAACTTAGCATGAGAATGGAAGAGAGGATAGACATGGAAAGCAGGAAGTGGGAGGTGCAAGTCAAAGCAGCAGAGGCCAGGATACAGAGTTTAGAAGAGGAACTGAAAAATCTGAAACAGCCTAAAGAACTAAAGAACATTTTGGGATTGACAACAGAGACTGCTACCTCAGTCACAAATAAGGGGACTGTAGGGAAAGAAGGAGCAAAACTGCATGTAGAAGCTCAATCAGTGGAGACTGTAGTAAATGAAAGAGCTAAGATATATGTGGAGGCCCTAACAGACCACAGCAGAGTCCAGGGAAAGCCGAGAAGGGAAAATGACAGGCCACTGAGCCCAAGTACATTAGCTAGTGAAACTGAAGAAAGGAAAGCTGCAATGGAGGAAATCAAATTGAATGAGCGGATACACAGGGATATGCAGTGGGAGCATGAAAGGGCGAGGTCAGTCTTTGTGTATGGGCTCCAGGAAGTTGAAGGGGAAACATATGAAGCAAGAAAACAAGGGGAAAAAAAGCAATTAAAAACATCATGAAAGCAATAGGAGAAGACGACATGACCCAGCTGGAAAATTTTCGGAGAATAGGGGGGTTTGTAAAAAAAAAAGAACCCGGCCAGTGAAAGTGACCTTCAAGGCAGAATCGACTCGGAACAGGATCCTGCAGGAGAAAGCACGATTAAGGGACATGCCAGCATACAGGAAGGTGTATCTCGACCGCGACAGAACACAAGCAGAAAGGAAGAAACAGAGAGAGATGGTACAAAGGCGAAAGGAGGAAAGAGAGGGGATGGAGAAGACAGACAGGAGATCACAGACACAGGAAGATCAAATACAGCCTCCCTCACAACTTCCTATAGAAGCCTCTCAACCAGGTCAACCCCAGTGCAACCAAACACTCTAAACCAAAACACCCATGCCACATCCAATGCCCCCACCCACTGCATTACAAACTCCACCCCCACAGCAACACCCATTTTTCCCTTATCAGGTCTCCCACTTCCCCAACCCAATACACCTCCCAGACCAAAATCATAGAAAAGAAGTTGAAGGTGTGGTAAAACAAATGCAGATGGAATAACAAATAAGTATGAGGGTGGCACGAAAGAATCAAGGAGACATCCCCAGAATAATAGCACTCACAAAAACAAAAACTCACCAGAATAATAACAGATTCAATCTTTCCATCTGGAAAATCAAATCCTCAGGAAAGACAGAGGGGGGGAGAGGGGGAGGAGGAGTTGCACTGCTCATTAAAAACCAGGGGGGTTTGAGAAAATGGAAGGAATGGATGGCACGGTCAAAAGGGGAAACTACTTAGTAGGAACAATCCAGTCTAAAGGGGACTAAGGTGATAATTTGCAGTAATGTACAACCCACCACAGAACTGCAGGAGGCCAAGAAAAGGAATCGATGAGAGCAACAGAGCAATGGTCGCCACACTAGCGAGGTGGCCAGGAGAGCACACATGGGGGGAGCAAAGTTACTAGTTATGGGTGATTTCAATCACAAGGGATTGGGAAAACCTGGAGCCCCATGGGGGTCCCGAAACATGGAGAGCCAGATGATGGTGTGGTACTGGAAAACCTCATGCATCAACATGTTTAGGGGACACTACCAGAGAGAGAGGAGAGGATGAACCAGCAAGACTGGACCTTGTATTCACCTTGAGTAGTTCTGACATCGAGGATATCATGTATGAAAGGCCCCTGGGAGCTAGTGATCATGTGGTTCTGTGCTTGACTACATAGTTGAGCTCCAAGTGGAGAGAGCAGCAGGAATAGGGTGGGAAAACCAAAACTACAAAAGGGGGGGAATACTCAGGCTTGAGGAACTTCTTTCAGACATTCAGTGGGGGAGGGAATGACAGGAAAACCAGTACAAGAAATGATGGACTATGTGGCAACAAAATGCAAGGGGGCAGAGGAGAGGGTTTTTTCCCAAGGGAACAGAAATAATGGGAAGAAAAAGAATGAGTCCTTGGGTTTACCCCAAAAGGGGTAGGGAGGCAAAAACTAGGTGTACTAGAGAATGGAAAAAGGTACAGAAGACAGAGAACTCAGGGAAAAAAGGTTAGCCGAAGAGCCAGAAACGAATATGACAGATAAGAAGGGAGGCTCAGCGGCAATACGAAAATGACATAGCATCGAAAGTCAAGATGACCCCAAGCTGTTGTACAGCCACATCAGGAGGAAAAACAACCCGTCAAGGACCAGGTATCAGATGAGGAAGGGTGATGGGGAATTCACAAGAAACGACCGGGAGGTATGTCAGGAGCTCAACACAAGATTTAAAGAAGTATTTACAGTGGAAACCCGTAGGACTCCAGGAAATCAGAGCAGGGGGTGTGCACCCGCAAGTGCTGGATGAGGGTACATAAACCAAGGAGGAGGTGAGGAAGTGCCTATGCGAACTTGGAAAACCTCAAAGGCGGTGGGACCAGACAACATCTCTCCGTGGGGCCTTAAAGAGGGAGCAAAAGACATTGTGTGAGCCATTAACGAAGATCTTCAACACATCATTTGAAACTGGGCAACTCCCTGAGGTATGGAAGATGGCAAATGTTAGTCCAATTTTAAAAATGGAGACAGACATGAGGCACTAAACTACAGACCTGTATCATAACGTGTATAGTATGCAAGGTCATGGAGAAGATCATCAGGAGGAGAGTGGTGGAGCACCTGGAAAGAAACAAGTGTATAATTGACAACCAGCATGGTTTCAGGGGGGAAAATCCTGTGTCACAAAACCTATTAGAGTTTTATGACAAGGTGACAGAAGTAAGACAAGAGAGAGAGGGGTGGATCGACTGCATTTTTTGGACTGCAAGAAGGCCTTCGACACAGTTCCTCACAAGAGGTTACTGCAAAAGCTAGAGGATCAGGCACACAACAGGAAAGGCATGCAATGGATAAGGAATACCTTACAGGGAGGCAACAAGAGTCATGGTACGTGATGAGGTGTCAAAGTGGGGCCTGTGACAAGCGGGGTTCCACAGGGGTCAGTCCTAGGACTGTTTCTGTTTTTGGTATATGTGAATGACATACAGAAGGGATAGACTCAGAGTGGGCCTTGTTTGCGGACGATGTGAAGTTAATGAGAAGAATCAATCGGTGAGGATCAGGCAGGACTACAAAGAGACCTGGACAGGCTACAAGCCCGGTCCCGCAACTGGCTCCTTGAGTTTAACCCGCCAAATGCAAAGTCATGAAGATTGGGGAAGGGCAAAGAAGACCGCAGACACAATATAGTTTAGATGGCCAATGTTTGCAAACCTCACTCAAGGAACAAAGTTCTGGGGGTGAGTATAACACCAGACCCTATTCCTGAGGTTGCACATCAAATTTTTAACTGCTGCAGCATCACGGGCGCCTGGCAAACCTCACGGATAGCGCTTTACGTACCTCAGTTAAGGAGTCGTTCAAGACTCTGTATACCATTTACGTTCAGGCCCTTACTGGAGTATGCAGCACCAGTTTGGAATCCACACTAGTCAATCACGTCATGAAATTAGAGTAGTGCCAAAGGTTTGCAACATGACTAAGTCCCAGAGCGACGGGGATTTGTCCTACGAAGAAAGGTTGAGGGAAAAAAACGGCCTGATGACAATGGTGGCCTGGTCGGGTTAGGGAGACATGATAAGGGTCTATAAATTACTGCGCGAAAAAGCGAGGTGGACAAGACGGGTTGTTCCAGAGCATGGGGTACAGACCAAAAGAGGTCACAATTGGAAGATGAAGGACTCAGTGAATGAAAAGGATTGTTAGGAAGCATTTATTCAGTCATTAGAGTAGTCAGCCATGGATTAGCCTAGTATGTGAAGTAGTGGAGGCGGGGGAACCATAATAGTTTTAAGGCGGTATGATAAAAGCTCATGGAGCAGGGAGAGAGTGGACCTAGTAGCCAATCAGTGAAGAGGCGGGGACCCAGGACGTTTGTCTCCGTCCACTGCAACCACTATAGTTGAGTACACACCACACCACACACATCTCACACAACACGCTCACTCACTCACACTACAACTTCTCACACGCACAACATCATGCACACACAAGCACACAAACAATACAACACACATTGGAGTATGCGGCACCTGTTGGAACCCACACCTAGCAGCATGTTTAAAGAAAACTAGAGAAGTGCAAAGGTTGGCAACAAGGACTAGTCCCAGAGTTAAGAAGGTATGTCCTATGAGGAGAGGTTAAGGGAAATCATCCTTACGACACTGGAGGACAGGGAGAGATGGGGGGACATGATAACGACTTACAAATTACTGTGTGGAATTGACAAGGTGGACAAAGAATGGAATGTTCCAGTGAACTTGGACTCAGCAACAAGGGACACAGTTGGAAGCTGAAGACCCTAGATAAATGAATAATGGGATGTTAGGAAGTATTTCTTCAGCCACAGAGTAGTCAGGAAGTGGAATAGTTTGGGAAGCGATTAGTGGAGGCAGGATCCATACAATTGCTTCTAAGCAGAGGTACGATAAAGCTCATGGTTCAGGAGAGTGACCTTGTAGGGACCAGTGAAGAGGCGGGGCCAGGAGCTTGACTCACCCCCTGCAACTCAACTAGGTGAGTTAACACACACACACACACAACTCACACAGACCCGAAAAACTGTTGTATTGCCACTCAGGGGAAAGGACAACTGTCGAAGACCATTGATAAGACTGAGGACAGAAGGTGGAGAACTCACAATGATATGACAGTGAGGTAGTTATGTGAGGAGCTAATACAGGAGATTTAAGAAGTTTTTACAGTAGGACAGGAAGGGCTGTGGTAGACTGCACAGATTGGGAAATAAAAACATCTAGAGGGAAATATACCAAAAAGTTGTTGGAGACATACGAACAATGAGGAGGAGGCGCAGAAGCTGCTAAGGACCTTGATATCTCAAAGGCGATGGGACCGGAAAATCCCCCCATGTGTCTTAGAGAAGGAGCAGAGATGCTGTGGCGTGCCCCTAACCACAAACTCAACAATCCCTTGAAACTGGGAACTAATCGAGGAAATGGAAGACAGCTAATGTTGGTCCCCATACTTAAGAAAGGAAACAGAAATGAGGCACTAAACTACTACCTGTGTCTCTGACATGTATTGTGTGCAAAGTCATGGAGAAGATTATCAGGAGGAGGTTTTTTAAGAACACCGGGAAAATGGAACAAGATTATAAATGAAAACCAGCTTGGGTTCATGGAAGGCAAATCCTGTGTCACAAATCCTCCTGGAGTTTTATGACAAGGTAACAGAAGTAAGACGCGAGAGAGAGGGGTGGGTTGATTGCTTTTTCCCTAGACTGCGGGGAAGGCCTTTGACACAGTTCCCCAAAAGGGAGATTAGTGCAGAAGTGGAGGATCAGGCGCATAAAACAGGGAGGGCACTGCAATGGATCAGAGAATACCTGACAGGGAGGCAGAAACGTGTCATGGTACTGAAGAGGTATCACAGTGGGCGCCTGTGACGAGCAGGGTCCCCAGGAGTCAGTTCTAGGACCAGTGCTATTTTTGAATATGCGAACGACATGATGGAAGGAATAGACTCTGAAGTGTCCCTATTCGCAGATGATGTGAAGTTGATGAGAAGAATTAAATCGGATGAGGATTGACCAGGACTGCAAAGAGACCTGGACAGCCTGGACATGTGGTCCAGAAACTGGCTTCTCTAATTTAATCCTGCCAAATGCAAAGTCATGAAGATTGGGGAGGAGCAAAGAAGACCGCAGACAGAGTATAGGCTAGGTGGACAAAGACTATAGACCTCACTCAGGGAGAAAGACCTTGGGGTGACCATAACACCGAGCACGTCACCGGAGGCACACATCAACCAAATAACTGCTGCAGCATACGGGCGCCTGGCAAACCTGAGAATAGCGTTCCGATACCTTAACAAGGAATCATTCAAGACACTGTACACTGTGTATGTTAGGCCCATACTGGAGTATGCAGCACCAGTCTGGAACCCACACCTAGTCAAGCACGTCAAGAAGCTAGAGAAAGTACAAAGGTTTGCAACAAGGCTAGTCCCAGAGCTCAGGGGAATGCCGTACGAGGAAAGGTTGAGGGAAATCGGACTGACAACACTGGAAGACAGAAGGGTCAGGGGAGACATGATAACGACATACAAGATACTGCAGGGAATAGACAAGGTGGACAGATGTGGAGAAATTTTCTCCAGGAGGGGGGTATCAGCCCCCTTTAGCCCCTTTCAGCCCTTTCAGCCCTGAGGGGCCCAGCCCTCTCAGAAGGGGCAAGCGTCTTGTTTACTGCTACAGTGAGTAATTGATCGTAGATGCAGTACGAGTATGCGATGTGGTCAAGCAACCGCCGCTCCTTGCAGTCCAGTGTTGCAGAGTGTATTTTAATAAGAGACAGTACATCTCTTACCTTAGCAGGACAATTAAGGAAAATCCTGCTCCCACTTTATTACCATAGTAAAGATAGTGGACATTGTTGTCTATGCTTAAGACAGCAAGATTTAAACATTCTGCTTTGCTTCATCGAGGAAGTGGCAAGGAAGCAAAAGTACTAGGTCAGCTTTTCCTTTGTGCTGGGGGGCAGTGACGGCGTGGGGCGTTGTGGCGTCCAGATTACTTTTGCTCTACGGAGTGACACTGAGCCAGAATAACCCAAAAAAGAA
>NC_069451.1:17345134-17425777 GCF_026875155.1 Cherax quadricarinatus | reverse complement strand
TGGCTCCTTGGTTAAAAACCCCGCCAAATGCAAAGTCATGAAGTTGGGGAAGGGCAAAGAAGACGCGACACAATATAGTTTAGATGGCCCAAAGTTTGCAAACCTCACTCAAGGAAAAAGATTGGGGGTGAGTATAACACCGACCCTATTCCTGAGGTGCACATCAATCAGATAACTGCTGCAGCATACGGGCGCCTGGCAAACCTACGGATAGCGTTCCGATACCTCAGTAAGGAGTCGTTCAAGACTCTGTAAATACCATTTACGTCAGGCCCATACTGGAGTATGCAGCACCAGTTTGGAATCCACACCTAGTCAAGCACGTCAAGAAATTAGAGAAGTGCAAAGGTTTGCAACAAGACTAGTCCCAGAGCTACGGGGATTGTCCTACGAAGAAAGGTTGAGGGAAATCGGCTGATGACACTGGAGGCCAGGGGGTTAGGGAGACATGATAAGGACATATAAATACTGCGCGAAAAAGACGAGGTGGACAAGACGGGTGTTCCAGAGATGGGACACAGACACAAGAGGTCACAATTGGAAGTTGAAGACTCAGATGAATCAAAGGAATGTTAGGAAGCATTTCTTCAGTCATAGAGTAGTCAAGCCATGGAATAGCCTAGAAAGTGAAGTAGTGGAGGCGGGAACCATACATAGTTTTAAGGCGAGGTATGATAAAGCTCATGGAGCAGGGAGAGAGAGGACCTAGTAGCAATCAGTGAAGAGGCGGGGCCAGGAGCTATGACTCGACCCCTGCAACCACAAATAGGTGAGTACACACACACACACACACACACACACACACACACGCACACACACACACACACACACACTCACACACGCACACACATGCACACACACACGCACACAAACACATACACACACACATATTGGAGTATGCGGCACCAGTTTGGAACCCACACCTAGCCAAGCATGTAAAGAAACTAGAGAAAGTGCAAAGGTTTGCAACAAGACTAGTCCCAGAGTTAAGAGGTATGTCCTATGAGGAGAGGTTAAGGGAAATCAACCTGACGACACTGGAGGACAGGAGAGATAGGGGGGACATGATAACGACTTACAAAATACTGAGAGGAATTGACAAGGTGGACAAAGACAGGATGTTCCAGAGACTAGACTCAGCAACACGGGGACACAGTTGGAAGCTGAAGACACAGATGAATCAAAGGGATGTTAGGAAGTATTTCTTCAGCCACAGAGTAGTCAGGAAGTGGAATAGTTTGGGAAGCGATTAGTGGAGGCAGGATCCATACATAGCTTTAAGCAGAGGTACGATAAAGCTCATGGTTCAGGGAGAGTGACCTAGTAGCGACCAGTGAAGAGGCGGGGCCAGGAGCTTGGACTCGACCCCTGCAACCTCAACTAGGTGAGTACACACACACACACACACACACACACACAGACCCGAAACTGTTGTATAGCCACATCAGGAGAAAGACAACAGTCGAAGACCATGTGATCAGACTGAGGACAGAAGGTGGAGAACTCACAAGAAATGATCAGGAGGTATGTGAGGAGCTAAACAGGAGATTTAAGGAAGTTTTTACAGTAGAGACAGGAAGGGCTGTGGGAAGACAGCACAGAAGGGAACATCAAGAGGGAATATACCAACAAGTGTTGGATGACATACGAACAACTGAGGAGGAGGCGCAGAAGCTGCTAAGTGACCTTGATATCTCAAAGGCGATGGGACCGGACAACATCTCCCCCATGGGTCCTTAGAGAAGGAGCAGAGATGCTGTGCGTGCCCCTAACCACAATCTTCAACACATCCCTTGAAACTGGGCAACTACCTGAGAAATGGAAGACAGCAAATGTAGTCCCCATACTTAAGAAAGGAAACAGAAATGAGGCACTAAACTACATACCTGTGTCTCTGACATGTATTGTGTGCAAAGTCATGGAGAAGATTATCAGGAGGAGAGTGGTAGAACACCTGGAATGGAACAAGATTATAAATGAAAACCAGCATGGGTTCATGGAAGGCAAATCCTGTGTCACAAACCTCCTGGAGTTTTATGACAAGGTAACAGAAGTAAGACGCGAGAGAGAGAGGTGGGTTGATTGCGTTTTCCTAGACTGCAGGAAGGCCTTTGACACAGTTCCCCACAAGAGATTAGTGCAGAAGCTGGAGGATCAGGCGCATAAAACAAGGGAGGGCACTGCAATGGATCAGAGAATACCTGACAGGGAGGCAGCAACGTGTCATGGTACGTGAAGAGGTATCACAGTGGGCGCCTGTGACGAGCAGGGTCCCACAGGAGTCAGTTCTAGGACCAGTGCTATTTTTGATATATGCGAACGACATGATGGAAGGAATAGACTCTGAAGTGTCCCTATTCGCAGATGATGTGAAGTTGATGAGAAGAATTAAATCGGATGAGGATTGACCAGGACTGCAAAGAGACCTGGACAGCCTGGACATGTGGTCCAGAAACTGGCTTCTCTAATTTAATCCTGCCAAATGCAAAGTCATGAAGATTGGGGAGGAGCAAAGAAGACCGCAGACAGAGTATAGGCTAGGTGGACAAAGATCTATAGACCTCCACTCAGGGAGAAAGCCTTGGGGGGACATAACACCGAGCACGTCACCGGTGGCACACATCACCAATTATCGGCTGCAGCATACGGGCGCCTGGCTAACCTGAGAAAGGCGTTCCGATACCTTACTAGGAATCATTCATTGACATGTTCTCTGTGTATGTTGGCCACATATCTGGTGTTTGCAGCTCCAGTCTGGAAACCCACACCTAGTCACGCACGTAGAAGCTAGAGAAAGTACATAGGTTTGCAACAAGGCTAGATCCCAGAGTCCAGGGGGAATGCCGTTCGAGGATTGGTTGAGGGAATTCGGACTGACAAACACTGGAGACAGAAGGGTATGGGGAGTCATGATAAGACATTCAAGATTCTGCAGGAATAGACAAGGGGACAGATGTGGAGAACATTTTCTCCAGGAGGGGGCTATCAGCCCCCTTTAGCCCCTTTCAGCCTTTCAGCCCTGAGGGGCCCAGCCCTTCAGAAGGGGCAAGCAGTCTTGATTTACTGCTACAGTGAGTTAATTGATCGTAGATGCAGTTCGAGATATGCGAATGTGGTCAAAGCAACCGCCGCTCCTTGCAGTCCAGTGTTGCAGAGTGTATTTTATAAGAGAAAACTCCATGAAAAGTGGTCCCAAGAAAGCGGGATTCCAGTACATCTCTTACCTGTGCAGGCAATTAAGGAAAATCCTGCTCCCACTTTATTGACCTAGTAAAAGATACGTGGACATTGTTGTCTCTGCTTGAAGACAGCAGATTTAACATTCTGCTTTGCTTCATCGAGGGGAAATGGCATAGGAAGCAAATGTACTAGGTCAGCTTTTTTTTATCTTTGAGTGTGGGGGCAGTGGACGGCGAGGGGCGTTGTGGCGTCTTCAGATTATCTTTTGACTCTACTGAGAGTGACACTGAGGACAGAATAACCAACAAAGAATGTCTGTGCGTAGTGTGAACAAATGTGTCTCACAAATACACAATAAACACTTACAGAGAAGTGTGATTTCCGCTTCTTCAGTGTTTATTGTGTGAAAATTATTGATGAAACAGGGTAACGAGTGTTGGATCCAACAGATGTGTAGTGCGGACGTTCTCAAGGAACTCTATTCTTCAATCAACTCAACAGATTTTGGGCATATTTCGGGTTCAGATACATATTACCAAGGTAAGTGTTCTAACTCGTGATGTGCTACTATGGTCTGACACAGTTGAGTATAAAATCGTGTGTTAGGCACTTATCATAAACCCCGGTGATATGCGGACCTGTGAGTCCCTCACGTAAGTTTGTCAGTCATCGTGAATGAAATTTGCTGGACATAACACCCCCTAGGGGTTATTTATAATCTTACAAATTTATAACTCATTTACAGCACCTTTGAGAGTTGACTTCGACAGGTTCTCAGACCTCGTCTGCAGGGGCACTGTTGCAGGCGATGAGCTGTCCTTTCGAAGTTAAGTTTCCCTATATTTAAATAAACTTTATACCGTAGAGAGGGGTACGCGACATTTGCCTGACATTCTCAACATTTTGGTTATGCTCGATACCCGGGTTAGTGACTGGTCAGGGCACCACTGGGTCATATAAAATATGTTGTACTACAGTGTACAAATAACATACGAGCCAAGGGTCCTTCGAAAAAAAAATCTGTAAAACTAGTGTTTTTCAATATAATCAGTATAAATGAGTCCCTCCAGACTCAATCACAGAGAATGGGCAGCCAAAGAAAAACGGGCGCTCATCCCAGCGTTCACCAAGAAAACGGGAGCTGGGTGACTCACCCAAAAGGGGAAAACGGGGGATTGGCACCGGCATCCACTGCTCCAAATCTCGAAGAAGCGCTGACTAAGACAACAAACAACCCAACTGATGTTCAGGTTGGTCTGAGTGTATATCACATAGTGTTTATAGACAGAAAGTAAGAGGCAGATTGTGTTTAAAGTTTGTTTATACCATTTACCTGTTTTATTAAAGGAACTTTATATAGTGTAAGCTTTCAAATACTTATTAACAGTAAAATTTATGTATGTGTAAGTAATATTCACGTTGATTTTACGTTATACAGTGACATTTTTAGTGTTAGTGTATGAAGGGTATAACATCGTTATTTACGATTAATCATCGTGGTCAGGCTGAAACAGCAAACTCAGCTATAAACACCAGCCAAAATGTACTCGGTACCCTTCATGGTCATGGACCATGAGGTTAAGTTAGTTAGGTCAGTAGTGTCTGACTGATTATTGCTGACTTTAAGCTAACAAAACTCAGCTGTTTATAGCAGTCAGTGTTTTTTAAACACTCTTTTGTGGTGCTAGGTATATTTAATTTTACATTATAATGGCTTGTTTGAAAACTCAGTTTCAGTCTTTACAGCCTAAGTTTATACAATTAGAATATCCTATTTCAGTCTGTATAGGATTAAATCAAGATTAAAATACAGAGATTTGATGATCTTGTGGTCAATTTGAATACTAACTCAAACGTCTTGAAAATAACTAATTCAGAAATACACATTATGATAATAAATTTCTTGAATCAGATCCATCTGAGGACGAAATTAAAAATGTTTTGGATACTTGTAAGTTATCTTCAATTAGGTGAGACAGGAGTTCAGGCTATCTGCTGCAAAACTCTGTCACAGAGTCCTACTGTAACTAGTGGGTCAAACACCTGTTACACTGTAACAACAACAAGTGTCCCATTACCATGCTTACTACCTGGTCATTACCCATTTTCAAGGTCATAATTATGAAGATTCATTAGGGGTTCCAATCAATAGTAAATTCACTAACCTGAAATAGATGAGATGCTAACTTTATATTTCTTAAATGTCTTGTGAAAGGGAGTACCCTATGAACTGGATTAAGTCATTTCCGGGTGGTTAAGGTAATTTATCAATAGCCTTACGTGTCTTTGCAGGACAATTACTTTGATGCTGACAAAGACTGAGATTATGACATGCAGTCTTTATATCAGCTTATTCAAAGACCCCCTCACATATGAGTACTGTGGGCAGCCAGTCAGTTATACGAGAGTGAGCAAGAGAGGCAGGCCGGCTGTTTGGCGCTACCCACATTATCCGTAAAATACGTACTACCAGCCTACGTGAGTATTACTTTACCCTATCCACGTGTTCGAACCCCACATGATATACAAACAATAGTTTCATGCATGCAAGCAACGAGACAAGATGAAAAATCCACAAATCCCGTGGATAACAAACCTTCAACTCCAGTATAATCAAGAGTATACCTACTTTCACTAAAACACAGAATGGGAAATCCCATATAGGCATTTATCAAGCTGTGAATACAACAGACAGTAAACAACCTGTCACACTAATGTACTCCAATTTGTGTACTTTGTGATGGTACACATGGGCACAGTCTAGTAGTCAATTTTCATCAATGGGAGGCACGTAAACAAAACCGGTGTTATCAGCTGAAAAGGTGCATCAAGTGTTTAGGTGAACACAAGGAGTAAATGCCTCACTGAAGGAAGGGTGTTTTAATTGCATGGGTATGATAATTCTGGCATTATGCCCAAATACTTTTGCTGATCAGAAGACTTCCACAGAATCAGTAAGTCAAACAAGCAACAGCATTAAATGTGAGAGATTAAGTTTAAGCAACTGCTCTCCGATAGCTCGAGATGGTGAATTATCTAATAAATTTACAGACAAAACCTATGTGTAAAACTATTTGATCAAAGGCTCACAAAGGTCTCATAAGAAGAACAGTGTTACGAAATGGAATAAACAAACCTATGCCAAAATACAGTTAGATATAACTGGTTTTTTCACAGTTCTGGGCGTAAACAGAACATATTGACTAGCCAGAATCACTGTTGTCTAGGAAACAGGAAAAGCGGTAGATGCTGGGTAGTAGATGATTTGCCTAAGTCTGTGCAGATCAGATTAAAAGAAACAGTTGCAGCACTGAACGCAGACTAAGGTCAAGTTAGACTGTCCTGGACATACAGACGCCCCCCCCCCCCCCCCCCCCGACACTATTAGGTCCAATATGATTTAATCATGGAAGTGTTATTATCCTGTTTTGTGCAATATATAGTAAGTAAACATTGATGTTCCACTTAGCTGAAAACAGCAGGAGGCCACATGATATGAGGTCCCATTTCTCAAAGTGGGAAGAAGTGATTATTGATTCAGTGGAAATTGTACTAGTTACGAGAATAACCGCTGTCATGTACCACAGCAAAATTATCATTACTGGATTGAATGAATCGAAACAGTTAAGTTGTGGGATTTAGATGCGTATAGGATTGATGTAAATAAACCAAAGCCCACATGAGTTCTCAGACTTATAACCAATATTTGGACAACTGTCAAATATAAAGATGGACAGTTATTGGGTTAGTTACCATGTAAATTAAAGCCACCACATCTGCTAGCAATTACGCAGGGCTTTCGGACAAATGAAAGCACAAATACATGAGCTCAGGAAGATCAGAGTACTGATGTCTATGATAATATCATTACAAGAACTGTGGGACAATAAAATTCTAATGAGGAAATAGTCGAAGATCAGCTGAGACACAAGCTCATTACTCCGCTCCATGGAGTCAGAAAAGATCTGAAACCACTCACTAGGTTGTTTATAATTGCAGCGCACGTGCAAATAAATAGGTGCAAGTCTTAATGGACTGTCTGATGACCGGACTCTCAATAATGAAATGCTTGGAGGACGCGCTTATGAAATTGCACAAACCCATATGCTACACGGATGTTATTTCGAAAGCTTTCTTAAGAGTAGGACTACAAGAAATAGATAGAGATTATACTCGATTCCTTGTGGACCTGAAAATACACAGTCTCAAAGTCCTGTGAAAACTTATCGTTTCAATTCAGTATTATTTGGTGCAACATCCTCTCCATCTTACTAGAAGCTACTCTAAATACACAGTTGATGAAATGTAAAGTCCCTCAAAGAATTCTTAAAGAAAGTTATTCCTATGTGGGCAATCTTCAAGGTACTGTGAAATAATGAGGAGGATTTGAAATCTTTTATACAGAGAAGCTAACAAGGAGATGAAAGAAGCAAATTTGCCTCTAAGGGATGTGGAATACAAAGTCAAAGCAATTTAGGGAACTTATCAAAGATTCCTGAAACTGAAAATCCTGATTGCAACAATATGCAGGACTTAATTGAACACACAGGAAGATACTAGTCTCAAAAGGATAAAATAATAAAATATGTATGGACATCTTAAACGAGGTTATGTCAGAGGTATCAACTATGTTTTGATCCTCTAGGAGCTCGTCTCACAATTACCATAAAGGGTAAAATGCTTATGCATGAAGCTAGAAGCTCACAATTGGGATGGGATGAGAACTTAGCCTCTAGACATGTGTCAAGCATGGGCTGAAATATCCAAGGAGTTTAAACAACTTCATCAAATTAAATTTCAGACAAATAGGTCAAGAGGGATACAATTACACATTACTCTGTGTTTCTGTGAGCGTCAACCAGAGGTTATGGCGCTGTAGCTTACATGAGTAATACTGAGGAAGTACACTAATTACTTAAAGCCAGGGTAGCACCCTTGAAGGTCTAGATACAGCTACCACAATGGAACTGTCAGCACTCTATGTAGGTACAAAATTTAGCTGTTATCTCAACAAAGTACTTGATCATCTCACTATTGAGTAAAACCGTGATCTGGAGTGATAATGAAGCAGTTTCCAATGGGTTAAGAAATACTAAGAGTAAGTGGTCTATGTACAGAAACAATAGTAGCAGAAATAAAAGAGATTGCAGAGAGATTATACTCTTTCTCCACGTCTCTACCCAAGAGAATCCAGCTGACATGTCACGGGGTGTCCCACTCAAGAAATTTGTGGATATAAATTATGGCTCCACGGACCGAACTGGCTCTAAGGAAAAATACATGGCCTCAGCAAAAAAGCCTCACATTATGCCAGAAGAAAAACTGGTCTGCTTGATCACAGCTGAAATAAGTTGTTGTAAATACATGCAGACAACGAAATAAGTAATTGATGGATCTAAAGAATCATCTTTGGGGTAAACCTTAGGGAGTTACAGCTCTTGTCCATAAATTCATTAAAGGATAAAAACCTGATTATGAATGTCTGAACCATTAATATGGGTGAACTAATACAGAAAGATGTTTTCTCTACAAAATATAAAATTTCTAGAAAACAAGTAAATCCCAAAGAAACCTGTCATGATTAATTCTTTAGACTTTATCTCGACTCAGAAAGATTATAAGATGTAGGAAGTATTCATAATTTCTTCACTACCTAAAGGAAGCCATTCATCCATTATTGTCCCCCAAGAATCATTGGCTAACAAAATATATATAAACTGATTGTGCCAAAACGCCCACAGTAAACGTGTTAATACATGGTGGGATAGCTGACACACTTTCTCATATACGGCATCTACTGTATACCTCAAGGGTCGACAAAAGTGTGGAAAAACAAATAAAGGACTGTATTACTTGTCGTCACTACGATATGCGAGTATGTCAGTATCCGGTCACCTCCATATCCCTCTGAAAGAGTCTGTCAGTCACTCCCTTGAGGTGCAGGTGTTGATTACACGGGACCAATAATTTTTAACCAAATTCAGTGACAAAGTTCATAATCAAATATACGGAGTGCATCTGTTTGTTCACTTGTGCTACAACTAGAGCAGTAACATCTAGAAGACTTAGCCACTGACCTGTCTGCTGAATCCTCCCCCCTTATCAAAAATTTTTCAGAAGGTTTGCAGCCTGAAGGGCCTGTCCCTGGACTGATGATTCAGATAATGCAACGAACTTTGGTTGTGGTGCTGCTTATATAAGCAAAGATCTTTGATTAACCAGAAGTACAACAGTTGCTGAATCAACAACAGATGTCGTTGGAGTTACATTATCCTAAATCCCCATGGCACGGCGGATTTTATGAAAGAATGATCGGCATGTTAAAACGTTGTTTAAGGAGATTCTTATCATAGAGAAGAATAGACTTAGATGAATTCCGTACAGTTGTGACTGAAATAGAATATAGAGTCAACACACAGACCTCTAACCTTATGTTACTGTGATCTGGACAATTTAGAAGTGTTAAGTCCATCTCATTTACCCATGGCAAAAAGGCTCGAAACTGTTCCTCCATGAATGATTAAGAAATCACTAGGAGGATCCTTACTTATTTCGAACCTGAGCAACTCAGACGTAAATTCTAAACACCTTAAGATGTGATTGCAACGTTGGGAGAAAATTTGGCGGAGAAGAAGGACTACTCACCTCATTCATTGAGAGAACACGTCTAGTGGAGCTGGAGTTCATGAAAAATCATAAGTCCTTTATGACTCGGTGACATAGTGATTATTGACATTGATGGTCAACGGTCACCAATGGCACTGGATAAAAATTGTGACCATATATCCTGATGCAATGGAATCATCAAAATCAGTGATGTTTTAGGCAAAGGTGTTGTAGTGAATAAGCGGACATTAAATAAACTAGTCCATTAGAATTACTCAGTGTTTGATAAAACAAAATTAGTGAATTCTCCAGGAAACCTCACCAGACTAAACTGTTCAGAAAAGTCATGCAGCAGTGGGTGGCAAGTGAGAAAATAAAAGTAATGTTAAGTGCTGAATAGTTACTGCAGCGAACCTACGCCGCCCCCACAGTGTGGTGAAATTTTTTCAGTGAGGGGGTTCAAGCCCCCTTCAGCCCCTTTCATGCCCTGAGGGGCCCAGCCCTCTCAGAAGGGGCAAGCGTCTTGTTTACTGCTTACAGTGAGATAGATTAAGCATAAAGATAAGATTTCGTTAGGATTTTTAACCCCGGAGGGTTAGCCACCCAGAATAACCCAAAAAGTAAGTGAGTCATCGAGGACTGTCGAACTTTATTTCATTGGGGTCCCTAATCTGGTCCCCAGGAATGCGACAACACCAGTCGACTAACTCCCAGGTACCTATGTGCTGCTAGCGTGTACAGGGACAACAGGTGTAAGGAAACGTGTCGATGTTTCCTCCGCGGGATGAACCCGGGCCTCCGTGTGTGAACGCGGGTGCTTTAGGCACCAGGCCACGTAGATGCAGTACGAGTATGCGACATGGTTCAAGCAACCGCCAATCCTTGCAGCCCAGTGTTGCAGAGTGTGTTTTAATAAGAGACAGTAATCTCTTACCTAAGCAGGAAATTAAGGAAATCTTGCTCCCATTTTTACCCTAGTAAAGATTGTGGACATTGGTTGTCTATGCTTAAGACTGCAAGATTTTTAACATTCTGCTTGTTTTGCTTCATCGAGGAAGTGGGCAAGGAAAGCAAAAAGGGCTAGGGTCAGCTTTTGCTTTGTGCTTGGGGGGCAAGTGACGGCGTGGGGCATTGTGGCGTCTTCAAGATTACTTTTGACTCTTCTGATGGAGTGACACTGACGCAGGCTACCAACAAAGAACGATCTGTGCGTTAGTGTACAAAGTGTCTCACAAAACACTAATAAAACATTACGAGAAGTGTGATCAGCTTCTTCAGTGAGATTGTGTGATCTATTATTGATAACGTGGATACGTGTGTTGCGAATCCTAACAGAGTGTAGTGTGAATTCTTCAAGGAACACTTTTTCTTCATCAAATCAACGGATTTCTGGGGGCATAATTACGGGTCAGTTACATTTACCCAGGTAAGTGTTCTAACTCGAAGATGTGCTACTATTGACAGCGCAGGTGAGTATAATATCTGTGAGAGTTAGTAAAGTCATTTTCATAAACCCGGTGATATGCGGACCTTGGTCCTCACGTAAGTTTGTCAGCATCAGTGAATGAAATATGTGAACATAACACCCCCTGGGGGAATTTTTAACTACAAAATTATAACTCTTTTACAGCCCTTGAGAGATGACTTCGACAGCTTCTCAAGACCTCGTCTGCAGGGGCAGCTGTGCAGGCGATGAGCTGTCTTTTTTAAGTTAAGTTTCCCTATATTTAAACTTAGCTGGTAATCCCATTTCTCAACATCAGAGATAGGATATTCCAGAGAGGGGACACAGAAACAAGGGGTCACAACTGGAAGCTGAAGACTCAGACGAGTCACAGGGACGTTAGGAAGTATTTCTTCAGTCATAGAGTCGTCAGGAAGTGGAGTAGCCTAGCAAGTGAAGTAGTGGAGGCAGGAACCATACATAGTTTTAAGAAGAGGTATGACAAAGCTCAGGAAGCAGAGAGGGAGAGGATCCAGTAGCGATCAGTGAAGAGGCGGGGCCAGGAGCTAAGTATCGACCCCCTGCAACCACAATTAGCTGAGTACAATTAGGTGAGTAAACTGCAAACCTCACTCAAGGAAAAGGATCTTGGGGTGAGTATAACACCGAGCACATCTGAAGCGCACATCAACCAGATAACTGCCGCAGCATGTGGGTGCCTGGCAAACATAAGAATAGTGTTCCGATACCTCAGTATGGAATCGTTCAAGGCTCTATACATCGTGTACGTCAGACCCTTACTGGAGTATGCAGCACCAGTTTGGAACCCATAACTGGTCAAGCACGTCAAGAAATTAGAGAAAGTACAAAGATTTGCAACAAGGCTAGTTCCAGAGCTCAGGGGAATATACTACGAAGAAAGGTTAAGGAAAATCGCCCTGACGACACTGGAGATCCCCAGTTACATAGATTATGTTATATAATTCAGGTAAAGGATTACCTGGTACTCGACATAACAATCTGAGTATGTTGTGAGTACAATAATACCATCCTCCCCAGGCGACGTGGAGTTACCCTTAATTAGTGCTGCTTCGAGCTCAAAGTTAGTGAAACGAATGTTACAATCATCTTCCTCGCTGAGCATTAAAGAAATCAGTCTCTCCCTTGCGCCATATTTGTCCATTAATTTCGCTTGTGTGGTACTGGAAATATTGTCATAGCTGGATGTAGCAGCCCCAGCACTGACTCATTCAATCTATGTAAGGGATGAGGGTGCGCGATCTGCCCAGTTCTGTTACCCATAATTCTATTTATATCCCTCCATGCCCGGCTAAGTGGAGTGTGAGCATTGAGACCATTGACAAAGTTTTGTTGCAGCTGTTATAAGCTCCCTGGCAGCAGCAAGGGAAATTTGAAGGAGCTTCAGCATTTCAGGGGTTTTATATTTTCTAGGTTAGGCCTAGTCTGGGAGCAGCAAGTTCCAGCAGGTGTGAAGAAATGAAGATTTGCCTCTGTGCCTCGAACAACACAGGACTGGAACTCGGGTATTTTCACAATAGTTGCTTCTCATATGAATAGACCTATGTCAGGAAATTACTCGCGAACAGTAAATTAACATTAAGAACTGTGGCTAAAGTGAGGAAGTATATACCTGGTAGCTATCTGGAGGTTTGTGTCTGCCTTGAGGCGGTACGCTGTCTGCATGCGGTTGGAGCCTCTGACCCTCTTCACCCCAGGGTAACTCTGCTCCAACACATCCAGGCGGAACTTACGGATGAAGTCAAAAGCTTGAAGGTCATCCTCGCCAGGTCTGTAGTCGGCACACGGTCCGTTAAGTTCGTCGTAATTGTCGAATTCTGCAACACATGCAACGTGAGACAAAAAGTTAAAATACCGTAGATGCAGCAACACAGGACTAACCCACAAGTTGGAGATGGATTGTAGCTCAATCAGTCCACAATAGAATAGTCATGGGTTCGATTCCTGGGCCAGGAAAGCTGTGTGTATGGTACGAATGTTAGTTGACTACTGTGGAACCTACTAAACGGAAATGTAAAATGCAAATAATGAAACCAAGACATCAAGATTAAAACTTTTGCAGCTTATTAGAAAACTCACTACATTTTGATGAATAAAATATATAACTTTATATACTTAAATGAAGTTAGAGAGAGAGAGAGAGAGAGAGAGAGAGAGAGAGAGAGAGAGAGAGAGAGAGAGAGAGAGAGAGATGAGAGTTAACACTTACGTGCTTGTGTAAGTTGTGTAAAGAGAGCGAGTTGCAGCACCACCAGATGCACCACCACCACCACCGCTGCCTCGCCCACTGCACCACCGCCGCCTCTGTAATAAATTATGTCATTATTGTTATACACCGTGTTGAATTTTCAGCATATCCATCTATATGCGAAACCTACTGAGCGAGTCATAACTTGACCAACCTACTGAGTGAGTCATAACTTGACCAACCTACTGAGTGAGTCATAACTTGACCAACCTACTGACTGAGTCATAACTTGACCAACCTACTGAGTGAGTCATAACTTGACCAACCAACTGAGTGAGTCATAACTTGACCAACCTACTGAGTGAGTCATAACTTGACCAACCAACTGAGTGAGTCATAACTTGACCAACCAACTGAGTGAGTCATAACTTGACCAACCAACTGAGTGAGTCATAACTTGACCAACCTACTGAGTGAGTCATAACTTGACCAACCAACTGAGTGAGTCATAACTTGACCAACCTACTGAGTGAGTCATAACTTGACCAACCTACTGAGTGAATCATAACTTGACCAACCTACTGACTCAGTCATAACTTGACCAACCTACTGAGTGAATCATAACTTGACCAACCTACTGACTGAGTCATAACTTGACCAACCTACTGACTGAGTCATAACTTGACCAACCTACTGACTGAGTCATAACTTGACCAACCTACTGACTGAGTCATAACTTGACCAACCAACTGAGTGAGTCATAACTTGACCAACCTACTGAGTGAGTCATAACTTGACCAACCTACTGAGTGAGTCATAACTTGACCAACCTACTGACTGAGTCATAACTTGACCAACCTACTGACTGAGTCATAACTTGACCAACCTACTGACTCAGTCATAACTTGACCAACCTACTGAGTGAATCATAACTTGACCAACCTACTGACTGAGTCATAACTTGACCAACCTACTGACTGAGTCATAACTTGACCAACCTACTGACTGAGTCATAACTTGACCAACCTACTGACTGAGTCATAACTTGACCAACCTACTGACTGAGTCATAACTTGACCAACCTACTGAGCGAGTCATAAATTGACCAACCTACTGAGCGAGTCATAACTTGACCAACCTACTGAGCGAGTCATAACTTGACCAACCTACTGACTGAGTCATAACTTGACCAACCTACTGAGCGAGTCATAACTTGACCAACCTACTGAGCGAGTCATAACTTGACCAACCTACTGAGCGAGTCATAACTTGACCAACCTACTGAGTGAGTCATAACTTGACCAACCTACTGAGTGAGTCATAACTTGACCAACCTACTGAGCGAGTCATAACTTGACCAACCTACTGAGTGAGTCATAACTTGACCAACCTACTGAGCGAGTCATAACTTTACCAACCTACTGAGTGAGTCATAACTTGACCAACCTACTAAGTGAGTCATAACTTGACCAACCTACTGACTGAGTCATAACTTGACCAACCTACTGAGTGAGTCATAACTTGACCAACCTACTGACTGAGTCATAACTTGACCAACCTACTGACTGAGTCATAACTTGACCAACCTACTGACTGAGTCATAACTTGACCAACCTACTGACTGAGTCATAACTTGACCAACCTACTGACTGAGTCATAACTTGACCAACCTACTGGGGCGAGTCATAACTTGACCAACCTACTGAGCGAGTCATAACTTGACCAACCTACTGAGCGAGTCATAACTTGACCAACCTACTGACTGAGTCATAACTTGACCAACCTACTGAGCGAGTCATAACTTGACCAACCTACTGAGCGGTATAACTTGACCAACCTACTGAGCGAGTCATAACTTGACCAAACCTACTGAGTGAGTCATAACTTGACCAACCTACTGAGTGAGTCATAACTTGACCAACCTACTGAGCGAGTCATAACTTGACCAACCTACTGAGTGAGTCATAACTTGACCAACCTACTGAGCGAGTCATAACTTGACCAACCTACTGAGTGAGTCATAACTTGACCAACCTACTAAGTGAGTCATAACTTGACCAACCTACTGACTGAGTCATAACTTGACCAACCTACTGACTGAGTCATAGCTTGACCAACCTACTGAGTGAGTCATAACTTGACCAACCTACTGACTGAGTCATAACTTGACCAACCTACTGAGTGAGTCATAACTTGACCAACCTACTGACTGAGTCATAACTTGACCAACCTACTGAGCGAGTCATAACTTGACCAACCTACTGAGTGAGTCATAACTTGACCAACCTACTGAGTGAGTCATAACTTGACCAACCTACTGAGTGAGTCATAACTTGACCAACCTACTGACTGAGTCATAACTTGACCAACCTACTGAGTGAGTCATAACTTGACCAACCTACTAAGTGAGTCATAACTTGACCAACCTACTGAGTGAGGTCATAACTTGGGCCAACCTACTGAGTGAGTCATAACTTGACCAAACTACTGACTGAGTCATAACTTGACCAACCTACTGACTCAGTCATAACTTGACCAACCTTCTGAGTGAGTCATAACTTGACCAACCTACTAAGTGAGTCATAACTTGACCAACCTACTGAGTGAGGATCATAACATTGACACTGGCGGGTCCAGGAGCTTGATTCAAGGTGATGAACGTATATGTACTCTCTTGTCTTAACTCCATTATAATTGCCTGCCATTCCCCAGGCACTGTATGACTCACTGTTAGACAAGTACTGGACACATACCAGAGTATTAACAAGTACTGGACACAGACTCACAGTATTAACAAGTACTGGACACAGACTCACAGTATTAACAAGTACTGGACACATACCAGAGTATTAACAAGTACTGGACACAGACTCACAGTATTAACAAGTACTGGACACAGACTCACAGTATTAACAAGTACTGGACACAGACTCACAGTATTAACAAGTACTGGACACAGACTCACAGTATTAACAAGTACTGGACACAGACTCACAGTATTAACAAGTACTGGACACATACCAGAGTATTAACATGTACTGGACACAGACTCACAGTATTAACAAGTACTGGACACAGACTCACAGTATTAACAAGTACTGGACACAGACTCACAGTATTAACAAGTACTGGACACAGACTCACAGTATTAACAAGTACTGGACACAGACAATAGTATTAACAAGTACTGGACACAGACTCACGTACTGGACAAAGACTCACAGTATTAACAAGTACAGGACACAGACCACAGTATTAACAAGTACTGGACACAGACTCACAGTATTAACAAGTACTGGACACAGACCACAGTATTAACAAGTACTGGACACAGACTCACAGTATTAACAAGTACTGGACACAGACCACAGTATTAACAACACTGGACACAGACCACAGTATTAACAAGCACTGGACACAGACCACAGTATTAAACAATACAGGAACACAGACTCAAGTATTAACAGTACTGGACACAGACCACAGTATTAACAAGACTGGACACAGAGACACATATTAACAAGTACTGGACACAGACCACAGTATTAACAAGACTGGACACAGACCACAGTATTAACAAGCACTGGACACAGACCACAGTATTAACAAGCACTGGACACAGACCACAGTATTAACAAGACTGGACACAGACCCAAAAACCTGGGTAGCCACAGCCACTCAAGAGGGAGAGGTTTTTTAGTGCCAGGAAGGAAAAAAAACTGGCAGGAAATGGCAGAAATCGTACACCAAATCCAGTCATTCCTGGAGTGGAACCACAGTCGATGGCCTCCACTCCAAACCAACAGATACAGATACTAATGCCGGAAAAAAAATCCCCCCCCAGTACCAACAATACCACCAGTCCGATAACATTCTTCTTTGCAAATATACAGAGTCTAAAGCCAGCAACAAACAACAAAATACCTTTCATCCGTGGACTGCTTGCAGAGGCAAAGGCAAATGTTCGCGGCTTTCCCACTGAGACCCACATAAAGGATCACTTGGACAATGAAAATGGATCCCAGGTTACAACCTATACAGATGTGACAGAGTGAACAGGCAAAAGGGGGGGTTTTGGCTCAGTACAGTGCAGAGTCACTTGTTTGCACAGAACTGCTTAATGCCTCACATGATGTAGTGGAACGTTTTAGCAGTAAAGGCCGAGAACCAAAACCTTTCCATTGTGATAGTCGTATACAAGCTCCGGAGCAACATCCCAGCAATTCCAGGAACAGCTGTTAAAAATACCACTGTCAGGAAAACCTTCCAGCTTCCTGCACCCAACACTGCTCCTGGGGGATTTCAAACTTAAGCACCTAAAATGGAGGAATATAGCAAATAAATTGTTTGGCAGTAATAACGACACCAGGAGAGCAGCTCTGATGAAACTCACACTCACGCGAGCTTTTAAATCTCTGCAACAAATTCCATTTAAAACCAGCAAATAATAGAGCCTACTAACTGTAGAATACACTAGACCTCATCTTCAATAACAATGATGATCTGATAAGAAATATCCACCATATCAAAAACAATATACTCAGATCACAACATAATTGAGGTTTCAGTCATGTAATGGCGCGGAGACTCCAGACCGACATAATGAGATTAGTTCACGAGGGAGCATTCAACCAAATTCAACTTCAATAACAAAAACATAAAGTGGAACCAAGTAACCAAGTCCTAACCGATATAAGCTGGGAATATATACTAAGCAACACAAGAACCCCAACTTATGCCTAGAACAGATTAATCGTAGCACTCGAATGGTATGCCACATGGCTTATTCCTCTACGAAAAAGGAGGATAGATTTAAAACAGAAAGAGACATGCGCTCCCTGTAAACAGCGACGAAAAAGATAACAGAGCGGACTAAAAGAAGTCAATATATCTGAAATGGCTAGGAGAAGACAACTGGTCATAGAAATAGCGAGCAAGCATCGAACTTAAGCTAAAAAGAATCCTTTAGAGTCAGGAAACGCGGGAAGAACTACAAGCCATAAAGAAAATCGAAAGCAACCCAAAGATTTCTTCTCCTATGATGCCAACTCAAAATCGAGAACAAACGTCCATATTGGGCACCTACTTAAACAAGATGGGTCCTACACAGATGACAACAGGAAATGAGTGAGCTACACAGTCCCAATATGACTCGTTTTTTTAGCAAGCCCGCTAACCAGAACTGAAGAGTCGAAGATCAAAATGAATTTTTTATGAGGTGAGCCACAAAGATTTGATTAACACAAGCCTATCCGATGTATCCTGACGCCCAATGACTTCGAACAGGCGATACATGACATGCCCATGCACTCTGCCCCAGGGGCCGAGACCATGGAACCTGTGGGCATCAAGAACTGCAAGAAGCCCTATCACGAGCCTATTTCCATCCAATGGAGAGGGAGCGCAAGGACACGGGGGTCGTCCCACAGTTACTAAAACAATCAGACATAGCCCCACACCACAAGGGGGCAGTAAAGCAACAGCAAAGAACTACAGACCAATAGCAACTAACATCCCATATCATAAAAACCGTAATTTAATTAAAACGTTTTTTTGCAAAACCTTCGACAAGTGTGACCATGGCGAAAACGCACAAAATGCTGCAAAAGGGAATAACGGGAAAAGTCGGTCGAGGATCTAAAATTTTCCTCACTAACAAACACAGAGAGTATCGTCAACAGAGTAAAGTCCGAGGCAGCAGGGGTGAAAAGCTCTTTTCCACAAGGCACAGTACTCGCTCCATCTTGTTCCCATCCTATATCCGACATAGACAAGGTGTCACCACAGCCCGTGTCTTCCTTTGCGTTTAAAACCCGAATCTGCATGACAGGTCTTCCATTGCGACACTGCAAAGCTCCAGGCAGACATCAACCAAATTTTTTCAGTGGGCTGCAGAAAACAATAAATTTCAACGATGAAAATTTAAATTACTCAGATATGGTAAACATGGGGAAATTAAATTTTCATCAAGACAAAAAAATTCTGGCCAAAAAATAGGCGAAACCCCAAACGCCCAAAGACCGGGAGTGATCATGTCGGAGGATCTCACCTTCAAGGACCATAACATTGTATAATCGCATCTGCTAAAAAAATGACAGGATGGATAAAAAAACCTTTAAAAACTGGGGAGGCCAAGCCCTTTTGGGACACCTTAGGTCACTTGTTCTATCTAGGCGGGAAAATATTGCTGCCACAAACAGAAACCTTTAAAGGGCAGGTGAAATTGCCGACCTAAAAAATTTTACAGAGAACTTTTCACGGCGCGATAAAAAGGGGAAAAACACCTCAATTATTGGAGCGCTTGAGGTCCAAAAAACCCTTTTTCCCGGAAAGCAGGAGGGGGGATACATGATTATATACACCGGGAAAATCCTAGAGGGACTAGTACCGAACTTGCACCGAAAATCACCCCTACGAAAAACAAAAGACTTGCAGAAATGCACCATCCCCCAAGAAAAGCAGGGTGTCACAGCACGTTTAAAAGACCATACAAAAAGTGTCGGGGCCCGAGCGTTCAACGCCTCCCACACACATAAGGGGATTACCAACAACCCCTGGCAGTCTTCAAGCGGCATGGACAAGCCCAAAGCAGTTCCGGATCAGCCGGGGTGTGGCTCGTATGTTGGTTTGCGTGCAGCCAGAGCAACAGCCTGGTTGATCGGGGTCTGATCCACCAGGGGGCCTGGTTTTCAGACCGGGCCGGGGGGCGTTACCCCCGGAACTCTCTCCGGGGAAAACTCTTCCAGGTAAGACCACAGTTTTTAACAAGTACGGACACAGGCTCACAGTTTTAAACCAAGTACTGGACACAGACCCCACAACAGTTTTCCCTTTCCCAACACTGCAAGGCCCCAGGCGTACATAAACCCAAATCTTTCAGGGGGCCCTGCAGAAAACAATAAAAAGTTAAACGATGAGAAATTTCAATTACTCCCCATTTTGGTAAAAAACGGGGAAATTAAATCTTAAACAGAGTACAAAAAAAAATTCGGGGCCCACAAAATAGAGCGAAACACCAACGTCCAAAGACCGGGGGAGTGAAAATTGTGGGAGGATCTCCCTTCAAGGCCATAACTTTTGTTTCAATCGCATCTGCTAAAAAAAATGACGGGAAAAGGGAAAATAAAAACCTTAAAAATTTGGGGATGCCAAGCCCATGATACACTTTTTCAGGCCCACTTGTTCTATGTAGGCTGGAATTTGCTGCACACTAACAGCACCTTTTAAAGGGAGGGAAATTGCGACCAAAAAAATGTACGAGAACCTTCACGGCGCGGAAAAAAGGAGGTAAAACCCCCTCAATTTTCGGGGGCGCCCTTTGGGGTTTCCCGAAAAACCCAATATTTCCCCGGAACGCAGGCGGGGGAGATACATGGGTTATATACACCTGGGGAAATCCTGAGGGAAAGTACCGAACTTGCCCCAAAAAAAACACTCCCCTTTCCGGGAAAACAAAAAAAATTTGGAGACCCATGGGAACATCCCCCCAAAGAAAAACAGGGGGGTCACAGCACGTTAAAAGACAATACAAAATTTTCAGGGGGCCCGGGGATGTTCAACTGCCTCCCAGCATAATAAGGGGGATTACCAAAAAGACCCCTGGCAGTCTTTCAAGCTGGCCTGGAAAAAGCACCTAAAGTCGGTTTCCCGAAACCCGCCGGGTGGGGGCTCGTATGTTGGTTTTGCGGGGGCAGGGCCCGCAGCAAAAAGCCCGGGTTATCAGGGTCTGATCCAAACCCGAAGGGGGTCACAGGGGGGGGCCCGCGGGGGCCCTTGACCCCCCAAAAATCCCCTCCCGGCAAACTCCAGGGAAACATATTAAAAAATACTGGACATAGAAACCCCCAGTATTTAAAAAGTACTGGACACGACTCCCCGTATTAACAAGTAAATTTCAAAAATTTCTTAGTCTGTGTCCCCGCTTGTTAATACTGTGAGCCCAACAAGGGAATGGACACAGACCACAGTAATTTAAAAAGTACTGGACACAGAACCCCACAGTAAATTTTCAATAAATGGACCCCAGACACAAAATTAACAATTTCGGGGCACAGACCACAGTATTAAAAAAGTACTAGACACAGACGCAGTATTAACAAGCACTGGACACAGACCACAGTATTTTAAAAAAGTACGGGCAGCCCCCCCCCCCCCTTTTAAAAAGTTTCTGGGCCCCAGACTCACAGTATTAACAAGGGACTGGGGCACAGACAACAGTAAAACAAGTTTCTGGAAAACAGACTCCCCGTTTTTAAAAATATGGGCACAGACCACAGTATTAACAAGTTCGGTCACAGACTAAAAGTATTAACAAGTCTGGACACGGGCCCCACATATTAACAAGGGACGGGGACAGACTCACAGTATTTAAAGATACTGGACACAGACTCACATTTTTAACAAGTACTGGACACAGATCCAAAAAGTATTAACAAGAAATTTGGGCAAAGACTTTTAACCCAAAGTTAACAGGGACTGGGGCACCGACTCCATTTTTAACAAGTATGGAAACAGACTCACAGTATTAAAAAGTAGTTTGGGCACAGACTCACAGTAATTTAAAAAGTACTGGGCACAGGGGCCACAGATTTAAAAACACTGGACACAGACCCCCAGTATTAACAATACTGGAACAAGGGCCACCCTTATTAAAAAAGCCCGGGGGCACTGCCACAAATATTAACAAGCACTGGGAAAAAGACCACAGTATTAAAAAAGTACGGGCCCCACTCCAATATTAACAAGTGCTGGACCCCAATAACAGTAAATTTAAAATGTACTGGACACAGACTCACATATTAACAAGTACGGGGCACAGACACAAGTATTAACAAGTACTGACACAGACACACAGTATTAACAAGTACTGACACAGACTCACAGTATTAACAAGTACTGGACAAAGCGCTCACCGTATTAACAAGTACTGGACCCCCAACAGACCGACAGTATAACAAGTACTGGACACAGACGACAGTATTAACAAGTACGCACACAGACTCACAGTATTACACGTACTGGGACACAGAACCCTAATTATTTACAGTCCAGTGGCCCAGACTCACAGTATTAGTCAATGTTACTGGACACAAACTCACAGTATTACAAGTAATGGACACAGACTCAGATATTAACAATGCTTGACAAAGACTAACAGTATTAAACGGTACTGTGACACAGAATCACAGTATTAACAAGTACTGGAGCAAAGACTTCAATCAGTATTACACAATACTGGACACAGACTCACAGTAATAACAAGTACTGACAACAGAACCACAGTATTAACAAGTACGGACACAGACCACAATATTAACAAGTACTGGACACAGACCACCGTATTAACAATTACTGACAAGCACAATTAAACAAGTACTGGACCACAGGAACCACAGTATTAACAAGTCTGGCACATACCACAGAAATAACAAGTACTGGACAACAGACCACAGCATTAAAAAAGTCTGACACAGACTCACAGTATTAACAAGATACTGGACACAGACTCACAGTATTAACAAGTACTGGACACAGACTCACAGTATTAACAAGTACTAACACAGACCACAGTATTAACAAGCACAGGACACAGACTCACAGTATTTACAAGTACTGATCAGACTCAACATATTAAAAGTACTGGGCACAGAATCACAGTATTAAACAAGTACTGACACAGACTCACAGTATTAACAATTAACTGGACCAGACTCACAGTATTAACAAGACTGGACACAGACCACTGTATTAACAATACTGGACACAGCCTCACAGTATTAACAAGTACTGGACACAGACTCACAGTATTAACAAGTACTGGACACAGACTCACAGTATTAACAAGTACTGGACACAGACTCACAATATTAACAGGTACTGGACAACAGACTCACAGTATTAACACGACTACTGGACATACAGACCACAATGTTAACAGGTACTGGACACCGACCCCTGCCACATTATTAACAAGTACTGTGGACACGGGAGAGGCAGCGCACAGTATTAACAAGTAGTGGACACAGACTCACAGTATTAACAAGTACTGGACACAGACCACATTATTAACAAGCACTGGACACAGACCACAGTATTAACAAGTACTGGACACAGACCACATTATTAACAAGCACCGGACACTGACCACAGTATTAACAAGCACTGGACACAGACCACAGTATTAACAAGTACTGGACACACACTCAACAGTATAACAAGTCTGGACACAAATACAGTATTAAAATGTACTTGACACAGACCACAGTATTAACAAGTCTGGACACAGATCACAGTGATTAACTAAAGTACTGACACAGACACACAGTATTAACAGTACTGGACACAGACTCACAGTATTACACGTACGACAAAGACTCACAGTATTAAAAGTACTGGACACGACGAACAGACAAACAAGTACTGGACACTGACTCACAGTATTAACAATTACTGCACACAGACTCCACAGATTAGCAATTCCTGACACAGACCAATATTATTAACAATCCCTGGCACAGCTCACAGTATTAGAAGTACTGGACACAAACGCACAGTATTAACAATTACTGGACCCCAGACTCCAGTCACAAGTACTGGACAGAGACCACATATAACAAGTACTGAGCACAGACTCAAGTATTAACAAGTGCTGGACACAGACCTAAACAGTATTAAAATGTACGGACACAGACTCACAGTATTAACACACACCAAAGACCACAGTATTAACAAGTACTGGACACATGCCTCACAGTATTCCAAGTACTGGACACAGACCACAGTATTCACAAGTAACTGACACAGACCACAAATATAACAAGTACTGGACCAGACAACAGTATTAACACGTACTGACACAGGCTAACAGTATTAACAAGTACTGACACAGACCACAGTATTAACAGTACTGGACACACCACAAGTATTAACAAGTCCTGGACACAGACCACAGCATTAAAAATTACTGGACACAGTCTCACAGTATTAACAAGTACTGGACACAGACTTGCACATATAAACAAGTACTGGACACAGACTCACAGTATTAACAAGATACTAGACACAGACCACATTATTAACAAGCACTGACACAGACTCACAGATTAACAAGTACTGGACACAGACTCACAGAAATTAAAAAACCAAGTACTGGACACAGACTCACCAGTATTAACAAGTACTGACACAGACCACAGTAATAACAAGTACTGTACACAGACTCACAGTATTAACAAGTACTCGACAAGACATCATATTAACAAGTACTGACACAGACTCACAGTATTAAACAAGTACTAGACTCAGACTCACCATATAAAGGTACTGGACACAGACTACACACTATCAAAGTACTGTCAAAGACTCACAGTACTTAAACAAGTATTGGAACCAGACCACAGTATTAAGAAGTCTGGACTGGACACAGCCCACATATTAACAATACTGAACACAGCCCACAGTATTAACAATACTTGACACAGGCACATTATTAACAAGCACTGACACAGACCACATTATTAACAAGTACTGGTTCACGAGACTCACAGTAATAACAAGTACCTGACACAGACCCACATTATTAACAAGTACTCTGGACAAAGACCACAGTATTAACAAGTACTGGCACAAACGCACAGTCATTAACAAGTACTGACACAGACTAACAGTATAAAATGTACTGGCCACAGACTCCCAGTATTAACAGTTTCTGGACACAGACCATAGAATTAGCAAGTTCTGGCACAGACTCCATTATAAGATAAGATAAGATAATATTCGTTCGGATTTTTAACCCCCGGAAGGTTAGCCACCCAGGATAACCCAAGAAAGTCAGTGCGTCATCGAGGACTGTCTAACTATTTTCCATTGGGGTCCTTAATCTTGTCCCCTCAGGATGGAACCCACACACAACCAGTTGACTTGAACACCCAGGTACCTATTTGCTGCTAGGTGAACAGGACAACAGGTGTAAGGAAATGTGTCGAATGTTTCCACCCGCTGGGAATCGAACCTGGGCCCTCCGTGTGTGAAGCGGGAGCTTTAGCCACCAGGCACTGGACACAGACTAACAGTATTAAAATGTACTGGACAAAGACTCACAGTATTAACAAGTACTGGACACAGAGCAGAGTATTAACAAGTTCTGAACTCAGACTCATAATATTAACAAGTACTGGACACAGACTGACAGTATTAACAAGTACTGGACACAGACTCACAGTATTAACAAGTACTGGACACAGACCACAGTATTAACAAGTACTGGACACAGACTCACAGTATTAACAAGTACTGGACACAGACTCACAGTATTAGCAAGTACTGGACACAGACCACATTATTAACAAGTTCTGGACACAGACTCATAGTATTAGCAAGTACTGGACACAGACTCACAGTACTAACAAGTACTGGACATAGACTCACAGTGTTAACAAGTACTGGAGACAGACTCACAGTATTAACAAGTACTGGACACAGACTCACAGTGTTAACAAGTACTGTACACAGACCACAGTATTAACAAGTACTGGACACAGACTCACAGTATTAACAAGTATTAACACTAACATGTGTGGATACCCTGAATATTATATAAATCAACTGCAGAAATTCACACCAAAAGTTTCACAATTACCAACAATAGAAACTCGTAACTACCACCTTCCTACCCCGCTGCCACTGAAGTGATACTCCACAACACTCACGGATCGCCTACTATTGACCCGAAGCCACAGCCAATGGACAAGGGTCAGAGCAATAAAAGAAGATCCAGTAACCAGCTAAAGGAACCTCCAACATCAAAGGAGAGAGCAGTAAAATACACGAGGAAACTTGTGTTAACTGCCTAGCCAGGACACAACCCTCATCATTCACCGGGCACCCACCACAACACACACAGACCAACAACAAACATGGCCGCCGTCACATGACAAGATAACTCCTTCCCAGTATTTGATGGCCCACAGCGGGGCTAAAAGATCACACGACCCCAGAAATATCTAAACGATCGACCAAACTAACTCAAGAAATGCTGGAACTAAAGCTAAGCAAATGCAGATTACCTCAACAAGATTCACGCTTTAGAACATAAACTAGACACCTGGAACAACAAAGCAAAACCCACACACAGTCCCTAGCACACTATCAGACACTCTAAAAGACCAAGTCACCCTACTTACTACCAAACATTATGGAAGGAAAGAGCAAGAGTGGACCAACAAGCTAGCCAATGTCGTATCCAACTTCCCAGACCATAATGACCAACATCAGCTATCTGACGCTGTTTGTAGTTAACAGCAAACAACTCCCACCCACATCACACCAAGAGACCTGCATGAACCACCCTACAGCTTATCAAGGACACACCTTCGCCTTAACATACTTATGAGGACCTAAGGATTGCAAACTGATGGGCTAACCAAACGTAAAAAAACAGTGTCTGTAAAAATTCCAAACTAGCCTACCAAGAAACAATCCTACTACTACTAAAAACATCTATTTCATGAAAACTGACGTTACGTCAATGAGTGCCTTACCAAAACAAAGACAACACCTTCTTTATCGCTAAGAAAATTATGCAATGCCAAAAAATCCACCAGTGCTTTTGTGGAAGATGGAAAAATCGCAGTTATGAACCCAGCCCACTGAAGGATACTTCATCTCTACAGAACATGAACCTTAAAACATTCCTAAGTGAACTGGACTAGCAGAATCAGAGTAAAGTGCAGATAATACCCATAGTCACAGTTAGTGTTATATGTCATAAATTTTTGTGCCCCCCCAAAATTCAATACTACCAACACTTTGATTGGTCGTTGTTGTATTCACGACCATTCTACCTCAATAGTCCTTATTTCTGTTAATATCTACAGAATCTATCTCCTTTTTTTGCAACTTACCGCATCACTGTTTCCATCTTATTTTATTATAAACTAGCGCATAACTTGTTCCTCATAATTCTAACCTCACTTTCAAAAATCTCAATTGCCCATTTTATTCTTAAAATTAAAATCCCTATTATGCCCAATTTTGCTTAAACTATATTGATCAAACTTATTGGTAAACTTCTTTTATTAGACCATTTTATTCTTACTTTTTTAAACTAGTATTTTCACTACAACTTTTATATTATCCTTCCTATACCATCTTACTAGCATATTATAACCAAGTCATTGAGCATTTTTATTCTTATCTTTTTTTTTTTTTTTTTTTTTTTATTTTGCTACCTTAAACTTGTGTATTTTATCTTGTCAATTTAAATTTCTTAGTTATAATCAAATTCATGTAAACAACTTAAATAAGAAAACCTTAGTGCAATTACAATTGAGAGTCTTGGCCTTTTTTTAATAATTATTAGATTAAACTCATTCGTACTATAGCTCATTGTAGCCAATACACAGTCATACCAAATTCACTATATTAGACCATAGTTGCAATTACTATTTGATAGACTGGTGTATTTTTAATTGTATTTTTATATTATTAGATTAAACACAGTTTTACTATAGTCAATACCCACATTCATTATATTTAGACCATAGTGTAATTACTAGTGAGAGTCTGGTGCTATTTTTAATTTGTATTTTTATATTACTAGTTTATACCTAGTTGTACTTTAGTTCATTCCAGCACAACACATAGACAACATCAACTTCATTATGTGCAGTAGTGACTATACTCTATATGACCAAAATACTCTAGCTATATACTTATCCAAGCTTCCCACCACTACAGATATCAGTACTAGAACTCAACACATAACTCAGGATATAAATAACCATAATTTAAACCTAGAAGATGATTGATCACGTTGACCCTGATCTAAACCTCCATAATCTGACACACAATCAAAACCTATTGGAAAGTAACTGCCTTTATTACACAGCATCACAAGCCAGCACTATCCTAAACAATGCTAAAGTCTATCAGTACTTAACTACAACATCAGGTCCTTAAGCAAACACTATGATGACCTCCTGGCACTCCTTGAATCACTAAAGACACCCTTCTCCTGCATTATTCTTACTGAGACCTGGCTTAAGCAGGACACAATAGATATCTACCCTCTACCAGGATACACAGCAATTCACAACTGCAGACCAAACCAAGTTGGGGGGGTATTGCAATCTATTACTCTAACCAATTATCTTGTATTAGCACCATTTGCTTTAGTGATGAATATGGGGATACATTTTTGCTAATTTTACTGTAAAAAACCTTAAGACACCTATAACAATCGGTGCCATTTACCGGATACCTCACACAAACATCCCAAATTTCAGTGTGAAATTAAAGTCACTAATAACAAACAGACAAATGAATTAGCACCACCTTCTCTTAGCTGGAGACTTCAACATCAACCTTGGCTTACTAGATGATCAGCCTGTAACTGATTTCATCAACAATATGAACAACACACTTCTCATACCAACAATAACTAAACCAACCAGGCTCACAGAGACAAGTGCAACCATAATAGACCACATAGGACCAATATACTAGCCCCCCTTAAATCAGGGATAATCACAGATAGCACTACATACCACTACCCCACCTTCCTCCTGACAAACATTAGTAAACCACCACTTGAATACAACAAAGGGTCTCATTTAGACTCCATGATGAGGCCTCAATAAGGAAGTTCACAGCTGCCCTAGAGACTGTTGACTGGCCTACAGAATTCTCCAAAGGGCCAATGGAAATTGATGACTGGCCCAGATTTTTTTCTTAACAATTACTTAGACTATACAACAAACATTGTCCTATAAAAACAAAACAGATCACAAACAAAGGGCCCTTTTGGTTGCCCATGCAACCAGCACCATTCTGAAATCCATTGACAAGAAACACCAATATGAAAAGCAATAAGACAGGGCTTAATCACAAAGATATTCTTAAACACTATTCATCATTTTCTCACCAAAGTAGAAAGAAAGCCAAACAACTATACTACTCCAGTAGATTCACAACACTAAAAGGAGATATAAAAAAGACCTGGAAAACACTCTCTCAGATTTTGGGGGACCCCACAAACTGAAAAAACAAGAATATTGTCCTAACTAAACCTAATGAAACACCACTACATCCCACTGACACCAGCTAACAAAATAAACGACTTCTTCTCAATCATAGAATCTAATCTCGCCAATAAAATTTCCCAACATACCAATGCCATGCCAGGGACTACCTAGATGGGGAAATTTTCCCAAATTCCTTCTATCTTGGGACCAACTGAGGCCCTCGGAAGTCACCGAGATTATAAAGTCACTTAAAAATAACTCAGGGAATCTGTCTCATGTCCCACCATTACTGTACAAGCAAGCGGCCTATATCCTTTCGCATGCTATTTCATTACTTTTTTTAAAAAGTCACTAGAAACTAGCACCTTCCCGAAACTACTCAAGATGGCAAGGTTACACCAATACATAAGGTGGTGACCCTACAGACTTAAACAACTATAGGCCAATATCAAACTTACCATTGCTAAACCAAAATCTTTGAGAAACTCGTGCACAGGAGACTATATTCATTTATAACGGCACAAAACATACTCAACCCCTGCCAATTTGGATTCAGGAAAAATAAAAGCACTAATGATGCAATCATAAAAATGCTAGATCTGCTTTACACAGCATTGGAAAATAAGGAATATCCACTAGGAATTTTTATTGACCTAAGAAAAGCTTTTGACACAGTAGACCACGACATCCTACTCCACAAACTTGACCATTACGGTATAAGAGGCCATGCGCTTGCTTATTTCAAATCTATTATGTTTGGTAGCAGAGCAAGAGATGCACAAATTAACATTAAGATCGACAACACTCTAATTACCAGACATAATGAGGGCAAATTCCTAGGCCTATACCTTGACAACAACCTGAATTTCAGCACTCGTATCCAACACATAACCAAAAAAGTATCCAAAACGGTTGGGATATTCTCCAAGATCCGATACTATATGCCGCAAAATGCCCTTCTCACACTATACCACTCACTTATTTATCCATACCTCACCTATGCTATTTGTGTTTGGGGATCAACTGCAGCAACACACCTAAAGCCAATAATAACCCAACAAAAAGCTGCAGTAAGAATAATCACTAAATCCCATCCCTGGCAACACCCCCCCCCCACTCTTCATAGATCTAAACTTACTCCCTGTTCAGTACATCCACACTTACTACTGTGCAATCTACATCTACAGGACCTTAAACTCCAATATCAACCTTGACCTAAAATGCTTTCTTGATAGTTGTGACAGAACCCACAGGCATAACACCAGACACAAACATCTCTACGACATTCCCCGTGTCCGACTAAACCTTTACAAAAATTCAATGTATGTCAAAGGCCCTAAAATCTGGAACACTCTACCTGAGAACTCTAGAACTGCAGAAACATTCATCACCTTCAAAACTACCATTAGAAAACATCTTATCTCCTTGATACACCCCATCAACTAACTACACGAATACCACCTGGTGGTTCACACTTACACTCACTCACCCATTTGACCATAAACAGAAATATTAATCTGAATCTTAAAATAATGAATCCTATGATAATCCAATACTGAAACTATGTACTGTGCCAAAACAAAAGCATTCACATTGCTAAACTCACAAACTAGTATTTAGTCACTTAGCCATAATACAAACTTACCTCATAATTTGTAATATTTTAAAATAAAGAATTAAACTAAGTCTGCCCGAAATGCCTAGCCATGCTAGGTGTTCTAGTGGTACACTCTGTAATCATTATTTAACTACATGTAAACCACACAATAACCAAATTCTGTAAATTCAACATTGTAATCCTTTTAGAGAATAAACTTTGAATTTGAATTTGAATTTTAATTTACTGGACACAGACTCACAGTATTAACAAGTACTGGACACAGACCACAGTATTAACAAGTACTGGACACAGACCACAATATTAACAAGTACTGGACACAGACCACAGTATTAACAAGTACTGGACACAGGCTAACAGTATTAACAAGTACTGGACACAGACCACAGTATTAACAAGTACTGGACACAGACCACAGTATTAACAAGTACTGGACACAGACCACAGCATTAAAAAGTACTGGACACAGACTCACAGTATTAACAAGTACTGGACACAGACTCACAGTATTAACAAGTACTGGACACAGACTCACAGTATTAACAAGTACTAGACACAGACCACATTATTAACAAGCACTGGACACAGACTCACAGTATTAACAAGTACTGGACACAGACTCACAGTATTAACAAGTACTGGACACAGGGCTCACAGTATTAACAAGTACTGGACACAGACCACAGTATTAACAAGTACTGGACACAGACTCACAGTATTAACAAGTACTCGACACAGACTATCAGTATTAACAAGTACTGGACACAGACTCACAGTATTAACAAGTACTAGACTCAGACTCACAATATTAACAGGTACTGGACACAGACTCACACTATTCACAAGTACTGGTCACAGACTCACAGTATTAACAAGTACTGGATACAGACCACAGTATTAAGAAGTACTGGACACAGCCCACAGTATTAACAAGTACTGAACACAGCCCACAGTATTAACAAGTACTGGACACAGGCCACATTATTAACAAGCACTGGACACAGACCACATTATTAACAAGTACTGGTCACAGACTCACAGTATTAACAAGTACCTGACACAGACCACAGTATTAACAAGTACTGGACACAGACCACAGTATTAACAAGTACTGGGCACAAACTCACAGCATTAACAAGTACTGGACACAGACTAACAGTATTAAAATGTACTGGACACAGACTCACAGTATTAACAAGTTCTGGACACAGACCATAGTATTAGCAAGTTCTGGGCACAGACTCACAGTATTAAGATAAGATAAGATAAGATTTCGTTCGGATTTTTAACCCCGGAAGGTTAGCCACCCAGGATAACCCAAGAAAGTCAGTGCATCATCGAGGACTGTCTAACTTATTTCCATTGGGGTCCTTAATCTTGTCCCCCAGGATGCGACCCACACCAGTCGACTAACACCCAGGTACCTATTTGCTGCTAGGTGAACAGGACAACAGGTGTAAGGAAACGTGTCGAATGTTTCCACCCGCCGGGAATCGAACCTGGGCCCTCCGTGTGTGAAGCGGGAGCTTTAGCCACCAGGCACTGGACACAGACTAACAGTATTAAAATGTACTGGACAAAGACTCACAGTATTAACAAGTACTGGACACAGACTCACAGTATTAACAAGTACTGGACACAGACACAGTATAACAAGTACTGGACACAGACTCACATATTTAACAAGTACTGGACACAGACCAACAGTATTAACAAGTACTGGACACAGACCACATTTTTAACAAGTCTGGACACAGACTCACAGTATTAGCCAAGTACTGGACACAGACCACTTTTTAAAAAAGTTTCTGGACACTAGACTCAATGTTAACAAGTACTGGACACAGACTCACAGTAATTTAAAAAGTACTGGACATAGACTCACATTTAAAATTAACAATACGTACACAGACCACAGTATTAACAAGTACTGGACACAGACTCACAGTATTAACAAGTATTAACACTAACATGTGTGGATACCCTGAATGATATAAATCAACTGCAGAAATCACCCAAAAGTTCACAAATTACCAACTAATAGAACTCGTACTACCACCTCCTACCCCGCTGCCACTGAAGTGATACTCCACAACACTCACGGATCGCCTACTATTGACCCGAAGCCACAGCCAATGGACAAGGGTCAGAGCAATAAAAGAAGATCCAGTAACCAGCTAAAGACTCCTAACTTCAAAGGTGAGAGCAGTAAAAACACGAGGAAAACTTGTGTTACTGCCAGCCAGGACACAACCCTCATCATTCACCGGCACCACCACAACACACGACAGACAACAACAAACATGGCCGCCGTCACAGTCCAAGATAACTCCTTCCCAGTATTTGATGCCAAGAAGATCACCGACCCAGAAATAGCTAAACGATCACCAAACTAACTCAAGAAATGCAGGAACTAAAAGCTAGCAATGCAGATTACCTCAACAAGATCACTGCTTTAGAACATAAACTAGACACTCTGGAACAACAAAGCAACACCCACACCCAGTCCCTAGACACTATCAACACTCTAAAAGACCAAGTCACCCTACTTACTACCAACATTATGGAGGAAAGATCAAGAGTGGACCAACAACTTGCCAATGTCATAACCAACTTCCAAGACCATAATGACCAACAGCAGCTATCTGACGCTGTTGTAGTTAACAGCAAACATCTCCCACCCACAGTCACCCAAGAGACCTGCATGGAGACCACCCTACAGCTTATCAAGGACCACCTTCGCCTTAACATACGTAGTGATGACCTAAAGGATTGCAAACTGATGGGCTACCAAACAGGTAAAAAAACAGTGCTGTTAAAATTCCAAACTAGCCTACAAAGAAACAACCTACTAAAAACATCTATTTCTATGAAAACTGACGTTTACGTCAATGAGTGCCTTACCAAAACAAGACAAAACCTTCTTTATCGGCTAAGAAAATTATGCTATGCCCAAAAAATCCACCAGTGCTTTGTGAGAGATGGAAAAATCGCAGTTAGGAAACAGCCCACTGGGAAGAGATACTTCATCTCTACAGAACATGACCTTAAAACATTCCTAAGTGAGACTGGACTAGCAGAATCAGAGTAAAGTGCAGATAATACCCATAGTCCACAGTTAGTGTTATATTGTCATAAATTTGTGCCCCCCTAAAATTCTAATACTCCAACTACTTTTGATTGTCGTTGTTGTATTCAACGACCATTCTACCTCATAGTCTTAATTTGTTTAATATCTACAGAATCTATCTCCTTTTTTTGCAACTTACCGCATCACTGTTCCATCTTATTTTATTATAAACTAGCCATAACTTGTCCTCAATAATTCTACCTCACTTTAAAAAATACTCAATTGCCCAATTTTATTCTAAAATCCCTATTATTGCCCAATTTTGCTTTAAACTATATTGATCAAACTTATTGTAAACTTCTTTTATTGACCATTTTATTCTATACTTTTTTAAACTAGTATTTTCAACTACAACTTTTATATTATCCTGTCTACCATCTTACTAGCATATTATAACCAAGTCATTGCCATTTTTATTCTTATCTTTTTTTTTTTTTTTTTTTTTGCTACCTTAACTTGTGTATTTTATCTTGTCAATTTAAATCTAGTTATAATCAAATTCTTGTAAACAACTTATATAAGACCTTAGTGCAATTACAATTGAGAGTCTTGTGCCTTTTTTATATTATTAGATTAAACTCAGTTGTACTATAGCTCATTGTAGCTCAATACACAGTCAATACCAAATTCACTATATTAGACCATAGTGCAATTACTAGTGATAGACTGGTGGTATTTTTAATTTGTATTTTTATATTATTAGATTAAACACAGTTGTACTATAGTCAATACCAAATTCATTATATTAGACCATAGTGTAATTACTAGTGAGAGTCTGGTGCTATTTTTAATTTGTATTTTTATATTACTAGTTTATACCTAGTTGTACTTTAGTTCATTCCAGCACAACACATAGACAACATCAACTTCATTATGTGCAGTAGTGACTATACTCTATATGACCAAAATACTCTAGCTATATACTTATCCAAGCTTCCCACCACTACAGATATCAGTACTAGAACTCAACACATAACTCAGGATATAAATAACCATAATTTAAACCTAGAAGATGATTGATCACGTTGACCCTGATCTAAACCTCCATAATCTGACACACAATCAAAACCTATTGGAAAGTAACTGCCTTTATTACACAGCATCACAAGCCAGCACTATCCTAAACAATGCTAAAAGTCTATCAGTACTTAACTACAACATCAGGTCCTTAAGCAAACACTATGATGACCTCCTGGCACTCCTTGAATCACTAAAGACACCCTTCTCCTGCATTATTCTTACTGAGACCTGGCTTAAGCAGGACACAATAGATATCTACCCTCTACCAGGATACACAGCAATTCACAACTGCAGACCAAACCAAGTTGGGGGTGGTATTGCAATCTATTACTCTAACCAATTATCTTGTATTAGCACCATTTGCTTTAGTGATGAATATGGGGAATACATTTTTGCTAATTTTACTGTAAAAAACCTTAAGACACCTATAACAATCGGTGCCATTTACCGGATACCTCACACAAACATCCCAAATTTCAGTGTGAAATTAAAGTCACTAATAACAAACAGACAAATGAATTAGCACCACCTTCTCTTAGCTGGAGACTTCACCATCAACCTTGGCTTACTAGATGATCAGCCTGTAACTGATTTCATCAACAATATGAACAACACACTTCTCATACCAACAATAACTAAACCAACCAGGCTCACAGAGACAAGTGCAACCATAATAGACCACATATGGACCAATATACTAGCCCCCCTTAAATCAGGGATAATCACAGATAGCACTACATACCACTACCCCACCTTCCTCCTGACAAACATTAGTAAACCACCACTTGAATACAACAAAGTCTCATTTAGACTCCATGATGAGGCCTCAATAAGGAAGTTCACAGCTGACCTAGAGACTGTTGACTGGCCTACAGAATTCTCCAAGGCCAATGGTATTGATGACTGGACAGATTTTTTTCTTAACAAATTACTTAGACTATACAACAAACATTGTCCTATAAAAACAAAACAGATCACAAACAAACGGCTTGGTTGCCCATGGCTAACCAGCACCATTCTGAAATCCATTGACAAGAAACACCAATATGAAAAGCAATATAGACAGGGCTTAATACACAAAGATATTCTTAAACACTATTCATCAGTTCTCACCAAAGTAGTAAAGAAAGCCAAACAACTATACTACTCCAGTAGATTCACAGACACTAGAGGAGATATAAAAAAGACCTGGAAAACACTCTCTCAGATTTTAGGGACCCACAAACTGAAAAAAACAAGAATATTGTCCTAACTAAACCTAATGAAACACCACTACATCCCACTGACACAGCTAACAAGATAAACGACTTCTTCTCAATCATAGAATCTAATCTCGCCAATAAAATCCCACATACCAATGGCCATGCCAGGGACTACCTAGATGGGAATTTCCCAAATTCCTTCTATCTTGCACCAACTGAGCCCTCGGAAGTCACCGAGATTATAAAGTCACTTAAAAATAACTCAGGGAATCTGTCTCATGTCCCACCATTACTGTACAAGCAAGCGGCCTATATCCTTTCGCATGCTATTTCATTACTTTTTAACAAGTCACTAGAAACTAGCACCTTCCCGAAACTACTCAAGATGGCAAGGGTTACACCAATACATAAAGGTGGTGACCCTACAGACTTAAACAACTATAGGCCAATATCAAACTTACCATTGCTATCCAAAATCTTTGAGAAACTCGTGCACAGGAGACTATATTCATTTATAACGGCACAAAACATACTCAACCCCTGCCAATTTGGATTCAGGAAAAATAAAAGCACTAATGATGCAATCATAAAAATGCTAGATCTGCTTTACACAGCATTGGAAAATAAGGAATATCCACTAGGAATTTTTATTGACCTAAGAAAAGCTTTTGACACAGTAGACCACGACATCCTACTCCACAAACTTGACCATTACGGTATAAGAGGCCATGCGCTTGCTTATTTCAAATCTATTATGTTTGGTAGCAGAGCAGGAGATGCACAAATTAACATTAAGATCGACAACACTCTAATTACCAGACATAATGAGGGCAAATTCCTAGGCCTATACCTTGACAACAACCTGAATTTCAGCACTCGTATCCAACACATAACCAAAAAAGTATCCAAAACGGTTGGGATATTCTCCAAGATCCGATACTACATGCCGCAAAATGCCCTTCTCACACTATACCACTCACTTATTTATCCATACCTCACCTATGCTATTTGTGTTTGGGGATCAACTGCAGCAACACACCTAAAGCCAATAATAACCCAACAAAAAGCTGCAGTAAGAATAATCACTAAATCCCATCCCTGGCAACACCCCCCCCCACTCTTCATAGATCTAAACTTACTCCCTGTTCAGTACATCCACACTTACTACTGTGCAATCTACATCTACAGGACCTTAAACTCCAATATCAACCTTGACCTAAAATGCTTTCTTGATAGTTGTGACAGAACCCACAGGCATAACACCAGACACAAACATCTCTACGACATTCCCCGTGTCCGACTAAACCTTTACAAAAATTCAATGTATGTCAAAGGCCCTAAAATCTGGAACACTCTACCTGAGAACTCTAGAACTGCAGAAACATTCATCACCTTCAAAACTACCATTAGAAAACATCTTATCTCCTTGATACACCCCATCAACTAACTACACGAATACCACCTGGTGGTTCACACTTACACTCACTCACCCATTTGACCATAAACAGAAATATTAATCTGAATCTTAAAATAATGAATCCTATGATAATCCAATACTGAAACTATGTACTGTGCCAAAACAAAAGCATTCACATTGCTAAACTCACAAACTAGTATTTAGTCACTTAGCCATAATACAAACTTACCTCATAATTTGTAATATTTTAAAATAAAGAATTAAACTAAGTCTGCCCGAAATGCCTAGCCATGCTAGGTGTTCTAGTGGTACCCTCTGTAATCATTATTTAACTACATGTAAACCACACAATAACCAAATTCTGTAAATTCAACATTGTAATCCTTTTAGAGAATAAACTTTGAATTTGAATTTGAATTTTAATTTACTGGACACAGACTCACAGTATTAACAAGTACTGGACACAGACCACAGTATTGACAGGTACTGGACACAGACCACAGTATTAACAAATACTGGACACAGACCACAGTATTAACAAGAATTGGACACAGACCACAGTATTAACAAGACTGGACACAGGCTCACAGTATTAACAAGTACTGGACACAGACTCACCGTATTAACAAGTACTGGACACAGACTCACAACAGTCTTCCATTGCAGACACTGCAAGGCTCCAGGCGGACATCAACCAAATCTTTCAGTGGGCAGCAGAAAACAATATGAAGTTCAACGATGAGAAATTTCAATTACTCAGATATGGTAAACACGAGGAAATTAAATCTTCATCAGAGTACAAAACAAATTCTGGCCACAAAATAGAGCGAAATACCAACGTCAAAGACCTGGGAGTGATCATGTCGGAGGATCTCACCTTCAAGGACCATAACATTGTATCAATCGCATCCGCTAGAAAAATGACAGGACGGATAATGAGAACCTTCAAAACTATGGATGCCAAGTCCATGATGACACTCTTCAGGTCACTTGTTCTATGTAGGCTGGAATATTGCTGCACACTAACAGCACCTTTCAAGGCAGGTGAAATTGCTGACCTAGAAAATGTACAGAGAACCTTCACGGCGCGCATAACGGAGATAAAACACCTCAATTACTGGGAGCGCTTGAATTTCCTAAACCTGTATTCCCTGGAACGCAGGCGGGAGAGATACATGATTATATACACCTGGAAAATCCTAGAGGGACTAGTACCGAACTTGCACACGAAAATCACTCACTACGAAAGCAAAAGACTTGGCAGACGATGCAACATCCCCCTGATGAAAAGCAGGGGTGTCGCTAGCACGTTAAGAGACCATACAATAAGTGTCAGGGGCCCGAGACTGTTCAACTGCCTCCCAACATGCATAAGGGGGATTACCAACAGACCCCTGGCAGTCTTCAAGCTGGCACTGGACAAGCACCTAAAGTCGGTTCCTGACCAGCCGGGCTGTGGCTTGTACGTTGGTTTGCGTGCAGCCAGCAGTAACAGCCTGGTTGATCAGGCTTTGATCCACTAGGAGGCCTGGTCACAGACCGGGCCGCGGGGGCGTTGACCCCCGGAACTCTCTCCAGGTAAACTCCAGGTAAACAGTATTAACAAGTACTGGACACAGACCACAGTATTAACAAGTACTGGACACAGACCACAGTATTAACAAGTACTGGACACAGACCACAGTATTAACAAGTACTGGACACAGATCACAGTATTAACAAGTACTGGACACAGACTCACAGTATTAACAAGTACTGGACACAGACCACAGTATTAACAAGTACTGGACACAGACCACAGTAATAACAAGCACTGGACACAGACCACAGTATTAACAAGTACTGGACACAGACCACAGTATTAACAAGTACTGGACACAGACCACAGTATTAACAAGCACTGGACACAGACCACAGTATTAACAAGTACTGGACACAGACCACAGTATTAACAAGTACTGGACACAGACCACAGTAATAACAAGCACTGGATACAGACCACAGTATTAACAAGTACTGGACACAGACCACAGTATTAACAAGTACTGGACACAGACCACAGTATTAACAAGTACTGGACACAGACCACAGTATTAACAAGTACTGGACACAGACCACAGTATTAACAAGCACTGGACACAGACCACAGTATTAACAAGTACTGGACACAGACCACAGTATTAACAAGTACTGGACACAGACCACAGTAAATAACAAGCACTGGACACAGACCACAGTATTAACAAGTACTGGACACAGACCACAGTATTAACAAGTACTGGACACAGACCACAGTAATAACAAGCACTGGACACAGACCACAGTATGAACAAGCACTGGACACAGACCACAGTATTAACAATGTTCCTATCACATCTGCTAAAAACATGATAGAATGGGTAATGAAAACATTCAAAACTTGGGATGCCAAGCCGATGATGGTTCTCTTCAAATCGCGTGCTCTCTATAGGCTAGAATATTAACGACCCCTTCAGGCATCGAAATCGCAGACCCCCTATGGCTGGTATGGTCCCCCCAGACCACTATGGGTTGGTGTGCCCACAGATGGTGGTGGGTGCCAATGGGTCGGGGTTGGGCCCCACGATGGGTCGGGGTGTGTGCCCCAAGATGGTGGTGTGCCCCGGGGGGGGGGGGGGGGGGGGGGGGGGGGGGGGGGGAGGGGGGGGGAGAGGGGGGGGGGGGGGGGGGGGGGGGTGGGGGGGGGGGGGGCAAGGAGTCGTTGGTGCCCCCACAAATGGGTCTGAGTGTGGGTCCACACGATGGGTGGGTGTGTCCAATATGGGTCTGGTTTGGTGCCACTGATGGGTTGGGGTTGGGTCCCCCAGTGGTTGGGTTTTGTCCCCCACGCATGGGTCTGGGTGTGGTGCCCTACATTGGGTTGGTGTCCCCCACAGCAGGATGGTGTGGTGCCCCACAGCATGGGTTGGGTGGGTCCCCCCATGGGTGGGGGGTGCCACAGATGGTTGGGGTGTGTCCCACAGAGTTTGGTGTGGTGTCCCACCATGTGGTGTGTGCCCCCAGCTGGTCGGTGTGGTGCCCCAGCTGGGTCGGGGGTGTGCCCCCACATGAGTCTGGTGTGGTCCCACAATGGTTGGTTGTGCCCAACACATGGTTGGGGGGGCCCACAGCATGGGTCTGGATGTGGTGCCCACAAATGTTGGGTGGGCCCCACTAGGTCGGGGGTGGTGCCCCAATGGGTTGGGTGTGTCCCCCAGATGGGTTGGTGTGGTGACCACATGTGGTCTGAGTGGTGCCCCCACAGCATGTGGTTGGGCTCCCAGTTGGGGTTGGTGCCCCATGATGGGTCTGGGTTGTGCCCCACGATGGGTTTGGGGTGGTGCCCCCATGGGTGGGGTGCCCACACTGGTTGGGTTGTGGGCCAATGATGATTGGTGTGGTGTCACACATGGGTTGGTTGTGTGCCCCATATGGTTGGGGTTGGTCCAATAGGTGGTATGGCCCCACTATGGTCTGGGTGGGTGCCTCCAAGATGGTTTGGGATGTGCTCCACACATGGGTTGGTGTGGTCCCACTGATGGTCTGCGGTGGTGCCCACAGATGGGTCTGGGGTGGGTGCCCCAACATGGGTCCTGGGTGTGGTGCCCACATGGGGTCTGGGTTGTGGCTCACGCATCGTTCTGGGGTGTGCCCCACGCTGGTTCTGGGTGTGTCCCCCCACAGATGGGTCTGGTGTGGTCCCCACAGCAGGTTCTGGGGTGTGTGCCCTACGCTGGTTTGGGGTGTGGTGCCCCAGCGCAGTCGGGGTGTGAGCCTACCATGGTTCTGGGTTTGTCCCCCAGTGTTCGGTGTGGTGCCACAGCTGGTTGGGTGTGTGCCCCACAGTAGGTCTGGGGTGGGCCCCAATGTTGGTGTGACCCCCACACTGTTTGGTGTGTGCCACACATGTTCTGGGGTTGTGCCCCACAGTATGTTCGGGCGTACCCACAGCATGGTTGGGTGGTGCCTACGCATGTTCTGGGGTTGGGCCCACGCTGGTCGGTGTGGTGCCTACACAGTTTGGGGTGGTGCCCTACGCGGTTGGGTGTGGACCTCAGCTGTTGGTGGTCCCACAGGTTGGTGTGTCCCCTACAGATGTTCGGTGTGCGCCAGTTGGTTCTGGTGGTGCCCTACAATGTTTGGGTGTTGGCCCCACGTATTTCTGGTGTGCCCCCTACGCGTCGGGGTGGGTGCCTAAGCAGGTCGGGTTGTGCCCACAGTGGTCTGGTGGTGCCCAGCATGGTCGGTGTTGTGCCCCCAAGTAGTTGGTGTGGTGCCTACAGATGTTCGGGTGTGTCCCTCGCTGGTGGTGTGGTGCCCACTAGTGGGTGTGGGCCCTCGCATGTCTGGGTTGTGCCCACAGTAGGTCTGGGTGGTGCCCTACGAAGTTCTGGTGTGTGCCCTACAGCATGGTTCTGGTGTGGTGCCTACGCATGGTGGTGTTTGCCCCCCCAGTATGGTTCTGGGTGTCCTACGCATGGTTCTGGTGTGGTGTCCCTAGCTAGTTCGGTGTGGTGTCTACAGCATGTGGTTGTCCCCAAATGGTCTGGTTGTGCCCTACAGATGGTCGGGTGTGGCCTACGCAGTTCGGGGTTTGTGCCCACAGTATGGTTTGGTGGCCCCCTACGCATGGTTGGGTGTTGTGCCCACAGTAGGTTCTGGGTGTGGTGCCCCTACAGTGGTCTGGGTGGTGCCCCTACGCAGTTCTGGTGGGTGCCAGAGGTCGGGGTGTGGTGCCCTACGCATGTGGGTGTGGTGCCACCATGGTTGGTGGTGCCCTACAGATTTTGGTTGTCCCCCAGCATGGTCGGGTTGGTCCTACGCATGGTGGGGTGTGGTGCCTACCATGTCTGGGGTTGGGCCCTACACTGGTTCTGGTGTGGGCCCTCGCATGTTTGGTGTGGGCCCCACATGGTTTGGGTGGTTCCCCTACAGCTCGTTGGGGTTGGTGCCACCAGGTTTGGTGTTCCCACAGCATGGTTTGGGTGTGGTGCCACAGTTCTGGGGTGGGGCCCTCAAGGTTTGGGTTGGTGCCTAGCATGGTCGGGTGGGTGCCCCCTACACAGTCTGGTGTGGTGCCCTCGCGGTCTGGGGTTGGTCCCTACACATGGTTGGGTTGTCCCCCTACTGGGGGGTGTGCCCTCCAGGTTCGGGTGCCCTAAGTGGTGGTGTGGCCCTGTGTTGTGTGTCCATGATGGTGTCTGGGGTGTGGTGCAACCCCTAAAGATGGGTCTGGGGTGTGGTGCCCCCACTTGATGGGTCTGGGGTGTTGTGCCCCCACATGATGTGTCTGCGGAGTGGTGCCCCCACATAATGTGTCTGGGGCGTGGTGCCCCCACATGATGGGTCTGGGGTGTGGTGCCCTCACAGCATGGGTCTGGGGTGTGGTACCCCCCACAGCATAGGTCTGGGGTGTGGTGCCCCGACAGGATGGGTCTGAGGTGTTGTGCACCCACATGATGGGTCTGGGGTGTGGTGCCCCCACAGGATGGGTCTGGGGTGTGGTGCCCTCACAGCATGGGTCTGGGGTGTGGTACCCCCCACAGCATGGGTCTGGGGTGTGGTGCCCCGACAGGATGGGTCTGAGGTGTGGTGCCCCCCACAACATGGGTCTGAGGTGTGGTGTCCCCACACGATGGGTCTGGGGTGTGGTGCCCCCACATGATGGGTCTGGTGTGTGGTGCCCCCACATGATGGGTCTGGGGTGTGGTGCTCCCCACAGGATGGGTCTGGGTTGTTGTGCCCCCACAGCATGGGTCTGGGGTGTGGTGCCCTTACAGTATGGGTGTGGGGTGTGGTGCCCCCACAGCACGGATCTGGGGTGTGGTGCTCCCACAGCATGGGTTTGGGATGTGGTGCCCCCCACAGCATGGGTCTGGGGTGTGGTGCCCCCACAGCATGGGTTTGGGGTGTGGTCCCCCACAGCATAGGTTTGGGGTGTGGTGTCGCCCACAGCATGGGTCTGGGGTGTGGTGCCCCCCACAGCATGGGTCTGGGGTGTGGTGCCCCCCACAGCATGGGTCGGGGATGTAGTGCCCCCACATCATGAGTCTGGGGTGTGGTGCCCCCCCACAGAATGGGTCTGGGGTGTGGTGCCCCCAACAGCATGGTTCTGGGGTGTGGTGCCCCCACAGCATGGGTCTGGGATGTGGTGCCCCCACAACATGGGTCTGGGGGGTGGTGCCCCCACATGATGGGTCGGGGTGTGGTGCCCCCACATGATGGGTCTGGGGTGTGGTGCCCCCCACAGAATGGGTTTGGAGTGTGGTGACCCCACATGATGGGTCTTGGGAGTGGTGCCCCCCACAGCATGGGTCTGGGGTGTGGCGCCTCCACAGCATGGGTTTGGGGTGTGGTGCCCCCACATGATGGGTCTGGGGTTTTGTGCCCCCCACAGCATGGGTTTGGGGTGTGGTGCCCCCCACATGATGGGTCTGGGGTGTGGTGCCCCCACAGCATGGGTTTGGGTTGTGGTGCCCCCACATCATGGATCTGGGGTGTGGTGTCCCGACAACATGGGTTTGGTTTGTGGTGCCCTCCACATGATGGGTTTGGGGTGTGGTGTCCCCACATGATGGGTCTGGGGTATTGTGCTCCCCACATAATGGGTCTGGGGTGTGGTGCCCTCCACAGCATGGGTTTGGGATGTGGTGCTCCCACAGCATGGGTCTGGGGTGTGGTGCCCCCACATGATGGGTCTGGCGTGTGGTGCCCCCCACAGCATGGGTCTGGGGTGTGGTGCCCCCCACAGCATGGGTCCTGGGTGTGGTGCCCCCCACATGATGGGTCTGGGGTGTGGTGCCTCCCACAGCATCGTTCTGGGGTGTGGTGCCCCCCACAGCATGGTTCTGGGGTGTGGTGCCCCCCACAGCATGGGTCTGGGGTGTGGTGCCCCCCACAGCATGGTTCTGGGGTGTGGTGCCCCCTACCGCATGGTTCTGGGGTGTGGTGCCCCCCAGCGCATGGTTCTGGGGTGTGATGCCCCTACAGCATGGTTCTGGGGTGTTGTGCCCCCCACAGTATGGTTCTGGGGTGTGGTGCCCCCTACAGCATGGTTCTGGGGTGTTGTGCCCCCACAGTATGGTTCTGGGGTGTGGTGCCCCCTACAGCATCGTTCTGGGGTGTGGTACCCCCTACAGCATGGTTCTGGGGTGTGGTGCCCCCTACAGCATGGTTCTGGGGTGTTGTGCCCCCCACAGTATGGTTCTGGGGTGCGGTACCCCCTACAGCATGGTTCTGGGGTGTGGTGCCCCCTACAGCATGGTTCTGGGTGTGGTGCCCCCTACAGCATGGTTTCTGGGTGTGGTGCCCCTACAGCATGGTTCTGGGTGTGGTCCCCCTACACAGCATGGTTCTGGGGTGTGGTACCCCCTACAGCATGGTTTCTGGGGTGTGTGCCCCCTACAGCATGGTTCTGGGGTGTGGTACCCCCCTACAGCACAGGTTTCTGGGTGTTGGTGCCGCCCACAGTATGGTTCTGGGGTGTGTGCCCTCTACAGCATGGTTCTGGGGTGTTGTTGCCCCCCACAGTAAGGTTCTGGGTGTGGTGCCCCTACAGCATGGTTCTGGGGTGTGGTGCCCCTACAGCATGTTCTGGGGTGTTGTGCCCCCACAGTATGGTTCTGGGGTGTGGTGCCCCCTACAGCATGGTTCTGGGGTGTTGTGCCCCCACAGTATGGTTCTGGGGTGTGGTGCCCCTACAGCATGTTCTGGGGTGTGGTGCCCCCTACAGCATGGTTCTGGGTGGTGGTGCCCCCACAGTATGGTTCTGGGGTGTGTGCCCCCTACAGCAATGGTTCTGGGGTGTTGTGCCCCCCACATATGGTTTCTGGGGTGTGGTGCCCCCTACAGAATGGTTCTGGGTGTGGTGCCCCCTACAGCATGGTTCTGGGTGTGGGTGCCCCCTACAGCATGGTTCTGGGTGTTGTGCCCCCCACAGTATGTTCTGGGGTGTGGTGCCCCCTACAGCATGGTTTTCTAGGGGTGTGGTGCTCCCTACAGCATAGTTCTGGGTGTGGTGCTCCCTACAGCATGGTTCTGGGGTGTTGTGCCCCACAGTATGGTTCTGGGTGTGGTGCCCCCTACAGCATGGTTCTGGGGTGTGGTGCCCCTACAGCATGGTTCTGGGGTGTTGTGCCCCCCACAGTATGGTTCTGTGGTGTGGTGCCCCCTACAGCATGGTTCTGGGGTGTTGTGCCCCCCACAGTATGGTTTCTGGGGTGTGGTGCCCCCTACAGCATGGTTCTGGGGTGTGGTGCCCCTACAGCATGGTTCTGGGGTGTGGTGCCCCCTACAGCATGGTTCTGGGGTGTGGTGCCCCCTACAGCATGGTTCTGGGGTGTGGTGCCCCCTACAGCATGGTTCTGGGTGTGGTGCCCCCTACAGCATGGTTCTGGGTGTGGTGCCCCCTACAGCATGGTTCTGGGGTGTGGTGCCCCCTACAGCATGGTTCTGGGGTGTGGTGCCCCCTACAGCATGGTTCTGGGGTGTGGTGCCCCCTACAGCATGGTTCTGGGTGTGGTGTCCCCTACAGCATGGTTCTGGGTGTGGTGCCCCTACAGCATGGTTCTGGGGTGTGGTTCCCCTACAGCATCGTTCTGGGGTGTGGTGCCCCCTACAGCATGGTTCTGGGGTGTGGTTCCCCCTACAGCATGGTTCTGGGGTGTGGTGCCCCCTACAGCATGGTTCTGGGGTGTGGTGCCCCCTACAGCATGGTTCTGGGGTGTGGTGCCCCCTACAGCATGGTTCTGGGGTGTGGTGCCCCCTACAGCATGGTTCTGGGGTGTGGTGCCCCCTACAGCATGGTTCTGGGGTGTGGTGCCCCCTACAGCATGGTTCTGGGGTGTGGTGCCCCCTACAGCATGGTTCTGGGGTGTGGTGCCCCCTACAGCATGGTTCTGGGGTGTGGTACCCCCTACAGCATGGTTCTGGGGTGTGGTGCCCCCTACAGCATGGTTCTGGGGTGTGGTGCCCCCTACAGCATGGTTCTGGGGTGTGGTGCCCCCTACAGCATGGTTCTGGGGTGTGGTTCCCCCTACAGCATGGTTCTGGGGTGTGGTGCCCCCTACAGCATGGTTCTGGGGTGTGGTTCCCCCTACAGCATGGTTCTGGGGTGTTGTACCCCCTACAGCATGGTTCTGGGGTGTGGTGCCCCCTACAGCATGGTTCTGGGGTGTGGTACCCCCTACAGCATGGTTCTGGGGTGTTGTGCCGCCCACAGTATGGTTCTGGGGTGTGGTGCCCTCTACAGCATGGTTCTGGGGTGTTGTGCCCCCCACAGTATGGTTCTGGGGTGTGGTGCCCCCTACAGCATGGTTCTGGGGTGTGGTGCCCCCTACAGCATGGTTCTGGGGTGTTGTGCCCCCACAGTATGGTTCTGGGGTGTGGTGCCCCCTACAGCATGGTTCTGGGGTGTTGTGCCCCCCACAGTATGGTTCTGGGGTGTGGTGCCCCCTACAGCATGGTTCTGGGGTGTGGTGCCCCCTACAGCATGGTTCTGGGGTGTGGTGCCCCCCACAGTATGGTTCTGGGGTGTGGTGCCCCCTACAGCATGGTTCTGGGGTGTTGTGCCCCCCACAGTATGGTTCTGGGGTGTGGTGCCCCTACAGCATGGTTCTGGGGTGTGGTGCCCCCTACAGCATGGTTCTGGGGTGTGGTGCCCCCTACAGCATGGTTCTGGGGTGTTGTGCCCCCCACAGTATGGTTCTGGGGTGTGGTGCCCCCTACAGCATGGTTCTGGGGTGTGGTGCTCCCTACAGCATAGTTCTGGGGTGTGGTGCTCCCTACAGCATGGTTCTGGGGTGTTGTGCCCCCACAGTATGGTTCTGGGGTGTGGTGCCCCCTACAGCATGGTTCTGGGGTGTGGTGCCCCCTACAGCATGGTTCTGGGGTGTTGTGCCTTCCACAGTATGGTTCTGTGGTGTGGTGCCCCCTACAGCATGGTTCTGGGGTGTTGTGCCCCCCACAGTATGGTTTTGGGGTGTGGTGCCCCCTACAGCATGGTTCTGGGGTGTGGTGCCCCTACAGCATGGTTCTGGGGTGTGGTGCCCCCTACAGCATGGTTCTGGGGTGTGGTGCCCCCTACAGCATGGTTCTGGGGTGTGGTGCCCCCTACAGCATGGTTCTGGGGTGTGGTGCCCCCTACAGCATGGTTCTGGGGTGTGGTGCCCCCTACAGCATGGTTCTGGGGTGTGGTGCCCCCTACAGCATGGTTCTGGGGTGTGGTGCCCCCTACAGCATGGTTCTGGGGTGTGGTGCCCCCTACAGCATGGTTCTGGGTGTGGTTCCCCCTACAGCATGGTTCTGGGTGTGGTGCCCCCTACAGCATGGTTCTGGGTGTGGTTCCCCCTACAGCATGGTTCTGGGGTGTGGTGCCCCCTACAGCATGGTTCTGGGGTGTGGTGCCCCCTACAGCATGGTTCTGGGGTGTGGTGCCCCCTACAGCATGGTTCTGGGGTGTGGTTCCCCCTACAGCATGGTTCTGGGGTGTGGTGCCCCCTACAGCATGGTTCTGGGGTGTGGTGCCCCCTACAGCATGGTTCTGGGTGTGGTGCCCTCTACAGCATGGTTTCTGGGTGTGGTGCCCCCTACAGCATGGTTCTGGGGTGTTGCCCCCCACAGTATGGTTCTGGGGTGTGGTGCCCCCTACAGCATGGTTCTGGGGTGTTGTGCCCCCCACAGTATGGTTCTGGGGTGTGGTGCCCCCTACAGCATGGTTCTGGGGTGTGGTGCCCCCTACAGTATGGTTCTGGGGTGTGGTGCCCCCTACAGCATGGTTCTGGGGTGTGGTTCCCCCTACAGCATGGTTCTGGGGTGTGGTGCCCCCTACAGCATGGTTCTGGGGTGTGGTGCCCCCTACAGCATGGTTCTGGGGTGTGGTGCCCCCTACAGCATGGTTCTGGGGTGTGGTGCCCCCTACAGCATGGTTCTGGGGTGTGGTGCCCCCTACAACATGGTTCTGGGGTGTACAATAAACCAGTGTCTTCGGCGGCAAAATCTAAAAGCTAAATCATACATTAATCTACATAGATAAAAAGTTTTGCTCGGAACGTAAACCCGCAGAGTTTTTAATCCACGATAACCCCCTCTCCCCCCCTTAAAAAAAAAAGTACATCCGGCGTAGTGACACAGGTTCGTTTAATCTCCCCCCCCCCCGGATGCCGCCCACAACAGTCGGCTACGACCCAGGTACCTACTTACTGTTAGGTGAGCGGAGTCAAGAGGTGTACGGAAACATGACCAGCCTTTTCAGTTACCCTGGGATCAAGTCTAGCTCCTTCTTATATAAACCGAGGAGACACCACTTAAGCGTGAGTCACAGTTTGTGTTGTGGCAAGTGGTAACACCTTCAGTAGGTGAAGATGCTCTTCACCTTCACCTACCTCATCATCACCTTCACTAGGTGAAGGTGCTCTTCACCTTCACATACGCCATCATCACCTTATGAGCACCAACGTTAAGTGGCGTGAGTTAGGTGACAGCCTGTGGAACTCCTTTCATGGAGTGAATCATACATTCAAATTCAAAAATTCAAATTCAAAGTTTATTCTCTATAAGGATTACAATGCTGAGTTTACAGAATTTGGTTATTGTGTGGTTTACATGTAGTAAAATACTAATTACAGAGGGGGCCACTAGAACACCTAGCATGCCTAGGCATTTCGGGCAGACTTAGATTAATTCTTAACTTTAAAATATTACAAATTATGAGGTAACATATAACAGCCCAGGCTGTATAAAGTTAAGGTAGGGGATCAGGAGCTAGAGATGTACCTTAACAGCCACTGTTTAAGTAGAGAGAGTGGTATGATCAACCACCTCCCGGGACGGGTGAAGATTGCTTACTAATGAAACACTGTTTGCCTCTCCCTCTGTTTTCATTCATAATATTTTTGTGTATTAGTGCTTATTCGACCCTGGAGACTAAATGATCTCCTACATAGTGCAAGTAGTGAGTCATCTTGTAGCAAGGTTCGTCTAGTGGGGAGACTCAAGGTTAGTCTAGTGGGGAGACTCAAGGGTAGTCTAGTGGGAAGACTCAAGGGTAGTCTAGTGGGGAGACTCAAGGTTCGTCTAGTGGGGAGACTCAAGGGTAGTCTAGTGGGGAGACTCAAGGGTAGTCTAGTGGGGAGACTCAAGGTTAGTCTAGTGGGGAGACTCAAGGTTCGTCTAGTGGGGAGACTCAAGGTTAGTCTAGTGGGGAGACTCAAGGTTAGTCTAGTGGGGAGACTCAAGGGTAGTCTAGTGGGGAGACTCAAGGGTAGTCTAGTGGGGAGACTCAAGGGTAGTCTAGTGGGGAGACTCAAGGTTAGTCTAGTGGGGAGACTCAAGGTTAGTCTAGTGGGGAGACTCAAGGTTAGTCTAGTGGGGAAACTCAAGGTTAATCTAGTGGGGGAGACTCAAGGTTCGTCTAGTGAGGAGACTCAAGGTTAGTCTAGTGGGGAAACTCAAGGTTAATCTAGTGGGGGAGACTCAAGGTTCGTCTAGTGGGGAGACTCAAGGTTCGTCTAGTGGGGAAACTCAAGGTTCGTCTAGTGGGGAGACTCAAGGTTCGTCTAGTGGGGGAGACTCAAGGTTCGTCTAGTGGGGAGACTCAAGGTTCGTCTAGTGGGGAGACTCAAGGTTCGTCTAGTGGGGAGACTCAAGGTTAGTCTAGTGGGGAGACTCAAGGTTCGTCTAGTGGGGAGACTCAAGGTTCGTCTAGTGGGGAGACTCAAGGTTAGTCTAGTGGGGAGACTCAAGGTTAGTCTAGTGGGAGACTCAAGGTTCGTCTAGTGGGGAGACTCAAGGTTCGTCTAGTGGGGAGACTCAAGGTTCGTCTAGTGGGGAGACTCAAGGTTAGTCTAGTGGGGAGACTCAAGGTTAGTCTAGTGGGGAAACTCAAGGTTAATCTAGTGGGGGAGACTCAAGGTTAGTCTAGTGGGGAGACTCAAGGTTAGTCTAGTGGGGAAACTCAAGGTTAATCTAGTGGGGGAGACTCAAGGTTAGTCTAGTGGGGAGACTAAAGGCTAATCTCGTAGTTGTGGTAAGAACCGAGGATGGTACTGGAGTTGAAACTTAAGGATGGTCAGGTTCCTGTGGTATTTCCTGGTAGGAGGGAAGACAGGGGAGAGGGAAGTTCAGAGGAAATAACTGGAGATAAATATGAGGAGAGGAAAAAGGAGGATAAAAAAGATGGTGAGAGGACAATGTTTTATGTTGTGGTACAATGTCGATTACTGGATAGAAAAGAACTTACGATTATTAGTCCAAGAGGAGTTGCATGATTCTTTCTGGCTTATACAGCTAAAATGCCGGGAGCAAGGGGTTAGTATCCCCCTTCCCTGTATAAATTACTAAATGTAAAAACGAAAACTTTCGCTTTTCTTCTCAGGTCACTCTGCCTCACAGCGGGAGACGGCCGGTGGGTTAAAAATAGTAATAATAACCTGGGAGGCTAACCCAAAGAAAGCCATGTAATGGTTTACTTGCGTTGGGGTTCTCAGACTCTGTCCCAGGATGTGATCCACAACAGTATCTCCCAGGTAGCTATTCACTGTTTGTGGGAAGACGCCCTGGGTGAGTGGTTGTGAGGGTAGCACCTTGTGGGAAGACGCCCTGGGTGAGTGGTTGTGAGGGTAGTACCTTGTGGAAAGACGCCCTGGGTGAGTGGTTGTGAGGGTAACACCTTGTGGGAAGACGCCCTGGGTGAGTGGTTGTGAGGGTAGTACCTTGTGGAAAGACGCCCTGGGTGAGTGGTTGTGAGGGTAACACCTTGTGGGAAGACGCCCTGGGTGAGTGGTTGTGAGGGTAGTACCTTGTGGAAAGACGCCCTGGGTGAGTGGTTGTGAGGGTAACACCTTGTGGGAAGACGCCCTGGGTGAGTGGTTGTGAGGGTAGTACCTTGTGGAAAGACGCCCTGGGTAGAACCTAAATACAGCCTCAAAAAATGACCTCGAACTAGCAAGGCGTTTCTGGTTGTGCAATAAAGATATAGAACTTTGGGCAGGTATCAGAAAGGTACTAAGGAGAGTAATAAATGATAAAAATAATCAAGAAAACAAAGACGACCTTTTGGATAGTCTACCAAAAATATATAAAACATGGGAGAAAGAAATAGAAGTGAACCAAAAAATGCAGAATGCTCATACCACAATAGATGACTCGAAACTATCTAGTCACCCACATAGCGCTAAACCAGACCCATCCCCCAGTCATAGCACTAATACCCACAGTGCTGGTGCTGACCCAAGCTCAGCCCCCAGCCCCAGTGCTGACTCAGTCTCAGCCCCCAGCCTTATTGTCAATCCAGACCCTACTAGGGACCCTACCACAACCACAAAATTAAGTATGCAACCATCACTGCACAAGACCATAGCCCATAGTACAGATGTAGGGGAGGAGTCTCCTCCTTCTTCCTCTACTGAGAAAAGTAGACGGAATCCAGGACAGGGTGGCCCTGGTTTGGATACTGAGGATTATAGTGCAGTCCCAGAACCTGCAGAAATTAACAACACACCTCCCAACAATTCAATCAAACCAAAAGTGAAATTGTGCCAATACTATGCTTGGGGCATTTGTAAGCATGGAATATCAGGGGAAAAAAATGGGACATGCAACGTTGAGCATCCCAAAAAATGTAGCGACCTCGTGTCTAAAGGAGTGTGTCGTTCTTCTTACTGTACTTTCTTTCACCCAAACATGTGTCACTCCTCGGTCCTCCAAAAGCAGTGTTACAACATCAACTGCCCTGCATACCATCTAAAAGGGACCAGGAGACACAGGCCCCACAAGACAAACAATAGTAGCTATGACAACCCAACTCCAGGTGATTTTTTAGTGGCAGGAAATGGAAAAAGAAAATGGAAGGAAATAACAAAAATAGTCCACCACCTTGGAGCCTTGTTGAATTGGAGACACAGCCAGTGGCCACCCATGGCCCTCCAGAACTACAGCTACTGATGCCAATAACAAAATCCCCCCAACAAACACAGAATACAACCTCCGTCATATTTGCTAATATACAGGGCCTTAAGCCATCCACCAACAACAAAATACCTTTTATCAGTGGACTTCTAGAGGAGTCAAATGCAATGTTTTCAGCCTTCACAGAGACCCACACAAAAGATCACTTTGACAGTGAACTATGGATAAGTGGGTACAACCTTTTTAGATGCGACAGAAAGAACAGGCAACAAGGGGGGGTTGGCCTGTATGTCAAAGAGTCCCTCATCTGAACGGAGTTGCTGAGCACCACAAATGATGTAGTTGCTGTTCTATCAATAAAGATTGAGAACCAAAACCTAGTCATCGTGGTTGTATACAAGCCACCAGATGCAACCTCCCACCAGTTCAAGAAACAGCTACTGAAAATTGATTACTGTCTGGAAAGCCTTCCAGCTCCATCCCCAAACATCTTACTGCTGGTGATTTCAGCCTAAGGCATACAAAATGGAAGAATGTAGCAAATAATGTTATAGCAGAAACAATCCCTGGAGGTAGTGCAGATGAAAGGTCACACACACATGAGCTACTAAGTCTCTGCAATAAACACACCTTAAGCCAGCAGATAGTGGAGCCAACAAGACTAGAAAACACACTTGACCTTATCTTCACAAATAATGAGGACCTGGTAAGAGACATAACAATATAAAAAACAACTAATTCTGATCACAGTCTAATCCAGACTTACATGCACAGGGGTCCTGATCAGCAAAATGCATGTACTTGTGAAGGTATCTTCACAAAATACAACTTCAACAACAAGAACATTAACTGGGACCAGGTAAACCATGTCTTAAATGAAACATGTTGGGAAGATATCTTAAATAACATGAATCCAAACCAGTGCCTTGAAAGGATCAACTTCCTGGCAGCTGAAGCATGTTCTAGGCATATTTCCCTAAGAAAGAAGAAGAGCAGAGTAAACTGGAGAGAGAAAGACGTTCCCTCTACAGAAGACGACGAAGAATCACTGAGCTCCTCAGGAATGCTAGAATATCTGATACACAGAAGGAGGTGCTGATCAGGGAAGTGGAAACTATCGAACTTTAGTTAAAGGACTCTTACAAGAACCAGGAGAGACAGGAGGAGCTTAAAGCTATTAGTGAAATTAAAAGAAATTCGAAACTTTTTTTTCATATGCCAAAAAAAAGGCAAATACCACATCTAGTATCGGGCCCTTACTCAGGATGGGACTTACACAGATGACAACAAGGAAATGAGTGAAATACTGAAATCCCAGTACAACTCTGTGTTTAGTGAGTCACTAATCAGTCTGAGGATCGACGACCCAAATGATTTCTTCATGAATGAGCCTCAAAACTCCATAAATGTATGCCAAATTTCCGACATTACCCTAACTCCGATAGACTTTGAAAAAGCCATTGACAACATGCCCATGCATTCAGCCCCAGGCCCAAACTCGTGGAACTCTGTGTTCATTAAGAACTGCAAGAAACCCATCTCACGTGTCCTAAGTACACTATGGAGGAGGAGTTTGGACATGGGTGAAATTCCACAGTCACTTAGAACAACGGATATAGCCCCATTCCATAAAGGTGGCAGCAGAGCATTAGCTGAGAACTATAGACCAATAGCTCTAACGTCCCCCATCATAAAAATCTTTGAAAGCAGGATTGCAAATCACCTGGATTCCCAAAAACTGCACAATCCAGGGCAAAAAGGGTTCGGGGCAGGTCGCTCCTGCCTCTCGCAACTACTGGATCACTATGATATGGCCTTGGATGCACTGAAAGAAAATCAGAATGCAGATGTAATATACACAGACTTTGCAAAAGCGTTTGACAAGTGCGATCATGGCGTAATAACGCACAAAATACGTGCTAAAGGAATAACTGGCAAAGTGGGGAGATGGATCTTCAACTTCCTAACCAATCGAACACAAAGAGTAATGGTAAACAAGAGTTAAATCGGAGGCTGCCAAGGCATAATACTCGCCCCCATCCTGTTCCTCATCCTCATATTATAGACAGAGATGTAACCCACAGCACCGTATCATCCTTTGCACACGATACTAGGATTTGCATGAGGCTGTCATCTGCTGAGGACGCGGTTAATCTCCAAGAAGATATAAACAAAGTTTTCCAATGGTCAACGGAAAACAATATGATGTTCAATGAGGACAAATTCCAACTACTCCGTTATGGAAAATTGGAGGAAATAATAACTAGAACAGAGTATACTACAAACTCTGGCCAAACAATAGAGCGAAAAAATAATGTAAGGGACCTGGGAGTGGTCATGTCTGAAGATCTCACTTTCAAAGATCACAACAGTGCCACGATCACAAGTGCAAAGAAAATGATAGGATGGATAATGAGAACGTTCAAAACGAGAGATGCCAAGCCAAATGATGATCCTTTAAAATCACTGTTCTCTCTAGTGGAATACTGCTGTACTTTAACATCTCCATTCAAAGCAGGTGAAATTGCAGATCTAGAGAGTGTACAGAGAACCTTTACTGCACGTATAAGTTCTGTCAAGCACCTTAACTACTGGGAACGCTTGGAAGCACTTGACTTGTACTCGTTGGAACGCAGGAGAGAGAGAGATATATCATAATCTACACATGGAAAACCTTAGAAGGAATGGTCCCGAATCTGCACACAGAAATCACTCCCTACGAAAGTAAGAGACTGGGCAGGCGATGCAAAATACCCCCAATTAAAAGTAGGGGCGCCATTGGTACACTACGAGAAAACACCATAAGTGTGTGGGGCCCAAGACTGTTCAACAGCCTCCCACCAAGCATAAGGGGAATTACCAATAAACCCCTGGCTGCCTTCAAGAGAGAGCTGGACAGATACCTAAAGTCAGTGCCGGATCAGTAGGGCTGTGGTTCGTACGTTGGACTGCGTGCCGCCAGCAGTAACAGCCTGGTTGATCAGTCCCTGGTCCAATGGGAGGCCAGGTCGTGGACCGGGCCGCGGGGGCGTTGATCCCCGGAATAACCTCCAAGTTGTGGGAAAACGCCCTGGGTGAGTGGTTGTGAGGGTAGCACCTTGTGGGAAGATGCCCTGGGTGAGTGGTTGAGAAGGTAGCACCTTGTGGTAAGACGCCCTGGGTGAGTGGTTGTGAGGGTAGCACCTTGTGGTAAGATGCCCTGGGTGAGTGGTTGTGAGGGTAGCACCCTGTGGTAAGACACCCTGGGTGAGTGGTTGTGAGGGTAGCACCCTGTGGTAAGACGCCCTGGTGAGTGGTTTGTGAGGGTAGCCCTTTGGTTTAAAACCCCGGGTGAGTGGTTGAGAGGGTACACCTTGTGGTAAGAGCCCTGGGTGAGTGGGTTTTGAGGGTAGCACCTTGTGGTAAGACACCCTGGGTGAGTGGTTGTGAGGGTAGCACCTTGTGGTAAGACGCCCTGGGTGAGTGGTTGTGAGGGTAGCACGTTGTGGTAAGACGCCCTGGGTGAGTGGTTGTGAGGGTAGCACCTTGTGGTAAGACGCCCTGGGTGAGTGGTTGTGAGGGTAGCACTTGTGGTAAACGCCTGGGTGAGTGGTTGTGAGGGTAGCACCTTTTTGGGGAAGACGCCCTGGGTGATGGTTGTGAGGGTAGCACCTTGGGTAAGACGCCCTGGGTGAAATGGTTGTGAGGGTAGCACCTTGTGGTAAGACGCCCCGGGTGAGTGATTTTAGGGTAGCACCTTGTGGTAAAGACGCCCTGGGTGAGTGGTTGTGAGGGTAGCACCTTGTGGTAAGACGCCCTGGGTGAGTGGTTGTGAGGGTAGCACCTTGTGGTAAGACGCCCTGCGTGAGTGGTTGTGAGGGTAGCACCTTGTGGTAAGACGCCCTGCGTGAGTGGTTGTGAGGGTAGCACCTTGTGATACTCCTCACTGCTAACACTCGGCTAATCAAGAAGCGAAGTAAGAATTTAGGTTTTACCACCTAAGCGACTAGCATTTTCTACATCCCCCCCAAAACCTCCAGTGGACGGCAGCGGCTAGTGTACTGCCACCCTGATCCATCCTCATGACAGGAGGGCAACATCATGTGGATACTAAAAAATCTTAGGAAGGAGGGAAGGAAGAGAGAGAGAGGAGTAGTAAGAATGAGAGGAGGGGAAGGGAGAGACAAAAAGGGAGGAAAAAGGGGAGAGAAAATAAAAGTGGAGGGAAAGGAAGAGAGGAGGGGAAGAGAGAAGTGGTGAAGGGCAACTGACATAATCAACCATCCACCCACCACATCACATATATCGTTCAAGTACAACGTTATGTTTACTTCCAGCAGTGAGTTTTTGGCTGCTAGCTGCCTGCAGCTGCTACCTGCCTGCAGCTGCTACCTGCCTGCAGCTGCTACCTGCCTGCAGCTGCTACCTGCCTGCAGCTGCTACCTGCTTGCAGCTGCTAGCTGCCTGCAGCTGCTACCTGCCTGCAGCTGCTACCTGCCTGCAGCTGCTAGCTGCCTGCAGCTGCTAGCTGCTTCCAACACACCTGCACCATCTTGTGGCTGCTAGCTGTCTCCAACACACCTGCACTATCTTGTAGCTGCTAGCTGCCAGAAACACACCTGCACTATCTTGTGGCTGCTAGCTGTCTCCAACACACCTGCACTATCTTGTGGCTGCTAGCTGCCTGCAACACACCTGCACTATCTTGTTGCTGCTAGCTGTCTCCAACACACCTGCACTAATTTGTGGCTGCTAGCTGTCTCCAACACACCTGCACTATCTTGTGGCTGCTAGCTGCCTGCAACACATCTGCACATCTTGTGGCTGCCACCCGCAAAACCCCTGCACTATCTTGTGGCTGTTAGCTGCCTCCAACAAAACCCCGCATTATCTTTTGAATGCCCGCTGCCTGCAAAACACCGCACTATCTGTGGTGTTAGCTGCCTCCAACACACCGCCATCTTTTGATGCTACGCCTGCAACACACCTTTACTATCTTTTGGGTTTCCACTGCCTCCAAACACCTGACTATCTTGTACTGCTACCTGCCTGCAACACACCCCGCATATCTTGTGGGGGCTAGCTGCCTCCAACACACCTGCAAATCTTTTAAAGCCTTTATTACACAGCATACAAGCCAGCACTATCCAAACAATGCTAAAAGCCACAGTACTTAACTACAACACAGGGCCTTAGCAAACACTATGATACCCCTGGCACTCCTTATCACTAAAGACACCCTTCTCCTATTATTTTTACGAACCCGGGTTTAAAAGGGAAAAAAGAAAATCTACCTCTACCAGGGGGAAAACAGCAATTACAACTGCAGACCAAACCCAAATTTTGGGGCTTGCGACTATACTCTAAAAATTTTCTTGATTAGCCCACTTGCTTTATGATGATATGGGAATACATTTTGCTAAATTTACGTAAAAAACCCTTAAAACCTATAACAATCGGGCCCTTTAGGGTACCTCAACAAACTCCCAAATTTCAGTGAGAAAAATTAAAATCACTAGTAACAAACAACAAATAAAAAGCCCACCTTCTCTTTGGGAGACTTCAAAATCAACCTTGGCTTACTGATGACAGCCTTAAAGATTTCACAACAATTAACAACACACTTCCATACCCAACAATAACAAAACCCAAACCGGTCAGAACAATCAACCCTAATGACCACATATGGACCAATTACTACCCCCCCCCTTAAATCAGGGAAATCACGATAGACACAGACCAACCCCCACCTTTCCCCGACAAACATTAAAAAACCACCATTTAAACAAAAAAATCTATTTAGACTCCATGACGGCCTCTAAGGGAAATTCAAACTGACCTAGAATTTTTACGGCCCACGAATTCTCCAAGGCCAATGGTATTGATGATGGGGCAGACATTTTTTTTTAAAATTCTTAACTATACAAAAAAAATTGTCCTATAAAAACGAAACAGATCACAAAAAAACGGCTTGGTTTCCCATGGCTAACCACACCATTCTGAAATCCATTGACAAGAAAAACCAATATGAAAAAACAATTAAAAAAGGGCTTAATACACAAAGTATTTTTAAACAAACATCTTTTTTCACCAAAATAATAAAGAAAACCAAACCTATACACCAGTACTGGTTATAAAAGACCATAATTTTTAAAGGGGTTTGGACCGGTAAGCCAGCGGGGGCCTCGGGCAAAGACCAAAGCTCCAAAGGCGGGGCATCATTTGACTAAGACCCCGCAGGAAAATTTTCCTGTTCCCGACGAACCTTACCTAACCTAACTACTCCCGTAGATCACAGCACAAGGAATATAAAAAAAGACCTGGAAAACACCCTCTTTTTAGGGGCCCACAAACTGAAAAAAAACCAAATATTTTCCTAACTAAACCTAATGAAAAACCCCTAAAATCCATGACACAGCTAAAAAAGGGTAAACACTTCTTCTCAAACCTAGGATCTAATCTCGCCAAAAAAAATCCCACATACTAATTTCCATGCCCGGGGGCTACCCAGAATTTGGGGGTTTCCCCAAAATTTCCTTTTTATTTGCACCATAATTAGCCCTCCCGGAAATCACCGGGAATTTTAAAATCACTTTTAAAAAAAACTCGGGGAAACTGTCAAAGGGCCCCCAATTACTGTACAAGCGAGCAGCCCATATCCTTTCGCATGCTATTTCTTTACTTTTTAACAAGTCACTAGAAACTAGCACCTTTCCCCGAAACTACTCAAGATGGCAAGGTTACACCAATACATAAAGGTGGTGACCCTACAGACTTAAACAACTATAGGCCAATATAAAACTTACCATTGCTATCCAAAACTTTGAGAAACTCGTGCACAGGAGAATATATTCATTTATAACAGCACAAAACATACTCAACCCTGCCAATTTGGATTTAGGAAAAATAAAAGCACTAATGATGCAATCATAAAAATGCTAGATCTGCTTTACACAGCATTGGAAAATAAGGAATATCCACTAGGAATTTTTATTGACCTAAGAAAAGCTTTTTGACACAGTAGACCACGACATCCTACTCCAAAACTTGACCATTACGGTATAAGAGGCCATGCGCTTGCTTATTTCAAATCTTACCTTACTAATAGGTATCAGTATGTTACCATTAAGACACGCAATCGACAACATGGCCACTTGATACTGGAGTTCCGCAGGGAAGTGTCCTTGGTCCCCTGCTCTTCCTCATATACATCAATGATCTTCCAAACGTATCCCAACACCTGAAACCCTTTCTCTTTGCTGACGACACGACTTATGTCATCTCTCACCCTAATCTTGCCACCCTCAACACCATTGTTAACGAGGAGCTGATCAAAATATCGACTTGGATGACAGCCAATAAACTTACGCTTAACACTGACATAACCTACTATATTATGTTTGGTAGCAGAGCAGGAGATGCACAAATTAACATTAAGATCGACAACCACTCTAATTACCAGACATAATGAGGGCAATCCTAGGCCTATACCTTGACAACAACCTGAATTTCAGCACCCATATCCAACACATAACCAAAAAAGTATCCAAAACAGTTGGGATCCTCTCCAAGATATGATACTACGTGCCGCAAAATGCCCTTCTCACACTATACCACTCACTTATTTATCCATACCTCACCAAATGCTATTTGTGTTTGGGGATCAACTGCAGCAACACACCTAAAGCCAATTATAACCCAACAAAAAGCTGCAGTAAGAATAATCACTAAATCCCATCCCTGGCAACACCCCCCCCCCCCACTCTTCATAGATCTAAACTTACTCCCTGTTCAGTACATCCACACTTACTACTGTGCAATCTACATCTACAGGACCTTAAACTCCAATATCAACCTTGACCTAAAACGCTTTCTTGATAGTTGTGACAGAACCCACAGGCATAACACCAGACACAAACATCTCTACGACATTCCCCATGTCCGACTAAACCTTTACAAAATTCAATGTATGTCAAAGGCCCTAAAATCTGGAAACACCCTACCTGAAAAACTCTAGAACTGCAGACACATTCATCACCTTCAAAACTACCATTAGAAAACATCTTATCTCCCTGATACACCCTGTCAACTAACTACACGAATACCACCTGGTGGTTCACACTTGCACTCACTCACCCATTTGACCATAAACAGAAATATTAATCTGAATCTTAAAATAATGAATCCTATGATACTCCAATACTGAAACTATGTACTGTGCCAAAACAAAAGCATTCACATTGCTAAATTCACAAACTAGTATTTAGTCACTTAGCCATAATACCAACTTACCTCATAATTTGTAATATTTTAAAATAAAGAATTAAACTAAGTCTGCCCGAAATGCCTAGCCATGCTAGGCGTTCTAGTGGTACACTCTGTAATCATTATTTAACTACATGTAAACCACACAAAAGCCAAATTCTGTAAATTCAACATTGTAATCTTTATAGAGAATAAACTTTGAATTTGAATTTGAATTTGTTAGCTGTCTGCAACACACCTGCACTATCTTGTGGCTGCTAGCTGCCTCCAACACACCTGCACTATCTTGTGGCTGTTAACTGCCTCCAACACACCTGCACTATCTTGTGGCTGTTAACTGCCTCCAACACACCTGCACTACCTTGTGACTGCTAGCTGCGTGCAACACACCTGCACTATCTTGTGACTGCTAGCAGCCTGCAACACACTTACACTATCTTGTGGCTGTTAGCTGCCTCCAACACACCTGCACTATCTTGTGGCTGCTAGCTGCCTCCAACACACCTGCACTATCTTTTGACTGCTAGCTGTCTGCAACACACCTGCACTATCTTGTGGCTGCTAGCTGCCTCCAACACACCTGCACTATCTTGTGGCTGTTAGCTGCCTCCAACACACCTGCACTATCTTGTAGCTGCTAGCTGCCTCCAACACACCTGCACTATCTTGTGGCTGCTAGCTGCCTCCAACACACCTGCACTATCTTGTGGCTGTTAACTGCCTCCAACACACCTGCACTATCTTGTGGCTGCTAGCTGCCTGCAACACACCTGCACTATATTATAACTGCTAGCTGCCTCCAACACACCTGCAATATCTTGTGGCTGCTAGCTGCCTCCAACACACCTGCACTTTCTTTTGGCTGCTAGCTGCCTGCAAAACACTGGCAGTATCTTGTGGCTGCTACCTGCTCCAACACACCTGCACTGTCTTGTGGCTGCTAGCTGCCTGCAACACACCTACAGTATCTTGTGGCTGCTAGCTGCCTGCAACACACCTGCACTATCTTGTGGCTGCTAGCTGCCTGCAATACACCTGCACTATCTTGTGGCTGCTAGCTGCCTGCAACACACCTGCAGTATCTTGTGGCTGCTAGCTGCCTGCAACACACCTGCAATATCTTGTGGCTGTTAGCTGCCTCCAACACACCTGCACTATATAATGACTGCAAGCTACCTCCAACACTCCTGCACTATCTTGCGGCTGCTAGCCGCCTTCAACACACCTGAACTATCTTGTAGCTGCTAGCTGCCTCCAACACACCTGTACTATTTTGTGGCTGCTAGCTGTCTGCAACACACCTGCGCTATCTTGTGGCTGCTAGCTGCCTCCAATGCCTAGCCATGCTAAGCGTTCTAGTGGTACACTCTGTAATCACAATTTTACTACATGTAAACCACACAATAACCAAATTTCTGTTAACTCAGCATTGTAATCCTTATAGAGAATAAACTTTGAATTTGAATTTGAACGCACCTACACTATCTTGTGGCTGCTAGCTGCCTCCAACACACCTGCACTATCTTGTGGCTGCTAGCTGCCTCCAACACACCTGCACTATCTTGTTGCTGATACCTGTCTCCAACACACCTGCACTATCTTGTGGCTGCTAGCTGCCTGCAACACACCTGCGCTATCTTGTGGCTACTAGCTGCCTGCAACACACCTGCACTATCTTGTGGGTTTTAGCTGCCTCCAACTCACCTGCACTATCTTGTGGCTGCTAGCTGCCTCCAACACACCTGCACTATCTTGTGGCTGCTAGCTGCCTCCAACACACCTGCAGTATCTAGTGGCTGCTAGATGCCTCCAATACACCTGCAGTATCTTGTGGCTGCTAGGTGCCTCCAAGACACCTGCTCTGTATTGTGGCTGTTAGCTGCCTCCGACACACCTGTACTATCTTGTGGCTGCTAACTGCCTCCAACACACCTGCACTATCTTGTAGCTGCTAGCTGCCTGCAACACACCTGCACTATCCTGTGGCTGTTAGCTGCCTGCAACACCTGCACTCTCTTGCGGCTGCTAGCTGCCTCCAACACTCCTGCACTATCTTGTGACTGCTAGCTGCTGCAACACACCTGCACTCACTTGTGACTGCTAGTTGCCTCCAACACACCTGCACTATCTTGTGGCTGCTAGCTGCCTCCAACACACCTGCACCATCTTGTAGCTGCTAGCTGCCTCCAACACAACTGCACTATCTTGTGGCTGCTAGCTGCCTCCAACACACCTGCATTACCCTGTGGCTGCTAGCTGCCTCCAACACACCTGCAATATCTTGTGGCTGCTAGATGCCTCCAACACCTGCACTATCTTGTGGCTGATAGCTGCTTCCAACACACCTGCACTATCTTGTGGCTACTAGCTGCCTGCAACACACCTGCACTATCTTGTGGCTGCTAGCTGCCTGCAGCACACCTGCACTATCTTGTGACTGTTAGCTGTCTGCAACACACTTGCAGTATCTTATTGCTTTTAGCTGCCTCCAACACACCTGCTCTATCTTGTAGCTGCTAGCTGCCTCCAACACACTTGCACTATCTTGTGGCTGCTAGCTGCCTCCAACACACCTGCCCTATTTTGTGGCTGATAGCTGCCTCCAGCACACCTGCACTATCTTGTGGCTGTTAGCTGCCTCCAACACACCTGCACTATCTTGTGGCTGCTAGCTGTCCGCAGCACACTTGCACTATCTTGCGGATCCTAGCTGATTCCAGCACACCTGCACTATCTTGTAGCTGCTAGCTGCTGTAGCACACCTGCACTCTCTTGTGGCTGCTAGCTACCTCCAACACACCTGCACTATCCTGTGGCTGCTAGCTGCCTGCAACACACCTGCACTATCTTGTGGCTGCTAGCTGCCTTCGACACACCTGAACTATCTTGTAGCTGCTAGCTGCCTCCAACACACCTGCACTATTTTCTGACTGCCAGCTGTCTGCAACACACCTGCACTATCTTGTGGCTGCTAGCTGCCTGCAACACACCTGCACTATCTTGTGGCTGCTAGCTGCCTCCAACACACCTGCACTGTCTTGTGGCTGCTAGCTGCCTGCAACACACCTACAGTATCTTGTGGCTGCTAGCTGCCTCCAACACACCTGCACTATCTTGTGGCTGCTAGCTGCCTGCAACACACCTGCACTATCTTTTGGCTGCTAGCTGCCTGCAATACACCTGCACTATCTTGTGGCTGCTAGCTGCCTGCAACACACCTGCAGTATCTTGTGGCTGCTAGCTGCCTGCAACACACCTGCAATATCTTGTGGCTGTTAGCTGCCTCCAACACACCTGCACTATATAATGACTGCAAGCTACCTCCAACACTCCTGCACTATCTTGCGGCTGCTAGCCGCCTTCAACACACCTGAACTGTCTTGTAGCTGCTAGCTGCCTCCAACACACCTGTACTATTTTGTGGCTGCTAGCTGTCTGCAACACACCTGCGCTATCTTGTGGCTGCTAGCTGCCTCCAACGCACCTGCACTATCTTGTGGCTGCTAGCTGCCTCCAACACACCTGCACTATCTTGTGGCTGCTAGCTGACTCCAACACACCTGCACTATCTTGTGGCTGCTAGCTGCCTCCAACACACCTGCACTATCTTGTGGCTGCTAGCTGCCTCCAACACACCTGCACTATCTTGTGGCTGCTAGCTGCCTCCAACACACCTGCACTATCTTGTGGCTGCTAGTTGCCTCCAACACACCTGCGCTATCTTGTGGCTACTAGCTGCCTGCAACACACCTGCACTATCTTGTGGCTGTTAGCTGCCTCCAACTCACCTGCACTATCTTGTGGCTGCTAGCTGCCTCCAACACACCTGCAGTATCTAGTGGCTGCTAGATGCCTCCAATACACCTGCAGTATCTTGTGGCTGCTAGGTGCCTCCAAGACACCTGCTCTGTATTGTGGCTGTTAGCTGCCTCCGACACACCTGTACTATCTTGTGGTTGCTAACTGCCTCCAACACACCTGCACTATCTTGTAGCTGCTTGCTGCCTGCAACACACCTGCACTATCCTGTGGCTGTTAGCTGCCTGCAACACCTGCACTCTCTTGTGGCTGCTAGCTGCCTCCAACACACCTGCACTATGGAAATATAAACACAAATGCAGTATAATGTGATCCTTTATTGACAACGTTTCACCCACACAGTGGGCTTTTTCAAGTCACACACGGATCTACCTGGGGTTGGAAGGTACGGGAGTATTTATAGTTCAGAATGTTGAGGTCAGGTGGAGAATGCTGCATCTGATGATCTACCGGGTGGGGTTATAGAGTCTTGGGTAGCTAGGCAGGGGTGTTGGACAAGTTGTGAGTAGACCTTCTGCAGTGTTCTATGTTCTTATGTGGGATAGCGATGAAGAAGTTTCTTGGCGAGTGGTTCAGCTATGTTATAGAAGCCATTGTGTCGGTATTTTATACCATTTATTTACACCTGCACTATCTTGTGACTGCTAGCTGCCTGCAACACACCTGCACTCACTTGTGGCTGCTAGTTGCCTCCAACACACCTGCACTATCTTGTGGCTGCTAGCTGCCTCCAACGCACCTGCACCATCTTGTAGCTGCTAGCTGCCTGCAACACAACTGCACTATCTTGTGGCTGCTAGCTGCCTGCAACACACCTGCACTATCTTGTGGCTGCTAGCTGCCTCCAACACACCTGCACTATCTTGTGGCTGCTAGCTGCCTGCAACACACCTGCACTATCTTGTGGCTGCTAGCTGCCTGCAACACACCTGCACTATCTTGTGGCTGCTAGCTGCCTACAACACACCTGCACTATCTTGTGGCTGCTAGATGCCTGCAACACACCTGCACTACCTTGTAGCTGCTAGCTGCCTGCAACACACCTGCACTATCTTGTGGCTGCTAGCTGCCTGCAACACACCTGCACTATCTTGTGGCTGCTAGCTGCCTGCAACACACCTGCACTATCTTGTGGCTGCTAGCTGCTGCAACACACCTGCACTATTTGTGGCTGCTAGATTTCCTGCAACACACCCGCACTATCTTGTATCTGCTAGCTGCCTGCAACACACCAGCACTATCTTGTGGCTGCTAGATGCCTGCAACACACCTGCACTATCTTGTAGCTGCTAGCTGCCTGCAACACACCTGCACTATCTTGTGGCTGCTAGATGCCTGCAACACACCTGCACTATCTTGTAGCTGCTAGCTGCCTGTAACACACCAGCACTATCTTGTGGCTGCTAGCTGCCTGCAACACACCTGCACTATCTTGTGGCTGCTAGCTGCCTGCAACACACCTGCACTATCTTGTGGCTGCTAGCTGCCTGCAACACACCTGCACTATCTTGTGGCTGCTAGCTGCCTGCAACACACCTGCACTATCTTGTGGCTGCTAGCTGCCTGCAACATCACTCTGAGGTTTCACATTACTACTGGTACCTCGTACAAGACCTTCACACAACAACTCTCTTCATGTCGTTCAACTCGTTATAAGTCATCTCCATCAACCACTTATCTGACTATTCTTGCATGTGTCTATTGCGGAAACCTTGTGCATGTGTGTGTACTCACCTAATTTTATTCACATTGTTGTGGTTGCAAGGGTCGATTCATGGCTCCTGGCCCTGCCTCTTCACTGGTCGCTACTAGGTCCACTATCTCCCTACTCTATGAACTTTATCGTACCTCTTCTTAAAGCTATTTATGGATTCTGTCTGCACTACAACACTCTCCAGATTGTTCCACTTCTTGACAACTCTATGACTAAGTAATTACACACACACACACACACACACACACACTGAGTGTGTACTCACCTATTTGCGGTTGATTCATAGCTCCTGGCCCCGTGTGTATGTGTGTAACCCAGCTAAGGATGTGGGGTTTGTGGTTCAACTTATCTAAATGTTGAATATATCATTTTAAGTGTTTCACTATTTTGGTTCCTGAATTCTACACTTATATTTACCCGGGTTCCTTGTGACAGTCACTGGTGTGATACTGTTCATCCAGTCTCTGGTGTGATACTGTTCATCCAGTCTCTGGTGTGATACTGTTCATCCAGTCTCTGGTGTGATACTGTTCATCCAGTCTCTGGTGTGATACTGTTCATCATCCAGTCTCTGGTGTGATACTGTTCATCCAGTCTCGGTGTGATACTGTTCATCCAGTCTCTGGTGTGATACTGTTCATCCAGTCTCCGGTGTGATACTGTTCATCCAGTCTCTGGTGTGATACTGTTCATCCAGTCTCCGGTGTGATACTGTTCATCCAGTCTCTGGTGTGATACTGTTCATCCAGTCTCCGGTGTGATACTGTTCATCCAGTCTCTGGTGTGATACTGTTCATCCAGTCTCCTGGTGTGATACTGTTCATCCAGTCTCTGGTGTGATACTGTTCATCCAGTATCTGGTGTGATACTGTTCATCCAGTCTCCGGTGTGATACTGTTCATCCAGTTCTGGTGTGATACTGTTCATCCAGTCTCCTGAGGTGTGATACTGTTCATCCCGTCTCTGGTGTGATACTGTTCATCCAGTCTCGTGTGATACGTTCATCCAGTCTCCGGTGTGATACTGTTCATCCAGTCTCTGGTGCGATACTGTTCATCCAGTCTCTGGTGCGATACTGTTCATCCAGTCTCTGGTGCGATACTGTTCATCCAGTCTCCGGTGTGATACTGTTCATCCAGTCTCTGGTGCGATACTGTTCATCCAGTCTCTGGTGTGATACTGTTCATCCAGTCTCCGGTGTGATACTGTTCATCCAGTCTCTGGTGTGATACTGTTCATCCAGTCTCCGGTTTTGATACTGTTCATCCAGTCTCTGGTGTGATACTGTTCATCCAGTCTCTGGTGTGATACTGTTCATCCAGTCTCTGGTGTGATACTGTTCATCCAGTCTCTGGTGTGATACTGTTCATCCAGTCTCGGTGTGATACTGTTCATTCCAGTCTCCGGTGTGATTACTGTTCATCCAGTCCTGGTGTGATACTGTTCATCCAGTCTCCGGTGTGATACTGTTCATCCAGTTCACTGGTGTGATACTGTTCATCCAGTCTCCGGTGTGATACTGTTCATCCAGTCCTGGTGTGATACTGTTCATCCAGTCTCCGGTGTGATACTGTTCATCCAGTCATCTGGTGTGATACTGTTCATCCAGTCATCCGGTGTGATACTGTTCATCCAGTCTCTGGTGTGATACTGTTCATCCAGTCTCGGTGTGATACTGTTCATCCAGTCTCTGGTGTGATACTGTTCATCCAGTCTCCGGTGTGATACTGTTCATCCAGTCTCTGGTGTGATACTGTTCATCCAGTCTCCTGGTGTGATACTGTTCATCCAGTCTCTGGTGTGATACTGTTCATCCAGTCTCTGGTGGGATACTGTTCATCCAGTCTCCGGTGTGTACTGTTATCCTGTTCGTGTATACTGTCATCCAGTCTCCGGTGTGATACTGTTCATCCAGTCTCCTGGTGTGATACTGTTCATCCAGTCTCCGGTGTGATACTGTTCATCCAGTCATCTGGTGTGATACTGTTCATCCAGTCCTGGTTGTATACTGTTCATCCAGTCTCCGGTGTGATACTGTTCATCCAGTCTCCGGTGTGATACTGTTCATCCAGTCTCTGGTGTGATACTGTTCATCCAGTCTCCGGTGTGATACTGTTCATCCAGTCTCTGGTGTGATACTGTTCATCCAGTCTCTGGTGTGATACTGTTCATCCAGTCTCTGGTTGTGATACTGTTCATCCAGTCTCTGGTGTGATACTGTTCATCCAGTCCCTGGTGTGATACTGTTCATCCAGTCTCTGGTGTGATACTGTTCATCCAGTCTCCTGGTGTGATACTGTTCATCCAGTCTCTGGTGTGATACTGTTCATCCAGTCACTGGTGTGATACTGTTCATCCAGTCTCTGGTGTGATACTGTTCATCCAGTCTCTGGTGTGATACTGTTCATCCAGTCTCTGGTGTGATACTGTTCATCCAGTCTCTGGTGTGATACTGTTCATCCAGTCTCCGGTGTGATACTGTTCATCCAGTCTCTGGTGTGATACTGTTCATCCAGTCTCCGGTGTTGATACTGTTCATCCAGTCTCGGTGTGATACTGTTCATCCAGTCTCCGGTGTGATACTGTTCATCCAGTCTCTGGTGTGATACTGTTCATCCAGTCTCCGGTGTGATACTGTTCATCCAGTCTCCGGTGTGATACTGTTCATCCAGTCTCCGGTGTGATTTTGTTCCATCCAGTCTCCGGTGTGATACTGTTCATCCAGTCTCTGGTGTGATACTGTTCATCCAGTCTCTGGTGTGATACTGTTCATCCAGTCTCCGGTGTGATACTGTTCATCAGTCTCCGGTGTGAACTGTTCATCCAGTTCGGTGTGATACTGTTCATCCATCTCTCGGTGTGATACTGTTCATCCAGTCTCCGGTGCGTGAATACTGTTCATCCAGTCTCCTGGTGTGATACTGTTCAATCCAGTCTCCGGTGTGATACTGTTCATCCAGTCTCTGGTGTGATACTGTTCATCCAGTCTCCGGTGTGATACTGTTCATCCAGTCTCCGGTGTGATACTGTTCATCCAGTCTCCGTGTGGATACTGTTCATCCAGTCTCTGGTGTGATACTGTTCATCCAGTCTCTGGTGTGATACTGTTCATCCAGTCTCCGGTGTGATACTGTTCATCCAGTCTCCGGTGTGATACTGTTCATCCAGTCTCGGTGTGATACTGTTCATCCAGTGTCCGGTGTGATACTGTTCATCCAGTCTCCGGTGTGATACTGTTCATCCAGTCTCTGGTGTGATACTGTTCATCCAGTCTCGGTGTGATACTGTTCATCCAGTCTCCGGTGTGATACTGTTCATCCAGTCTCCGGTGTGATACTGTTCATCCAGTCTCTGGTGTGATACTGTTCATCCAGTCTCTGGTGTGATACTGTTCATCCAGTCTCCGGTGTGATACTGTTCATCCAGTCTCCGGTGTGATACTGTTCATCCAGTCTCGGTGTGATACTGTTCATCCAGTCTCCGGTGTGATACTGTTCATCCAGTCTCCGGTGTGATACTGTTCATCCAGTCTCGGTGTGATACTGTTCATCCAGTCTCCGGTGTGATACTGTTCATCCAGTCTCCGGTGTGATACTGTTCATCCAGTCTCCGGTGTGATACTGTTCATCCAGTCTCCGGTGTGATACTGTTCATCCAGTGTCCGGTGTGATACTGTTCATCCAGTCTCCGGTGTGATACTGTTCATCCAGTCTCCGGTGTGATACTGTTCATCCAGTCTCCGTGTGATACTGTTCATCCAGTCTCCAGGTGTGATACTGTTCATCCAGTCTCTCGGTGGATACTGTTCATCCAGTCTCCGGTGTGATACTGTTCATCCAGTCTCCGGTGTGATACTGTTCATCCAGTCTCCGGTGTGATACTGTTCATCCAGTCTCCGGTGTGATACTGTTCATCCAGTCTCTGGTGTGATACTGTTCATCCAGTCTCCGGTGTGATACTGTTCATCCAGTCTCCGGTGCGATACTGTTCATCCAGTCTCCGGTGTGATACTGTTCATCCAGTCTCCGGTGTGATACTGTTCATCCAGTCTCCGGTGTGATACTGTTCATCCAGTCTCCGGTGTGATACTGTTCATCCAGTCTCCGGTGCGATACTGTTCATCCAGTCTCGGTGTGATACTGTTCATCCAGTCTCCGGTGCGATACTGTTCATCCAGTCTCGGTGTGATACTGTTCATCCAGTCTCCGGTGCGATACTGTTCATCCAGTCTCCGGTGCGATACTGTTCATCCAGTCTCCGGTGCGATACTGTTCATCCAGTCTCCGGTGCGATACTGTTCATCCAGTCTCCGGTGCGATACTGTTCATCCAGTCTCCGGTGCGATACTGTTCATCCAGTCTCCGGTGCGATACTGTTCATCCAGTCTCCGGTGCGATACTGTTCATCCAGTCTCCGGTGTGATACTGTTCATCCAGTTCCGGTGTGATACTGTTCATCACAGTCTCCGGTGGATACTGTTCATCCAGTCTCCGGTGCGATACTGTTCATCCCAGTCTCCGGTGCGATACTGTTCATCCAGTCTCCGGTGCGATACTGTTCATTCCAGTCTCCGGTGCGATACTGTTCATCCAGTCTCCGGTGCGATACTGTTCATCCAGTCTCCGGTGCGATACTGTTCATCCAGTCTCCGGTGCGATACTGTTCATCCAGTCTCCGGTGCGATACTGTTCATCCAGTCTCCGGTGTGATACTGTTCATCCAGTCTCCGGTGTGATACTGTTCATCCAGTCTCCGGTGTGATACTGTTCATCCAGTCTCCGGTGCGATACTGTTCATCCAGTCTCCGGTGCGATACTGTTCATCCAGTCTCCGGTGCGATACTGTTCATCCAGTCTCCGGTGCGATACTGTTCATCCAGTGCCCGGGTTTGTAAATACGGTTCATCCAGTGTCTGGTGTGATACGTTCATCCAGTCTCTGGTATGATACGGTTTTCATCCAGTGTCTGGTATTATACGGTTCATCCAGTGTCCGGTGTGATACGGTTCATCCAGTGTCTGGTGTGATACGGTTCATCCAGTGTCTGGTATGATACGGTTCATCCAGTGTCTGGTATGATACGGTTCATCCAGTGTCTGGTATGATACGGTTCATCCAGTGTCTGGTGTGATACGGTTCATCCAGTGTCCGGTGTGATACGGTTCATCCAGTCTCCCTCCTCTTGGTGCTGGTTCCGTGGTTAGATAAGATAAGATTTCGTTCGGATTTTTAACCCCGGAGGGTTAGCCACCCAGGATAACCCAAGAAAGTCAGTGCGTCATCGAGGACTGTCTAACTTATTTCCATTGGGGTCCTTAATCTTGTCCCCCAGGATGCGACCCACACCAGTCGACTAACACCCAGGTACCTAATTGCTGCTAGGTGAACAGGACAATAGGTGTAAGGAAATGTGTCGAAATGTTTCCACCCGCCGGGAATCGAACCCGGGCCCTCCGTGTGTGAAGCGGGAGCTTTAGCCACCAGACCACCGAGCCAGCTTCAGTTTCTCATATAATTCCTAAAGTCATATCAGATCATCTTTCTGCTTTTATTCAACATTTTAGTAATGCGTTGTTTAGACGCCTCGACGTCTGTGATTCCAGGTCTCGGAGGAAGTTATATGTGTACCAGAATAATGTGGGTAACATAACATAGCCTTAAGGTACTCTGCTGGTTATGTTGATTCATTCAACCTGACTTGACCTCACTTTGGTTTCCCCATATCATTTTGAACTGATTTGACCTGACCTTGACCATCTTTAATTATCTAAATTGAATTCTGGCATTTTTTTTTTCTCTTTCTGACCCACGACTTGCTGAGGTCCAACAGCAGTATATCAACAACAATTATAGCAGCAACAACAGCAGCAACAACAGCAGCAGCAACAGCAGCAGCAACAGCAGCAGCAACAGCAGCAGCAACAGCAGGGATTCTCACAGCATCCACCTGCAGCTGGGAGTGCTGCAGCATCTGGTATAATGCGTGGGTACAGCCACACCCACGAACAGTGATTACACTGCTGCGTCATGTATCTCACTAGTGTTTAACTAGTCACCAGAAGCCTCGGCAGACGATGCAACATCCCCCAATGAAAAGCAGGGGCGCCACTAGCAAGATAATAGACAACACAATAAGAGTTAAGGGCCCAAGACTGTTCAACTGCCTCCTAGCATACATAAGAGGGATTACCAATAGACCTCTGACTGTCTTCAAGAAGGCAATGGACAGGTACCTAAAGTCAGTACCTGACCAGCCGGGATATGGTTCGTACTTTGGTTTACGTGCGGTCAACAGTAACAGACTGGTTGATCAGGCCCTGATCCACCACGAGGCCTGGTCACAGACCGGGCCGCGGGGGCGTTGACCCCCGACACCCTCTCCAGGTATACTCCAGGGAGTGTCTGTAGAATATCCAAAACTCTGACTAAACTACGGCTCGCTAATAATGATTTTACCATCACATGTTAGTTATTAGTCACACCATACTCATGGTGTGGGTGGCAGTCACACCATACTCATGGTGTGGGTGGCAGTCACACCATACTCATGGTGTGGGTGGCAGTCACACCATACTCATGGTGTGGGTGGCAGTCACACCATACTCATGGTGTGGGTGGCAGTCACACCATACTCATGGTGTGGGTGGCAGTCAAAATATTAGATGCACATAATAGGTCCAGGAGCTGGAGCTCAAAGTTCTGATAGGTCAACAAGGTAGTGACACTGAACTATTTATTTGTTTATATCTGGTAACTTTCGTAATGAGATGTAAATCAGGTCAGAAAATAACGTGTACCATTACATGATACAATGTAACACTGAGGTGCACCACAGTAGCACCACAGTAGCACCACGGTAGCACCACGGTAGCACCACAGTAGCACCACAGTAGCACCACAGTAGCACCACGGTAGCACCACAGTAGCACCACAGTAGCACCACAGTAGCACCACAGTAGCACCACAGCAGCACCACAGTAGCACCACAGTAGCACCACGGTAGCACCACAGTAGCACCACAGTAGCACCACAGTAGCACCACGGTAGCACCACGGTAGCACCACGGTAGCACCACAGTAGCACCACAGTAGCACCACAGTAGCACAACGGTAGCACCACAGTAGCACCACAGTAGCACCACAGTAGCACCACAGTAGCACCACAGTAGCACCACGGTAGCACCACGGTAGCACCACGTTAGCACCACGGTAGCACCACGGTAGCACCACGGTAGCACCACGGTAGCACCACGGTAGCACCACGGTAGCACCATGGTAGCACCACGGTAGCACCACGGTAGCACCACAGTAGCACCACGGTAGCACCACGGTAGCACCACGGTAGTACCACAGTAGCACCACAGTAGCACCACGGTAGCACCACAGTAGCACCACAGTAGCACCACAGTAGCACCACGGTAGCACCACGGTAGCACCACAGTAGCACCACAGTAGCACCACGGTAGCACCACAGTAGCACCACAGTAGCACCTCGGTAGTACCACAGTAGCACCACAATAGCACCACGGTAGCACCACAGTAGCACCACAGTAGCACCACGGTAGCACCACGGTAGCACCACAGTAGCACCACAGTAGCACCACAGTAGCACCACAGTAGCACCCCAGTAGCACCACAGTAGCACCACGGTAGCACCACGGTAGCACCACAGTAGCACCACGGTAGCAAAACGGTAGCACCACGGTAGCACCACGGTAGCACCACGGTAGCACCACGGTAGCACCACAGTAGCACCACAGTAGCACCACGGTAGCACCACAGTAGCACCACGGTAGCACCACAGTAGCACCACGGTAGCACCACGGTAGCAAAACGGTAGCACCACGGTAGCACCACGGTAGCACCACGGTAGCACCACAGTAGCACCACAGTAGCACCACAGTAGCACCACAGTAGCACCACGGTAGCACAACAGTAGCACCACAGTAGCACCACAGTAGCACCACAGTAGCACCACAATAGCACCACAGTAGCACCACGGTAGCACCACGGTAGCACCACGGTAGCACCACAGTAGCACCACGGTAGCACCACAGTAGCACTACAGTAGCACCACGGTAGCACCACGGTAGCACCACGGTAGCACCACAGTAGCACCACGGTAGCACCACAGTAGCACAACAGTAGCACCACGGTAGCACCACAGTAGCACCAAAGTAGCACCACAGTAGCACCACGGTAGCACCACGGTTGCACCACGGTAGCACCACAGTAGCACCAAGGTAGCACCACAGTAGCACCACGGTAGCACCACAGTAGCACCACGGTAGCACCACAGTAGCACCACAGTAGCACCACGGTAGCACCACAGTAGCACCACGGTAGCACCACAGTATCACCACAGTAGCACCAGAGTAGCACCACGGTAGCACCACAGTAGCACCACAGTAGCACCACAGTAGCACCACGGTAGCACCACAGTAGCACCACAGTAGCACCACAGTAGCACCACAGTAGCACCACGGTAGCACGACAGTAGCACCACGGTAGCACCACAGTAGCACCACAGTAGCACCACAGTAGCACCACAGTAGCACCACAGTAGCACCACGGTAGCACCACAGTAGCACCACGGGAGCACCACAGTAGCACCACGGTAGCACCACGGTAGCACCACGGTAGCACCACAGTAGCACCACGGTAGCACCACGGTAGCACCACGGTAGCACCACAGTAGCACCACGGTAGCACCACAGTAGCACCACAGTAGCACCACGGTAGCACCCCGGTAGCACCACGGTAGCACCACGGTAGCACCACAGTAGCACCACAGTAGCACCACAGTAGCACCAAGGTAGCACCACAGTAGCACCACGGTAGCACCACGGTAGCACCACGGTAGCACCACAGTAGCACCACAGTAGCACCACAGTAGCACCACAGTAGCACCACGGTAGCACCACAGTAGCACCACGGTAGCACCACGGTAGCGCTACGGTAGCACCACGGTAGCACCACGGTAGCACCACAGTAGCACCACGTTAGCACCACGGTAGCACCACAGCAGCACCACGGTAGCACGACGGTAGCACCACAGTAGCACCACAGTAGCACCACAGTAGCACCACACTACCACCACAGTAGCACCACGGTAGCACCACGGTAGCGCCACGGTAGCACCACAGTAGCACCACGGTAGCACCACGGTAGCACCACAGTAGCACCACAGTAGCACCACAGTAGCACCACAGTAGCACCACAGTAGCACCACGGTAGCACCACGGTAGCACCACGGTAGCACCACGGTAGCACCACAGTAGCACCACAGTAGCACCACGGTAGCACCACGGTAGCACCACAGTAGCACCACGGTAGCACCACAGTAGCACCACAGTAGCACCACAGTAGCACCACGGTAGCACCAGAGTAGCACCACGGTAGCACCACAGTAGCACTACAGTAGCACCACGGTAGCACCACGGTAGCACCACGTTAGCACCACAGTAGCACCACGGTAGCACCACAGTAGCACAACAGTAGCACCACGGTAGCACCACAGTAGCACCAAGTAAGCACCACAGTAGCACCACGGTAGCACCACGGTTTGCACCACGGTAGCACCACAGTCGCACCACGGTAGCACCACGGTAGCACCCACAGTAGCACCACAGTAGCACCACGAGGCACCACAGTAGCACCACAGTAGCACCACGGTAGCACCACAGTAGCACCACGGTAGCACTACGGTAGCACCACGGTGGCATCACGGTAGCACCACAGTAGCACCACAGTAGCACCACGGTAGCACCACAGTAGCACCACAGTAGCACCACAGTAGCACCACAGTAGCACCACAGTAGCACCATAGTAGCACCACAGTAGCACCACAGTAGCACCACGGTAGCACCACGGTAGCACCACAGTAGCACCACAGTAGCACCAAGGTAGCACCACAGTAGCACCACGGTAGCACCACGGTAGCACCACAGTAGTACAACGGTAGCACCACGGTAGCACCACGGTAGCCCCTCGGTAGCACCACGGTAGCACCACGGTAGCACCACAGTTGCACCACGGTAGCACCACGGTAGCACCACTGTAGCACCACAGTAGCACCACAGTAGCACCACAGTAGCACCACAGTAGCACCACGGTAGCACCACAGTAGCACCACGGTAGCACGACGGTAGCACCACAGTAGCACCACAGTAGCACCACAGTAGCACCACGTAGCAACACAGTAGCAATCAAAGTAGCACCCACGGTAGCACCACAGTAGCACCACGGTAGCACCACAGTAGCACCACAGTAAGCCCCCAAAGTAGCACCACAGTTAGCACCACAGTAGCACCACAGTAGCACCACGGTAGCACCACAGTAGCACCACGGTAGCACTACTGTAGCACCACGGTAGCACCACAGCAGCACCACAGTAGCACCACGGTAGCACCACAGTAGCACCACAGTAGCACCACAGTAGCACCACAGTAGCACCACAGTAGCACCACAGTAGCAACACAGTAGCACCACGGTAGCACCACGGTAGCACCACAGTAGCACCACAGTAGCATCACGGTAGCACCACAGTAGCACCACGGTAGCACCACGGTAGCACCACAGTAGCAGCACGGTAGCACCACGGTAGCACCACGGTAGCACCACGGTAGCACCACGGTAGCACCACAGTAGCACCACGGTAGCCCAACGGTAGCACCACGGTAGCACCACGGTAGCACCACAGTAGCACCACAGTAGCACCACAGTAGCACCACGGTAGCACCACAGTAGCACCACAGTAGCACCACGGTAGCACCACAGTAGCACCACAGTAGCACCACAGTAGCACCACAGTAGCACCACGGTAGCACCACAGTAGCACCACGGTAGCACCACGGTAGCACCACAGTAGCACCACGGTAGCACCACAGTAGCACCACAGTAGCACCACAGTAGCACCACGGTAGCACCACAGTAGCACCACAGTAGCACCACAGTAGCACCACAGTAGCACCACAGTAGCACCACGGTAGCACCACAGTAGCACCACAGTAGCACCACGGTAGCACCACAGTAGCACCACAGTAGCACCACAGTAGAACCACGGTAGCACCACAGTAGCACCACGGTAGCACCACGGTAGCACCACGGTAGCACCACGGTAGCACCACAGTAGCACCACGGTAGCACCACGGTAGCACCACAGTAGCACCACGGTAGCACCACAGTAGCATCACTGTAGCACCACAATAGCACCACAGTAGCACCAAAGTAGCACCACAGTAGTACCACAGTAGCACCACAGTAGCACCACGGTAGCACCACAGTAGCACCACGGTAGCACCACAGTAGCACCACAGTAGCACCAAAGTAGCACCACAGTAGCACCACAGTAGCACCACAGTAGCACCACGGTAGCACCACAGTAGCACCACGGTAGCACCACAGTAGCACCACAGTAGCACCACAGTAGCACCACAGTAGCACCACGGTAGCACCACAGTACCACCACAGTAGCACCACAGTAGCACCACAGTAGCACCACGGTAGCACCACGGTAGCACCACAGTAGCACCACGGTAGCACCACGGTAGCACCACAGTAGCACCACGGTAGCACCACGGTAGCACCACAGTAGCTCCACGGTAGCACCACGGTAGCACCACGGTAGCACCACGGTAGCACCACAGTAGCATCAAAGTAGCACCACGGTAGCACCACGGTAGCACCACGGTAGCACCACAGTAGCACCACAGTAGCACCACGGTAGCACCACAGCAGCACCACAGTAGCACCACAGTAGCACCACGGTAGCACTACAGTAGCACCACAGTAGCACCACGGTAGCACCACAGTAGCACCACAGTAGCACCACGGTAGCACCACAGTAGCACCACAGTAGCACCACGGTAGCACCACGGTAGCACCACGGTAGCACCACGGTAGCACCACAGTAGCACCACAGTAGCACCACAGTAGCACCACGGTAGCACCACAGTAGCACCACAGTAGCACCACAGTAGCACCACAGTAGCACCACAGTAGCACTACGGTAGCACCACAGTAGCACCACGGTAGCACCACAGTAGCACCACAGTAGCACCACAGTAGCACCACGGTAGCACAACAGTAGCACCACGGTAGCACCACGGTAGCACCACAGTAGCACCACAGTAGCACCACAGTAGCACCACAGTAGCACCACGGTAGCACCACGGTAGCACCACGGTAGCACCACGGTAGCACCACAGTAGCACCACGGTAGCACCACAGTAGCACCACGGTAGCACCACAGTAGCACCACAGTAGCACCACGGTAGCACCACAGTAGCAGCACAGTAGCAGCACAGTAGCACCACAGTAGCACCACAGTAGCACCACGGTAGCACCACAGTAGCACCACGGTAGCACCACAATAGCACCACAGTAGCACCACAGTAGCACCACGGTAGCACCACGGTAGCACCACAGTAGCACCACAGTAGCACCACAGTAGCACCACGGTAGCACCACAGTAGCACCACAGTAGCACCACAGTAGTACCACGGTAGCACCACAGTAGCACCACGGTAGCACCACGGTAGCACCACAGTAGCACCACCTTAGCACCACAGTAGCACCACGGTAGCACCACAGTAGCACCACAGTAGCACCACGGTAGCACCACGGTAGCACCACAGTAGCACCACAGTAGCACCACAGTAGCACCACGGTAGCACCACAGTAGCACCACGGTAGCACCACGGTAGCACCACAGTAGTACCACAGTAGCACCACAGTAGCACCACGGTAGCACCACGGTAGCACCACGGTAGCACCACGGTAGCACCACAGTAGCACCACGGTAGCACCACGGTAGCACCACAGTAGCACCACGGTAGCACCACGGTAGCACCACAGTAGCACCACAGTAGCACCACGGTAGCACCACAGTAGCACCACAGTAGCACCACAGTAGCACCACGGTAGCACCACGGTAGCACCACGGTATCACCACAGTAGCACCACAGTAGCACCACAGTAGCACCACGGTAGCACCACGGTAGCACCACGGTAGCACCACGGTAGCACCACAGTAGCACCACGGTAGCACCACGGTAGCACCACAGTAGCACCACGGTAGCACCACGGTAGCACTACAGTAGCACCACGGTAGCACCACTGTAGCACCACAGTAGCACCACAGTAGCACCACCCCGTAGCACCACGGTAGCACCACGGTAGCACCACGGTAGCACCACGGTAGCACCACAGTAGCACCACGGTAGCACCACGGTAGCACCACAGTAGCACCACGGTAGCACCACGGTAGCACCACAGTAGCACCACAGTAGCACCACGGTAGCACCACAGTAGCACCACAGTAGCACCACAGTAGCACCACAGTAGCACCACGGTAGCACCACGGTAGCACCACAGTAGCACCACAGTAGCACCACAGTAGCACCACGGTAGCACCACAGTAGCACCACGGTAGCACCACGGTAGCACCACAGTAGCACCACGGTAGCACCACGGTAGCACCACGGTAGCACCACGGTAGCACCACGGTAGCCGACCAATTTCACAGTAGCACCAAGTAGCACCACGGTAGCACCACAGTAGCACCCACGGTAGCACCACGGTAGCACCACAGTAGCACCAACAGTAGCACCACGTAAACACACAGTAGACAAACCCCAGTAGCACCACAGTAGCACCACAGTAGCACCACGGTAGCACCACAGTAGCACCACGGTAGCACCACAGTAGCACCACGGTAGCACCACAGTAGCACCACAGTAGCACCACAGTAGCACCACAGTAGCACCACAGTAGCACCACGGTAGCACCACGGTAGCACCACAGTAGCGCCACGGTAGCACCACAGTAGCACCACGGTAGCACCACAGTAGCACCAGTCACGTAGCACCACAGTAGCACCACAGTAGCACCACAGTAGCACCACAGTAGCACCACGGTAGGACCACAGTAGCACCACAGTAGCACCACGAGTAGACCACAGTAGCACCACAGTAGCACACAGTAGCACCACAGTAGCACCACGGTAGGACCACAGTAGCACCACAGTAGCACCACAGTAGCACCACAGTAGCACCACGGTAGGACCACAGTAGCACCA
>NC_069451.1:17200134-17340134 GCF_026875155.1 Cherax quadricarinatus | reverse complement strand
AACACGGTGCTGGCGAGTGATCCAACATCAAGTTGGTGGACACAGTGATTAAACACCACGATGGTGGCCACAGTGATCCAACACCACGATGGTGGCCACAGTGATCCAACATCACGATGGTGGCCACATTGATCCAACACCACGATGGTGGCCACAGTGATCCAACACCACGATGGTGGCCACAGTGATCGAACACCAAGATGGTGGCCACATTGATCCAACACCACGATGGTGGCAACATTGATCCAGCACCCCGATGGTGGCCACAGTGATCCAACACCACGATGGTGGCCACAGTGATCCAACACCACGATGATGGCCACAGTGATCCAACACCACGATGGTGGCCACATTGATCCAACACCACGATGGTGGCCACATTGATCCAACACGACGATGGTGGCCACAGTGATCCAACACCACGATGGTGGCCACAGTGATCCAACACCACGATGGTGGCAACATTAATCCAACACCACGATGGTGGCCACATTGATCCAACACGACGATGGTGGCCACAGTGATCCAACACCACGATGGTGGCCACATTGATCCAACACCACGATGGTGGCCACATTGATCCAACACCACGATGGTAGCCACAGTGATCAAACACCACGATGGTGGCCACAGTGATCCAACACCACGATGGTGGCCACATTGATCCAACACCACGATGGTGGCCACATTGATCCAACACCACGATGGTGGCCACATTGATCCAACACCACGATGGTGGCCACATTGATCCAACACCACGAAGGTGGCCCCATTGATCCAACACCACGATGGTGGCCACATTGATCCAACACCACGATGGGGCCACATTGATCCAACACCACGATGGTGGCCCCATTGATCCAACACGGTGCTGGCGAGTGATTTCCCAAAATCAATTGGTGGACACAGGATCCAACACCCCGATGGTGGCCACAGTGATCCAACACCCGTGGTTGGCCACAGTGATCCAACACCCGTGGTGGCCACATTGATCCAACACACGTGGTTGCCCCAGTGATCCAACACCCCGGGGGTGGCCACAGGTTAGCAACACCAGGGGGTGGGCCCCTTTATCCAACCACGGTGGTGACAGAATTTCCCAAACCAGATGGTGGCCACAGTGATTCCCCAAAACCACGGTGGGGCCACATGATCCAACACCACGGGTGGTGGCCACAGTACAACACCCGGTGGTGGCCCATGATCCAACACGGTGGTGGCCAAGATCCAACATAAGTGGTGGCCACATTTAATCCAACACCACGGGGTGGCCACATTAAACCAACCCCCGGTGCTGGGGGTGATCCAACTCAGTTGGTGGACCAGTTTATCCAACACCACGGTGGTGGCCAAGTGATCCAACACCACGGGGTTGGGCCCAGTGATTTCCCAAAACCGGGGGGGGTGGGCCCATGGATCAACACCACGATGGTTGGCCACAGTGATCCAACACCACGATGGTGGCCACAGTGATCCAACACCACGATGGTGGCCACATGACCACACCACGATGGGGCCACATATCCAACCCACATGGTGCCACAGTGATCCAACCCCGGTGGTGGCCAAGTGATCCAACACACGTGGTTGCACGTGACCACCACGATGGTTGCCACAGGATCCAACACCACGGTGGCCAAGTGATCCAACACCTGGAGTGACCAAAAATAAGGGGCAAACATGCTGTGTCACCCACAAAGGTCCTGAAACATGCTGTTCCCCATAAGAGTCCTGAAACATGTGGTTGTCACCACTAAGAAGTCCTGAAACAATGCTGGTTGTCACCCACTAAGAATCCTGAAACAATGCTGTTTACCCACAAAGTCCTGAAAATCACCCACAACTAAAATGCGGTGTCCCCAAAGGTCTGAACAATGCTGTTCACCCCAGAGTCGAAACAGGGTTGTCACCCCAAGAAGTCCTAACAATGTTGTCACCACTAAGAGGTCCTGAAACATGCTGGTTGTCACCCACTAAGAAGGTCCTGAAACAATGCTGGTTGCACCCACTAAGAAGGTCCTGAAACAATGCTGGTTGTACCACTAAGAAGGTCCTGAAACAATGCTGGTGTCACCACTAAAGTCCTGAAACAATGGGTGTACCCACTAAGAAGGCTGAACATGGGTTGTCACCCAAAAGGTCGAACAATGTGTTGTCACCATAAGAAGTCCTGAACAATGCTGGTTTCACCACTAAGAGTCCTGAAACAATCGGTTCACCACTAAGAGGTCCTGAACAATGCTGGTTGTCACCCCTAAAAGGTCCTGAACAATGCTGGTTTCACCCACTAAGAAGGTCCTGAACAATGCTGTGTCACCCACTAGAAGGTCCTGAAACATGCTGGTTGTCACCCACAAGAAGGTCCTGAAACAATGCGGTTGTCACCCACTAAGAAGGTCCTGAAACAATGCTGGTTGTCACCACTAAGAAGGTCTGAACAATGCTGGTGTCACCCACTAGAAGGTCCTGAACAATGCTGGTTGTCACCCACAAGAGGTCCGAAACAATGCTGGTTGTCACCACTAAGAAGGTCCTGAAACAATGCTGGTTGTCACCCACTAAAAGGTCCTGAAACAATGCTGGTTGTCACCCACTAAAAGGTCCTGAACAATGCTGTTGTCACCCACTAAGAAGGTCCTGAAACAATGCTGGTGTCACCCACAAAAGGTCCTGAAACAATGCTGGTTGTCACCCATAAAAGGTCCTGAAACAATGCTGGTTGTCACCCATAAGAAGTCCTGAAAAATGCTGGTGTCACCCACTAAGAAGGTCCTGAAACAATGCTGTTGTCACCCATAGAAGGTCTGAACAATGCTGGTTGTCACCATAAGAGTCCTGAAACAATGTGTTGTCACCAAAGAAGTCCTAACAATGCTGGTTGTCACCACTAAGAAGGTCCTGAAACAATGCTGGTTGTCACCCACTAAGGAGGTCCTGAAACAATGCTGGTTGTCACCCACTAAGAAGGTCCTGAAACAATGCTGGTTGTCACCCACTAAGAAGGTCCTGAAACAATGCTGGTTGTCACCCACTAAGAAGGTCCTGAAACAATGCTGGTTGTCACCCACTAAGAAGGTCCTGAAACAATGCTGGTTGTCACCCACTAAGAAGGTCCTGAAACAATGCTGGTTGTCACCCACTAAGAAGGTCCTGAAACAATGCTGGTTGTCACCCACTAAGAAGGTCCTGAAACAATGCTGGTTGTCACCCACTAAGAAGGTCCTGAAACAATGCTGGTTGTCACCCACTAAGAAGGTCCTGAAACAATGCTGGTTGTCACCACTAAAAGTCCTGAAACATGCTGGTTGTCACCCATAAGAAGGTCCTGAAACATGGGTTGTCACCCTAAGAAGGTCCTAAACAATCTGGTGTCACCCACTAAGAAGTCTGAACAATCGGTTCACCTAAGAATCCGAACAATTGTTTCACATAAAAGTCCTAAAAATTGTTGTACATAAATAGGTTCTAGATAAACAATGCTGGTTGTCACCCCTAAGAATCCTGAACATCTGTTGTCACCCACTAAGAAGGTCTAAAACAATGCTGGTTGTCACCCACTAAGAAGGTCCTGAAACAATGCTGGTTGTCACCCACTAAGAAGGTCCTGAAACAATGCTGGTTGTCACCCACTAAGAAGGTCCTGAAACAATGCTGGTTGTCACCCACTAAGAAGGTCCTGAAACAATGCTGGTTGTCACCACTAAGAAGGTCCTGAAACAATGCTGGTTGTCACCCACTAAGAAGTCCTGAAAACAATGCTGGTTGTCACCACTAAGAAGGTCCTTAAACAAGCTGTTGTCACCCACTAAAAAGTCTGAAAACATACAGTTGTACACTATAAATGGATTAAAAATGTGGTTGTACCCACTAAAGTCTGAAACAATGCTGGTTGTCACCCACTAAGAAGGTCCTGAAACAATGCTGGTTGTCACCCACTAAGAAGGTCCTGAAACAATGCTGGTTGTCACCCACTAAGAAGGTTCCTGAAACAATTGGTTTCACCCACTAAGAAGGTCTGAAACAATGCTGGTTTCACCACTAAGAGGTCCTGATAACAAGCTGGTTGTCACCCATAAGAAGGTCCTGAAACAATCTGGTTGTCACCCACTAAGAAGGTCCTGAAACAAGCTGTTGTCACCCATAAGAAGTCCTGAACAATGATGTTGTCACCACTAAGAAGGTCCTGAAAATGCTGGTTGTCACCCACTAAGAAGGTCCTGAACAATGCTGTTGCACCCATAAGAAGTCCTGAAACAATGCTGGTTGTACCCACTTAAGAAGGTCCTGAAACAATGCTGGTTCACCCACTAAGAAGGTCTGAAACAATGCTGGTTGTCACCCACTAAGAGGTCCTGAAACAATGCTGGTTGTCACCCACTAAGAAGGTCCTGAAACAATCTGTGTCACCCATAAAAGGTCTAAACAATGCTGGTTGTCAACCCACTAAGAAGGTCCTGAAACAATGCTGGTTGTCACCCACTAAGAAGGTCCTGAAACAATGCTGGTTGTCACCCACTAAGAAGGTCCTGAAACAATGCTGGTTGTCACCCACTAAGAAGGTCCTGAAACAATGCTGGTTGTCACCCACTAAGAAGGTTCTGGCGTGACCAGAGGCTCTCACAACCTACAGGTAAACACGTCTCTAACTTCAACTCAGTGAGTACACACACACACAATTATATATATATATATATATAATATATATATAATATATATCATAATATATATATTATAATATATATATATATATATATATATATATGTAGTATATACAGTTTTCTTCTGAGGTAGATTAACCTCGCGGGAATTTCAGTCTAATTAGTAAAATTGATACAAACACTGAGATGAACGTCTATATTCATTACCAAACATTATTATAGTTAGGGAAAGCACTAAACCCGTAACAGTCACAGAGCACCTGGGTAATGGAAGACAATCAAGTTCCATGTAAGGAAGGGAAGAACAAGTCCAGCTCCTGTGATAGAGATTCCTTCACCTGTATGATGGCCGACATTACCATATACATGTATCAGTCTCAACGACGGTCATTGGGCAGACACAAGATAAAATAGATAATTAGACAGTAAAGTTGTTTTACTTATAAAGGATAACGTAGTTAAAATAAGCTGTTAAAATAATTTAAACCACTATTTTAACAGTGCTGCAAAACCCTAACAAAGTTAATACCACAAACTATAAACCTTGTGATTTAAAATATTAGGGAAGTTAAGGTCGTACACACTGTAATATTTTTGTAAAAGAAGTTCTTTCTTGTTTCAACACAGCGGTGGTATCCCACCGGGACAGGGTGACCCATAAAGAAAAACATAAGTTTCTCTTTTTAACTTTAGTAATGTATTATACAGGAGAACCAGTTACTATCTTATGACTCAAGTTTTATGTACGTAAATAACACATTATGAGTGTAAAAAGACATATGCCTATAAATAGTACATTACCACTGTTAATTGCTTAACTCTCCAAACATTGGACTCCAGTCCCTGGACCCATCATGTACCTCTGTAATCTTATGTCTACCTCCCACAGGATGTGTCTATCCTGCATAATAAAGATAGACATACGTCTCTGTTTATGTACTAATTTTCTTAATCCCTATTTTAGGGATTACAATATTAATGATCCTCATGTTATAGATAGGTTAATAAAACCAATTAACCAGCCAAAGTTCGGGTTGAGTCTCTGTGGTGGTGAACGTCACAGATATGATATTCTCACAGATGAGACAGAGACAAAGAAGATAAGACATAAGATAAGATTTCGTTCGGATTTTTAACCCCGGAGGGTTAGCCACCCAGGATAACCCAAGAAAGTCAGTACGTCATCAAGGACTGTCTAAATTATTTCCATTGGGGTCCTTAATCTTGTCCCCCAGGATGCGACCCACACCAGTCGACTAACACCCAGGTACCTATTTGCTGCTAGGTGAACAGGACAATAGGTGTAAGGAAACGTGTCGAAATGTTTTCCACCCGCCAGGAATCGAACCCGGGCCCTCCGTGTGTGAAGCGGGAGCTTTAGCCACCAGGTCACCGGGCCACCAATTTAAACTCAGCGAGGTGTATTTCTCTCAGCGTATATATGCTGAGAACTGACATCAGTCCCAGTTTTATGGATTAAAATTATCCTGGCTGGTGGTGGAAAAAGTTCCTTTGCAGCTTAATAAACTTAGTGTAGTCGATAGACTTTAAACTCCATTATCCAACCAATCAACTGAGTGTATATTCCCATGTATATCTTTTTTAATGTGTATGTAGTGAGAGGATCAGTGTTTGTACACCACCAGTGATATATATCTCGGTTTATATATATATTTAAAGTTTATTTTGATCCATTTATACTCGTATTTGAGATTAAAATATTTTTCTGTCGTGGGAGTGAGGTTCCTGAGAGTCTTGGATGAGTGTGTGAGGGAGGTGTGTGAGAGAGTCTTGGATGAGTGTGTGAGGGAGGTGTGTGAGAGATAGTATTGGATGAGTGTGTGAGGGAGGTGTGTGAGAGAGTCTTGGATGAGTGTGTGAGGGAGGTGTGTGAGAGAGAGTATTGGATGAGTGTGTGAGGGAGGTGTGTGAGAGATAGTATTGGATGAGTGTGTGAGGGAGGTGTGTGAGAGATAGTATTGGATGAGTGTGTGAGGGAGGTGTGTGAGAGAGAGTATTGGATGAGTGTGTGAGGGAGGTGTGTGATAGATAGTATTGGATGAGTGTGTGAGGGAGGTGTGTGAAGAGGTCTTGGATGAGTGTGTGAGGGAGGTGTGTGATAGATAGTATTGGATGAGTGTGTGAGGGAGGTGTGTGAGAGAGAGTATTGGATGAGTGTGTGAGGGAGGTGTGTGATAGATAGTATTGGATGAGTGTGTGAGGGAGGTGTGTGAGAGAGAGTCTTGGATGAGTGTGTGAGGGAGGTGTGTGAGAGATAGTATTGGATGAGTGTAGGGGTGTGAGGGAGGTGTGTGAGAGATAGTATTGGATGAGGTGGTGTGAGGGAGTGATGATGTGTGAGGGAGGTGTGTGAGAGAAGTATTGGATGAGTGTGTGAGGGAGGTGTGTGAGAGATAGTATTGGATGAGTGTGTGAGGGAGGTGTGTGAGAGAAGTATTGGATGAGTGTGTGAGGGAGGTGTGTGAGAGAGAGTATTGGATGAGTGTGTGAGGGAGGTGTGTGAGAGATAGTATTGGATGAGTGTGTGAGGGAGGTGTGTGAGAGAAGTATTGGATGAGTGTGTGAGGGAGGTGTGTGAGAGATAGTCTTGGATGAGTGTGTGAGGGAGGTGTGTGAGAGAGAGTTTGGATGAGTGTGTGAGGGAGGTGTGTGAGAGATAGTATTGGATGAGTGTGTGAGGGAGGTGTGTGAGAGATAGTATTGGATGAGTGTGTGAGGGAGGTGTGTGAAGATAGTATTGGATGAGTGTGTGAGGGAGGTGTGTGATAGATAGTATTGGATGAGTGTGTGAGGGAGGTGTGTGAGAGAGGAATGGATGAGTATCTGAGAATGTTGTCCCAATTTGCTAGGTGGTTGTAAACCCGGGGGGGGGGAGTTATTATTGGATGACGGTGGTTGTGGTGGAGGGTTACAGGTGTTTGGTAGTCTAACAGCTGCTAACATAATCCCTCAGTAATGTGATGATGATAGTCTGAGTTGTAACCTTAGCCAGTGCCACGGCCAGCACCCACACTGCTCACTGCACACTAAATACCACTACACACTACCATACACACCACTATACCACCTACCCACTACCACACCATATCCCACTACCACACCACTTATTACCACACTACCCACACCACCCTAACTACCACTACCACACTACCCACTACCACACCACTTATTACCACACTACCCACTATCACACCACTTATTACCACACTACCCACTACCACACCACTTATTACCACACTACCCACTACCACACTTCTCACTCCTACCTCTCCTCACTTATCTAGTCAGAAAACCACCGCTTTGCTAGGTAATTGTTTTATTGACTAGTTATCAAATTAATTTATTTCTAATTAATCCTAAGATTTTTACACAACTTATTCAAGTAAATGCCTCACTTAAAGAAGTAGCCAGCATTAGACATTAAAGTAACTCGACATACGTCTGGCTCGGTGGCAAAGCTCTCGCTTCACACGCTGAGGGGTCCGGGTTCGATTCCTGGCCGGGTGAAAACATTGGACGTGTTTCCTTTCACTAGTTGTCTATATTCACCCATCAGTAAAATAGGTACCTGGGTGTTAGTCGAGTGGTGTGGGTCGCATCCTGGGACAAAACTGACCTAACTTGCGGGAAAGCTCAGCATAACAAGTGGCTTTCTTTGTAGTAGTATGTCAGTGATGTCAGCTAGGACTGTGTACCTTGTACATGTACTTGTAGAAATGAAGATAGTACTACTTTCACTAGCGACAAGTAAGTCTCTGCACTGTGGCTGCAACAATTCACAACTCACCCATAAATTGGAAAAAAAATGACGTTGTCATTTACTCCTTGACCAGTATTAAATCCGGAACGTCTTCTAAGCCTCACATATACTTTTGGATATCACAGTGAAAAATAAATATTTTTTTGAGAGGCGGCATGCTGACAGATTACAGGTTCTACTGACTTGTAATACACAACACGTGACTGATGGTGACAAACATAAACATCTTCCACCGTGTTACGATGATAAACTTATTAACGTTAGGAGACAAATCCGGCTCATCCGACCATAGATATTCTTGAACACCACCAGGGTGCTTGCAGCATAGCAAGACCCTTGAACAACACCAGAGTGCTTGCAGCATAGCAAGACCCTTGAACAACACCAGAGTGCTTGCAGCCTAGCAAGACCCTTGAACAACACCAGAGTGCTTGCAGCATAGCAAGACCCTTGAGCAACACCAGGGTGCTTGCAGCATAGCAAGACCCTTGAATAACACCAGAGTGCTTGCAGCATAGCAAGACCCTTGAGCAACACCAGGGTGCTTGCAGCATAGCAAGACCATTGAACAACACCAGAGTGCTTGCAGCATAGCAAGACCATTGAACAACACCAGAGTGCTTGCAGCATAGCAAGACCCTTGAGCAACACCAGGGTGCTTGCAGCATAGCAAGACCCTTGAACAACACCAGGGTGCTTGCAGCATAGCAAAACCCTTGAACAACACCAGAGTGCTTGCAGCATAGCAAGACCCTTGAGCAACACCAGGGAGCTTGCAGCATAGCAAGACCCTTGAGCAACACCAGGGTGCTTGCAGCATAGCAGGACCCTTGAACAACACCAGGGTGCTTGCAGCATAGCAAGACCCTTGAGCAACACCAGGGTGCTTGCAGCATAGCAAGACCCTTGAACAACACCAGGGTGCTTGCAGCATAGCAAGACCCTTGAACAACACCAGAGTGCTTGCAGCCTAGCAAGACCCTTGAGCAACACCAGGGTGCTTGCAGCATAGCAAGACCCTTGAACAACACCAGGGTGCTTGCAGCATAGCAAGACCCTTGAACAACACCAGGGTGCTTGCAGCATAGCAAGACCCTTGAACAACACCAGAGTGCTTGCAGCCTAGCAAGACCCTTGAGCAACACCAGGGTGCTTGCAGCCTAGCAAGACCCTTGAGCAACACCAGGGTGCTTGCAGCATAGCAAGACCCTTGAACAACACCAGGGTGCTTGCAGCATAGCAAGACCCTTGAACAACACCAGAGTGCTTGCAGCCTAGCAAGACCCTTGAGCAACACCAGGGTGCTTGCAGCATAGCAAGACCCTTGAACAACACCAGGGTGCTTGCAGCATAGCAAGACCCTTGAACAACACCAGAGTGCTTGCAGCATAGCAAGACCCTTGAGCAACACCAGAGTGCTTGCAGTCTAGCAAGACCCTTGAGCAACACCAGAGTGCTTGCAGCCTAGCAAGACCCTTGAACAACACCAGAGTGCTTGCAGTCTAGCAAGACCCTTGAGCAACACCAGAGTGCTTGCAGCCTAGCAAGACCCTTGAGCAACACCAGAGTGCTTGCAGCCTAGCAAGACCCTTGAACAACATCAGAGTACTTGCAGCCTAGCAAGACCCTTGAGCAACACCAGAGTGCTTGCAGTCTAGCAAGACCCTTGACCAACACCAGAGTGCTTGCAGCCTAGCAAGACCCTTGAGCAACACCAGAGTGCTTGCAGCCTAGCAAGACCCTTGAGCAACACCAGAGTGCTTGCAGCATAGCAAGACCCTTGAACAACACCAGAGTGCTTGCAGCCTAGCAAGACTCTTGAAAAACACCAGAGTGCTTGCAGCATAGCAAGACCCTTGAGCAACACCAGAGTGCTTGCAGCCTAGCAAGACCCTTGAGCAACACCAGAGTGCTTGCAGCATAGCAAGACCCTTGAACAACACCAGAGTGCTTGCAGCCTAGCAAGACCCTTGAGCAACACCAGAGTGCTTGCAGCCTAGCAAGACCCTTGAGCAACACCAGAGTGCTTGCAGCCTAGCAAGACCCTTGAGCAACACCAGAGTGCTTGCAGCATAGCAAGACCCTTGAACAACACCAGAGTGCTTGCAGCCTAGCAAGACCCTTGAAACACCAGAGTGCTTGCAGCATAGCAAGACCCTTGAACAACACCAGAGTGCTTGCAGCATAGCAAGACCCTTGAGCAACACCAGAGTGCTTGCAGCCTAGCAAGACCCTTGAACAACACCAGAGTGCTTGCAGCCTAGGAAGACCCTTGAACAACACCAGAGTGCTTGAAGCCTAGCAAGACCATTGAGCAACACCAGAGTGCTTGCAGCCTAGCAAGACCCTTGAACAACACCAGAGTGCTTGCAGCCTAGCAAGACCCTTGAGCAACACCAGAGTGCTTGCAGCCTAGCAAGACCCTTGAACAACACCAGAGTGCTTGCAGCATAGCAAGACCCTTGAGCAACACCAGAGTGCTTGCAGCATAGCAAGACCCTTGAACAACACCAGAGTGCTTGCAGCCTAGCAAGACCCTTGAGCAACACCAGAGTGCTTGCAGCCTAGCAAGACCCTTGAACAACACCAGAGTGCTTGCAGCCTAGCAAGACCCTTGACAACACCAGAGTGCTTGCAGCCTAGCAAGACCCTTGAACAACACCAGAGTGCTTGCAATCCTAGCAAGACCCTTGAACAACACCAGAGTGCTTGCAGCCTAGCAAGACCCTTGAACAACACCAGAGTGCTTGCAGCCTAGCAAGACCCTTGAGCAACACCAGAGTGCTTGCAGCCTAGCAAGACCCTTGAACAACACCAGAGTGCTTGCAATCTAGCAAGACCCTTGAACAACACCAGAGTGCTTGCAGCCTAGCAAGACCCTTGAACAACACCAGAGTGCTTGCAGCCTAGCAAGACCCTTGAACAACACATCACACACCTAGAAGTGCTTGCAGCCTAGCAAGACCCTTGAGCAACACCAGAGTGCTTGCAGCCTAGCAAGACCCTTGAACAACACCAGAGTGCTTGCAGCCTAGCAAGACCCTTGAGCAACACCAGAGTGCTTGCAGCCTAGCAAGACCCTTGAACAACACCAGAGTGCTTGCAGCATAGCAAGACCCTTGACACATTGTCTTACATGGGAAACACCTGACCAGTAATCCAACACTAAACCGAACAATGAAACAGTAGTCTGGCTGCAGTGCTAGTCTCCCCCCCCCCATTATCCTCTCAAGGGAGGTTTCTTGACGCTGGTGAGGGGCTCTTGTTCCAGGGAATTGGATCTGTGATCCAGTTCCCTGAATTGAGCCTGAATACCTTCCATCCCCCACATGCGCTGCACAATCCCTACGAATTTAGCGCTCCCCATGATTATAATAATAATAATAATGCAGTATTTTATATCATATTTAATTAACATCGAGACCTCATTTGTTTTGATATAATTCCTGACTGTTAGATCATCGTTATTTACATGAAAGGGAAAAAAAACACCATGTAAGTCGGATGGTTAGTGGCAGCCTGTGAGGGCACTCACTAACCAAGAGTAGCGGCGACTAAAACTTACAAGCAAGTGACTAAGGTTCGATCCCGGAGCTGATGAGAACGTTAGTCGTGTTTACTTACACCTCTTGTTCCTGTTCTCCTAGCACGGGGGTTCTTAACTTTTTTACGATGACGGTCCACAATATGTGGTCGTACCCCTTCACCAGACTGTTGAAATTACCATCACCAGTCCTATTAGGTACCAGTACGACTTACTTCCATAGATATCAGTAGCTTGGTTTTACTTTACATACGGATAGCTAGCAACGGAACTGGTGATATCCTCCATTATTTGGTCCTCATACCCCCAAGAGGTATGGATACCCCTGGTTAAGAGTCCCTGGTCTAGCAGAAAGTAGGTATCTGGGTGTCTTCAAGAGGGAGCTGGACAGGCACCTAACGTCAGTACCTGACCAGCCGGGCTGTGGTTAGTATGTCGGTTTACGTGCACCGAGCAGTAACAGCCTGGTTGATCAGGCCCTGATCTACCACGAGGCCTGGTCGTGGACCTGGTCGCGGGGGCGTTGGCCCCTGGAAACCCCCTGCAGCTGGGTTGCATCAGTAGAAATAATCCACACTGGCTTTCCTGGGTTATTGAACCTCAGGGACAATGATTTAAGTGTTCTTACGTGTTTAAACCGAAGCTTGAAATATACAGAATAAATATCAGAATTGATATTATGTTGTGAAGAACCACAAATTATCATAAATTTAAATAGAACTTGATCTCTAAACTGCATTGTAAGCCAGAAAAATGTGAGGTATGAGGCACAAATGTGAGGTATGAGGTACAAATGTGAGGTATGAGGCATAAAAAGAGTAGTATAAGGTATGAAGCACAAAGAAAGGTGATGGTATGCAGTGGAGGTTGACGAGAGTGCCAGTGTGTGTGTGGTGGCCCTGACGTCTTGAGCAAGTGGCACACTAACTTGATGAGGTTGACAGTCACCCGTGAGGCGAGGGTAACTGTCCCGCCAGACACACTACCCCCCCACACACCCACACTACCTCCCCACACCCACACCACCACACCCACACCACCACACCCATACCACCGTCCCCACACCCACACTACCTCTCCCACACCCACATCACCACATAACCGTCCCCACACCCACACCACCGTCCCCCACACCACCACCCCACACCCACACCTCCACATCGCCCCTACACCTCATCGAATGTGACAGGGAAACAGCGTTTGTTCTCACTATGTAACTATGATATAGAACAATGGTAACAAATTTCTGATCTATCCAGTTTTGCTAAATAAAAAAATCACAATTATCATACTGATACACGTGTCTGTAAAATATATTGCATATAAATCATAAGGTTTAAAAAAAAAAGACTGAAAACGTTGGATTTTAATGCTGGGGAAATAAGTACGAGTTATTTGTGTTACGCATGCGAGCACAACACTCAGAGGAAGGGATAACTATGCTATCAGACACTCCCACACCTACCAGACATTCCTGCTCCCCCCCATCCCCACATATTCGGGCAGGGGGTAACTTTCCTGTTATATACCCCGCCCTCTTATCTAAACGTTGTATATATGAGTATCTCTCTCGATGTGTGTGCACTGAGTGCATGTACAAGTGTTTGTCCGGAGCTTAGCTGTGTCTGCATAGATAACATTCCTGTTTGTGTTGTTTGCTTAACATTCACTTTCGTCTTTGTGACTAGAGCTTTCCTGACAGGAGACGTGGCCGCTAGCGTGAGGTGCTCTTCTTAGCAGCTCGGGCAGAATGGTTGTAGTTCATTCTTGTAGTCAGTCTACTTGTATCCTACTTCATCACATATCCAGACCAGAAGATGGTGTCTTTCTTGTGACAATCAGAATCCAAGTCATTGCAGTTGTAACAGTTTCAGTAGGGTGTCAGGCAGTGCTTGGTTTATCTATAGGCTTGGCAGACTGAAGCCTAGGCCTCAAAATATAGGAGGCCTCCGGCCAAGGTGTATAATATTTTTGACACTGTCATAGGCCTTTCTCACACATGCTGTCATAACGCACTTTAGTCTCTAAACAACCCTTCAGTAATGTTCCTTCCTCTCCATTTAAGAATAATATTGTCTTACGCCAATAACTCGACACAAGCACTGATTCTGTATTGATTTTTTCCTTCCAGGAAAGCAGTGAGATGGACACGTTGACTGAGGCCTCAGTCATTTGTACTCTGATGTAGTGAGAAAGGTGATACCAAGCTTCAAGCTAACAATCTTTTGTAAAAAATGGAAGAACTGAAATTTATGTTTATGCTGAATTTTTGGACCCGTGTGTTGGGTCATTTTCACAAGGTCAGCAAAGTCATTCAAAAATCAGAACTGTTACTGAGTACTTGTGCATGCTTGTACAGTTCACTTCAGGTTTTTTTAATCAAAATTAGAGAAGATTTTGATGAGCTTGAACAACCAGCAAAGGCCACTTTTCCAAACGTTAATTAAAGAAATGTGACAGGAAGAATAAGGAAACGACAAAGAAATGACGGAAGTTACCTGGTCATGATTCCTTTATTCCTATACCAGATGCACTTGAAGCCAGTTTAAGAAGAAGAGCTACTGTGTACAGTGATGTTGCACAAATGTTTTCCTCCTTTCTTGCTAATCTGACAGTATCTAAGCAGGAAATTCACCAAGCTGTTGAACTGTTGATGCCAACATAACCAGAAGATGTTCACCTGAAACTTACTGGTGAACTTTTGCACGTTCACTTGTACGCTGAGACAAAGCATAGTCCTATATAAGAGCAGTCACTGTCTCATACACACCTTTATTAAATTATATACAAGGAAATAATTCAGATGGCATTCCTTACTGCGCAATTAATCTTGCGGCTATTTCTTAGAGGTCTTTTTCACGCCTCAGGAGAAGTCTTTTTCACGCCACAGGAGAGGTCATTTTCACGCCATCAGAGAGGTCATTTTCACGCCTCAGGAGAGGTCTTTTCCGCTGAGAGTCTTTCACGCCACAGGAGAGGTCATTTTTCACGCCACAGGAGATTTTCACGCCAGAGAGGTCTTTTTCACGCCACAGGAGATGTCCTTTTCAAGCCTCAGGAGAGGTCTTTCTCACGCTTCAGGAGAGGTCTTTTTCACGCCACAGGAGAGGTCTTTTTCACGCCACAGGAGAGGTCTTTTTCACGCCATAGGAGAGGTCTTTTTCAAGCCTCAGGAGAGGTCTTTTTCAAACCTCAGATGTTTTCTTCACGCCTCAGTAGAGGTCTTTTTCAAGCCTCCTTTAGAGGAGGAATTGTGAACTGAGGATATTTAAACACCCGTAATTATGCTCGGCTTCAATGAATTTCGTTTATAACATTCTTCCATCTTCCTCTAGTGGTAAGGCTGGGGGACTGGGAGGGGCCTCACAAAAGGAATAGCCTAGGCTCTAGGGCCTCTCTTCATCTAAATCCGCCACTGGTGTTGGCTTGTTAGCACTGCTCCTTGGACAAGTCTTTTAGACTGATACAGTAGTGCCAAGTTTTGATTCCTCCCTGAAGAGCTTGAATTGCCATTGAGTCTCAAAACGTATCCTCAGCACTGTCGGATACTGGGATGAAAGTTCTAATAGGTGACCCTAGCTCGGTCGCTAGGGCGCTCAGCTCACACACTGTACGGCTGGAAAACAATAGGATGTGTTTTCCACAAGTCACCTGCTGTCCAATGTTCACCCTGGCATCAGTAAAATGGGTACCTGGGTGTTAGTCGACTGCTGAGGGTCGTATCGCAGGACAAAACTGACCTAATTTGCCTGAAATACTCTGCATAACAAGGAGCTTTCTATGTAGTAGTATGTCATTGATGTCAAGCTAGGACTGTATACCTTGTACATGTACTTGCAGTACATAAAGATTATTATTATTATTATTATTTTTACTTGTTTGGTCTTAGCCCGGTCGTTTTTACTCTGCGTTGGCACGAATGTTGTCTGGTGTTTACATACAGATAACTGGACCTAGTTTTCTTATTAATACCAGCTTCTTGGCTTTCAGTGATGGTGAGAAGGTCAGGTCATAATTCTTGTTATGAAGGTTCTTCCTGCCAGGTGGAGTTCATTAGGTCGACGTTAGTATCGCTGAAGCTGTCAACAATGTGTCCTTAATAGTCTGGAGGTTAGAGAATTTGACGGTCAAGTCAGGTCTCGAACTGTCAGTGTTCTTTGCTTTGAGGGAGAGACAGCAGCCAGTGAGCTTCCGGAAGTCTTCGCATCATGACACAAGATGTCAGGTGGAATTGCGAGATGTGATAAACTGAATTATGAGAAGTAATCCAGTACAGTAGTTTCCCTCACTCTCCAGTGAATCTAAAATTGAATGAAAATAGTTAAAAAAAATAAGGAATGATAAGTGTTTTAGGAGAGAACGGCAGAACTGAATCGACGTCAGATATAGATCTAATAACGACGCGGGCGAGCACAAACAAGCACTGTTCGGATGAGAACTTTTATCACTGGTGGTGCCAGGGTGGTCTGCCTAGTGCCAGTGGTTCTAGGACACCACTTAGTGATTCTAGGTGTCCTAAGTGGTGTCTTAGAACCGGTTCTAAGACACCACTTTGCTGTTTTAGGGCGCCACTTATAGGTTCTAGGACCCCAGTCAGTATACCTTGAGTATATCTGGGGAGAGTTCCAGGGGTCAACGCCCCCGCTGCCCGGTATGTGACCAGGCCTCATGGTGGATCAGGGCCTGATCAACCAGGTTATTACTGCTGGCCGCACGCAATCCAACGTACGAGCCACAGCCCGGCTGGTCAGGTACTGAATTTAGGCGCTTGTCCAGTGCCAGCTTGAAGACTGCCAGGGGTCTATTGATAATCCCCCTTATGTATGCTGGGAGGCAGTTGAACAGTCTCGGGCCTGGAGTTTACCTGGAGAGAGTTCCGGGGGTCAACGCCCCCGCGGCCCGGTCTGTGACCAGGCCTCCTGGTGGATCAGAGCCTGATCAACCAGGCTGTTGCTGCTGGCTGCACGCAAACCAACGTACGAGCCACAGCCCGGCTGGTCAGGAACCGACTTTAGGTGCTTGTCCAGTGCCAGCTTGAAGACTGCCAGGGGTCTGTTGGTAATTCCCCCTTATGTATGCTGGGAGGCAGTTGAACAGTCTCGGGCCCCTGACACTTCTTGAATGGTCTCTTAACGTGCTAGTGACACCCCTGCTTTTCATTGGGAGGATGTTGCATCGTCTGCCAAGTCTTTTGCTTTCGTAGTGAGTGATTTTCGTGTGCAAGTTCGGTACTAGTCCCTCTAGGATTTTCCAGGTGTATATAATCATGTATCTCTCCCTCCTGCGTTCCAGGGAATACAGGTTTAGGAACCTCAAGCGCTCCCAGTAATTGAGGTTTTTTATCTCCGTTATGCGCGCCGTGAAGGTTCTCTGTACATTTTCTAGAGCAGCAATTTCACCTGCCCCTGACACTTATTGTATTGTCTCTTAACGTGCTAGTGACACCCCTGCCGAGTCTTTTGCTTTCTTTGTGAGTGATTTTTGTGTGCAAGTTTTGTACTAATCCCTCAAGAATTTCAAAGTGTTATAATCATGTATGTCTCCCGCCTGCTTTCTAGGGAGTACAGGCTCTAGTGGTTCTAGGACGAAAATTAGGGGTTCTAGGACGCCAATTAGTGGTTATACGACGCCACTTAAGTGTTCTAGGACGCCACTTAGTGGTTCTAGGACGCCACTGAGTGTTTAAAGGGTTCTAGGACGCCAATTAGTGGTTCTAGAACACCACTTCGTGGTCCACAGACAGCACTTTGGTTAATGGGGTTTTAAACCTATCTACTACACATCAGCTGTGCACCACCAGTCAAGGATACTTTAATACTTAAAGTAAACACATTCACTTCTTCCATACATCCTCCCTCCAATTTGATATCCAATTTTTCCTGACCTAAATCATTTGATACCCTCATCACCTTACTCTTATTTATGTTCACTTTCAACTTCTTTTACACACACTCCCAAACTCATCCACTAACCTTTGCAACTTATCTTTAGAATCTCCCAAAAATTGTGTCAACTCTCATTTTAATTTTGATTTTGCATAATTTAATCCTGCCCGCCTCCCCAACACACTAGCATTTACTTCTTTTACAACCCCATCTATAAATACGTTAAATAATCATGGTGACATTACACAACCTTGTCTAAGACCTACTTTTACCGGGAAGTTGTCTCCCTCTCTTCTAGTCCAGTCCCTGGACCAGTTATGTTCCTTTGTAATCTTTCGACTACCTCCCACAGGATGGGTATAGGGTGCATAATAAACATATTAAACTAACTCTCCTACACACCCTAACCTGAGCCTCACTATCCTCATGAAAAGTCTGTACAGCATTTAGCAGCATTTGCCACATTGCTTCCCTAACCAGCCTATCATATGTCCATAAATGCAATAAAAACTTCCCTACCTTTATCTAAATAATATTCCCTCACATGCTTCAGTATAAACACTGTCCACACATCCCCTACCAAGTGGAAAGTCTCATTCTTTTTTATACGATCCTTTTTTCTGTCTTAGTCTAATTCTTTCAATAACCCTACCGTACACTTTACCTAGTGTAGTCAGTATACTTATTACCCTATAACTTTTAGTCTCTTTCGTCCCCTTTCCCTTTATATAAAGGGACTATACACGCTCTTCGCCAATCTCTAGGTACCTTCCCCTCTTTCATACATTTATTAAACAAAAATACCAACCACTCCAACACTATATCCCCCCCTGCTTTTAACATTTCTGTCATGATCCTGTCACTTCCAGCTGCTTTACCCCATTTCATTCTACGTAATGCCTCACGCACCTCCCCCACACTCACATCCTGCTCTTCTTCACTCCTAAAAGATGTTTAACCTCCCTGACCAATGCACGAAATAGCTGCCTCCCTCTCTTCATCAGCATATATATATATAATATATATATATATATATATATATATATATATATATATATATATATATATATATATATATATATACAAATTCCTTCCACAAAATAGAGCGAAAACCAACGTCAAAGACCTGGGAGTGATCATGTCGGAAGACCTCACCTTCAAGGACCATAACATTGTATCAATCGCAGCTGCTAGAAAAATGACAGGATGGATAATGAGAACCTTCAAAACTAGGGAGGCCAAGCCCATGATGACACTCTTCAGGTCACTTGTTCTATCTAGGCTGGAATATTGCTGCACACTAACAGCACCTTTCAAGGCAGGTGAAATTGCTGACCTAGAAAATGTACAGAGAACTTTCACGGCGCGCATAACGGAGATAAAACACCTCAATTACTGGGAGCGCTTGAGGTTCCTAAACCTGTATTCCCTGGAACGCAGGCGGGAGATACATGATTATATACACCTGGAAAATCCTAGAGGGACTAGTACCGAACTTGCACACGAAAATCACACTCACCGAAAGCAAAAGACTTGGCAGACGATGCAACATCCCCCTAATGAAAAGCAGGGGTGTCACTAGCACGTTAAGGGACCATACAATAAGTGTCAGGGGCCCGAGACTGTTCAACTGCCTCCCAGCATACATAAGGGGGATTACGAATAGACCTCTGACAGTCTTCAAGCTGGCACTGGACAAGCACCTAAAGTCAGCACCTGACCAGCCGGGCTGTAGCTCGTACGTTGGATTGCGTGCAGCCAGCAGTAACAGCCTGGTTGATCAGGCTTTGATCCACCAGGAGGCCTGGTCACAGACCGGGCCGCGGGGGCGTTGACCCCCGGAACTCTCTCTAGGTAAACTCCAGGTATATATATATATATATATATATATATATATATATATATATATATATATATATATATATATATATATATATATATATATATATACATGTGTGTGTGTGTGTTGCCGAATAGGTAAAACTTGCGATTTTGGGTGAAATAGTAATATTCTTCTTGCCAAATGAGGCAATCGAAAATTTGTGTATGTAATAATTTCGCAAAAGTCATTCTAAACCTAAAGAAAAAAATACATTTCGTTATGTTTCTTTGTTATTAAATTATTGTAAATTTATGTTACGTAAGTAGGCACCCCGGTGTTAGGTGATTGATGTGGGTCGCATCCTGGGGTAGAGGCTCCAGCAACCCAGTGGAAATTAGCTAGTCTCATGGCATGGCTTTATTGGGTTACACTGGCTTATCCCCTCAAGGGAGTGCCGGTGAAGGGATCTTGATCTAAGGAACTAGATTTAACCTCCCCTTTCTTGGTTTGATCCATATTACCTCTCATTAAGAGATGAACATAATTAACACAGTATAATTGCCTGGTCATGCTCTAAGTAACTTCTGATCTGAATATAACATTCTTGTGTATGAAACCAGACAAATAAATACAACTTATTGAAACAGGTGGATTCCTTCTCACATAGGCCTCACATAGGCCTCACATAGGCCTCCAAGAACATTACAGAGTTGGCGACTTAGCCAGTTTGCATAAACTAAAGGGATTGCTAAACACAGATTAGGTCAAGTTTGTCAGGAAATAGGACAAGTGTTTCCTGGCGTGGGTCTTATACGATGACCCACAGCTGGAGCTTTAGGTCTTCTGACTGAGGCCTTCCGCTGGCTCACCGGTCCACCCCTTTTAAAAATTATGGTTAATGTTTATAAGAAATATATTTTACGATAAACACAGTTCTGGTTTCTCAAATAAATGTTTAAAAAACATTGTCAGAAAAAAACTTTGTAAACGAGTTTGAATAAAGAAGAACAGAGTAGAGAGGAAATACCAGATCAAATGTCCATCACAATGAAACTTGTCGAGGAAAATATATCGAAAAAGAAAGATCAGTAGACTACAATAGTTAGCACAGTACGTCTGGCAACACAGTATGTCTGGCAGCACAGTATGTCTGGCAGCACAGTATGTCTGGCAGCACAGTATGTCTGGCAACACAGTATATCTGGCAGCACAGTATGTCTGGCAGCACAGTATGTCTGGCAGCACAGTATGTCTGGCAACACAGTATGTCTGGCAGCACAGCATGTCTGGCAGCACAGTATGTCTGGCAACACAGTATATCTGGCAGCACAGTATGTCTGGCAGCACAGTATGTCTGGCAACACAGTATGTCTGGCAGCACAGCATGTCTGGCAGCACAGTATGTCTGGCAGCACAGTATGTCTGGCAACACAGTATGTCTGGCAGCACAGTATGTCTGGCAGCACAGTATGTCTGGCAACACAGTATGTCTGGCAGCACAGCATGTCTGGCAGCACAGTATGTCTGGCAGCACAGTATGTCTGGCAACACAGTATGTCTGGCAGCACAGTATGTCTGGCAGCACAGTATGTCTGGCAGCACAGTATGTCTGGCAACACAGTATGTCTGGCAGCACAGCATGTCTGGCAGCACAGTATGTCTGGCAGCACAGTATGTCTGGCAACACAGTATGTCTGGCAGCACAGTATGTCTGGCAGCACAGTATGTCTGGCAGCACAGTATGTCTGGCAACACAGTATGTCTGGCAGCACAGTATGTCTGGCAACACAGTATGTCTGGCAGCACAGCATGTCTGGCAGCACAGTATGTCTGGCAGCACAGTATGTCTGGCAGCACAGTATGTCTGGCAACACAGTATGTCTGGCAACACAGTATGTCTGGCAGCACAGTATGTCTGGCAGCACAGTATGTCTGGCAACACAGTATGTCTGGCAACACAGTATGTCTGGCAGCACAGTATGTCTGGCAGCACAGTATGTCTGCAGCACAGTATGTCTGGCAACACAGTATGTCTGGCAACACAGTATGTCTGGCAGCACAGTATGTCTGGCAGCACAGTATGTCTGGCAGCACAGTATGTCTGGCAGCACAGTATGTCTGGCAGCACAGTATGTCTGGCAGCACAGTATGTCTGGCAACACAGTATGTCTGGCAGCACAGTATGTCTGGCAACACAGTATGTCTGGCAGCACAGTATGTCTGGCAGCACAGTATGTCTGGCAGCACAGTATGTCTGGCAGCACAGTATGTCTGGCAGCACAGTATGTCTGGCAACACAGTATGTCTGGCAACACAGTATGTCTGGCAGCACAGTATGTCTGGCACACAGTATGTCTGGCAGCACAGTATGTCTGGCAGCACAGTATGTCTGGCAGCACAGTATGTCTGGCAGCACAGTATGTCTGGCAACACAGTATGTCTGGCAACACAGTATGTCTGGCAGCACAGTATGTCTGGCAACACAGTATGTCTGGCAGCACAGTATGTCTGGCAGCACAGTATGTCTGGCAGCACAGTATGTCTGGCAACACAGTATGTCTGGCAACACAGTATGTCTGGCAGCACAGTATGTCTGGCAGCACAGTATGTCTGGCAGCACAGTATGTCTGGCAGCACAGTATGTCTGGCAGCACAGTATATCTGGCAACACAGAATGTCTGGCAGCACAGTATGTCTGGCAGCACAGTATGTCTGGCAACACAGTATGTCTGGCAACACAGTATGTCTGGCAGCACAGTATATCTGGCAACACAGTATGTCTGGCAACACAGTATGTCTGGCAGCACAGTATGTCTGGCAGCACAGTATGTCTGGCAGCACAGTATGTCTGGCAACACAGTATGTCTGGCAGCACAGTATGTCTGGCAGCACAGTATGTCTGGCAGCACAGTATGTCTGGCAGCACAGTATGTCTGGCAGCACAGTGTGTCTGGCAGCACAGTATGTCTGGCAGCACAGTATGTCTGGCAGCACAGTATGTCTGGCAGCACAGTATGTCTGGCAGCACAGTATGTCTGGCAGCACAGTATGTCTGGCAGCACAGTGTGTCTGGCAACACAGTATGTCTGGCAGCACAGTGTGTCTGGCAGCACAGTATATCTGGCAACACAGTATGTCTGGCAGCACAGTATGTCTGGCAGCACAGTATGTCTGGCAGCACAGTGTGTCTGGCAGCACAGTATATCTGGCAACACAGTATGTCTGGCAGCACAGTGTGTCTGGCAGCACAGTATATCTGGCAACACAGTATGTCTGGCAGCACAGTATGTCTGGCAGCACAGTGTGTCTGGCAGCACAGTATATCTGGCAACACAGTATGTCTGGCAGCACAGTATGTCTGGCAGCACAGTATGTCTGGCAGCACAGTGTGTCTGGCAGCACAGTATATCTGGCAACACAGTATGTCTGGCAGCACAGTGTGTCTGGCAGCACAGTATATCTGGCAACACAGTATGTCTGGCAGCACAGTATGTCTGGCAGCACAGTATGTCTGGCAGCACAGTGTGTCTGGCAGCACAGTATATCTGGCAACACAGTATGTCTGGCAGCACAGTATGTCTGGCAGCACAGTATGTCTGGCAGCACAGTATGTCTGGCAGCACAGTATGTCTGGCAGCACAGTGTGTCTGGCAGCACAGTATGTCTGGCAGCACAGTATGTCTGGCAGCACAGTATGTCTGGCAGCACAGTATGTCTGGCAGCACAGTATGTCTGGCAGCACAGCATGTCTGGCAGCACAGTATGTCTGGCAGCACAGCATGTCTGGCAGCACAGCATGTCTGGCAGCACAGTATGTCTGGCAGCACAGTACGTCTGGCAGCACAGCATGTCTGGCAGCACAGTATGTCTGGCAGCACAGTATGTCTGGCAACACAGTGTGTCTGGCAGCACAGTATGTCTGGCAGCACAGCATGTCTGGCAGCACAGTATGTCTGGCAGCACAGTATGTCTGGCAACACAGTATGTCTGGCAGCACAGCATGTCTGGCAGCACAGTATGTCTGGCAGCACAGTATGTCTGGCAGCACAGTATGTCTGGCAGCACAGCATGTCTGGCAGCACAGTATATCTGGCAACACAGTACGTCTGGCAGCACAGTATGTCTGGCAGCACAGTATGTCTGGCAGCACAGTATATCTGGCAACACAGTACGTCTGGCAGCACAGTATGTCTGGCAGCACAGTATATCTGGCAACACAGTACGTCTGGCAGCACAGTATGTCTGGCAGCACAGTATATCTGGCAACACAGTATGTCTGGCAGCACAGTATGTCTGGCAGCACAGTATATCTGGCAAACACAGTACGTCTGGCAGCACAGTATGTCTGGCAGCACAGTATATCTGGCAACACAGTATGTCTGGCAGCAAAGGATGTCAGGCAGCACAGTAAGTCTGGCAGCACAGTATATCTGGCAGCACAGTATGTCTGGCAGCACAGTATGTCTGGCAGCACAGTATGTCTGGCAGCACAGTATATCTGGCATCACAGTATGTCTGGCAGCACAGTATGTCTGGCAGCACAGTATGTCTGGCAACACAATATGTCTGGCAGCACAGTATGTCTGGCAGCACAGTATGTCTGGCAACACAGTATGTCTGGCAGCACAGTATGTCTGGCAACACAGTATGTCTGGCAGCACAGCATGTCTGGCAGCACAGAATGTCTGGCAGCACAGTATGTCTGGCAGCACAGTATGTCTGGCAACACAGTATATCTGGCAATACAGTATGTCTGGCAACACAGTATGTCTGGCAGCACAGTATGTCTGGCAGCACAGCTTGTGTAGAAAATGTCAACCACATGATATTAAAATATGTAAACACATGTTACACACTAGAACATTATTTCTTCAGGTCCAAAGATCCAGTTATTTAGAGAGACAACCAAACAAGACATACAAGAAATGGTAAATTCTTTTACTGTTAATGACAGAATATCTGGAATCTTGAAATTTTATCCGCATTTTGCATCAGCCAAATGAATCACCTGATATTTGATGAGATTGTAACCTAAAACAATAGTGATGTTTGTTGTGATGATGAAAAGCTTCTTTAACCTCTTGAGACTGTGTCTACATATTAAATTATGTAAAATATGTATTAACTGGGAAAACTTTTGGACCTCAGTACCCCTACCCAGCATGGCTCAGTCCCAGACCAGGCATATACTAACAATGGTTATAAATGACCATAATTTTTAAAGGGGTGGACCGGTAAGCCAGCGGAAGGCTTCGGTCAGATGACCAAAAGCTCCAAAGGTGGGTCATCATCTGACTAAGACCCGCGTCAGGAAACATTTGTCCTGTTTCCTGACGAACCTTACCTAACCTAACCAGGCATCCCATTGCTGGCAGGATCAACCAGGCTGTTCGTGGCAGCGGCACGCCTAACAATATATACACCACAATCCGGTTGGTCAGGATCTGACTTAAAAAAACTTATGAATTGTTTGTAATTTCTTTTATTTCCAGAGTGAGGGACCTGAAGAATCTTGGGCCCCTTACATTTACTGCTTCCTCTGTATACTCGTCCAGGCTTTTCTTTTCACTGGAAGTATTTTGCACCGTTTGTCAAGCCTTATGGTTTATATGTAATAATTTTATATGTAATAATTTTATATGTAATAATTTCATTATACAAATTTGGTACTAATAACTTCTGGAATTTTCCGGGTGTAGATTATGTATCTTTCACGCCTACGTTCCTGAGAGTACAGTTTCAGGGACTTCAAAAGTTCCCAGTCGTTGTGGTGCTTGATTGACTCTAGAAGCAGTGAAGGTTTTCTGTATATTTTCCAGTTCTGCAATTTCTCAGGCCTTGAATGAGGTCAAAAGTATTACTGGAGCATAGAGAGAACAAGTGACTTAAATGATAAAAATGCACAGTATCATGACTTTAAATGATTAGGGAGAATCATCATTGGATCGGCATCTCTTGTTTTGAATGTTCTAGTTATCCAGTCAATATACTGTACCTCTGCAGTCTAGTTCCTTTGCACCACAACCACACGTGGGATGAACTAAAAGTGGTACATATTGAACTATCACTCAGTCTGTACAGAGTAAGATGGGAAGTAAGACATGGCCAGAAGTAATTAAGACTGCAGGATAATTAAGAGAGCAGTGATACATCACACACACACACACACACACACACACACACACACACACACACACACACACACACACACACACACACACACACACACACACACACACACACACAGGACAGGAGAGTCAGGGGAGACATGATAACGACATATAAAATACTGCGTGGAATAGACAAGGTGGACAAAGACAGGATGTTTCAGGGAGGGGACACAGAAACAAGAAGCCACAATTGGAAGTTGAAGACACAAATGAGTCAGAGAGATATTAGGAAGTATTTCTTCAGTCATAGAGTTGTAAGGCAGTGGAATAGCCTAGAAAATGACGTAGTGGAGGCAGGAACCATACACAGTTTTAAGACGAGGTTTGATAAAGCTCATGGAGCGGGGAGAGAGAGGGCCCAGTAGCATCCGGTGAAGAGGCGGGGCCAGGAGCTAAGACTCGACCCCTGCAACCACAAATAGGTGAGTACAAATAGGTGAGTACACACACACACACACACACACACACACACAAGGATGGAACAAGAGTGGGAGAGAAAACGAGGATAGATTTCTACAAAAATGGAGACAGAGCTTTCTGTGAAATTGGAAAAGAGGTTGGAGAAGATGAATTGTTAGTCACAAGTCGAAACTGCAGTAGCCAGGATATGGGTCCTAGAAGATAAGGTAAACAGGCTGAAGCGAGTTACAGGGGTATTGACCAAAGAAGACACAGCATATGAAGCTGGGAGGCCCAACGGGAAGGAAGGAGATATAACTTACGCTAAGGCCATATCAGCCTACCAAGCAGCGCCAAGGAGTGTAGGGGAAGAGCAGCTGGGTGCAGCTGGAGAGGGGGATAGGTCGAATGCAGAGGCACGAACATGCCACCAAGAGCTACAGGAAAAAAAGGGAGAAAATATCCATGTATAGATAGGAACCAGAGTCACAGACGAAAAGGCAATGGGAGGAGGAGAGGACGAAGTCAGTGTTTATTCATGGGCTTCAGGAGAGTGAGGGAAGGACACACACTGAAAGACGGCAGGCAGAAAGAAAGGAGATTGACAACATCATCACAGAAATAGGTGAAGAAGACATGTGAGATATTGTAAATTTTCAGAGAACAGGAGGGTAGGGGGGACCTGAAGGGGAGAAAACGACTGATCAAGATGATTTTCAGAACAGAAACAGTGCGGAACAGGATCCTCCAAGAGAAAGCACGGTTGAATAACTCTGCAGAATACAAGAGGATGTTCCTAGACCGAGACAACACAAACAGAATGACAGCAGTTGAGGGAGAGGACACAAAAGCGAAAGGAGTGAGGAGGAGAGACAAGGACAGAATCAGCAGAGGACAACCAGAGCAGGAGCAAGCACACACAAAACCATCCCCCAAACCCCCAGAACCATACACACTATCCCAACACAAATCACAATCCACACCCACAGCTTCCACCCAACGCTCAGCTATAGAATCCCACAGTACACTACCAGGTCCCCCACTCTCACAGGCCCTCCAAAACACATTGTTGGAGAGGAAACTGAAGGTGTGGTACACAAACGCAGATGGAATAACAAATAAGTGGGAGGAGTGGCACGAAAAAAGTCAAAGAGGCATCACCGGACATCATAGCTCTCACAGAAACCAAGCTTACAGATATGATAACAGATGCCATCTTTTCAACGGGACATCTGATCCTGAAGAAAGACAGAGGGAACAGAGGGGGTGGAAGAGTGGTACTGCTGGTCAAAAACTGATGAAATTTTGATGTGCTGGAGAGAGGAGACAGTGGAGAAGCAAGCAATTACATAGTAGGAACGCTTCAGTCCGCAGGTCCCAAGGTGGCAATTTCAGTGATGTATAACGCACCACAGAAAAGCAGGAGGCCAAAGCAAGAGTATGATGAGAGTAATAGAGCAATGGCTGAATTTAAGATTCCCATATGCTGCATAAGTGTCTCAATCTTCAAACTTGTCGGTTTTTCAAACCATTCATCACAATGGCTGACACACTTGCTGAAGTGGCCAGAAGGGCTCATGTGAACAGGGCAAAGCTACTGATCATGGGTGACTTCAACCACAAGGAAATCAATTAGGAGAACTTGGAGCCACACGGGGGCCAAGAAACGTGGTGGGCTAAGATGATGGAGGTGGTACTGGAAAACTTCATATACCAACACGTAAGGGACACTACCAGAGAGAGAGAGGAGAGGACGAACCAGCGAGACTGGACCTAGTATTCACCTTCAGTAGTGCAAATATTGAGGACATCACATATGAAAGACCCCTTGGGGTGAGCGATCATGTGGTTTTAAGATTCGAATACACAGTAGAGTTACAAGTGGAGGGGGAAGCAGGAAGGGATGGACGAATGAAGCCAAACTACAAGAAAGGGGACTATGCAGGAATGAAGGACTTCCTGAACGAAGTTCAGTGGGACAGAGAACTGGCAGGAAAGTCAGTAAACGAGATGATGGAATATGTGACAACAATATGCAAGGAAGCTGAGGAGAGGTTTGTACCCAAGGGTAACAGGAATAGTGAAAAGCCAGGATGAGCCCATGGTTAACCCAAAGGTGCAGGGAAGCCAAAACCAAGTGTACTAGGGAATGGAAGAAGTATAGAAGGCAAAGGACCCAGGAGAATAAGGAGAGTAGTCATAGAGCCAAAAATAAATATGCACAGGCAAGACGGGAGGCCCAATGACAATATGAAAATGACATGGCAGCGACAGCCAAATCTGACCCGAAGCTGTTGTACAGCCACATCAGGAGGAAAACAACAGTCAAGGACCAGGTAATCAGGGTAAGGAAGGAAGGAGGAGAGATCACAAGAAACGACCGAGAAGTATGTGAGGAACTCAACATGAGATTCAAAGAAGTGTTCACAGAGGAGACAGAAGGGACTCCAGAAAGATGGAGATGTGGGATCTTCCATCAAGTGTTGGACACAATACATACAACCGAGGAAGAAGTGAAGAGGCTGCTGAGTGAGCTAGATACCTCAAAGGCGATGGGACCAGATAACATCTCTCCATGGGTCCTATATATACCCCTAACAACAATATTCAACACATCTATTGACACAGGGAGATTACCTAAGGTATGGAAGACAGCAAATGTAAGATAAGATAAGATAAGATTTCGTTCGGATTTTTAATCCCGGAGGGTCAGCCACCCAGGATAACCCAAGAAAGTCAGTGCGTCTTCGAGGACTGTCTAACTTATTTCCATTGGGGTCCTTAATCTTCTCCCCCAGGATGCGACCCACACCAGTCGACTAACACCCAGGTACCTCTTTGCTGCTAGGTGAACAGGAAAAACCGGTGTAAGGAAACTTTGGTAAAAATTTTTCCCACCCGCCGAAATCAAAACCCGGGGGCCCGCCGTGTGTGAAGGGGGAGCTTTACCACCGGGCCAAGGGCCAGACAGGAGAAAAAACATGAAGCATTTAAAATATAGACCAATGTCACTGACATTATAGTACACAAACCGGGAAAGAAGTTTAAATCGGGAAAAAGAGTGGGGAAAAACCTAGTTAGGAATGACTTATCAACAACACCAACAGGGGTTTTCAGGGCGAGAAACCCTGTGTCACAACCCAACGGGATTTTCCTTTTACAGGGGACAGCAGGGAAGAAAAAGAGAAAGAGAGGGTTTGGGAAAAGATTGCATTTTCTTGGCTGTAAAAAGGCATTTGACATTTTTTCTGCACAAAAAAATTAGTGCAAAAAACTGGGGCCCGGGGCAGGGAAAACGGGGAAAGGCACTAAATGGATCGGGGAAAAATTACTTGTCGGGAAGACAAAAGTGAATCGTGGTACGTAGGGGGTGTCAGAGTGGGCGCTGAGACGAGGGGGGTTTCCCAACGGGGCCCGTCCTAGGCCCAGTGCTTTTCTGGTATTTTTTGAACGACATGGGGGAAGGAATAGACTGGGAAGGTCCCTTTTTTGCAGATGTTGTGAAGTTAAATGAGAGAATTCAATTGGACAAAACCGGGGCAAACTACAAAGGGATCTGGACAGGCGGGTCAGACCTGGTCCAAAAAATTGGTCCTGGAGTTCAACCCCCCAATGAAAAGTATGAAGATTGGGGAAAGGAAAAGGGAAGACCGCAGAGGGGATCAGTTGGGGGGAGCCAAAAGACTACAAACCTCACTCAAGGAAAAAGATCGGGGGGTAAAAATATAACCCCCCAAGCACATCTCCTAAGCGCACTCAACCAAATAACTGCTGAAACATATGGGCGCCCCAGCAAAACCCCAAACACAATTTCCGGAAAAAATCCCTTTAAAAAGGAATCGTTTTAGGGCCCTGTACACCGGTACTTTTTTCCCAAATTAGTATGCGGCCAAAACCCAAATTTGGAAAACCCCCACCTAGCCAAGCACGTAAAGAAACTAGAGAAAGTTTCCCAAAAAATTTTCAACAAACTAATTCCCGAGCTAAGGGTATGTCCTAACGAATAAAGGTTTAAGGGGAAATCGACCCCGACGACACTGGAGGAATTGACAAAAGGGGGACAGAAAACAGAAATTTTTTCCCGAGAGGGGGCCCAGCAACAAAGGGACACAGTTGGAAGTTGAAAAACTCAATTTAAAACACAGGTGTTAGGAAGTATTTCCCTTTAAATCCAGAGTAGTCAGGAAACGAAATAGTTTTGGGAAGCGATTGTAATGGAGGCAGGGTCCATTTCATAGCTTTAAGGGGAGGGATGAAAAAACTCAAGGTGCAGGGAGAGTGACCCCGTAGTGGCCAGGGGAAGAAGCGGGGCCAGGGGCTTGGCCCCCGGGCCCCTGCAAACCAAAAACTAGTAAAAATACCCACACCCCCAAAACCACAAAAAACCCCACACACACACACACAACCAAAACACACACCCCACACATAAAATTTTTTCCCCCCTGTTGGGGGGGGTGCCCAAAAGGGGTACAATAACAACCTTGCCAAACGACCCCTTTGTCCCCATGATTGTGTTGTCAGGACAGGCGTCCCCTTTACTGCGCCTTTGGGGAACCAAGGGGAAACTAACCCCCCTCGCAGCCAGCAGGGGGCCCTTGGGGGTGTTCAGCAGGGTGGTTTAGGGTGTGCAGGGAGGGAGGGGGTCGGGGGGGCAAGTGTGGACCCCCTCACTAAAAATAGTGAGCAAGCGAAAACTGCCGCCCCCCATCTTAGATGGCCCCGCTACCAAAACCCCCCCATGCACGCCCCCCACAACACCCCGCCCCCCTTTCCCCCCACCTGTTCCCCGGAAACCCTTTTCCCCACATTCTGCTTTCCCTTTTCCTTCTGGTTTCCCCCCCCCCTTATCGGGTCTTCACTATATCTGTTTTTCCCTGTCCCATACTTTTTCCCTTTCCCATCCCACACCCTTTCGTATTTGCAGCTCTGTTGATATTTATCATAAAATTTATTCCAGGCTCTTGTCCTTCCCTCCTAAGAACAGTTTTCCCTTTGAGGTCACCTCCGATATCTTTTTTCTGATCCTCGTTATTATGCGTTTGAAGGATGGCTCTAGGGATGTTCCTGGGTGCACTCCAGCGAAGTACTCACAGTCCCATGTCCTTTTTTTTCATGCTGAGGAAGTGTATGTAAAACCGACAAGTTGATACAATATACACTAGGGCAGAAATAAATCCTTTATTGGGACAATCTGCTTGGAGACCAAGCTTTTTCAAGTAAAAATGAAGTACATGGTTAGCATAAGGTATAGTCGGGAAAGGTAGGTGATGCAGAGACCTGTGCCCATCATACCAGGCTATAGCCATCCTCCGTGACAAGGTCTGGGACGACAAAGGATAACCTGCGTTAGTTTAATATCTTTATTATACACCCATACCCATCCTGTGGGCGGTAGCCCAAAAGATTACAGAGGTACATAATGGGTCCAGGGACTGGCCCCAAAGATAACCTGCGTCTCCAAAAAATTCGTTAACGTCATCTAAGTAATGCCAAGCCCATGATGCCAAGCCCATAATGGCACTCTTCAGGTCACTTGTTCTATCTAGGCTGGAATATTGCTGCACATTTAACAGAAACCTTTCAAGGCAGGTGAAATTGCTGACCTAGAAAATGTAAGAGAAACCTTCCCGGCGAGCATAACGGAATAAAACACCTCAATTACTGGGAGCGCTTGAAGTTTTCCCGAACCTGTACTCCCTGGAACGCAGGCGGGGGGAGATACATGATTATATACACTGGGAAAAACCTAGAGGGACTAGTACCGAACTTGCGCACGAAAATCACTCACAACGAAAAACAAAGACTCGGCAGACGATGCAACATCCCCAATGAAAAGCAGGGGTCACTAGCACGTTAAGAGACAATACAGTAAGTGTCAGGGGCCCGAGACTGTTCAACTGCCTCCCAGCATACATAAGGGGGATTACCAATAGACCCCTGGCTGTCTTCAAGCTGGCACTGGACAAGCACCTAAAGTAGTACCTGACCAGCCGGGCTGTGGCTCGTACGTTGGATTGCGGTGCAGCCAGCAGTAACAGCCTGGTTGATCGGCTTTGATCCACCAGGAGGCCTGGTCACAGATCGGGCCGCGGGGGCGTTGACCCCCGGGAAATCTCTCCCGGAAATCCAGGTAATGTGCAAACTACAACTGTTTCTCCTGGGGTAACCAGCTTTACAAGTAGCAGACAGGTATGACATGGGGGTAACTAATCAGAACTTTCTTCGTGAATCTCTACAAGGAATCTTTTTAGGACGAGAGTTTCTATGACAAATTTTACTGCTGGTGTGTTCTGGATGAGTTAAATTGATGATATCTTCATCGTTACACCCAACACACTTGATATCTTCGGGCTCTAGAAATGATCTCAACGTTAATAGGTATTCCATTCAACTCACTTCAGAGGAGGAGGAGAACGTACCACTCTTCATTCCTTCGGTGGGCCTTCAACTTAAAAACACTGCCAGCAACTTTCTTAAATTGAGTGTTTACCATAAACCCATATTCTAAATGATCTCATTCATTTCGGGCCCTCGCCACTTCATTAGAAGTTGAGCTTTCTAAGGGCTCTCAGAGTCTGCAGCCCTGATTTCCTGGAAGGTAAGTCAATTCCTTCAAATCCCAGAGATCTTCCTCTGTTTACGTTTTCCTTCCACCTTCATACGGACTATAGAGAAAAACCAATAATAATTAACAACCCCAAAAATGAACACCAGTTCAAGGTTACTTAATTGCCAGTTTCACCACCGCAACAATCACCTCCATTACTGCTAACGTCATTTCTAAGCCTAAGAGAGTTAATGCCAATCCCGAGGAGACTGCAGGCACCCACAGCATCCCTTGTAGAGGCTGTAATACAGTAAATGTGGGTGAGATGGTTAGGGATTTGTAAACATGTGTCTACAAATAAATGCTTGACGCACCAGTATCACATTATTTTGTGCTATAACACGGATTCACGCCACATGGACTGGTCTAGGGCAGTGATTCCCAAAGTGGCAGTACCGCCTCCCTGGGGAGCTGGAAAAATAAAGGGGGGTGTTGAGGAAAAAAGGGGCAGTGGGGGGCGGCAGGGTGGCATCAGAACCAAAGTAGTATTTGTTTTACAAAATCTATATGACAAAAATCTAAGTCGCAAACACTAAATAATACTAATGCTTTACAAAGAATAAAATTAATATAGATTTATACACGAAAGCATAGTTTTATTTTATTTTATGGTGCGAAGTTAAAAGTTGGAACATTTGTTGGGAGGCGCCACAGGTCGGCCACATCAGGCACCAGACGCCGCCGCTACTAGTTTACCTGGAGTTTACCTGGAGAGAGTTCCGGGGGTCAACGCCCCCGCGGCCCGGTCTGAGACCAGGCCTCCTGGTGGATCAGAGCCTGATCAACCAGGCTGTTGCTGCTGGCTACACGCAAACCAACATACGAGCCACAGCCCGGCTGATCCGGAACTGACTTTAGGTGCTTGTCCAGTGCCAGCTTGAAGACTGCCAGGGGTCTGTTGGTAATCCCCCTTATGTGTGCTGGGAGGCAGTTGAACAGTCTCGGGCCCCTGACACTTATTGTATGGTCTCTTAACGTGCTAGTGACACCCCTGCTTTTCATTGGGGGGATGGTGCATCGTCTGCCAAGTCTTTTGCTTTCGTAATGAGTGATCTTCGTGTGCAAGTTCGGTACCATCCCTCTAGGATTTTCCAGGTGTATATAATCATGTATCTCTCCCTCCTGCGTTCCAGGAATACAGGTTTAGGAACCTCAAGCGCTCCCAATAATTGAGGTGTTGTTTTATCTCCGTTATGCGCGCCGTGAAAGTTCTCTGTACATTTTCTAGGTCGGCAATTTCACCTGCCTTGAAGGTGCTGTTAGTGTGCAGCAATATTCCAGCCTAGATAGAACAAGTGACCTGAAGAGTGTCATCATGGGCTTGGCCTCCCTAGTTTTGAAGGTTCTCATTATCCATCCTGTCATTTTTCTAGCAGATGCGATTGATACAATGTTATGGTCCTTGAAGGTGAGATCCTCCGACATGATCACTCCCAGGTCTTTGACGTTGGTTGTTTCGCTCTATTTTGTGGCCAGAATTTGTTTTGTACTCCGATGAAGATTTAATTTCCTCATGTTTACCATATCTGAGTAATTGAAATTTCTCATCGTTGAACTTCATATTGTTTTTCTGCAGCCCACTGAAAGATTTGGTTGATGTCTGCCTGGAGCTTTGCAGTGTCTGCAATGGAAGACACTGTCATGCAGATTCGGGTGTCATCTGCAAAGGAAGACACGGTGCTGTGGCTGACATCCTTGTCTATGTCGGATATAAGGATGAGGAACAAGATGGGAGCGAGTACTGTGCCTTGTGGAACAGAGCTTTTCACCGTAGCTGCCTCGGACTTTACTCTGTTGACGACTACTCTCTGTGTTTTTTTATTGAGGAAAATTTTAGATCCATCGACCGACTTTTCCTGTTATTCCTTTAGCACGAAATTTTGGGGCCCACAAATTTTCAAGTCTGCCAGAGTCAAGGCTCCGGGTTTTGGTGCCCCAATTTAAACTCAGTCTTACAAGGTACTTTTTTTAAATTTTTAATGTAAAAAAGGCGGGTTTTTTAAATAATTTTTTAAAGTACATGTTTTTTAGTTTAACTTTCATATTTATTTGTGTCACGCACTTTTTCCAAGCAAATGATTGCTAAAAAATTCCATTAGGCTTTTCCTCCCTGCATTTTGGATTGGCATGATTTTTACAAAAGGGCAAATTTTTTTTTTTAGAATAAAATATGGCCGAGTACAGCAAACAAAAAAGAAGTCTAGGGAATATAGTGGAAAAATATCAAAAAAATTGGGTTTGTATCAGCACAGAAAACCAACAAACAACCAATAATTTTTCTGTCTTTCTTTAAAGAAGGGCCCGGAACCTTTTAGGGTTTTTTGAACCCTAAAGAAAAAAAATACTATGACAAGCAGACGAAAACTTAGCATATTTTTTGTCCCCCCTCGAGAAAACTCACAGAAAAGGAAAAAACCCTTAGAAATACGTTTTTCTAGAACTTCACAACAATTTCCCTTGATGGTTTGTTTTTTAATTTTAAAAAGTTTCATTGCTAGCTTTGGGTTTTTTTTTAACCTTTATACAACTGAGAAACTTATTGGCCCATGAAAGTTCCCGTGGGGCCCGTTTTAAAAACAAGATTAAATTTTCCGTAGGACCCCAAGAAAAAAGTTTACTCTCTGGGCCCGACTTTTTTTGGGGTTAAAACCCAGGTTCCCCTACACATATGCGCTAGTATGAAAATTCCAAAAGTAAAATGTATTTTTTTTAAACTAAAAAACTTACTTTTCTTAGCTCGAACGCTACGCGCTCCAGCCCCAAAACACCCAGTCCGGAGTTTTGAATCTCCTCCAGTAAAGGGTGGAAAACATTAAAGGGCGGGGGGTCCGGGAAAACACCTCTGGGCCCTCTTCACTCATTTAGAAAAAAAATTTGGGGACCTGGGGATTAGTCGACTTTTTGGGTCGATTCCTGGGACAAAACTGACCTAATTTGCACGAAATACTCAGCATAACAAGCGGTTTTCTATATAGTAGTATGTCATTGATGTCAGCTAGGACTGTATACCTTGTACATGTAGTAAATAAAGATACATTATTATTATTATTATTATTATATCTGTCAGTGATAACTGTTCAAAGAAAATTGGATGAAATGGCTGAAAACATTGAAGACACCGTGTGCAACATGCTTAAGACAACTGAATTTGGGTTACAGTTAGATGAGTTCACTCTGTCAGGCAATGACTCTTTGTTACTTTATTATGTTCGTTTCGTCAGAGATGAAACTTTGGTTCAAGAGCTTTGTGGCATGCAAAGAGTATGTTACAATTCTGCGTATGTCACTCTCCCATATAAGCTGCCTCCCAACTAGCGGACTGGGTGTTTACCTGGAGAGAGTTCCGGGGGTCAACGTCCCCGCGGCCCGGTCTGTGACCAGGCCTCCTTAGGTCAGTGTCCCAGGATGCGACCCACACCAGTCGACTAACACCCAGGTACCCATTTTACTGATGGGGAACATAGACAACAGGTTGAAAGAAACACGTCCAATGTTTCTACTCTAGCTGGGAATCGAACCCAGGCCCTCACCGTGTGAAGCGAGAGCGTTAACCACAAGGCCACCAGTCCCAGTCGTTAAATAAGTACCTTGGCTCATTGACCAATCACAGGCAAGCCTGCCAAAGCTGAAGCAACGTGGTTCACTTGTGGTAAGCACTGGCAGACTTGCCTACCTGCTGGTTGCATACGATTTACACTCTCTCTGGCTTCTGCTTTGCCATCTGTCACCATGGTGTACACTTATTATTCCATCTATACATGTTGTACATGTATAGATGAGAGAGCCACAGAATTTGGTTAACACAACCATATCTGATGTTATCCTGACGCCAAATTACTTCGAACAGGCGATAAATGACATGCCCATGCACTCTGCCCCAGGGCCAGACTCGTGGAACTCAGTGTTCAACAAGAACTGCAAGAAGCCTCTATCACGAGCTTCTACCATCCTATGGAGAGGGAGCATGGACACGGGGGTCGTCCCACAGTTACTAAAAACAACAGACATAGCCCCACTCCACAAAGGGGGCAGTAAAACAATAGCAAAGAACTACAGATCGATAGCACTAACATCCCATATCATAAAAATCTTTGAAAGGGTCCTAAGAAGCAAGATCACCACCCATCTAGAAACCCATCAGTTACACAACCCAGGGCAACATGGGTTTAGAACAGGTCGCTCCTGTCTGTCTCAACTATTGGATCACTACGACAAGGTCCTAAATGCACTAGAAGATAAAAAGAATGCAGATGTAATATATACAGACTTTGCAAAAGCCTTCGATTGCAAAAGCACTGTGATTGCTACCCTGCACTGTGACCGCTACCCTGCACTGTGACCGCTACCCTGCACTGTGACCGCTACCCTGCACTGTGACTGCTACCCTGCACTGTGACCGCTACCCTGCACTGTGACCGCTACCCTGCACTGTGACCGCTACCCTGCACTGTGACCGCTACCCTGCACTGTGACTGCTACCCTGCACTGTGACCGCTACCCAGCACTGTGACTGCTACCCTGCACTATGACTGCTACCCTGCACTGTGACTGCTACCCTGCACTGTGACCGCTACCTTGCACTGTGACCGCTACCCTGCACTGTGACCACTACCCTGCACTGTGACTGCTACCCTGCACTGTGACTGCTACCCAGCACTGTGACTGCTACCCTGCACTGTGACTGCTACCTTGCACTGTGACTGCTACCCTGCACTGTGGCCACTACCCTGCACTGAGACAGCTACCCTGCACTGTGACCGCTACCCTGCACTGTGACTGCTACCCTGCACTGTGACCGCTACCCTGCACTGTGACTGCTACCCTGCACTGTGACTGCTACTCTGCACTGTGATTGCTACCCTGTACTGTGACCGCTACCCAGCACTGTGACAGCTACCCTGCACTGTGACTGCTAAGATAAGATAAGATAAGATAAGATTTCGTTCGGATTTTTAACCCCGGGGGGTTAGCCACCCAGGATAACCCAAGAAAGTCAGTGCGTCATCGAGGACTGTCTAACTTATTTCCATTGGGGTCCTTAATCTTGTCCCCCAGGATGCGACCCACACCAGTCGACTAACACCCAGGTACCTATTTGCTGCTAGGTGAACAGGACAACAGGTGTAAGGAAACGTGTCGAAATGTTTCCACCCGCCGGGAATCGAACCCGGGCCCTCCGTGTGTGAAGCGGGAGCTTTAGCCACCAGGCCACCGGGCCACCCTGCACTGTGACTGCTACCCTGCACTGTGACCGCCACCCTGCACTGTGACCGCTACCCTGCACTGTGACCACTACCCTGCACTGTGACCGCTACCCTGCACTGTGACTACTACCCTGCACTGTGACCGTTACCCTGCACTGTGACCACCACCCTGCACTGTGACCACCACCCTGCACTGTGACCACCACCCTGTACTGTGATCACCACCCTGCACTGTGACCACCACTCTGCACTGTGATCACCACCCTGCACTGTGATCACCACCCTGCACTGTGACCACCACCCTGCACTGTGATCACCACCCTGCACTGTGACCACCACCCTGCACTGTGATCACCACCCTGCACTGTGATCACCACCCTGCACTGTGACCACCACTCTGCACTGTGATCACCACCCTGCACTGTGATCACCACCCTGCACTCTGACCACCACCCTGCACTGTGACCACCACCCTGCACTGTGACCGTTACCCTGCACTGTGACCACCACCCTGCACTGTGACCACCACCCTGCACTGTGACCACCACCCTGCACTGTGATCACCACCCTGCACTGTGATCACCACCCTGCACTGTGACCACCACCCTGCACTGTGATCACCACCCTGCACTGTAACCACCACCCTGCACTGTGACCACCCTGCACTGTGATCACCACCCTGCACTGTGATCACCACCCTGCACTGTGATCACCACCCTGCACTCTGACCACCACCCTGCACTCTGACCACCACCCTGCACTCTGACCACCACCCTGCACTGTGACCACCACCCTGCACTGTGACCACCACCCTGCACTGTGATCACCACCCTGCACTCTGACCACCACCCTGCACTGTGACCACCACCCTGCACTGTGACCACCACCCTGCACTGTGATCACCACCCTGCACTGTGATCACCCTGCACTCTGACCACCACCCTGCACTCTGACCACCACCCTGCACTCTGACCACCACCCTGCACTGTGACCACCACCCTGCACTGTGACCACCACCCTGCACTGTGATCACCACCCTGCACTCTGACCACCACCCTGCACTGTGACCACCACCCTGCACTGTGACCACCACCCTGCACTGTGACCACCACTCTGCACTGTGATCACCACCCTGCACTGTGATCACCACCCTGCACTGTGACCACCACCCTGCACTGTGACCACCACCCTGCACTGTGATCACCACCCTGCACTGTGACTACCACCCTGCACTGTGACCACCACCCTGCACTGTGACCACCACCCTGCACTCTGACCACCACCCTGCACTGTGACCACCACCCTGCACTGTGACCACCACTCTGCACTGTGATCACCACCCTGCACTGTGATCACCACCCTGCACTGTGACCACCACCCTGCACTGTGACCACCACCCTGCACTGTGATCACCACCCTGCACTGTGATCACCACCCTGCACTCTGACCACCACCCTGCACTGTGACCACCACCCTGCACTGTGACCACCACCCTGCACTCTGACCACCACCCTGCACTGTGATCACCACCCTGCACTCTGACCGCCACCCTGCACTGTGATCACCACCCTGCACTGTGACCACCACCCTGCACTGTGACCACCACCCTGCACTGTGACCACCACCCTGCACTGTGACCGCCACCCTGCACTGTGATCACCACCCTGCACTGTGACCACCACCCTGCACTGTGACCGCCACCCTGCACTGTGATCACCACCCTGCACTGTGATCACCACCCTGCACTGTGACCACCACCCTGCACTCTGACCACCACCCTGCACTGTGACCACCACTCTGCACTGTGACCACCACCCTGCACTGTGACCACCACCCTGCACTGTGATCACCACCCTGCACTGTGACCACCACCCTGCACTCTGACCGCCACCCTGCACTGTGATCACCACCCTGCACTGTGACCACCACCCTGCACTGTGACCGCCACCCTGCACTGTGATCACCACCCTGCACTGTGATCACCACCCTGCACTGTGACCACCACCCTGCACTCTGACCACCACCGTGCACCCTGCATGATGGATGTATGTACAATTATAGCAACGGTGCCAGAATTCATTTTGTGTGTAACAAATGCACTTTGGCACAGTTACCCTTTAGCAGTGATGACATTGATTTACCTAATTTTAATACAAATGGCCCATTGCCATATATTGATGATTATGATTGTTTTATGAAAACAGGCCTTCACTTTATTCATGTCAATGCAAGATCACTTCTTCCTAAATTGGCAGAGATTAGGATTCTAGCTAACAAAATTAGGGCGGCAGTTATAACCATCTCTGAGTCTTGGTTGGATGATACGGTGACTGACGACGAGGTCAAAATATTTGGTTACAATATAAAACGCTTAGATAGGAACAGAAAGGGTGGTGGAGTATGTGCCTACATTAGAAATGACTCAGCTTACAACCCAAGACCTGATTTAAATAACAATAAACTGGAGATTCTATGGTTTGAAGTGCTGCTTCCTAAGACCAAACCCATCTTAGTAGGAACTAGTTACCGCCCTCCTACCCAGGACCAGTTCTTAGAAGACTTTTCCAGAGTCTTGTCCGGAGTTGAAAACAATTGCGAGACAATAATACTGGGCGACTTTAATATCTGTTTTCAGCAGCAAAATAACGGGCTATGCAAAAGGTATAAAGCAAATTCTAGGATTAAATAGTTACACTCAACTAATTAATACTCCAACCCGGATCCCACAGTTCTCAGCCACCCTAATTGACCACATACTTTGTAACCGCTCTGAGAACATTAGTCAGTCAGGCGTCATTACCACAGGTCTTAGTGATCATTTCATCATTTACTGCACCAGGAAAATAACTAGGGATAGGATAGGCCTACACAGGACAATAAAAATGAGGTCAACTAGAAACTACAGTAAAAAAAACACTGGTAAATAGGCTACACAATTGTGACTGGACAGAGATAACAAGTTGCACGGACGTAAACGATGCCTGGGAAAAATTCAAAACAATGTTCACTACCATCCTTGATAATATTGCACCAGTTAAAGAGGTTAGGATTAAACGAAGAACTGAACCCTGGATGATACTGAGATATTAGATAATATGAAATTCAGAGACCAGCTGCTAAAAAGATTTAAAGCAAACAGACAGGATATTGCAGCACTAAATGAATTCCAAAGGGTGAGGAACAGAGTACAGAGACTTATAAAAGGAGCAAAGGCAAAGCACTACTGCTCAAAAATTGAAGAGTATAAGCATAACCCCAGAAAGCTCTGGCAACAACTAAAACAGTTGGGGTATAGCCATAAGCCAGTAGATAGGTCTAACATAGTACTCACTATCGATAATGAGGTATGCCACGAAACATCTAAGTGGCAAATTGCTTTAATTCCTACTACACATCTGTTGCATCAACACTAGTAAGTAAACTACCAGCTGCATCAAATACCTTTAACACTCTGATAAGTTTCAAACATACTATACCAATAAAGGGGTAACCCCAAACAGTTGTCAACTAGTAAGTGTATCTCATGACTTTATTCAAAAAGAACTAAGCAGGTTAAACCCAACTAAGAGCACAGGCCCTGATTACATCCCGTCTAAGTTCCTAAAAGATGGTGCTTCTGAACTGTCAATCCCTATTGCTCACATAATAAATCTATCAATCACCACTAATACAGTACCGGAGGGGTTCAAGGAGGCCAGAGTCACTCCTATCTTCAAGAAAAATAGTAGGTCTGATGTAAGCAACTATAGGCCTGTTAGTATACTCAGTATAATATCTAAAATTCTAGAGAGGGCGGTGTATTCTCAAGTAGTTAAGTACCTTAATGACAACAACATTCTCCATAGCTATCAATCGGGCTTTAGAAAGATCCTACTCAACCGAACACCTCCCTTATTAATCTGATGGATTACCTGAGAACTGAAATGTCAAAGGGGAACCTCATAGGCATGGTAACCTTAGACCTGCAAAAGGCCTTCGATACTGTCAACCACAATATATTATGTAATAAACTTCAAGCTATTGGTATAGGTTCTGTAGACTGTTTTAAGTCCTACCTTAGCAACAGGAGGACAAATAGTCAAAATCAAACAAAACAGAATCAGAACCCCTGCCGATAACATGTGGAGTTCCCCAAGGTAGTATTCTGGGTCCCTTATTTTCTTATGTTATGTCAATGATATGCCTATCAGTGTCAAGTGCAAACTCCTACTGTATGCAGATGACAGTGCTCTGTTAGTGTCAGGTAAAGACCCACAAGATATTGCTAATGTTTTAACACTGGAACTGGAGTCCTGCAGCAAATGGTTAGTAGACAACAAACTATCATTACACCTAGGGAAACTGAAGCCATTCTCTTTGGCACGAAACATAAACTGAGAAGGGTAAATAATTTTAATGTTCAATGTAATGGGGAGCCCATCACTTTGGTTTCATCAGTAAAATATTTGGGAATCCCCTTTGACCATGCATGTCAGGAGAATTGATAGGGAACAGTGTAGTAAAAGAAAGCGAATGCCAAACTGAAAGTTCCTGTATAGACAAGCACAGTGTCTACCTACTGAGGCTCGCAGGACCCTATGTCTAGCCTTATACAATGCCATATGGATTACGCTTGCTCTTCTTGGTACTCTGCCTTGACAAAAAAACTGAAAGATAGACTGCAAATCACCCAGAACAAAATCGTAAGATTCATCCTGGGGCTGGGACCAAGAGAACATTGTAGGCCAGGAAGAATTACAGCAGTTGGATATGCTGAATGTTGAAGACAGAGTAAAACAACTGAAGCTAAATCATGTTTATAAAATTGCTCACAAACAATGTCCAGAATATCTTGCTGTCAATTTTGTCAAGGTTGGGAACCAAAGCAATCATAGTACTAGGGGGAGAGAGCACAACTTTGTAGTACCCACAGTCAGTGGCCAGGCTTCAAACACCTTTTTTTGTACAGCAATAAAGGAATGGAACAGACTACCGCACATGTCAAAGCCAGTCATAGCGTGAACCAGTTCAAGAAGAGTGCCAAAAGGTGTCTGATGAATGTAGCTACAGAAAGGGAGGGAATGATTTTCTATTTTTTTAGCTAAAAATACGTTTTAAATTTTACCTTATTCCTTGTAATGACCCTGTATTGTGATAGTCCTTAATGAACCTTGGTGTAGCAGATAGTCTTTTTAGTATGAAAATAAGATGTTATCTTCATTGTAGAATAATAAGAAAATATTATAACCTTTATACTATAATAATAAGGTAAAAGGACCCCAATGGAAATAATCACTCTGTCTGACTTTTTGGGGTTATCCTAGGTTCTCTACACATATGCTGCTATGTATGATAATTCTATGAAAACTGTATTTGTGTATACCTGAATAAACTTACTTACTTACTTACTTACTTACCCCCCACCCTGCACTGTGACCCCCACCCGCACTGTGACCACCACCCTGCACTGTGATCACCACCCTGCACTCTGACCACCACCCTGCACTGTGACCACCACCCTGCACTGTGACCACCACCCTGCACTGTGACCACCACCCTGCACGTGACCACCACCCTGCACTGTGACCACCAACCCTGCACCTGACCACCACCCTGCACTGTGACCACCACCCCTGCACTGTGACCACCCCCCTGCACTGTGACCACCACTCTGCACTGTGCCCACCCACCCTGCACTGTGACCACCACCCTGCACTCGACCACCACCCTGCACGTGACCACCACCCTGCACTGTGATCACCACCCTGCACTCTGACCACCACCCTGCACTGTGACCACCACCCCCTGAAACTGTGACCACCACCCTGCACTGTGACCACCACCCTGCACTGTGATCACCACCCTGCACTCTGACCACCACCCTGCACTCTGACCACCACCCTGCACTGTGACCACCACCCTGACTCTGACCACCACCCGCACTGGGGACCACCACCCTGAACTGTGATCACCACCCTGCACTGTGATCACCACCCTGCACTGTGACCACCACCCTGCACTGTGACCACTACCCTGCACTGTGACCACCACCCTGCACTGTGACCACTCCCCCTGCACTGTGACCACCACCCTGCACTCTGACCACCACCCTGCACTGTGACCCCCAAACCCTGCACTGTGACCACCACCCTGCACTGTGATCACCACCCTGCACTGTGATCACCACCCTGCACTGTGACCACTACCCTGCACTGTGACCACCACCCTGCACTCTGACCACCACCCTGCACTCTGACCACCACCCTGCACTGTGACCACCACCCTGCACTGTGACCACCTTGCACTGTGACCACCACCCTGCACTCTGACCACCACCCTGCACTCTGACCACCACCCTGCACTGTGACCACCACCCTGCACTGTGACCACCTTGCACTGTGACCACCACCCTGCACTGTGACCACTACCCTGCACTGTGACCACTACCCTGCACTGTGACCACCACCCTGCACTCTGACCACCACCCTGCACTGTGACCACCACCCTGCACTGTGACCAACTCCCCCTGCACTGTGCCCACTACCCTGCACTGTGACCACCACACCTGCACTGTGCCCAAACACCCTGCACTGTGATCACCACCCTGCACTGTGACCACTACCCTGCACTGTGACCACTACCCTGCACTGTAAACCACCAACCTGCACTCTGACCCCACCCTGCACTGTGACCACCACCCTGCACTGTGACCACCACCCTGCACTGTGATCACCACCCTGCACTGTGATCACCACCCTGCACTGTGACCACCTTGCACTGTGACCACCACCCTGCACTCTGACCACCACCCTGCACTCTGACCACCACCCTGCACTGTGACCACCACCCTGCACTGTGACCACCACCCTGCACTGTGAGCACTACCCTGCACTGTGACCACCTTGCACTGTGACCACCACCCTGCACTGTGACCACCACCCTGCACTGTGACCACCTTGCACTGTGACCACCACCTGCACTGTGCCACCACCCTGCATTTGTGACCACCACCCTGCAACTGTGACCACCTTGCACTGTGACCACCACCCTGCACTGTGACCACCACCCTGCACTGTGACCACCTTGCACTGTGACCACCACCCTGCACTCTGACCACCACCCTGCACTCTGACCACCACCCTGCACTCTGACCACCACCCTGCACTGTGACCACCACCCTGCACTGTGACCACCTTGCACTGTGACCACCACCTGCATCGTGACCACCACCCTGCACTGTGACCACCACCCTGCACTGTGACCACCACCCTGCACTGTGACCACCACCCTGCACTGTGACCACCACCCTGCACTGTGACCACCACCCTGCACTGTGACCACCACCCTGCACTGTGACCACCACCTTGCACTGTGACCACCACCCTGCACTGTGACCACCACCCTGCACTGTGGAACAAAGTCAATATAATCTTATTTCCTTCCCACCATCATATTTAGTAGAGGGAAGCTTCAGTACAGTCACCGAGGGTCTTTCCAGGCAAAGAATCAGACTGAACATTACTGAAGACAGGTATGTAAGACTTGCTAGTACCTTCAAGACTGATGTTGCTTCACCAAGACTGATGTTGCTTCACCAAGACTGATGTTGCTTCACCAACAACATCCATCTTATTAAAACTCTGATGATAATGTTGTTACATATGAGGTGTAAATTTACCCTTTCATAAATTGGATTTTTACGTTAATTTTTATTTGTGAAATAAATACGCTTGTTCATGGTGTTAGATTAGTTGTTTTGAATCTGCAGTGAACCTAACACCAAGAAAGTGATGTACCCACCTAGTTGAGGTTGCAGGGGTCGAGTCCTAGCTCCTGGCCCCTGGCTCTTGTGTTCTTTTGTGTGTGGGGGGGGGGTGCTAGGGATGTGGCCTGAGTGCCAAGGGGGCGACAACCTGAAAAGTCTGGGTAGAACCACTGGTCTAGGGCAAGCATTGGTATCCTTTAAAAAGACACAGGAAAGAAGAAAATGTCAGGAATCAGTTTTCATTTTTATTAGACACCATCATCCAGAATCAAGAAAGTTTCCAGTTGGCAGAAGTTTTGGGTCGGATGTTTCAGAACTTTGTTCTTCCCAGGACTGAAAATTTGTTTAAATAATTCATGAGAACATATGTTTACATACTATTGAGTATAATTTTGTTGATCTTTACATACGCAGAATTGCAAAATATATGGAAATTAACTCATGCTGTGGAGTTTCTGGAGTTCCCCAGAACCTGGAGTATACCTGGCACTAGAGGTAGATATAGATCACTAGAGGTAGATATAGATCACTAGAGGTAGATATATATCACTAGAGGTAGATATAGATCACTAGAGGTAGATATAGATCACTAGAGGTAGATATAGATCACTAGAGGTAGATATAGATCACTAGAGGTAGATATAGATCACTAGAGGTAGATATAGATCACTAGAGGTAGATATAGACAACTAGAGGTAGATATAGACAACTAGAGGTAGATATAGATCACTAGAGGTAGATATAGATCACTAGAGGTAGATATAGACAACTAGAAAGTTTTACTACTGGTTAATCAGTGGTTCTGAGAAGAGTGTTTCTACTGTTATGATAGATGATGTAACTCTTGAGGTAAGATGTTGAACTAGCAATGTCAGTCGTCATGTTAGTCTAACCTCGTGAAGGTAAGAAGTGTGAGGCATCGGGGCGATGTGGCTGGGGAAGGGAAGGAAGGAGGAACTGGGTGGGTGTGACGTGCCTGGGCGGGGGTGATCCTTCAGGGGCATGGGTGACGTGCACACTGTCTGGTGAAGTCATCAAGATGTCTACTGAAAGCCATTACATTATCTTTTTAACTTCTTCACTCTCGTCCTTTCTCCTTTACTTCCTTTATTCCCTCCCCTCCAGACCACGACCTTCAACATTACTTATTTGAATATCATGTTATCAGTGACTTCAGGCTTGATGAAATACGGTAACCAGAACTGTGTAAATACCTCATCTAGTCTGTGGTGTATGATACAAACGTTATCTCTGATACAAACATTAACATGCCTTTATACATAATTCTTGAATTTACACATTCATATTCTCTTTTCTCCTTCCATAACTGATCATTTAACATTACTGCTACCCCTTCCTTTGCTCTAACTCTCTCAGATACTCCAGATTTAATCCCATTTATTTCCCCCCACTGAAACTCCCCTACCCCCTTCAGCTTTGTTTCGCTTAGGGCCAGGACATCCAACTTCTTTTCATTCATAACATCAGCAATCATCTGTTTCTTGTCATCCGCACTACATCCACGCACATTTAAGCATCCCAGTTTTATAAAGTTTTTCTTCTTCTCTTTTTTAGTAAATGTCTACAGGAGAAGGGGTTACTAGCCCATTGCTCCCGGCATTTTAGTCGCCTCATACGACACGCATGGCTTACGGAGGAAGGATTCTTTTCCACTTCCCCATGGACAATAGAAGAAATAAAGAGGCACAAGAGCTATTTAGAAAAAGGAGAGAAACCTAGATGTATTTATATATATATGCATATGCGTGTCTGTGAAGTGTGACCAAAGTGTAAGTAGGAGTAGCAAGATATCCCTGTTATCTAGCGTGTTTATGAGACAGAAAAAAGAAACCAGCAATCCTACCATCATGCAAAACAGTTACAGGTTTCTGTTTCACAGTCATCTGGGAGGACGGTAGTACTTCCCTGGGTGGTTGCTGTCTACCAACCTACTACCATATATATATATATATATATATATATATATATATATATATATATATATATATATATATATATATACTGGCCTTTACAGTGCCGGCCTTAGGAGGTGCGGGGCCCAATTAGGAACAGTTTTGGTGGGCTCATGTATGGAAAGCATCCAAACTGTGCGCTTAAAAAAATGCATACGAGTTAATAGATCAAACAGATGTAAGCTACATTTTAATATAAAATTTCATACATGTAAGTCTACGAGTAACAAAATTTGTATATGACTTCTGAAAAGTACACAGTCACAATACCACTTGCTTTGTCACTGTGAAATAATTTATTAAAAATATTAATTTATTTTTGTTCAGAAAAAAAAAATCAGAATTTAAGTGCACTGTTGTAAACAATGTTTTTCGGACGTCTAAAAATCCCTTAACATTCATAAACTATAAATGAGTCATATTATTATTGCCTTTTATTAAGAGAAAGTTATTTTTCTTGCTTTTTTCTCTCCAAACTCTTTTAGAATTTTGTCGAAGTCTAAACTCCTGTTAATTTTAGATTCAATGGACATAATCGCCAAACTGTTCAAACATTCTTTCTGAATTAATGATCTCAAGTAAGTTTTGATCAGTTTCACCTTGGAAAAACTCCATTCTCCAGATGCCCCTTGTGTTTCACTTCGTGTTGTTGTGTGTACTTGACAAGCAGAGAGTAGATTACCCTAAGGCGCGGGGCCCTATTGGGAGAAATCGGCCCTGTACCTAGATTATTATTATAATCAAAAAGAAGCGCTAAGCCACAAGGGCTATACAGCCCTGCACCTAGAGTATACCTGGAGAGGGTTTTGGGGTCAAAGCCCCCGCGGCCCGGTCTGAGACCAGGCCTCGTGGTGGATCAGGGCCTGATCAACCAGACCATGATATCACATCATGTGCTGCATATAGTGAGGGTATTCTGAGGGTCAACACCCCTGTGGCCTGGCCTGTGATTAGTCCCTGTTGGATCAGGGATTGAGCAACCAGACTGTTACTGCTGGCTGCATTAAGACCGACGTATGAACTACAGCCCGGCTGGTCAGGTACTGACTTTAGGTACCTGTCCATTGCCTTCTTGAACACAGCCAGGAGTCTATTGGTAATCCCCCATAAGTATGGCGGGAGGCAGTTGAACAGTCTTGTGTTCTCTTAGTGCACTCATGGTGTCCCTGCTTTTCATGGGAAGGATGTTGCACCGCCTACCGAGTCTTTTGCTTTCCCTAGAGGGACTAGTCCCTCTAGGATTTTCCAAGTGTATATTATCATGCATCTTTCTCACTTGCATTCCCAGGTCAAGAGCCTTCAACAGTTCCCAGTACTTTAGGTACTTTATGGTACTTAGAATGCGCAGTGAAAGTTTTCTTCATATGCTCCAGGTCTGCAGTTTCACCTGCATTGAAAGGGGCAATTAGTGTACGGCAATATTCCAGCCTAAAAAGAACAAACGATTTGAAGAAAATCATCATGGGCTTGGCATCCCTGATTTTGAATGTTCTCGTTATCCATCGTGTCATTTTCCCAGCAGATGTGATACATACATTGTTGTCATCTTTTAAAGATAAAAAGATAAAGATTTTATTTCTTAGTAAAATTACAATTTGTATTTACAATTTTGATTAGTTAAGTACAAAGAGTCACTATCATGCTGGGGCATTTAGGGCAGACTTATCCTAATACATAATAACTACTTAAGTCTAGACAAGATAAGTGTGGTTAACTTCTTAATAAATCTTTATTTTATCTTAATACTAATGTGAGGTAGTCAAGGTGGAGGGTTATAAGATTATTAATCTTCAAGATGCACATAATAAAGACAGTATTAAAATTAATGGTTCAAACAGCAATATTTCATGGATTGGCAGATGTTTTAATAGACTCGACATCATATAATATAATGTCTGGAAATTACTTCAAGCTGGTTAGAAGTTGTTTTGGTTAATATTGAGAGATGAGGTGATTTTTAAGCATGGCCCTAAATTTGTATGTTGTCAGGAGATCTTCTACTGGTTCAGGTAGTGAATTTCGGATCTTCTGGCCCTGTGCATTGCATTTTTGAATAGTATGAGACTGACACAAGGGATGTCAAAGAGTGCCTTGTACCTTGTATTGTGACTGTGCGTTCTGTTGTAGCTATCAAGGAAAAGTTTAAGCAGAGGGTTTATATTGGAGTTTAATGTCCTGTATATATAGTAGGCACAATAATATTCAAATTCAAAGTTTATTCTCTACAAGGATTACAATGCTGAGTTTACAGAAATTTGGTTATTGTTTGGTTTACATGTAGTAAAATTGTGATTACAGAGTGTACCACTAGAACGCTTAGCATGGCTAGGCATTTCGGGCATACTTAGTTTTATTCTTAATTGTAAAATATTACAAATTATGAGGTAAGTTGGTATTATGGCTAAGTGACTAATACTAGTTTGTGAGTTTAGCAATGTGAATGCTTTTGTTTTGGCACAGTACATAGTTTCAGTATTGGAGTATCACAGGATTCATTATTTTAAGACTGAGATTAATATTTCTGTTTATGGTCAAATGAGTGAGCGAGTGTAAGTGTGAAACACCAGGTGGTATTCGTGTAGTTAGTTGACGGGGTGTATCAGGGAGATAAGATGTTTTCTAATGGTAGTTTTGAAGGTGATGAATGTGTCTGCAGTTCTAGAGTTCTCAGGTAGGGTATTCCAGATTTTAGGGCCTTTGACATACATTGAATTTTTGTAAAGGTTTAGTAGGACACGGGGAATGTCGTAGAGATGTTTGTTTCTGGTGTTATGCCTGTGGGTTCTGTCACAACTATCAAGTATGTATGTCTCGTATATTTAGTAGATTCAGGCTTTTGTAAAGTAGTGGGGTGTGCTGTCTGGCACAGCAGCTTTTTGTTGGGTTATTAAAGGTTTAAGGTGGTTGGCTGTGGTTGATCCCCAGGCACAGATGCCATAGTTGAGGTAGGGATATATTAAAGAGTGGTATAGGGTAAGGAGTGTTGTTTGAGGTACATAGTATCGTGTCTTGGAGAGAATGCCTACTGATTTGGAAATTTTCTTGGATATATGCTAGATGTGGGAATGAAATTTAAGATTACAATCAAGGAGAAGACCTGGAAATTTACCCTCAGTGTATCTTGAAATATGGGAACCATTTATCGATATATTAAGTCGGATATTTAAGGCTGTGTTTCCAAACAGCATGAAGTATGTTTCGTCTATGTTTAGAGTTCTTTACATACCAATACCTTTGTAACTTGTCATGATTGTGACCAGATCTTCCTGGAGTTCATTACCTTTGTAACTTGCTCAGCTATCAAAACTTTGGGGCCCAGTCCCTGGACCCACAGTGTGCCCCTGTAATCTTTTAACTACCGCCCACGGGATGGGTATGGGGTGCGTAATTGTGGAAATTTATTCAGTCCTAAAGTTCCACAGGACAGATACATTGTAAGAAGATCCCAACATGTCACGGATGGAACAGCTGGGTTGGGTGGCCCTTACACCCACCCAAAACACACACACCCGGGTTGGCGAAGGTGGTTGGAAGGTACATCTTAATTGATAGATTTACCCTTCAAGGAAGAAGTAGGTAGTTTATATTAGGATTATTGAGGCAACTGTAGATAATAATAATGTAGATCTAAAACCTTAACACAGGTAGTAATAGGCCGATAATGTAGGCAAACACTAGGTTATGTTAGCCAGGGAGAACTGGCAGCCCAAGTTTGAATACTGGGGCAAGGGTTTTGAGACCGCAATGCCCTTTCTCGTAAGAGCAGACACCAACCGAGTAACAAATGCCGTGAACATCAGGGCGGTGCCCCACGTGTCTACACATACTAAGCCCTGGGGAAATCTGGTGGAGGCACCTAAAAGTACTGTAGATGTCCTCCTCCATCAGATCCATATAGTAAGACAAGACCTCCCTTTCTTTCTAGTTTCTGGCCAGTTTCTGGGGGGAATTTGCGAGTGAGTTGAACTGTGGGTCTTTGTGCAGCTGGATGGCCAAATGATCGATACGTGCAGGCAACTCTTTGTGGTTAGGCCTTAGAAGCTAGTGTCACTCTCTGCATAGTTATACTAGGGGATACTCACCCCCTTGGAAACAGGAATTTCTGAGATGCAGGCAGGTCACTAATACCCACTGAATATTGCAGGAATCAAGGCTCCCAGTTGCACGTGGTTCTGAGGGGAAGTCCAGAGGGGCTAAAGCTTAGGGAGGTTGAAGACTGAGATAAATTCTCCATCACCAAGTAAGTTAGTCCTTTACACGTGCATGCAGGCGAGATTTCTTGCAACATCAGTCATTTATGGAAATCTGTCCTATAAGCCACTTGTGAGGCTGAGGTACCGACCTCAGAGCTCGGTGTCAACAGAGCTTGCTAGGGTAGGCAACTCACATGGAGGCAGTCCAGACAAATTTTCACAAAGTGGTACTTTAAACCAGATGTGGAATAGCTAGGTTAAGGTAACATAGCTAGGCCACAGTTAGGAACCATTTTAACAGAGTTAGGTTAAGTTAGTACACCTAGGCCCAGAGACTTACACAGAGGCTAGGCCAAGCTGACTATACACTGAAGTTATTATTTGCAGTAATTTACAGTCAGGCCAAGTAGGCTTGAGAAGCTTGTGAATTAAATTATTTACAGTGATTACAAGTAAACCAGAGTAGGAGACTTGTGTGTTAATTACCTAGTGGATTTGCAAGGTAGCCACAGTTAGGCTTGGCTTGTGCAATATTTACAACAGTTATAGTAGCTAGGACAGATTTAACCTAGTTATTATTTACAGTGAATTCTAAAGCCAGGTTTAGGCTATAGCACACTAGCTAGGTTAGGATTTACCTTATCCAACCATCCACGCTAGACTGAGTAAGCTGGGCACAGTTAGGCCAAGCTGTTTACACACATTATTTATTTACTGTTTCACAAGTTGAATTGTTGAATTTATTTGTGTTAACCAAGTGATTTTTAATTTGTATAATGCATTTTTGTGTGATTTTCATTGTCTTTGGCTCATTTTAGTGTGGGATTTGTGACTTGTACCAGAGACTGTACTTTACCTGGAGAGAGTTCCGGGGGTCAACGCCCCCGCGGCCCAGTCTTTGACCAGGCCTCCTGGTGGATCAGAGCCTGATCAACCAGGCTGTTACTGCTGGCTGCACAAAATCCAATGTACAAGCCACAGCCCTGCTGGTCAGGAACCGACTTTAGGTGCTTGTCCAGTGCCAGCTTGAAGACTGTCAGAGGTCTATTGGTAATCCCCCTTATGTATGCTGGGAGGCAGTTGAACAGTCTTGGGCCCCTGACACTTATTGTACTGTCTCTTAACGTGCTAGTGATACCCCTGCTTTTCATTGGGGGGGGATGTTGCATTGTCTGCGAGTTTTTTGCTTTCGTAGTGAGTGATTTTCGTGTGCAAATTTGGTACTAGTCCCTCTAGGATTTTCCAGGTGTATATAATCATGTATCTCTCCCGCCTGCGTTCCAGGGAATACAGGTTCAGGAAATTCAAGCGCTCCCAGTAACTGAGGTGTTTTATCTCCGTTATGCGCGCCGTGAAGGTTCTCTGTACATTTTGTAGGTCAGCAATTTCACCTGCCTTGAAAGGTGCTGTTAGTGTGCAGCAATATTCCAGCCTAGATAGAACAAGCGATCTGAAGAGTGTCATCATGGGCTTGGCATCCCTGGTTTTGAAGGTTCTCATTATCCATTCTGTCATTTTTCTAGCAGATGCGATTGATACAATGTTATGGTCCTTGAAGGTGAGATCCTCCGACATGATCACTCCCAGGTCTTTGACGATGGTTTCTCGCTCTATTTTGTGGAAGGAATTTGTTTTGTACTCTGATGAAGTTTTAATTTCCTCGTGTTTACCATATCGGAGTAATTGAAATTTCTCATCGTTGAACTTCATATTGTTTTCTGCAGCCCACACAGTGCTGGGGCTGACATCCTTGTCTATGTCAGATATGAGGATGAGAAACAAGATGGGAGCGAGTACTGTGCATTGTGGAACAGTGCTTTTCACCGTAGCTGCCTCGGACTTTACTCTGTTGACTACTACTCTTTGTGTTCTGTTTGTGAGGAAATTATAGATCCATCTACCGACTTTTCCTGTTATTCCTTTAGCACGCATTTTGTGCGCTATTACACCATGGTCACACTTGTCAAAGGCTTTTGCAAAGTCTGTATATATTGCATCTGCATTCTTTTTGTCTTCTAGTGCATCTAGGACCTTGTCGTAGTGATCCAATAGTTGAGACAGACAGGAGCGACCTGCTCTAAACCCATGTTGCCCTGGGTTGTGTAATTGATGGGCATCTAGGTGGGTGGCGATCTTGCTTCTTAGGACCCTTTCAAAGATTTTTATGATATGGGATGTTAGTGCTATCGGTCTGTAGTTCTTTGCTATTGCTTTACTGCCCCCTTTGTTGTTTTTAGTAACTGTGGGACGACCCCCGTGTCAATGCTCCCTCTCCATAGGATGGTAAAAGCTCGTGATAGTGGCTTCTTGCAGTTTTTGATGAACACGGAGTTCCATGAGTCTGGCCCTGGGGCAGAGTGCATGGGCATGTCATTTATCCCCTGTTCGAAGTCATTTGGTGTCAGGATAATATCAGATAGGCTTGTGTTAACTAAGTTCTGTGGCTCTCCCATAAAAAAACAATTTTGATCTTCGACTCTCAGTCTGGTTAGCGGCTTGCTAAAAACTGAGTCATATTGGGACTTGAGTAGCTCACTCATTTCCTTGCTGTCATCTGTGTAGGACCCATCTTGTTTAAGTAGCGGCCCAATACTGGATGTTGTACTCGACTTTGATTTGGCATAAGAAAAGAAATACTTTGGGTTTCTTTCGATTTCATTTATGGCTTTTAGTTCTTCCCGCGATTCCTGACTCCTATAAGATTCCTTTAGCTTAAGTTCGATGTTTACTATTTCTCTGACCAGTGACTCCCTACTCATTTCAGATATATTGGCCTGTTTAAGCCACTCTGTTATTCTTTTCCGTCGCCTGTAAAGGGAGTGCCTGTTTCAATTTTACATCTACTCCTCCTTTTTCTTAAAGGAATAAGCCTTGAGCATACATCGAGTGCCACCGAGTTAATCTGTTCTAGGCATAAGAACAGTCTATCTTAGTCTATCTTCCCAGCTTATATCGTTTAGGACTTGATTTACTAGCCTTGTAATTATTTACTGACATACAGGAAATTGCTAGGTTAAGCTTCCACATTGATATACATTTCAGTTTGGTTTGAGAGCTAACAGTGCACATTTTGATTCAGAGTAGAGTCAATATAATAAAAGGGAGTCGTTAAGCTTGTTGAGGAGCCTTGAGACTCGTTCATTCTTGCCTAATACCATTCGTGCTGTGGGGTGGGCTAATTGAAGTACAAATTAGTACCGTGATCTTAACTAAACCTCGACTATGGCGGGAGAAGATGGAGTACCAGCTGTCTCAGCTGTAAGTCAATTAAAGCGGTCTATGGGTGCCTATAAGGGACGCCTAAACAAAGCACGTGAGGAGTGCCGTATGGCCAGGCAAGATCAGGAAGTAGACTGTGAGGAACTAGATAGTTGCCTGAAACCTTTGGAACAAAGGCTGGAGGCCTTTGAGAAATCATTTATCCTTTATGAGACAGAGGCCTATGCTGCAAGTGAGTCTGACGATACAGTCGAGGTAGCTCGGAAGGACTATGATGAACGAAGGGCAGAGTGTAAAGCAGAGATGAAACTCTGCAGGCAGTTAATAAAGTTAATAAAGTTTATATTTGCTGCCCCTGCCGGTATGGCAGTGGCAGCAAATATTTCAGGGAGCACGAACAGCCGCACTCTGGTTAATGTGTTGCCCAGATTGCCCCAGTTGAATTTACCAACATTCGACTGAACCTTAACAGAGTACATTGCTTTCTGGGATCAGTTTAAAGCCCAGACAGATGACAGAGACGATTTGTCAGATGCCGTCAAATTACAGTATTTACGTTCACAGCTCAAAGGTAAAGCCTTGGACTTGGTCCGGCATTACCAAACCACTGACACTAATTACCAACATGCCAAAGACCAATTAAAGGACATGTTTGGCAACACTGAGGAGATAAAGGTAGCTATACTTTATCGGTTGCTGGATCTAGAGGCTTGTCACCATGACCGTCAGAGCCTAGAGAAGTTCTGAATCGAAGTTATGAGCTTGACAAATAGTCTTAAAGATTTACATGATTGGGGTAAGTCAGAATGGTTTATCAGTCAGGTGATTAGAGGAAACTGGGGTTGGGAGATCTCGTTTCTCATTTGAGTATAGGTGTGAGAGAAGAGTCACCACCATCACCACATAAAAACACAGACAGTTACTCAAAGATCTCGAGAGATCACTCTAAAGCTCATACGAATAATGTTGGAGTGTACTATGGTAAAGAGGTATCTAAGGCAAGAATCTCTAAGCAGAACCTCAGAGGCACTCATACCAGAATATGCATGTTCTGCGAAGGTGAACACGCTAGCACGAGTTGCTCTGAGTATACAACACTGAGCAGTAGGCAACAGAGACTAAAGGAGTTGAGACTGCTTCAAGTGTTGTGGGGAACACTTTGCCAGAGACTGTGACACCCAACTCAGTGAGTGTCGAGTCTGTTGTAGAGGTAAGCACCATACTGCACTATGTCCCAATAATTTAAAGGAACCCCAGGCTAGTAGGGATATCTCTCAGGTAGAGATAGATAGTGAGTCCGAGCCTGGAATGGTAGCCAGCGTGATTAGTGAGAGCAGGGCCGGATTACCGCATAGGCAAACTAGGCATTTGCCTAGGGACCCGCGCATTTGGGGGCCCCATGGTCCAAGGGGTTCAGGGGCTCATCCAAGATTGTGCACATGGTGCAAGTGCAAAGGGGTCCCTACCTAAAAAGTTCAAGTGTTTGGAGAGTAAAATTGATTTTTAAAAATTAATCAAAACAAAAATAATGAAATAAAATAAAATAAAAATAAATAAACCTAACCATAGATGGCAACACTCAACACGCCTTTGTTTACATCAGAACAGCTGTGTTTTCCCGCTAATGGGTGAGTATGGGAGATTCCTCTCCAATTTTCTGTAGTAATTACACGTTATCTAGACTTGTACTGTGACAAATTAACTGAAGTGTTGTTGATAGACATTGATGTGTATGGATAAATGTTTGTTTTCGCCTCTAAATGTTAAGGGAGGTACCTGATAGGGTTACTTGACCAGTAAAGACACATGGACCAGTAAAGACGCATTTTTGGTAAAAATACTATAAAGCAAAACCTAAAAACGCAAACTGAGTTCCGTTTGTAGGTTTTAAAAGCACTTTGTCCTGTATTTAAGTCTTTATCATTTCAATAACAGATCTCAATTGATTGATGTTCTACATCACTTCCGTCGCAAATGCTTAGTTTTCAAGTTGCGACGGAAGTGATGTAGAACATCAATTAATTTACTACATATTTCCCCAGAAACACATAAGCCACATCAGAAAATCGTTGGTTGGGTGAAACTGAAAATTGTCTCTGCATTCTTTAATTCTCATGTCCTTATCTATGGTGGTGGGCCATATATCATGCAAAACATAATGATTAGTTTAGTTATGAAAATGGTAATATAAATACCATTGTGCATTGTTCTTGGACTCGGTATGATTTCTGTTTAAGTAAATTGGAAATCAAGGAGGATGAATTAGTAAAATATTCGTAGCCCAAATCACTAACCTAATCTATGGTAAAAGTTCTGTATATGACTCCTTTCTGGTAACGTTTTGAATTTTTAGATGCGCAGCCAGAGGAAAGGGGGCTACAAGGGCCATATCCCCCCAATCGACAGAAAAAAAAAATTAATAATTAAAAAATTAATAATAATTGATAATGAAAAATTTGTATTTGTATGATTACAGACAGTGATACATCCTCATTATGGCATCTCGTGAACGTGATGTTGGACGTTCTTGTGCGAGTGGGTCACAGAAAAGAAAGAAGAAAATTCAAGAAGAAGAACAGAAAAAGAAAGATGTAGGAAGCTGCAGAAAGATCACAGACATGCTCACGAAAACAGTTTCTGATGTTACCAGTACAGTTGAATCTGCAGATACGTCAGATCATACAGGAAGCCATCCCTCCATTATTTCTCAGCCAGCATGTACTTCTTTTGTGTCTCCTCTCAATGTCTCAACGGATATTTCATCCACAGGATTTGTCTTAAAAGATCCTGCCTCATGGCCAAATGTAATCCCAGATTCTCTATGTAATGCTTTCATTGCAGAAAACTTCAGTCAAACTCTGAACATTGACTTTAGGAAATCAGCAAGGATTTATGATGATGGAAGTCGTCGTTGTTTAAAGTCATCTATGTCTTATAGGAAGCTTGCAAATTCAGAAACTGTGAAAAGATCATGGATGGTATACTCTGAAAGCTCAGGAAAAGTGTACTGTTCAGCATGCAAGCTATTTTCTACCAAAGAAAATACCTTCACACAGGGGTTCAATGACTGGAAAAATTCCAATTGAGTTTATTCTCTTTAAAATGCATGATTTAACAAGACAGTTATAATGGCTGTTGGTAAATGGTTTTGGTTGTCTTGATGTACTTTCCCTATTAAATTTAATCTAAATAGCCAGAATGTATTTAATTAGACCTTAAACAGGCTCACACCGACCCCCCACCCCACCCCCAAGCTGGAAGGGGTCACTTCGCTTACCCATAACTCAAAGGGGCCCTGCCAATCTGAATAGCCTAGGGCCCGGAGACTTCTTAATCTGGCCCTGAGTGGGAGTGAAGTCTCTAATCTGAGTGAGAATCACAGAGGTGCTGCCCTACCTACAGTCATGGCGAAGGTTGTGAATGGGCACAGGTCCGAAACAACCTGATTACTCTTTGACTCGGGAGCACAAGTATCCTTGATAACAAAGAAGTTGGTGGCCAAATTAAAGTTGAAGGCCACCAATAAAGTTAGTATGATGTTGGGAGGGGCTATAAGTCAGGTCCCACCCAAATCTTATGATGTGGTGGATGTCACAGTTAAATTAGGTGGACATCGCAGAGACATTACAGCCTTGGTGGTAGAGACGCTACCCACGGCAATTACAGCGAGAGGTCTTGCTGCAGCAGCCAAGCTATTGAAAGACCTTGGCGTGAAGCTGGCAGACCAGGGAATTACCACTGACACAGTCAGAAATGTAGGTATTCTGGTGGGAGCCAATCAGATAGATGACTTCCTGTCTACACAATGGACTTTTAGGGAAGGAATTGGTTTATACAGATCCCCAGTAGGATACATCATAGGTGGCAGGATTCCATCTGAATTCCCTGCCATGCCAGAGAGAGAAGGTGTCCCCATGATAGCTCGGGGAGTAGTGATAATGAGTACCAGTATACACGATGAACCGCCAGGGAAACTGAACCAGGTAGGGAGTGATGAACACTCAGCCACCTTCGGAAAACACTTTTACGGGGTACGTAAAGAGGGAGATAGATTGCCCTTAAATCCAGGGAACCACGTATCAGTGGAAGGAAAGGCTACCAGGGCACGTGGGCCACTGGGTGGGAAAGTATGGAACCACTCAGTCAAGGCTAGACATACGAAAGATGTTAAAGTTAAAGGAAAGGGTGTGAAGACCACCGGAACCAACAAGTTTACACCCCCAGAGGTCCACGCAGGGGAAACTGGACGGTTGAAGTTAGACTGGAGTCTGCTCGATGAGAGTGGCTGGACGGCACTCATGTCCAGGGTCTGCCGTGGAGGCTCACAGAAGGTGAACTTGATGTAGATTTAGCACCTACCTTCGCCGGCAGGAGGATGTGGAAATTTATTCAGTCCTAAAGTTCCACAGGACAGATACATTGTAAGAAGATCCCAACATGTCACGGATGGAACGCCTGGGTTGGGTGGCCCTTACACCCACCCAAAACACACACACACACACCTGGGTTGATTTACCTTTCTAGGAAGAAGTAGATAGTTTATACTGTATGTACACTATTAGGATTATTGAGGCAACTGTAGATAATAATGAACACCTAAGACCTTAATGTAGGTAGTAGTAGGCCGATAATGTAGGCAAACACTAGGTTATATTAGCCAGGGAGAACTGGCAGCCCAAGTTTGAATACTGGGGCAAGGGTTTTGAGACTGCAGTGCCCTTTCTTCTAAGATCAGACACCAACTGAGTAACAAGTGCCGTGAACATCAGGGCGGCACCCCACGTGTCTACACATACTAGCCCCTGGGGAAATCTGGTGGAGGCACCTCGAAGTACTGTAGATGTCCTCCTCCATCAGGCCCATACAGTAAGACAAGACCTCCCTTTCTCAGTTTCTGGCCAGTTTCTGGGGGGAATTTGAGAGAGTTGAACTGTGGGTCTTTGTGCAGCTGGATAGCCAAATGATCGGTACATGCCGGCGAATCTTCGTGGTTAGGCTTTAGAAACTAGTGTCACTCTCTGCATAGTTATATTAGGGGATACTCACCCCCTTGGAAACAGGAATTTCTGAGGTACAGGCAGGTCACTAATCCCGACTGAATATTGCAGGAATTAAGGCTCCCAGTTGCACGTGGTTCTGAGGGAAAGTCCAGAGGGGCTGAAGCTTAGGGAGGTTGAAGACTGGGATACATTCTCCATCACCAAGTAAGTTAGTCCTTTACACGTGCATGCAGGCGAGGTATCTTGCAAGATAAGATAAGATTTCATTCGGATTTTTAACCCCGGGGGGTTAGCCACCCAGGATAACCCAAGAAAGTCAGTGTGTCATCGAGGACTGTCTAACTTATTTCCATTGGGGTCCTTAATCTTGTCCCCCAGGATGCGACCCACACCAGTCGACTAACACCCAGGTACCTATTTGCTGCTAGGTGAACAGGACAACAGGTGTAAGGAAACATGTCGAAATGTTTCCACCCGCCGGGAATCGAACCCGGCCCTCCATGTGTGAAGTGGGAGCTTTAGCCACCAGGCCACCGGGCCACCTATACATCAGTCATTTATGGAAATCTGTCCTATAAGCCACTTGTGAGGCTGAGGTACCGACCTTAGGGCTCGGTGTCAACAGAGCTTGCTTGGGTAGGCAACTCACATGGAGGCAGTCCAAACAAATTTTCACAATAATAAAGATATTAAACTAAAACTGCAGAAAGGGAGAACAATGACAGATTTCCACAGCTGGGGAAGAACTTGCGACCAAATAAGATTAAACAGTCGTAAGAGGACAGCAAGGGCTGACTCATGTAAATGCTGTAGCATACGAATATGAATGCCGCCAGGCCCAGCTGCTGATGATCGGCAAGTGAAGTTTTCCCTCCAATCCCAGTAGGGGGAAAAGGCACATTCTAAGATTCTTCTCTGATAGAAGAAAAGTTTAAGGGCTCTAACTCTCTGGCAGACTTTGAGGAACGAAACAAGGGGCAAGATGATACACACAAGATGATTATCCATTTCGGTGGCAACGTTAGTTTAATATGTTTATTATGCACCCCATACCCATCCTGTGGGCGGTAGTCAAAAGATTACAGAGGCACATGATGGGTCCAGGGACTGGGCCCCAAAGTTTTGATAGCTCAACAAGGTACCAAGATAATGGACTCACAAGTTACAAAGGTAATGAATCTTGTAAATAAATTTACTTACATTTATACATGGCTATAATCATGAACGAATTATAGAGTAATGAGTAATTCACATGTCCACACCCAGTCACAACTGAAGATTACTGGTAAAATATTTGGGTCACACACACACATACATAATCAACCAGATAACTGTTTGCGGCTAGGGGGCCCTGGCAAACCGAGAATAGCTTTTCTGATACCTTGTAAGGAATCTTCAAGACATTGTACACGTGTACATCAGGCCATACTTGGTATCCCAGCCACCAGTCTGGAAACCCATACCTGGTCAACTGTCTAACTTATTTCCATTGGGGTCCTTAATCTTGTCCCCCAAGATGCGACCCACACCAGTCGACTAAACCCCAGGTACCTTTTGCTGCTAGGTGAACAGGACAACAGGTGTAAGGAAACGTGTCGAAATGTTTCCACCCGCCGGGAATCGAACCCGGGCCCTCCGTGTGTGAAGCGGGAGCTTTAGCCACCAGGCCACCGGGCCACCTATACATCAGTCATTTATGGAAATCTGTCCTATAAGCCCACTTTTGAGGCTGAGGTACCGACCTTAGGGCTCGGTGTCAACAGAGCTTGCTTGGGTAGGCAACTCACATGGAGGCAGTCCAAACAAATTTTCACAATAATAAAGATATTAAACTAAAACTGCAGAAAGGGAGAACAATGACAGATTTCCACAGCTGGGGAAGAACTTGCGACCAAATAAGATTAAACAGTCGTAAGAGGACAGCAAGGGCTGACTCATGTAAATGCTGTAGCATACGAATATGAATGCCGCCAGGCCCAGCTGCTGATGATCGGCAAGCTGAGAGTGTTGCCTTCAATCCCAGTAGTGGAAAAGGCACATTCTAAGATTCTTCTCTGATAGAAGAAAAGTTTAAGGGGCTCTAACTCTCTGGCAAAATTTTGAGGAACGAAAAAAGGGGGCAAGATAAATAAAAACACAAGATGATTATCCATTTCGGTGGAAACTTTAGTTTAATATGTTTATTATGCCCCCCATCCCCCTTTCCTGTGGGCGGTAGTAAAAAGTTTAAAAGAGGACATGATGGGTCCGGGGACGGGGCCCCCAAAATTTTTGATAGCTCAAAAAGGGTAAAAAAGAAAATGGACCACAATTTTAAAAAAGGGAAATTTAATTTTTGTAAAAAAAATTTACTTACTTTTATACTGGCTATAATCATGAACGAAAAAGGGTAATGAGAATTACATGTCCCAAACCCAGTCACAACGGAAAATGATTTACGGGTTGCAAATATTGTGGGTCACACACACACAAAAAAACACCCAACCTTTAACTCCCTTGGGGGCATATGGGCGCCTGGCAAACCGGGAAAAATTGCGTTCGGGTTTCCTTAGAAAGGAACTTTTCAAGACATTGTAAAAATGTGTACATCAGGCCCATATTGAGTATGCAAAAACCAGTCGGGAAACCCATACCTGGTCAAGAAAATCAAGAAATTAGAGAAAGTAAAAAGGGTTTTGCAAAAAGGCTATTTCCCGGGGCCCTCAGGCGAATGCCCTACGAAAAAGGGTTTGGGGGGGAAAAATAAAAACGTTTAACTGGAGGCCCAGGGGGGTTTCCGGGGGAAAGGGACTTTGAAAACCCAACCCAAACAAAAATACTTTTGGGGGAATAGAAAAGGGGAAAAAGAAAGGTGTTCCAAAGGGGGGGACAAGAAAAAAGGGGGTCACAATTGGAAGCTGAAGTTTTTCAGACGGTCCCCGGGGATTTTAAAGGAAGTTTTTCTTCATAAATTTCGTCGGAAGGGGAATAGCCAGCAAATGATGTAGCGGAAAAAGGGAAATGGGCCCAACTCAGTTTTAAAATAAGGTTTAGCAAATGGAAATTTCCATTGAAAAAGGCGTTTAAAACTCACAAAAAAGGGGCGAGATAGGAAACACGAAGGGGGGGGGAGCCCCAGGTCAAAAGAGGTTGTGGAACAAGCCAAGAGAATTAACCTTACACCCCAAAGCCCAAGCCCCCTATTTTTCGGGCCCAATAATAAAACCCACAAAAAATTTCAAACAAAAATTTAATTAAAACACAAAACACAACACACACACACGCAAAACACACACACACCCCACCACACACATATAAACACCACATACACAAACACACAACAACAAAAACCACAACACACACACACACAACACACACAAAACACAACCCCACACACAAACACAAAACACCACCCCACACACAAAACACACACACACCCCACACTGAAAAGTAATTTGCTGGAAAGCCCCCAGGGGGGTTGGGGGGTCAGGTCAAAAAAAGGTGTGGGCACCCAAGGACCACTGAGACTTACATTACAACGCACAAGCCCCCTTTCCCTTTAAATCCCAAAATTTTAAAACCCCCACAAAATTTCCACAAAAAAATTACACACAAAATTTACACAAACACAACACACACACAAAACCACACACACAAAACACACACACACAACACCCCACACACACAAACCCCCCCACCCCCCCAACACACACAACACACACAATCAGGAGGAGAGGGGGTGGAGAAACCTGGAAACGGAACAGGGGGTATAAATGCCAACCAGAAACGGTTTCAGGGAAAAGGCCCAAATCCTTGTGCCCCAAACCTTCTGGAGTTTTACATAAAAAAAACAGAAGAAAGACAAGAGAGAGAGGGGGGGGTTTTTGATTGCATCTTCTTGGATTTGCAAGAAGGCCTTTGAAACAGTTCCCACAAGAGATTATTGCAGAAGCTGGGCACAGGCGAAATAACGGGAAACACTGCGGGGGAAATCAGGGGAAAAACCTACGGGGAGGCAAAAAACGAGCCCATGGAAACGTAATGGGGTATCACGGGTGGGCCCCTGTGACGAGCGGGGTCCCACAGGGGTGGGCCCCTAGGCCCAGGGGCTTTTTTTGGGTATATGTAAAAGACATGAGGGGGAAAGGGGTTAGACTCAGAAGTGTCCCTTTTTTGCAGATGAGGAATTTAATGAGGGAGAAAAAAAATCGATGAGGGCCAGGCAGGACTTCAAAGAGCCCGGGGACGGGACGGGACACCGGGGGGGCCCACAAAAGGTTTCTCAAAATTTTAACCCTCCCAAAATGAAAAATCTTTGAAGATAGGGGGGGGCACAGAAGCCCAAAAGCCAAGAAAAAGGCTAGGGGGCCCAAAAGACTGAAAAACCTCACTAAAGGGAGAAAAAAATTTGGGTGATTTATAAACCGGCATGTCCCCCGGGAACCCAACATAAATTAAAAAAAACTGTTTGAAAGCAAAATTGGCCCCGGGGAAAACCTGAGAACACATTCCGACACCTTAGTAAGGAATAAATAAAAGGCACTGTAAACCGGTATGCCGGCCCCCTTACTGGAGTTTGCAGACCTTTTTGGGAAACCCCGCACTTGTTAAACACGTCAAAAAACTAGAGAAATTTCAAAGGTTTGCAAAAAGGGTTTTATTTTCCAGACAAAGGGGGAAATGCCCTATGAAGAAAGATTAAGGGAAATGGGCCTGACGACATGGAGGAAAAGGGGGGTGGGGAAAACATGAAAACGACAAAAAAAAATTACTGGGGGAATAGAAAAAATTTGGTGGACAAGGGGGAAAAGGAAAGGTTTTAAAGGGAGGGGACACAGAAACAAGAGGCCAAAATTTGGAATTTTAAAAACACAAATGATCAGAGAGATAGTGGGAAAAGAATTTCTTCGGGTCATAGGGTTTGAAAGGGCAGGGGAAATTTGCCTAAAAAATGACGAAAGTGGGGCAGGAAAACCATACCCGGGTTTTAAAAGACGGGGTTTTGGGTTTAAAGGGGCCTAAAGGACCCGGGGGAGAGAAAGGGTTGGGTAGAAAACCGGTGAAGGGGGGGGCCCCCGGGAGCTGGGCTGGGACCCCGCAACCCCCAAATAGGTAGTCCCAAATAGGGATACACACAGGAAGTATTTTTTCCCGTCATAGATTTTGAAAAGGGGGGGGGTTTACCCTTTGAAAATGACTTATTGGAGGCGGGAAAACCATACACTTTTTTAAAAGCGAGGTTTGATAAAGCTAAAGGAGCGGGGGGGGAGAGAGGGGGCCTAGTAGCAAAGGTTTTGAAGGGCGGGGCCGGGAGCTAGGACTCGACCCCTGCAACCACAAATAGGTGGTAAAAAAGGGTGAGTACACCCCACACACAACACAAAAATCCAGACACACATACACCCCCCCCTCCCACCGCATCTCATTACTTCCCCGGGATCCCCCCCCTCCCCTCGATCACCCTCCCCCCCCCTTTTAAACCCAAAACCTCCCCCCCCCTCTCCACCCCAACCCCAAAACCCACATTTTTCCTCCATACTTCCCCCCCCCCCCCTCCCCCCCCTTTTGGGACAAAACCATTTCTAACCTAACTTACAGAACTCCATAGGTTTCCCCCACTTGGGCAATCAGGAAAAAAAACAAAAAGGGGTTTTTGCCAGAGAGCAACAAAAAAACCCAAAGGGGACAGGAGGGGGAAACCCTGCAAAGGGAAAGATTGGGCACAAAGTCATAAAAAAAAGGGTCATGGAAAGGGGAAAAAAAAACTAAAAAGAACTTAGCATGAGAATGGAAGAGAGGATAGATATGGAAAGCAGGAAAGGGGGGGTGCATGTCCCAAACAGCAGAAGCTAGGGTAAAAGAGTTTAAAGAGGGAAATTTAAAAAACTGAAACAGCCCCAAGAATAAAAGGGGAAATTTTTGGGTTTTAAAAACAGGGACTGCTACCTCACCACAAATAAGGGACTGAAAGGGGGAAAAAAGGGGCAAACTGCATGGAGAAGCTCCATCAGGAGACTTAGCAAAAGAAAGGCTAAGCTTTTTGGGGGAGGCCCTAACAGACAACAACCCGAGCCCCAAAGGGAAAACCCAGAAGGGAAAAAGACAGGCCCCCTGGCCCAAGTACATTAGCCAGTGAAACTGAAAAAAAAAGGAAAAACTGCAGTGGAGGGGAAAACCCAAAAAAAGAGGGGGTACACAGGGATATGCAGGGGGGGAATGAAAAAGGGTAGGCAGTCTTTGTGTAGGGCTCCCGGAAGTCCCAAGGGGAAAAAAAAATGAAAAAAGAAAACAAGGGGGGAAAAAAAACAATTGAAAGCATCATGAAAGGAATAGGGGGAAGCGTATGACCCCCCTTGGAAAATTTTCGGAGAAAGGGGGGGTTTTAAAAAAAAAAACCTGGCCCTGAGAGTGACCTTTAAAGGGAGAAGCGACTTGGACCAGGATCCTTTCCGGAGAAAGCACGATTTTAAGGGGAAAGACGGCAAACCCGGAAGGTGTACTCGACCGCGACGAAAAACTAAGAAAAAGGCAAAAAAAGGGGGGAAAATGATACAAAGGGGGAAAGGAGGAAAAAGGGGGGGAGGAGAAGACAGACAAGAGATCCCAGACCCAGGAAAAGATCAAATACAGCCTCCCTTTAAAAACTTCCTATAGGAAACCTCCAACCAGGTCAAAACCCGTGCAACCCCTTTTAAAACAAAACACCCATGCCACATCCAAAAGCCCCCCCCAATACATTACAAAATTTTACCCCCCCCCAAACAACCCATAGTTTTTCCTTTAAAAAGGTTCCCCACTTCCCCAACCCCAATATTCCCCCAGACCACAGCTTTGAAAAGAAGTTTTTAAGGTTCGTTTTACAAATGCAAAATGGAAAAAACAAACAAAATTGGGGAGTGGCACGAAAGAATCAAAAGGGACAACCCCAGACATAATAGCACTTACAGAAACAAAAATCACCGGGAAAAATTTAAAAGATTCAATCTTTCCATCCGGGTTAAAACAAATCCTCGGGAAAGGGCAGGGGGAGGAGAGGGGGGGAAGGGGGTTGCACTGCTTATTAAAAACCAGTGGGGGTTTTGAGAAAAAGGAAGGAATGGATGGTACGGGCGAAAAAGGGGCTACCCTTTTAGGAAAAAATCCCCGTCTGAGGGACAAAGGGATAATTGCCGTAATGTACAACCCACCACAGAACTGCAGGGGGCCCAAAAGAAAAAATCGATGAGAGCAAAAAGGCAATGATCGACACAAATAGCCGAGGTGGCCAGGGAGCAACATGGGGGGAGCAAAGTTACTTTGTTATGGGTGATTTCAACACAAGGAATTGACTGGGAAAACCTGGACCCCATGGGGGGGCCCGAAAAATGGGGAGCCAAGATGATGGATGTGGTACTGGAAAACCCCCATGCATCCCAAAATGTTAGAGACCCCTACCAGAAAAGAGGGGGGAGAGGATGAACCACCCAAAGGGTTTGGGGGCCCTTTTATTCCCCAGAGTAGTTCGGACATCGAGGGGATCAGTATGAAAGGCCCCCGGGAAACTAGTGATCATGGGTTCTGTGCTTCGACACTAGTTGAGCTCCCCGTGGTGAGAGTAGAGGAATAGGTTTGGGGAAAAAACCCAAACTACAAAAGGGGGGGGCTCTCAGGCATGGGGGAACTTCTTCAAGCATTCAGTGGGGAGGGGAATGACCAAAAAACCCGTACAAGAAATGAAGGACTATGTTGCAACAAAATGCAAGGGGGCAGAGGGGGAGGTTTGTTTTCCCCAAAGGGAAAAAAGAAAAATGGGAAGAACAAAAACGGGGTTTCCCTTTGGGTTTACCCGAAGGGTAGGGAAAGGGAAAAACCCAGGTGTACTAGTGAAGGGGAAAAAATTTCAGAAGACAGAGAACCCAGGAAAAAAAAGAAATTAAAAACCCAAAAAGCCCGAAAAGAAATTTTGCCCCAGATAAAGGAGGCCGAGACAAAATGAAAAGAAAATTGCAAACAAAAGTAAAGACGGGCCCCAAGTGTTGGGACAGCCAATCAGGGGGAAACCAACCTCAAGGACCATTTAAATTTTGACCCGAGGAAGGGTGGGTGGGGGAAATTTACAAAAAACCGGGCCCAAGAGGGTTTTTCAGGAGTCAACACAAGATTTAAAGAGGGATTTACAGGGAAAACTAGTAGGACTTTCCCAAGGGAAAACAAAAACAGGGGGGCACACCAGCAAGTGTGGGTGAGGTACAATTTTTAAAAACCAAAGGGGGAGATGAAAAAGCTGCTAGCGAAATTGACACCTCAAAGGCGGTTGGGGCCAGAAACATCTCTCCATGGGTCCTTAAAGGGGGAGCAAGGGAAAAAAATTGGGGGTTTAGCCCTTAACAAAGAACTTCCCAAAACATCATTTGAAAATGGGGAACTCCCCCGAGGGGAAGGAAAATGGCAAAAAGTAGTCCCAATTTTTTAAAAAAGGGGACCCCGCATTTTAGGCACTAAACAAAAGCCTGTATCCTAACCCTGTTATAGCAAGGTCATGGGAAGATCATCAAAGGGGGGAGGTGGTGGGGCCCCCTGGGAAAAAAACAAATGTATAATTGACAACCAGCAAAAACCCGGGTTTTAGGGGGAAAGGAAAAAACCGTGTCACAAAATACTAGAGTTTTTTTGAAAAAGGTGGGCAGAAGTAAGACAAGAGAGGAGGGGGTGGGGGACTGCATAAATTTTTTTACTGCAAAAAGGCCCCTTTGACACAAATTTCCCCCACAAGAGGGTTTCTGCAAAAGCTAGAGGACCGGCAACATAAAGGGGAAAAGGGAAATGCAATGGATCGAAATATCTTACAGGGAGGCAAAAGAGTCATGGTAAACCCACGAGGTGTCAAGGGGGGCGCCCTTTTTGACAAGTGGGGGTTTCCCCAGGGGTCAGTTTCCCAGGACCGGCTTTTTTGGGATATTTGAACGACCCTTAAAGGAAGGGATAGACTCAAAGTGTCCTTGTTTTTTTAGATTTTTGTGAAGTTAAAGAGAAAATCAAATCAGACGAAGGAAACAAGGCCCCTACTACAAAGAGACCCGGACAGGCTTTCCCAAACCCGGGCCACAACTGGCTCCTTGAATTTTAAAACCCTTTCCAAATGCAAAGTCATAAAGAATTGGGGGAAAGGGGAAAGAAAAACCCCAGGGCACAATATATTTTGATGGCCCAAAAACTGCAAAAACCCCACTCAAGGAAAAAGATCTGGGGTGGGTTAAAACCCGGGATTTCTCCTGAAAGGGACACTCAATCCCGTAACCCCCTGCAGCATACGGGTGCCTGGCAAACCTACGGGTAGGTTTTCCCATTAAATCAGTAAGGAAATTTGTTTAAGACTCTGTTACCAACAAATTTAGGGGCCCCTCTGGAGATGAGCACCCTTTGGAATCCACACCTAGTCAAGCAGTAAAAAATTTGAGAAAGTGCAAAAGGGTTTTCAACAAGACTAGTCCCCGGCTTTCCCGGGGTTTTTCCCATGAAAAAAGGGGTTTAGGGGGAAAACGGGCCCGACGACACTGGGGGACGGAGGTCAGGGGGACATGATAACGACTATAAAATAAATGGAAAAAATAGAAAAAGGGGGAAAAAGATGGGATGTTCCCGAGATGGGGGCACAGACACAAGAGGTCACAATTGGGGAAATTGAAGACTCAGATAAACAAGGGATTTTAGGAAAGGGATTTCTTCCCGTCATAGAGTTTCAAGGGCCCTGGGGAAAAGGCCCAGAAGTGATGAGTGGAGGCAGGAACCATATGTTTTAAGGCCCAGGTATGGGTAAAAGCTTAAAGGAGCAGGGAAAAGAGGGAAACCCAGTAGCAATCAGCGAAGAGGCGGGGCCCGGAGCGTGACTGACCCCCTGCAACCACCCAAAAAAGGGAGTAAAATAGGTGAGTACACACACACACACACACACTCACAGAGGGGTGGATCAACTGCATTTTTTTGGACTGCAAGAAGGCCTTTGACACAGTTCCTCACAAGAGGTTACTGCAAAAGCTAGAGGATCAGACACACATAACAGGAAAGGCACTGCAATGGATCAGAGAATACCTGACAGGGAGGCAACAGCGAGTCATGGTACGTGACGAGGTGTCAGAGTGGGCGCCTGTGACAAGCGGGGTTCCACAGGGGTCAGTCCCAGGACCAGTGCTGTTCTTGGTATATGTGAACGACATAATGGAAGGGATAGACTCAGAAGTGTCCTTGTTTGCAGATGATGTGAAGTTAATGAGAAGAATCAAACCAGATGAGGATCAGGCAGGACTACAAAGTGACCTGGACAGGCTACAAGCCTGGTCCAGCAACTGGCTCCTTGAGTTTAACCCTGCCAAATGCAAAGTCATGAAGATTGGGGAAGGGCAAAGAAGACCGCAGACACAATATAGTTTAGATGGCCAAAGCCTGCAAACCTCACTCAAGGAAAAAGATCCGGGGGTGAGTATAACACCGAGCATATCTCCTGAGGAGCACATCAATCAGATAACTGCTGCAGCATATGGGCACCTGGCAAGCCTACGGATAGCGTTCCGATACCTCAGTAAGGATTCGTTCAAGACTCTGTATACCATTTACGTCAGGCCCATACTGGAGTATGCAGCACCAGTTTGGAATCCACACCTAGTCAAGCATGTCAAGAAATTAGAGAAAGTGCAAAGGTTTGCAACAAGACTAGTCCCAGAGCTATGGGGACTGTCCTACGAAGAAAGGTTGAGGGAAATCGGCCTGACGACACTGGAGGACAGGAGGGCCAGGGGAGACATGATAACGACATATAAAATACTGCATGGAATAGACAAGGTGGACAAAGACAGGATGTTCCAGAGAAGGGATGCAGACACGAGGTCACAATTGGAAGTTGAAGACTCAGATGAATCAAAGGGATGTTAGGAAGTATTCTTCAGTCATAGAGTAGTCAGGCCGTGGAATAGCCTAGAAAGTGATGTAGTGGAGGCGGGAACCATACATAGTTTTAAGGCAAGGTATGATAAAGCTCATGGGGCAAAGAGGCGAAGCCGGGAGCTATGACTCGACCCCTGCAACCACAAATAGGTGAGTACAAATAGGTGAGTACACACACACACACACACACACACACGAGTATACATACACACACGAGCACAAGCACTCATATGAGTACACAAATATACACACTTGTTCTATCTAGGCTGGAATATTGCTGCACTCTAACAGCACCTTTCAAGGCAGGTGAAATTGCCGACCTAGAAAATGTACAGAGAACTTTCACGGCGCGCATAACGGAGATAAAACACCTCAATTACTGGGAGCGCTTGAGGTTTCTAAACCTGTATTCCCTGGAACGCAGGAGGGAGAGATACATGATTATATACACCTGGAAAATCCTAGAGGGACTAGTACCGAACTTGCACACGAAAATCACCCACTACGAAAGCAAAAGACGTGGCAGACGATGCACCATCCCCCCAATGAAAAGCAGGGGTGTCACTAGCACGTTAAGAGACCATACAATAAGTGTCAGGGGCCCGAGACTGTTCAACTGCCTCCCAGCACACATAAGGGGGATTACCAACAGACCCCTGGCAGTCTTCAAGCTGGCACTGGACAAGCACCTAAAGTCAGTTCCTGATCAGCCGGGCTGTGGCTCGTACGTTGGTTTGCGTGCAGCCAGCAGCAACAGCCTGGTTGATCAGGCGCTGATCCACCAGGAGGCCTGGTCACAGACCGGGCCGCGGGGGCGTTGACCCCCGAAACTCTCTCCAGGTAAACTCCAGGTAAACACACAAATAGGCGAGTACACACAGTCATGCAGACGTGGGTGCACAAGGCTCTGAGAACCTTAGTGTTTTTAAGGCGTGCAATAACTGCTAGCAGTAATCAGTGGTAGTGACAACATCAGTGAACAATCCTATGAGTGATAACTTAAGTTAGTGGTTAAAAAAAAAGTCGAGAGGAAGCCTGAAATCATTAATATTTCAAAGTGCCAAACTGTTAGGGGCTAGCAGGCACTGTTGCCACACAGATACAAATATACAAAGATCAAATTTAGTGTGGAAGTGGGTGTTCAAGAATTATGAGAGAATGATTAACAAGTGAGAGTGAAAAAGTTAATAAGCAAAAGGAGAAAGGAAAAATAAAATATACAAAAAGGGAAGGTGGCAGTAGTAGGCCTGCTGAAGCAGTGACATCACAACAGTTGTATGCCATTATACATATAAAGTGTAACACTGAATGTGAAGTGCATTCTGTCATAAGAGAAAAGTGAAATCACTTGAGGAACGCGGGATGCATGAGCATATATGGTTATAAACATCACGGGTGAAGGATTTTCAAAATAGTGATAGAAGGCCTATGTACAACGACTACGTCATCAGCATCTGGCAACCTGTCATCGCACTGCTGCCAGCGCAAGTATTGCTCACCTATTGAGGTTGTATGTTGTTGGGTTCTGAATCCTGGTCTTGCATCACTTTTAGATACTGGTCACTCACTCCTGCAAGCTATTACCAGAATTAGAGTAGAAATAGCATAGACGAGAGTGCAAGGAGTAAAGCAGTAGCGTGGGATAACGTCAGACACTTCAGCTGAAAGCTAAATTTTACAACCTAGCTACTTTCTGTAGTTTATAAGTAGAATCGATAAGTGTTAGAAGTACTTGGTAAGCTTTAGAATTACTGGTATTACTACCGGTATTTATTAGCAGTATGAATATTTAGAAGTGGGGGCACACACACACACACACACACACACACACACAATGTACATACATACACACACACACACACACACACACACAGGAACAAGCACTTGTAAAAGCTGTAGTACACATGCACACACACACAAACAGGAATTCACACCTTGTGAACTGACCCTCTAACCCTCCCTCCCTCTCTCTCTCTCTCTCCCTATCTCACTACCTAATCTCTCTCTACCTATGTCTCTCTCTACCTATCTCTCTCTCTCTCTCTCTCTCTCTCCCATCTAACATCTTCCCTCTAATACCTCCCCCCTCCAACATCTCTCCCCTCTAACATTTCTCCCCTCTCCCTTTTCCCATCTCTCTCCTCTCCTCCCCTCTCCCTTTTTTTCCATCTATCTCCCCTTCTCCCCTCTCTCTTCCATCTCCCCCCTCTCTCCCCCTTCTCCCCATCTCTTTTCCCCCTCTCTCCTCTATCTCTCTCTCTCGCTCTCTCTCTTCCCCCCCCTTTTTCCCTTATCACTCTCCCCTCTCTCCTTCTACCTTTCCCTTCTCTCTCTCTCCTTCTACCTTTCCCTTCTCTCTCTCTCCTTCTACCTTTCCCTTCTCTCTCTCTCTCTCTCTCTGCCCCTTTTTCCTTCTCACTCTCTCTCCTTCTACCTTTCCCTTCTCTCTCTCTCTCTCTCTTTTCCCCATTTTTCCTTCTCACTCTCCCCCTCTCCTACCCTTCCCTTCTCTCTTTCCCCCTCTCTCTCTCCCCCTTTCCCTTCTCACTCTCCCCCTCTCTCTCCTTCTGCCCTACCCTCTCTCTCTCTCTCTCTCTCTCTCTCTCTCTGTCACAAAAAAAAAAAAAAAAAAAAATTGGTGGGGACTTGCAGGAATTGGGGATCAGATGAGAATGGTTCTGGTAGGGAAGTGGATGGAGGAGCAGTGGAAAAGGATGGAACAAGAGTGGGAGAGAAAATTAGGAAAGCTTTCTGAAAAAATGGAGAAAGAGCTCTCTGTGAAATTGGAAAAGAGGCTGGAGAAGGAGACGAAGAATTGGGAGGCACAAGTCGAAACTGCAGTAGCCAGGATAAGGGTCCTAGAAGTTGAGTTAAACAGGCTGAAACGAGTTACAGGGGCAGTGACCAGAGAAGACAGCATATGAAGCTGAGAGGCCGAACAGGAAGGAAATATGAATTATGCTAAGGTCATATCAGCCTGCCAAGAAGGGCCAAGGAGTGAAAGGGAAGAGCAGCTGGGTGCAGATGGAGAGGGTGATAGGTCGAATGCTGAAGCACAACCATGTTACCAAGAGCCACTGGAAAAATCAAGGAAGAAAATGACCACATACAGACAGGATGCAGAGTCACGGAGAGAGAGGCAATGGGAGGAGGAAAGGGCAAAAATCAGTGCTTATCCATGGGCTTCAGGAGATAGAGGAAAGGACACACACTGAAAGATGGCAGGAAGAAAGAAAGGAGATTGAGAAAATCATCATGGAAATAGTTAAAGAAGACATGGACAAGATTGTAAATTTTCAGAGAATAGGGGGGCACTTGAAGGGGAGAAACCAACCGATCAAGCTGAATCTCAGGACAGAAACAGTGTGGAACAGGATCCTCCAAGAGAAATCACGGTTGAAATACTCAGAAGAGTACAAGAGGGTGTTCCTAGACAGAGACAGAACACAAACAGAATGACAGCAGCTGAGGGAGAGGACAAAAAAGTGAAAGGAGCTAGGAAAGGACACAAGGAGGGAACCAGCAGAGGTCAGTCAGAGCAGAACAGTGCAGCAAGGGCAAGCACTCACACAACTATCCTCAGAACCCCACAACCTATCACACCATCCCAACACACACTACAATCCATACCCACAGCTTGCACCCAACACCCAGCTATAGAATCCCACTGTGCTGCCAGGTCTCCCACCCTCACAAGCCCCCCAAACCATAGTGTTGGAAAGGAAACTGAAGGTATGGTACACAAACGCTGATGGAATAACAAATAAGTGGGAGGAGTGGCATGAAAGAGTCAAAGAGGCATCACTGGACATCATAGCTCTCACAGAAACCAAGCTTACAGGTATGATAACAGATGCCATCTTTCCAATGGGATACCAGATCCTGAGGAAAGACAGGGAACAGTGGGGGTGGAGGAGTGGCACTGCTGATCAAAAATCGATGGAATTTTGATGAGCTGGAGAGAGGAGACAGCAGAGAAGAAAGTGATTACATAGTGGGAACGCTTCACTCTGGAGGTCCCAAGGTGGTAATTACAGTGATGTATAACCCACCACAGAACAGCAGGAGGCCAAGGCAAGAGTATGACGGAGCAACAGAGCGATGGTTGACACACTGGCTGCAGTGGCCAGAAGAGCTCATGCACGCAGGGCAAAGCTCCTGATCATGGGTGACTTGAACCACAAGATTGATTGGGAGAACTTGGAGCCACATGGGGGCCAAGATATATGGAGGGCTAAGATGATGGAGGTGGTACTGGAAAATTTCATGTACCAACATGTAAGGGACACTACGAGAAAGAGAGGAGAGGATGAACCAGCAAGACTGGACTTAGTGTTCACCTTGAGTAGTGCAGATATTGAGGACATCACATATGAAAGACCCCTTAGGGCCAGCGATCGTGTGGTTTTAAGCTTCAAATACACAGTAGAGCTACAAATGGAGAGGGAAGCAGGAAGGCCAGGCTGAATGAAGCCAAACTACAAGAAAGGGGACTACACGGGAATGAGGAACTTCCTGAATGGGGTTCAGTGGAACAGAGAACTGGCAGGGAAGCCAGTTAATGAGATGATGGAATATGTAGCAACAATGTGCAAGGAGGCTGAGGAGAGGTTTGTACCCAAGGGTAACAGGAATAATGAAAAAGCCAGGATGAGCCCATGGTTCACCCAAAGGTGCAGGGAGGCAAAAACCAAGTGTGCTAGGGAATGGAAGAAATACAGAAGGCAAAGGACCCAGGAGAATAAAGAGAGCAGTCATAGAGCCAGAAACGAATATGCACAGATAAGAAGGGAGGCCCAATGACAATATGAAAACGACATAGCAGTGAAAGCCAAATCTGACCGAGACTGTTACACAGCCACATCAGGAGGAAAACAACAGTCAAGGACCAGGTAATCAGGCTAAGGAAGGAAGGAGGAGAGACAACATGAAATGACCATGAAGTATGTGAGGAACTCAACAAGAGATTCAAAGAAGTGTTCACAGAGGAGACAGAACGGGCTCCAGAAAGACGGAGAGGTGGGGCACACCACCAAGTGCTGGACACAGTACACATAACCGAGGAAGAACTGAAGAGGCTTCTGAGTGAGCTAGATACCTCAAAGGCAATGGGGCCAGATAACATCTCCCCATGGGTCCTGAGAGAGGGAGCAGAAGTGCTATGTGTACCCCTAACAACAATATTCAATACATCTATCGAAACAGAGAGATTGCCTGAGGCATGGAAGACAGCAAATGTAGTCCCAATCTTTAAAAAAGGAGACAGACATGAAGCACTAAACTACAGACCAGTGTCACTGACATGTATAGTATGCAAAGTCATGAAGAAGATTATCAGAAGAGTGGTGGAACACCTAGAAAGGAATGATCTCATCAACAGCAGCCAACATGGTTTCAGGGACAGGAAATCCTGTGTCACAAACCTACAGGAGTTCTATGACATGATGACAGCAGTAAGACAAGAGAGAGAGGGGTGGGTGGATTGCATTTTCTTGGACTGCAAGAAGGTGTTTGACACAGTTCCACACAAGAGATTAGTGCAAAAACTGGAGGACCAAGCAGGGATAACAGGGAAGGCACTACAATGCATCAGGGAATACTTGTCAGGAAGACAGTAGCGAGTCATGGTACGTGGCGAGGTGTCAGAGTGGGCACCTGTGACCAGCGGGGTCCCACAGGGGTCAGTCCTAGGACCAGTGCTGTTTCTGGTATTTATGAACATGACAGAAGGAATAGACTCCGAGGTGTCCCTGTTTGCAGATGACGTGAAGTTGACGAGAATTCATTCGATCGAAGACCAGGTAGAACTACAAAGGGATCTGGACAGGCTGCAGACCTGGTCCAGCAATTGGCTCCTGAAGTTCAATCCCACCAAGTGCAAAGTCATGAAGATTGGGGAAGGGCAAAGAAGACCACAGACGGAGTACAGTCTAGGGGGCCAGAGACTACAAACCTCACTCAAGGAAAAAGATCTTGGGGTGAGTATAACACCAGGCACATCTCCTGAAGCATACATCAACCAAATAACGGCTGCAGCATATGGGCGCCTAGCAAACCTCAGAACAGCATTCCAACATCTTAATAAGGAATCGTTCAGGACCCTGTACACCGTGTACGTTAGGCCCATATTGGAGTATGCGGCACCAATTTGGAACCCACACCTAGCCAAGCATGTAAAGAAACTAGAGAAAGTACAAAGGTTTGCAACAAGGCTAATCCCAGAGCTAAGAGGTATGTCCTACAAGGAGAGGTATGTCCTACAAGGGAAATCAACCTGACGACACTGGAGGACAGAAGAGATAGGGGGGACATGATAACAACATACAAAATACTGAGAGGAATTGACAAGGTGGACAAAGACAGGATGTTCCAGAGATTGGACACAGTAACAAGGGGACACAGTTGGAAGTTGAAGACACAGATGAATCACAGGGATGTTAGGAAGTATTTCTTCAGCCACAGAGTAGTCAGGAAGTGGAATAGTTTGGGAAGCGAAGTAGTGGAGGCAGGATCCATACATAGCTTTAAGCAGAGGTATGATAAAGCTCACGGTACAGGGAGAGTGACCTAGTAGCGACCAGTGAAGAGGAAGGGCCAGGAGCTTGGACTCGACCCCTGCAACCTCAACTAGGTGAGTACACACACACACACACACACACACATGCCTAGTGTCTAACTGACATGTGCCTAGTACAAAATGGTAACTGACATACGTGGTAATGCTTTATCTACAAGGGAGCAAAGTCAGAGTATTTTTCCAGAATGGTCTGTAATATACCACTGTGGATAAAATACTTTGACATATCTTGAACATTTCTGAGTGAGTTGTCTCTGAATTCATTAATTTTATTGCACTTCAGTACATAATGATGCAGGGTGTGACAATACTCCATCTGGCAAAGTTTACATTTCATTTGGTCTACATCTTCTGGTGATGACAAGGTGAATCACAGAAATGATGAGGGGGAAAAGGTGAGCGGTGCACTGAGGAATCTGTGGAGACAATGTTATCCATGGAAGCAAAGAAGGAAATATATGAGAGAATAGTAGTACCAACACTCTTATATGGGTGTGAAGCACAGGTGGTGATTGCAACAAGAAGGAGGCTGGAGGCAGTGATGATGTGTCTGAGGGCAATGTGCGGTGTGAATATAATGAAGGGAATCCGTAGCTTGGAGATTAGAAGAAAGTGTGAGGTTTCTAAAAGTATTATCCAAAGGGCTGAGGAGGAATTATTGAGGTGGTTCAAATATTTACAAAGGATGGAACAAAATAGAATGATTTGGAAGGCGTATAAATCTGTAGTGGAAGGGAAGGCAGGGTAGGGGATCATCCTAGGAAAGGTTGGAGGGAGGGGGTAAAGGAAGATTTGTGTGCGAGGGGCTTTCACTTCCAGCAAGCATGCTTGAGTATGTTAGATAGGAGACGAATGTTTTTTATGACGACATGCTGTTGGAGTGTGAGCAAAGTAATACTTAGCCAGACTTGAGCCCTGGGGGTGGGAAGTACAGTGCCTGCACTCTGAAGGAGGGGTGTTCATATCTTGCCTCTGGCAAGACAGTGATGGAGCGAATGATGGCAAAAGTGTTTCTTCTTCTTTTTGGGTTGCCCTGCCTCGGTGGGAAATGACGGATGTGTTAATAAAAAAACTGACCTAGCCTGACAGCTTTATTATGTACCTTTTACTCATTTTATGGGCATGGGGTAATCACCTCATACCCATCTTGTGTGTGGTAGTTATCTCGTATCCATCCTGTGGGCAATAGTCACCCCATATCTATCTTGAGGGAAGCAGTCAAAAGATTACAGAGGCACATAATGCATCCTGGGACTGGGCCCCAGCATTGTGACAATAAGTAACTTCCACTGACAATGAATACACATGAATTTGTAATGCTCATAAACAATTATTAATAACGCTATGAATATGGTCATATAATCACTACATTATTACACTAATTGGAGGAGGGAGAGCTAAACCAAGTCAAAGAGAACCTGGAAAATGGGAGACAATCAGGTTCAGTCCAAGGAAAGGGTGGAAATATTCCTTTCTGGATCAAGAGTTCCTCACTAACTTCAAGGAATCTCCCTTAGAGTCCTACACAGTATGATACGTATTATATTTAGGAGAAAGGGTTAAATCAGTAGGGGCTGCACGATGCCTGGGAATGGGTAGCAATCAGGTTTGACTTGATGGAGGAGAATTCCTTGGATCTAGTGACCCTCCACCAGCATCAATAAACATCTCTGGAGGGGATATGACAGATGGTAAGACTACATGTATTGCCACTCTCTACCCTGAGTTATGAATTTCTGTTGAAGTTATTTCCATATTGTGCTCAAACTACAGAACTATACCATTGGATGGTGTCAGACTGTAATCTACTCCCTCCTTGAAGGCACATACTAACCAAATCATCACTTACATCATTATAGTGTGCAGCACTCAAGCTGTAGGGAGTTATAGAGTACCAGGGGAATGATAGGTAGCCAGAATTCAGCTAAGGAAGGGGAGAGTATCTCATTTTTTGGATCAAGACTTTTGCTGGCATCCTGGCACCCCCCCTTCCCCTTCCTTGAAGGATAAAACTTTTGCATAAAATACTGTGCTATACTTTCAAATTATTATTATAATCAAATTAGGCATTAGACCCACAAGGGTCATACTTTTTTTTTTGTTTAGTTTTGTTTGAACAATCATCCTTTTAAAACACACTAGATCACGTATTAGTTTTCACTTACTAGATGACTGAGCAGTGCACATGTTTATGTTTAGTGAAACATATATATGTCACAGTAATTAGAGAAAATCACCGAACCCATAAGTTATATACCATCTGGGGAATAGGAAGTAGATTCAATCCAAAGGAAGGAAAGATTAATCACCTTGGAATAAAATCCCCTCATTGGTAACAGTGGTTGATTAATAAGATTTTAAGCCTATGGACTCCATAAGGGTCACTAATGCTACACTTAATCAATTTGCCTCTAGTCAAGAATACATCAGTCCCTTAAAGATATCAAAACACCGTGTGTTTATACACCTAAAAGCACACACCTCTTGGTCTATATACATTGTAACCTTACCAGTGTCAAGGCACTTTCCTTGAGGGATATTTATAATACAGTGTAGATATTTACTAGTCACATACTGTACCATATTTTCATTTTAATATACTTGTACAATACTTATTAAATACTGGTACACTTTTGAAGGAAGGTGCCTTGATGCTAGCAAGGAACAGTTGTTCCTATGCAAGCCTTTCTTCCTGCTCCTTGGATTATAGGAAGTGCTAGACCCATGAGAATCATAAAGCACCTGTGGAATGAGAGGCAATTGGGGAATGATCCAATGAAATGGAGATTGTTTAGGGGTAGGTCAGACCTGTAAGGGCCATACAGTGCCTGGGAGAATGGGAGGTAATCTGGTCTAAGTCCAAGGAATGGAAGAATGGGTTTAATTCACTGCAGTGAATCCTTCGCTAGCATCAAAACTGATAGCTGCCTATTCCCAGTATGCTAATCACTACAAGTTTAGCCCCTCCCTCATTATGATAATTTAAGAAATTAACACCAGTCATGGGCAATAGTCAAAGACATAACTTATTTTAAATTTTATTACAGTACTTGCAGTTTCACACACACATATATATATATACTTATAGAAATTGTTTATTCAGGAATCACTTGATTCCTCAAAAGTACACAAAATTTTATAAATTAAAAATACTGTGCCTCTCCCACCATGTTTTGCTAAACATGGTATTAGAAACCCACACCATGTTTAGTCAAACTGGTATAGAAAACATTAACTGTGCAAGTGTAAATCCTTGTATTCTTTGGTTGTGCAAAATGAGGGCGAGGTAATATACAAATAATTATGCCATGAAACTGACACTGCTGCTGCTCATTGCTTTTCTATTATGTGATACTTGTCACATAATGAAAATTACAAGAGACATTTCTCAATGAAAACAATGAACTTAGTTGAAATCACAATTAACACAATACAGTATTTGAACTATATACTGTACCTGTGTTACACATCACTCTTATTATACATTAGTTTTTCTTAAAAGATTCCATCGTTTCTTTTTTTTTCCAGAAAATTACGATGACACACACCGGCTGTCAAAAACAGTCGTAAAATAGTGTGGTGCCTATTCCTTCCATTGTATGTAACATATTTGAATGCTCTTAAGTTACAACTGTACCCTTGATCTTCTGAAAGTAGTGTGTTCATTTGTCAGCTTCTTCAGGTCCAGCTTGAGTCATTAAATCAGCAATGTTTCTCTCTAGGTCATCAATACGAGTTCCCATCTCATCTAGTATGATTAAATTAAGGAAAAGAAACATTTGATGCCCAAACAATAGTATTACATTATAGGAGTCTTCAGGATATTAGTTTTTCACAAATTCAATAAAAATAACTAATTCTCTATCCTGTAAGTACTGTTCATAAGCAAAAATACATAAATAATAATAATGAGAATAATAATAATAATAATAATAATAATAATATTATTATTATTATTATTATAATAAAAAAGAAGCGCTAAACCACAAGGGCTATACAGCGCTGCAGGGCAGGAGGGAAGCAAGGGTATCAGGTGGTAAAAGGGAGATGGATGAGTAATAGGTTACGGAGAACAGCGGGGCAGTGGATGGTGAAAGGGTAGAGGGCAGCAAGAGACTGAGGTAGAAAGGGCTGAGGGAAGTGCGAAAGGTATCATCATCAGAGTTTATGGAGTAACTCATTCGTTGTTAAGAAGTCAATGAGAGAGTCAGGATTAAAGGAAAGTCCATCAGCAAAAAGGGAAGGTAAAGAGAGAGTAGTAGAGCAGAGACAATGTTGGAGGTAAATTCTGCGTGCTCGCTGATAGAGAGGGCAGTCTAACAGAATGTGGCTAATCGATACTGGAACTTGACACTTCTCACAGAGAGGAACAGGGTGCCTCTCCATGAGATACCCATGAATAAGATGAGTGTGGCCAATGCGAAGGCGGGAGAGAGTAGTTTCCCAACCTCGGCACTGATGACAAGAAGATGGCCAGTAACCTATGCTCGGTTTAATAGAATGAAGTTTGTTATCGAGTAGAGTTGACCAACGTTGTTGCCAACGGGTGTGAAGGTGGGTAGTTATTACAGCAAAATAGTCCGGAAATGGAACACCTCTATATGAAATTGGTAGGTCATGTACTGCTGACCGCGCAGCAGTGTCTGCCTGTTCATTGCCCTGTACGTCAACATGACCAGGGACCCAACAAAAAACAATATCTTTATGCTTGGTAGAGATATGGCGTAGCCAAAGTTGGATACGGAGAACTAGGGGGTGAGGTGTATCAAATTTCCGTATAGCCTGTAGAGCACCAAGGGAGTCTGAGACAACCACAAATGATGACACAGGCATAGATGCGATACGAATAAGTGCTGCAAGAATGGCATACAATTCAGCAGTAAAAATGCTAGCCGAAGATAGTAAATGCCCTCGCACGACGCTGTCCGGAAACACTGCTGTGAATCCGATGCCGTCAGAAGACTTAGAGCCATCTGTGTACACTGCGATGGCATGAGAATGAGAGTGGAAGTGGTCAAGAAAAAGTGAGCGGGAAGCCACCGTAGGCAGTTGGGCTTTCAAGCAAGGGAGTGAGAAAGAACAGGCCCGAACAGCTGGAACTTCCCAGGGGGGTAGGGAAAAGTGAGATGCTACATGAACATATAAAGGTGGTAACGGAAGGGAAGACGAGTGAATGTAGGCGAAGAGAGAAGGGACGGAGCAAACAGGGGCAGCAAACAAATAATGTCTACTAATATCAGTGACCATTCTATAAATGGAAGGATTGCGGAGATCGTGAGAGCGTACATAGTAGCGAAGGCAATGGGCATCACGGCGATCAGACAAGGATGGAACATTCGCTTTTGCATAGAGGCTCTCAACAGGGAAAGAGCGAAAAGCACCAAGGCACAAACGTAATCCTTGGTGATGGATGGGGTTAAGACTAGAGAGAGTAGCAGGAGAGGCCGCTGAACAGATCTGGTCACCATAATCGAGTTTCGATAAAATGAGGGCTGAATGTAGGCGAAGGAGAGTTCGACGATCAGCTCCCCATGAAAGATGAGCAAGGTTTTTAAGAAGGTTCAGCCAGCTGTGACAAGTTGCCTTCAGAGAGGTAATGTGGGGTTTCCAGGATAACCTACAGTCAAAGAGAAGGCCTAGAAAGCTGACTGTATCAGGTTCAGGGATACGGGAGCCATAGAGGTACAAAGGATGATTGGAGATGACAGAGCGTCTAGTGAAAGTAATTTGGTGAGTTTTGGTACTGGAAAATTTAAACCCATGCATGGTGGCCCAATTGGAAACACGGTCGACCGCATGCTGGAGAGAAACTGTAATGAGGTGACAGTCAGCGCCTGCACAAGCAATAGCGAAGTCATCTACATAGAGTGATGATCAAATATTGGATGGAAGAACAGAGGCCAAATCATTTATAGCAAGGAGAAAAAGTGTTATGCTCAGAACAAATCCCTGAGGAACACCTTCAGCTTGGACAAAGTCCGGGGAGAGCACATTATTGACTCGAAGACAGAAATGTCTGTCAGTTAAAAAATTCTTAAGGAAAGATGGAAGATTGCCTCAGAGGCCTAAGGAGTGAGCTTGGGCCAAAATAGTATACCTCTAAGTTGTGTCATATGCCTTCTCAAGGTCAAAAAATATGGCAATAACTGAGTGGTTATACGCAAAGGCATTACGAACATACGTATCCAAGCGTAGTAAGGGGTCTATGGTAGAACGGCCCTTACGAAAGCCATATTGACGAGTGGAGAGACTGTTGTGTGTCTCTAAATACCACATTAAATGTCTATTTACCAGACATTTCATCACTTTGCAAACTGCACTGGTAAGAGTGATGGGACGATAGTGGGAGGCTTCATGTCCTGTAGTACCCAGTTTGTGGAAAAGGAGAGCAATGGCAGATTTCCACAGCTGTGGAAGAACTCCTTGTGACCAAATAAGATTGAAAAGGTGTAAGAGGACTGCAAGGGCTGACTAATGTAAATGTTGTAACATACAAATATGAATGTCGTTGGGCCCAGCTGTCGATGATTGGCAAGCTGAGAGTGTTGCCTCCAGTTCCTGAAGTGTAAAAGGCACATTATACTGTTCTTCTCTGAGAGAAGAAAAGTCCAAGGGTGCTAACTCTCTGGCAGACTTTGAGAAAAGAAACGAGGGGCATAGATGGAGCCCCAGAGAAATATGGACCAGATGACTGCCAATTTCAATGGCAACATCTAGAGGGTTTGCTATATCAACACCGGCAACCCGCAGAACAGGAGCCGGGTCAGGAGAATATTTACCACTCAGTTTCCGTACTTTTTTCCAGACTGCACTCATAGAGGAAGCAGAGGTGATGGTGGAGACAATTTCGCCAGCAAGTGCGTTTAGCGTCACAGATGACACGGCGAGCAATCACACGCTTCTGCTTAAAATCAAGAAGTCTCTCGGTGGTTCTATTGTACCGGTACCTGCCCCACGCAGCACGTTTCAAATGTACTGCACGAGCACAAGCAGGAGACCACCAAGGCACGCATTTCTGAGAATGCCTGCCCGAGATTTGGGGTATAGAATGAGAAGCTGCAGTTAAAACTGAGGACGAGGAGAGGCGTAAAAGCTCATCAATGGAGGACGAAGAAGGAACCTCACTAAAAACAGTTAGCTGTGAGTAAAGGTCCCAATTTGCCTGATCAAATTGCCAGCATGGGTTACGAAGAGGTGGTGAATATGAAGGGGAAGTAAGAATGATTGGAAAATGATCACTGTCATGTAAATCCGGGAGAAAAGACCAGGTGAAGTCTAGTGCGGCGGAGGAAGAGCAGACTGAGAGATCGATGCAAGAGAGAGTATGAGTACGAGGATCAAAATGGGTGCGAGTACCTGTATTTAAAACATGGAGGGGGTGGGAAGCAAGAAAGCCTCTAACTGAATGCCAGGGGAATCACAGTGAACCCCCCCGAGGAAATGATGAGCATTAAAATCGCCAAGTAACAGAAGTGGTGGCGGTAATGACAAAACAAGAAAGGCAATATCCAGGATAGATAATGCCCGATAAGGAGAGAGATACAAAGAACAGAGTGTATACCACCTATGCAAGTGGATACGCGCTGCTGTGTAATGCAGCGAAGTACGAACAAATAGCTGATGGTACGGAATATCAGTGCGTAGAAGAAGGGCACTTTCATTTAAGGTCCCATCAGGAAAAGGATCCGAAGAATACAATAAATTATAGCCTGAGATGGGATAGATAACAGCAGAGTGTAATTTTGGTTCTTGTAAGCAAACACCAACAGGGGAAAACTGGGAGAGCAACATCTGAAGCTCACCCCGATTACCCGAGGCCGCGTATATTCCACTGTAAATAGGCCATGATTGGCAACAATAAAGATACTAGAAATCCGCAGGTAAGGGTACCAATGGACTAGAGGGGTTAGAAAAGTCCACATGCGGTGGCAGCGGAAAATGTTCAAGCAGCGAAGGAACGGTGCGCTGTGAAGACAGGAGTTGAGCAGATGGAGAAGAGGAAAGAGAAGGAACAGAGGGTGGATCAGTGTCCATTGATGGTTTGGTCTCTGCAATATATTCAGAGATTGCTTCAAGTGTTTTCGGAGTTCAGAGACGTCGTATGGGAGACAATATTGGAGATGGAAAGGAGGAGGATTTGAGTAAAGATTGGAACTGTAATGGACTGTACCAAGGTAGGGAGGGGGGGGGGGGCAAAAGGGTGGAGGGAACTGGAGAAGTGTGGGAGGGGACAGAGGAGGCAGAAACCTGGGAGGTGGCAGAAGAGGAAGAAACTTGGGAGGGAACAGGGGAGGAAGGCACAGTACGAGGAGGAGGATGAACCTCCACACTTGTAACAGAGCCAGTGAGAGGGGAAGACCCAGGTACAGAGACCGGGAAGGTAAAATGCGGAGGTGGAAGAAGGAAAGGAGGGGTTAAAGGAGATTTTTTGGACTTCTGAGAAGTAGAGGGACGATTGGGAGGAGGTGTTGTACGAGGTCTTGTCTATACCGGGGTTTGTGAGGGAGAACACGAAGAAGCGAGAACAGACTGAGGTGTTGAAGTAGGGATGTCTGAGCCCAGGACAGCAAAAGAATTAGATACAGGAGTGACTCTGGGATGGGCAACCACAGAGGAGGCTGCAGAAGATGGGACCCCAGAAGTAGGGGGACGTTTTGAAACATGAGAATAAGAAACATGAGGTAGTCTCCCTTGGAGGTGGAGATGAGAAACTGCCATAGCATAAGGGAGACCTTCTGCCTCTTTGAGGCAACGAATTTCCTGCTCATTTAAGTAGACCTGGCAATGGCGAGAGTACGAAGGGTGAGCCTCATGACAATTAAGGCAAGAGGAGGTCGACTGCAAGACGTATTAGAATGGTCATCGGCACCACAGACTGGGCATTCAGATATAGATCTGCAATATTTCGCTGGGTGGCCAAATCGCCAGCAATTTCTACACTGTTGCGGTGTAGGGATCACCTTTTGAACTTGTACCGATGTCCTGCTACATAAACAGAGGATGGGATTTCACGGCTGTCAAAAGTTAAATGAACCACATTGCAAGTTAAACGAACCACATTGTCTCCGCCCACGGACAGGAAGAACATAAGTGTCTACCTTGAGAATTGGGAGATCTTGGAGTTCCAGCTGTTCGAGAATGTCATTGCTATATGTCTGGAAATTCTGTTGGACTATGGTATGGGGCAGAATGACAGTACCACTACAAGAATTGAGGGAATGATGTTTTGTGATAGTGAAAGAAGAGAAAGATTATGAGCTTGGGTAGCATTCTGGACTGTGATGATGTGCATACCACTCTTAAGAGCATGAAAGGAAATATCTCTACCAACATGGCGGAGGAGCGCCTTGCCAATACTATGGTCAGAAAGATAGGCAATAGAGGAAGTCGGTCGTAAAGTAAAGAATTTAGTCCATTGTGGATTCTGAAACTGAGCATGTAAAAGGAGAGTACAACGTGTCGGTCTTTTCTGAGTAGAACGAGAAGGTGGCAAATAAGTATCATCAGGCAATTGTCATTGGCATTTAGGAGTGGGACCAGAGTTGGTCCGACGTGGGATGGGCTGGCGATTCAAAAATTGCCGCACCATAGAGGGAGAGGCCGGAAGCAGAGTCAAAGGAGAGCAGAGGTCAGACAAATCGAAGGACTCAGTCGAAACCCTGGCACCTAAAGCGGGTGACGAAACAGCACCAGCAAGAGGTACAGGGGCCTTAGGAGTGTCTGAAGAGTGGTCAAAAGGCGAGGCGAGGTCAGAACGGGGTGCAGTAACAAGAAGGGGCCTGGGGGTAGCGGGGTCATGGATTGGGACCTCCATGGTTAGGTTACTTCTTTCTTTTTGTTTTTAAGAAAAAAAAGAAAGAAAAGAAAAGAAAAAAAATAAATAAAAAAAGGGGGGACCGGGGAGGGATAGTTCCTAGGAGGAATGAAAGGGCCAGAAATCTCCCTCCGCACCCAAGAGGACCTCAGCACCGCAAGTAGCGCAGATGCAGCATGGAACCCGTGCCATACCCTACCCATCATGCCAGTAAACCAGTAATCCGGGATAGCAACCTCACATCTGCCGAGCTACCTCGGTGGACAAAAGAGAAGGCGGCCGGATATCCGCCACAAAGCATACCTTCTTCGGCCACCACCCCCGGAATCTGAAAGGTGGCTTCCAGAGATACACCCGTCGCCCAAAGACACCCAAAGACACCCAAAGCCACCCTCCGGGATACCAGAGAGGGATCGGGACATCCCCAGGTGATCCAGATTCCATGGCAAACTACGCCACTGCCAAGAACCTCAACGGAATGGGATGGACCTCTGTACCCTTTCCCCTACCTAGGAACTAGCGCGCCTGTGGGAAAAATCCCAAAGGCCAAAAAGAGGAAGGGCAAAAGGGAAGGGTGGGGAGGAGGAGGAGGAAAGGAAAAAGGGGAGGATGGGATAGGGAATGGGGGATTGGGGAGGTAATTAGGTTTGGTCTGAGGAAGGAGACCAACAGATATAATTCCTCAGACGAAGAGCCTCTTCACACCAAGGAGCCCCCCTTGAAGAGGAATAATAATAATAATAATAATAACAACAACAAAAAAGCTTTTTCTTTCTTTCTGGGTCACTCTGCCTCAGTGAGAAATGGCCGAAGTGTTAAAAAAAAAAAAAAAACTTTTTTGGTTGCTGTGTTCTAAGTAAGGTATCCCCCTATCTCAATGCAAAAGGAATGCTACAGAGTGCAGCATATGTTTCTAATGCAGACAAATATCAGCACTGAGGATTTGAAGTTAATCAGAAGAGGAATTCACAGGTTTTTGCTTGGAAGATATCCCAATTTCCCACATGCACCAAGTCTGAAGCCTGTCAGAAAATGAAAGGTTGAAATGGCATAAAGACCACAATAACCTTTCAGGCAAGTGGTCATACAGCATATGAAAGTTACCATGCATGGCAAATGGAGAGAGAGGAGTGCTTAGTTTAGTCTCTGATGTCAGTTCCCCCAATAAAAACAGTAGTAATAATAATAATATTGCTTCAAAACAAGTCTCCTTGTATTCCCTCCCAACCTTACAGCCTCCCCTCCCAACCTGATAGCCTCCCCTCTCAACCTGATAGCCTCCCCTCCCAACCCAATAGCCTCCCCTTCCAACCTGATAGCCACCCCCTAAGCCTCCTCAGCATAGAAATTCTGGTGTAGCCACTACCACACTCCCTCATAAATGCTCATCAAAATCCCTTCCTCAGAGGTGCTCCCTTTATACATGTGAACCACAATCCGTGTTGAATGAATTTCTTGTAAAAAAATTAAATACAGTGGAACCTCTACTTACGAGTGCGTCCACATGCGAGTTTTTCCAGACATGAGCAGCAGCTCAGTCGATTTTTTGCTTCCAGACACGAGCAAAATTTCCAGTTGCGAGCAGACCTCAAGGGAGGTTAATTGACACTGGTGAGGGGACTCTTGCTCTTGATCTAGGGAATTGGATCTTAGTTGTTTGTTGGACTATCTTATTGAAACTTGGGCAATGTATGATGAAAAGACGCTTCTTAACGTACACCATAAATGAAAGAAATCGGACCATAAATAATGGAGTTCACTTCTCAGCCATTAGCCTCCCCTTAGCGATATATTTTCGTATGGTTTTTATGGTTGCATTCTCGTTTTATTTGGCTTCATGCCATAGAATGGAAGATATACTACAAAAATAAATATGATTTTAATTAGTTTCACGATGAAAAGTACCTTGAAATTGAGCTCAAAATAGCATAAATGTTCGATTCTTTGGCGACATCAGTGGCAGACATCATGAGGTAGCAGTGGCAGACAACATGAAGCAGCAGTGGCAGACATCATGAGGTAGCAGTGACAGACAACATGAAGCAGCAGTGGCAGACATCATGAGGTAGCAGTGGCAGACAACATGAAGCAGCAGTGGCAGACATCATGAGGTAGCAGTAGCAGACAACATGAAGCAGCAGTGACAGACAACATGAAGCAGCAGTGATAGACAGCATGAGGTAGTGTAGACAGCCTGTACTGTCTGCACAGACAGCCCATGCTGTCTGCCAGCTTAGTTCATATTTCGCATCATGCTGGTGCTGCCGCCTATAGGTGTTGCCACTTCAGCCTGCCTGCCCTTGCCTCGCTCTCACTCACACAGCGGCCTAACAGGAAGACACAAGGCCTACTCCTCTCTCTCTCTTGTGGCATGGCCCTCCCGGGCCATGGGCACAACACACAAGCCTGTGTACCCACCACGACTTAACAATAAAGTAAGAAGCCTCCGAAGAAGTATATCATTTAACCACCCGCTTACAGCACCTACCAAACAAAATAATCCTTGTTCAACATTGGTGGCAGCGGTGGGATCAGTAAAATCTTTGGCGGTTTGCTCAAACCGGCAAATGTAAGCCAGGGGGCTTTCGTGCCGGTATTGACATTCGGCCAAGACGCTGGTAATGATCTCAAGGTAATGGCGTCGGCGACTACGCCGAAAATAACACCTAAAGAGACCGTACCCTGTTACGTCACAGCTCAGCCGCAGCGATGTCTCCTGCGTTGCAGTATCTGTCCAGACACAGGAAGGCATGCAGTGATGCCCTTCGACGCTCACTGCCTATGACCATGATGTTTAGCACACCCACATGTTTTTTTCTTCCCTCCCTGTAGGAAGTTTTTTTTCCATGTCCATATGTACATATATACAGTGGACCCCCGCATAACGGACGCCTTGCATAACGGACAATCCGCATAGCAGACGCTTTGATCGCTAAAATTTTGCCCCGCATAGCGGACAAAAACCCGCTCAGCGGCCTTCGTCCCAGACGCGTCCAATGTGCGCCCTCAGCCAGCCTCACATGTGCCGCCGGTGGCATTGTTTACCAGCCAGCCTCCGCGGTAACATCCAAGCATACAATCGGAACATTTCGTATTATTACAGTGTTTTTGGTGATTTTTTTCTGGAAAATAAGTCACCATGGGCCCCAAGATAGCTTCTAGTGCCAACCCTAGAGCAATAAGGGTGAGAATTACTTTGGAGATGAAGAAAAAGATCATTGATAAGTATGAAAGTGGAGTGCTTGTCTCTGAGCTGGCCAGGTTGTATAATAAACCCCAATCAACCATCGCTACTATTGGTGGTACAGCTGCTGCTGCTGCTGTACCACCGTCAGCTGCTGCTGCTGCTGTAGTACCGTCTGCTGCTGCTGTAGCATCGTCTGCTGCTGCTGCTGTAGCATCGTCTGCTGCTGCTGCTGCTGCTGTAGCATCGTCTGCTGGTGCTGTAACATCGTCAGTTGCTGCTGTAGCATCGTCTGCTGCTGCTGCTGTAGCATCGTCTGCTGCTGCTGTAGCATCGTCTGCTGGTGCTGTAACATCGTCAGTTGCTGCTGTAGCATCGTCTGCTGCTGCTGCTGTAGCATCGTCTGCTGCTGCTGCTGTACCACCGTTGTTGGTGTGGCTTATTGAGAATACCAAGAAACAATTAACCCCAGAGGATTTGCCACCCAGGATAACCCAAAAAAGTCAGTGTCATCGAAGACTGTCTAACTTATTTCCATTGGGGTCCTTAATCTTGTCTCCCAGGATGCAACCCACATCAGTCGACTAACACCCAGGTGAACAGGGAAATGCCTGGAACTAGTGCCATATTGGTGAATTTAGAGCCAGCAAAGGTTGGTTTGAGAGATTTAAGAATCGTAGTGACATACACAGTGTGATAAGGCCTGTTCTGGAAGAAAATTACCAAACAGGACCTACAGTACTCAGGAGGAAAAGGCACTCCAGGACACAGTGTCTCATCAGTCATTGCTGCATCTTCATAAAGGTAAGTGTCATTTATTCTTCATTTAGTAGAGTAGTACATGCGCAATATATATTGTGCATGTACTACTCTACTTTTGTGCATGTATCCTTCTCTTTGTGTGTAGGAAAATGTCTATTTCATGTGGTAAAATTTTTGTTTTCATACTTTTGGGTGTCTTGCACGGATTAATTTTTATTTCCATTATTTCTTATGGGGAAAATTCATTCACATAGCGAACATTTCGCATAACAGCCAGCCCTCTTGCACGGATTAAGGTCGCTATGCGGGGGTCCACTGTATATGTTTTTATTTTGTGTTCTGTGCCTGTTCCTACGAGAGAGAGAGACCAAGTTTCTTTTACCACCAGTATTGTCGCGTCGGGACGACGCGAGGTAGGTGGCCGAGCGTATGTAGATAGCCTGTACTGTCTGCACAGACAGCCCATGCTGTCTGCCAGCTTAGTTCATATTTCATGCCATGCTGGTGCTGCCACCTATAGGCATTGCCACTTCAGCCTGCCTGCCCTTGCCTCGCTCTCACTCACACAGCGGCCTAGCAGGAAGACACAAGGCCTACTCCTCTCTCTCTCATGGCATGGCCCTCCTGGGCCATGGGCACAACACACAAGCCTGTGTACCCACCACGAAGAAGTATATCATTTAACCACCCGCTTGCAGCACCTACCAAACAAAATAATCCTTGTTCAACAGTAGCAGTGGCAGACAATATGAAGCAGCAGTGGCAGACATCATGAGGTAGCAGTGGCAAAGTGTAGTATTAAGAGTGTAGCAATTAAGTGTAGCAATTAAGTGAAGCATTAAGAGTGTAGCACTTATAAGTCACTTTTTTGGGTTATCCTAGGTTCTCTACAAATGTAGTCAGGAGCAGGAATGGCTGCTGTGGTGGCCCTATAAACCCCAACAACACTGGCTGCTGTCACCGCCACTAGCAACATACCTAATGACATGTATTTTATTCATTCTAGTGTATATATCATGTTTCTATGTTATTAATATTGTTTACTATGTCATATTACATTAATTGAGATAGATAAATAAGCTGTAGAGTTGATTTTTGGGAAATTATTAAAGTATTTTCTCATGCCTGGAATTCCACTGGAACGAATTAATTCCATTTCAAATAATTTAAATGAGGAAAACTGACTCTACAAACGAACAAATCCAGTTGCGAGCAAGGTCATGGAACGGATTAAACTCATAAGCAGAGGTTCCACTGTATATTAAAACTAATTTGTTATGAGCATCTGCATTATATGAGGTGCCAAGTGTACAGTAGTATACACAGCAAACAAAAAATTACTTTTATCATAAGTAGATATATAAAGTAATACAAGTGTATGCTCTAAGTTTTTTAAACAAGCATATGCTAGCAAGAAAGCAGTATTTCTAATATTTTAAGAACAGAGTAAGGGAGTTAGTAGATGGGGAGGTGGAGGTATTGGGAAGATGGCGGGAATATTTTGAAGAACTTTTATATGTTGATGAAGAAAAGGGAGGCAGTATTTCATGCAGTAGCCAGGGAGATTACGATCTTTTAGGGATGTGGTTAAGATGAGAGGATGTGAGTTTGGGGGAGGTGCGTGAGGCCTTTACATTACAATGAAAGGGGGTGAATGAAGCGCTAGAACTGATGGATCATGGACAGAGAAATGTTTAAAATGCAGGAAGGGGCTGATATAGTGGTGGAGTGGTTGGTATTTTTGTTTAATAAATGTAAGAAAGAGGGGAAGGTACTAGGGAATGCAGTGAGCTTACATAGTTCTTTTCTATATAAAGCGGGAAAACAAGGGGGACAAGAGAGACTGTAAAATTTATATAGGGGTATAAGTTTTATGAGTATACCAGGTAAAGTGTACGGTAGGGTTATTATTGAAGAATTAGAGGTAATACAGAGATCTGGATTGCAGATGAGCAATGAGGTTTTAGAAATAGGTAGGGGATGTGTAGATCATAGCAAGTATTTACATTGAAGCTATATGTGAACAGTATTAGATAAATGTTGTGAAGATTTTCATTGCATTTATGGTATTTAGAAAGGCATATGATCAGAGTGGGATAGGGGCAGTAATGTTGCATAGTGTATGGAATAGGTATAAGTTGCTAAATGCTGTAGAGTTTTTATGAGGATAGTGAGGCTTGGGTTAGGGTGTGTAGGAGAGAAGGAGACTACTTCCCAGTACAAGTATGTCTTAGACAGGGATGTGTAATGTCACCATAGTTGTTTAACATATTTATAGATGGAGTTGTAAAAGAAGAAAATGCTAGTGTTGGGGAGAGGGATGGGATTAAATTATGGGGAATCAAATATATAATAGGAGTTGACACAGTTACTTTTTGCTAATAATACTGTGTTTTTGGGAGATTCTAAAAAAAAGCTGCAAAAGTTAATGGATGAGTTTGGGAGATTCTAAAAAAAAGCTGCAAAAGTTAATGGATGAGTTTGGGAGATTCTAAAAAAAAGCTGCAAAAGTTAATGGATGAGTTTGGGAGGGCTGTTGTCAATGGTAGAATGTTGAAAGTGTAACATATGATAAGAGTAAAGGTGATGAGGGTATCAAATGATTTAGATAAGAAAAATTGCGATATACCACATTTGAGGGAAGGAGTATGGAAGGAAGTGAATGTGTTCAGTATTTGGGGAGTTGACTTCCTTGTTTATGAAGGATGAGGTTAACCACAGAACTGATGAAGGAAAAAAGGTGAGTGGTGCACTGAGGTATCTGTGAAGACAAAAAACATTATCTATGGAGGCAAAGAAGGGAATACATGAGGGTATAGTGGTAACAACACTCTTATATGGGTGTGAAGCATGGGTTGTAAATGCTGCAGCGAGGAGGCTGGAGGCAGTGGAGATGTCATGTCTAAGGGCAATGTGTAGTGTAAATATTATGCAAAGAATTCTGTAATGTGGAAATTAGGTGTGGAGTTACTAAAAGTATTAGAGGGCTGAAGAGGGGTTGTTGCGATAGTCTGTCATAGAGAGAATGGAACAAAGTAGAATGACTTGGAGAGCGTATAAATCTGTCACGGAAGAAGCTGGGTAGGGGGTTGTCCTTGAAAAAGGTTGGAGGGAGAGGTGGTGGTAAGGTGGGTTTTGGACTTTCCAGCAAGCGTGTGCTGTGAGCATGTTTAGATATGAGTGAATGGAGACAAATGGTTTTTGGAACCTGATTAGCTGTTGGAGTGTGGGCAGAGTAATATTTTGTGAAGGGATTCATGGAAACCGGTTAGCCAGACTTGAGTCCTGGAAATGGGAAGTACAGTACAATGCCTGCACTTTAAGGGATGGGTTTGGATATTTTCAGTTTGGAGAGGACATCTAAACTGTCCTATCTGAGCGCCTCTGCAAAGACAGTGATTATGTATGAATGATAGTGAAAGTGTTGAATGATGAAAGTTTTTTTTCCTTTCTTTTTGTGTTTTTCTTTCTTTTTGGGTCACCCTGCCACGGTAGGAAACAGGCGATGTGTTGAAAAAAAAAAAAATTACTATTACCATTTTTGTGATAATTTTTACTCTCTCTCTCATATATGAAAAGTTATGAAATAAAGCTATGTGTATTAATAATAATCCTGCTATATAACAGAAATAGTCATAAAAGGATATTTCTTGATATTATTTGATCTGACATTGTCTGGAAGCGTTCCTGCATTTGTTGTAGTAACACTGTCACCTGAAAAACAAAATACATGATTTATTATAGACTGCAGGGTCAATACTTAATAATCATTAGTAAACATGGTCATAAAGCTTTAAGTTGTTGAAAACTTATTGTCAATTTTCCATAAGGGACAAGACTTTGTTAACTGTCTTTATGATTTAAAGTTTTTTACTTATATTTTAAAATAAAAGTACAGCAGGGCCCCACTTTACAGTGTTTCGCCTTATGGCGTTCCACTATATGGCAAGTGGTCTTTCAAATACGGAGCGCCCCTCCCGGTTTGTTTACATTCTCTGTGAGCACAACTCTCTATTATGTCTGGAAACTTTCAAAAATTTCAAGTGTTTTAAAGTTATTGCATATTTTATATGTACTCTGATAATTATACTTATGTGTACCTGTACCTAAATATACTTACACACTGTGCTGGCATGCAGGCACACATTAAAATCACTAAGTCTCTCTCTACTTGACCCCATATAATCCCTTGGGCACATTAAATGTCGTATATTAAGTTAATATAGACATTTCCATTAATTCATCTATGATATTTTTTCAAAATTATACAATAAACATGCTATATAACATATAAACATGATACATACACCCACAGTATAAAAATTTACATAAATATGAGATTTGTTTACCAAGCGATTGGTGGGAGAGTCGGAAGAATTACGTTTTCTCTATTCAAGCACCAGTAACTTAACTAGAAATTTATTACTTCTGTGTGTCTTCACTCTATCTATAGCTATTCACAACCCTCGTGGGTGTAACACTTCTTTTTTATTATGATTACAGTAATAATAACTTGTAATAATAATAATAACTTGTAGTAATAATAACGTCATAATAATTTGTATTAATAATAATTTGTAATTATAATTTGTAATAAAAATAATAATTTCTCAGAGCATCATTCCTTCTAAAAATTACTTGAGAATACAAGTGTTGGTCTTTATTTATTCTACTGAATCAACATGGAGACAACTTGTACACAATGTAAAGTGTTTGTATTATGCTATAATACAAACGTATATGAACAAACACCAGACGTGTTCACCTGGTTTGTTTACATTATGTGTGGGTGGGGTGGGGCTGGGAGGGCTACCTTGGCTGGCTACCATACTTCACAAACCTGACTTCCTACAAATAAAACTCGCCTCTCACCCTGCATTAAGACTACAAATATTTTAAGGTAATTAATGAATGTACTGTACAGTGGACCCCCGCTTAACGATCACCTTCCAATGTGACCAGTTATGTAAGTGTATTTATGTAAGTGCGTTTGTACGTGTATGTTTGGGGGTCTGAAATGGACTAATCTACTTCACAATATTCCTTATGGGAACAAATTCGGTCAGTACTGGCACCTGAACATACTTCTGGAATGAAAAAATATCGTTAACCGGGGGTCCACTGTATATGTATTTTATCGCTCTGGGGCACTTTAATTAAATGTCATAGTATATCACATGTGGGTAGGATGGGGTGGGCTGACCTGGCTGGCTACCATACCTCCCAGACCTGACTTCCTGCAAATAAAACTCACCTCTCACCCTACATTAACCCTTTCAGGGTTTCGGCGGTACTAGTATGGCTTACGCACCAGGGTTTTTGACGTACTAGTACGCCTAAATTCTAGCGCCCTCAAATCTAGTGAGAGGAAGCTGGTAGGCCTACATATGAAAGAATGGGTCTATGTGGTCAGCGTGCGCAGTATAAAAAAAATCCTGCAGCACACAGTACGTAATGAGAAAAAAAATCTTCGACCGTGTTTTTGGATTAAAACAGCGACTTTGCCCTGTATTTTCGTATGGTATTTATTGTTGTATTCTAGTTTTCGTGGTCTCATTCTATAGAATGGAAGACATATTACAGAAATTGAGATGATTTTGACTGATTTTACAATGAAAAGTACCTTGAAATTAAGCTCAAAGTAGCAGAAATGTTCGATTTTTACCAAAGTTCAAAAGTAAACAAATCATGCTAAGCATCCATTACACATCAACTGGTGAGTCTAATATTCTTTCACAAGTGCGCCGATATTATTTATACCATTTTTTACACTAATGCAGTAGTCTGCATAACAGTAAATCTTCTATTTTTTTGTGAGAATAAAAATTCAAAGTGGAAAGCAAAAGAATGTAAGAAGGGCATTGGGACATGACTAATGAACAGAGGAAATGTCATTTTAGTGCCAGGAATGTCTTTCTTGTTTATTCTGGACCCTATTCGGAAATTGGCATCTTTTGAAATTTGTGTGAAATTGGCAAAATTGCTAAACTCTGACCACTGTACTGGATAGTTGAAATTGGTAAATGGGTGGTTTCTTGCACTCATTCGATAGACAAAATGGAGTTCTGGCGAAATATTCATGATTTTTGTCGATTAGTACAGTGGAATTGGCCGAAAATAGGGCTCGAAGTGGGCAAAATCGCCGATGTGTAAACATTGTCAAGACCGCTAACTTCGCAAGAGCATAATTCCGTAAGTTTTCCATCAAATTTCGTACTTCTGGTGTCATTATGATCGGGAAAAGATTCTCTATCTTTTCATAAGAAAATATATATTTTTTTTTTTTTTGAAATTTGGGCGACCCTGAGAACAAGTTTCTGAGAGGGCCTGTCTACCCTGAAAGGGTTAAGACAACAAATATTTTAAGGTAAGTAATGGGTGTACTGTGTGTATACAGTGGACCCATAACCAGCGATGGCATCGATTAACGATAAATCTAACTAGCGATACATTTAAACGCAAAAATTTTGCCTCAACTAGCGCTTAAAAACCCGACCAGCACTATTCGTTCTGTACCATACGCGTCCACTTTGGCCTAGCGTGCTTCACTTGTTCCTTTGGGGTATGTGTTTACAAGCCAGCCACCCACCGCGGTCGTTCAAAAACATCAAAAACTGAAATTTTCAATTTTATCACAGTCTTTGTATTTGATTGCACCGCAAAAAAAGTCCCCAGGGGCCCCCAAGAAAGTTCTACCCAAACCCCTACGCAAAAAGGGGAGAATTACTAGGAGAGAAAAAGAGATCATTGCTAAGATGAAAGGGGAGTGCGTGCTCTGATGGTCAAGGTTGTAAAAAAACCCCAAAAAACCATGCTAATTTTTGGGTAAAAAAAAACGGCAATCAAGGAACTGTTCTTGCCAAAGGTGAGCTGCTGCTGCACCACAGTCACTGTTGTGTTGCTGCCCCCATCAGCTGTTTATCAAAGATGTGGAGAGAGTGGTTTTGGGTGTGGTTAAAGTAAAACAATTACGAGAAACATTAACCCCCGGGGTTACCCACCCAGGAAACCCAAGAAAGTCATGCACATCGAGGAGTCTAACTTATTTCCATTTGCCCCTTAATCTTTCCCCCGGATGGACCCACAACATTTTAAACCCAGGTGAACAGGAAAAAATGCCTGGAACTGTGCCTAGGGTGAGGTTAGGGGGGAGGTTTGGGGAAAGGTTGGGGGAGGAGGACAATAAAAGAACAAACCCACTGATAGCGTAGATCTTTCAACGTAAGGCCACACCTGAGGAAAGCTTCGGGGGAGGGGAGAGAATGAAAAAATTGCCTACTTAAAAGATTAAGGAAATGTGTGAAAAGTGTTTAAAGTGAAACCTTTTTTGATGAAAATCCCCCTCACACAGCTATTGCAACCCTGCTGGGGACTTTAAAATGACAATGTTGTGAAACACTTTAGTAAAGGGAAGAGGGTACAGGGCCCCTATGGACAGATAGTTTTGCGACAAAAATCCAGTGACTCTGAAATGGTCCTAGTGGCTTAAAAGAAACAAGGGGAAATAACCCCAGAAAAAGACTTGCTCCTCAATGCTAATGGAAGGGGGTTTTCCCCTTTTAAACACTAACAAGATCATGGTCCCCCTCCTCCATCCCCCAAACATCACCGATCTTCAATAAGGTAAGGCATTAACTGTGCTGTCTTTTAGTTTGTGGTATTAAAATTAATATTTTATGTGTTAAAAAAAATTTTTTTTCAATAATTGGGGTGTCTGCACGGGTTAAATTTATTTTCCCTTATTTTTTTTGGGGAAATTAACTTGACTAACGATTATTTTGATTTAAAGATGAGCTTAGGAACGGATTAAATCGCTGGTTGAGGGTCACTGTATTATACTTTTTTTTGTTTTAAAACCTAGTTTTAATTGCTAATTTAATACATGTTGTGTAAAAATTTTTATTTTGGCATTTTTTTGCATTTAAAGTGGAAAAAATGGTGTTCTGCTTTCCGGCGATGTCTGTTTTCCAGCAGTAGCCTGGAACCTAACCTGCAGTATAAGTGGGGCCTTACAGTAGGGCCCCACTTATACGGCAGGTTGGGTTCCAGGCTACTGCCAGAAAGCAGACATCACAGGAAAGCAGAATGCAATTTTTTTCCACTTATAAATGTCAGATAATAAGTTTACACTAACATATACATCTATTAAGTTAACAATAGAACAAGGCATTAAAAAACAATAAAAAGTAAAATACATGCACAGTACACTCATTACTTACCTCAAAATATTTGTAGTCTTAATGTAGGGTGAGAAGTGAGTACTGTTTATTGTAAGAAGTTAGGTGTGGTAGGTATGGCAGCCAGCCAGGCCAAACTACCCAACCCCACCCACACGTAATATATATCAACATTTAACCCTTTGAGGGTTTCGGACGTACTAGTACGGCTTACAACCCAGGGTTTTTGACGTACTAGTACGCCTAAATTCTAGCGCCCTCAAATCTAGTGGGAGAAAGCTGGTAGGCCTTCATATGAAAGAATGGGTCTATGTGGTCAGTGTGCACAGTCTAAAAAAAATCCTGCAGCACACAGTGCATAATGAGAAAAAAAAAAAACTTTACCATTTTTGGAATAAAACAGCGACTTTGCACTGTATTTTTGTATGGTAATTTATTGTTGTATTCTAAATTTTCTTGTCTCACTTTATAGAATGGAAGACATATTACAGAAATTGAGATGATTTTGACTGGTTTTACAATGAAGGTTGCCTTGAAATTGAGTCAAAGTAGCAGAAATGTTCGATTTTTACCAATTTCAAAGTAAACAAATCGTGCCAAACGTGCAATACACGTCAACTGGTGAGTCTAATATTCTTTCTCAAGTGCACCAATAATATTTATACCATTTTTTTACACTAATGCAGTAGTTGCATAACAGTAAATTTACTTTTTTTGTGAAATAAAAATTCAAAATGGGAAAGCAAAATAATATAAGAAAGGCCTTGAGACATGACTAATGACCAGAGGAAATGTCATTTAGTGCCAGGGAAAGTCTTTCTTGTTTTTTCTGGACCCTATTCGGAAATTGGCATCTTTTGAAATTTGTGTGAAATTGGCAAATTGCTAAATTCTGACCACTGTACTGGATAGTTGAATTCATAAATGGGTGGTTTCTTGCACCCATTCGATAGAAAAAATGGAGGGTTTTAGCGAAATATTCATGTTTTTTGTCGACTAGTACAGTGGAATGGGCCGAAAATGGGGCTCAAAGTGGGCAAAATCACCCAAAGCGTAAAAAATCGCCGAGACCGCTAACTTTGCGAGAGCATAATTCCATAAGTTTTCCATCAAATTTCAAACTTTTGGTGTCCTTATGATCGGGAAAAGATTCTCTATCTTTTCATAAGAGAAAATAATTTTTTTTTTTTTTAAATTTGGCCGACCCTGAGAACGAGTTTTGGAGAGGGCCTGTCGACCCTCAAAGGGTTAAAGATCCATAAAGAGATACAATGTATTTAGTGTACACTCATTACTTACCTTAAAATATTTTAAGGGTAGGTAGGTATCGAAGTGTGGTAGGTATCGTAACCCCATCTGGCCACTCTACCCAAATTATATACTTGGCATTTAAAGTGCCCTAGAGTGATAAAATGCATACAGTAGGGCCCCACTTATACGGCAGGTTAGGTTCCAGGCTACCGCCATAAAGCGGAAATCGACATAAAGTGGAACACTCTTTTTCCACTTATAAATGCATACAAATACTAGATAACAAGTTTACACTAACATATATTAAGTTAGCAATAGAACTAGGCATCAAAAAAAACAATAAAAAAGTACAATACACACATAGTGCACTCATTACTTACCTTAAATTATTTATAGTCTTTAATCTAGGGTTGAGACATGTAGATTTATTGTAAACATCAAGTGTGGTATGTATGGTAGTCAGCCGGGCTACCATACCAGGCCAACCCACCTACACATAATATTCTATTACATTTAAGCATCCCAGAGCGATAAAATGCATATACAGTTCACTCATTACTTACCTTAAAATATTTGTAGTCTTAATCTAGGGTGAGATGAGTAGTATTTATTGTAAAAAATCAAGTGTGGTATGTTTGGTAGCCAGCCAGGCTACCATACCAGACCAACCCACTCACACACATATTCTATGATATTTAACCCTTTGAGGGTTTCGGACGTACTAGTACGGCTTACGACCCAGGGTTTTTGACGTACTAGTACGCCTAAATTCTAGCGCCCTCAAATCTAGTGGGAGAAAGCTGGTAGGCCTCCATATGAAAGAATGGGTCTATGTGGTCAGTGTGCATGGTATAAAAAAAATCCTGCAGCACACAGTGCATAATGAGAAAAAAAAAACTTTGACCGTTTTTTTTGGGAATAAAACAGCGACTTTGCACTGTATTTTCGTATGGTATTTATTGTTGTATTCTAGTATTTTTGGTCTCATTTTATAGAATGGGAAGGCATATCAAGAAATTGAGATGATTTTGACTGGTTTTACAATAAAAAAGTACCTTGAAATTGAGCTCAAAGCAGAAATGTTCGATTTTTACCAAAGTTCAAAAGTAAACAAATCATGCCAAGCGTCAATTCACGTCAACTCGTGGTCTAATATCTTTTGCAAGTGCGCCAATATGATTCATACCATTTTTTCCACTAATGCAGTAGTCTGCATAACAGTAAATCTTCTATTTTTTGTGAGAAAAAAAATTCAAAGTGGAAAGCAAAAGAATGTAAGAGGGGCCTTGAGACATGACTAATGAACAAGGAAATGTCATTTTAGTGTCAGGAATGTATTTCTTATTTGTTCTGGACCCTTTTTCGGAAATTGGCATCTTTTGAAATTTGTGTGAAATTGGCAAAATTGCTAAATTCTGACCACTGAACGGGTTTGTTGAAATTGGTAAATGGGTGGTTTCTTGCACTCTTTCAATAGAAAATATGGAGTTCTAGCGAAATATTCATGTTTTTTGTCGACTAGTACAGTGGAACTGGATAAAAAATGGGGGGCTCAAAGTGGGCAAAATCGCCAATCCGTAAACATCGCCCAGACCGCTAACTTCGCGAAGCATAATTCCGTAAGTTTTCCATCAAATTTCATATTTTTGGTGTCATTATGATCGGGAAAAGATTCTCTATCTTTTCATAAGAAATTTTTTTTTTTTTTTTTTAAATTTGGCCGACCCTGAGAACGAGTCTCGGAGAGGGCCTGTCGACCCTCAAAGGGTTAAGCATCCCACAGAGCGATAAAATGTATATACAGTTCACTCATTACTTACCTTAAAATATTTGTAGTCTTAATGTAGGGTCAGGAGTAAGTAAATGAGATAAAACGAATAAATGAGAGAAAGAATGAGTGCACGATAGAGGACAGGCGCAGAGTTATGTAAACAAACCAAACGAAGGTAGGTTTTGTAAACAACAAAGTGTACACGTCTGGTTTGTGTACAAGTTACATTGTGTACAGGTTGTCTCTACATTGATACGGTAGAATAAATAAAGAAGAACACTCCCATTCTCATGTAACATCATTTTGAGAATGACGCTCTGAGTGAAGGCAATGGAAGTAAGTCACTCTGTCTGACTTTTTTTGGTTATCCTAGGTTCTCTACACATGCTGTTATGTATGATAATCCATGTAACTGTATTTGTGTATACCTGAATAAACTTACATACATACGAAAGCAATAATTTTCTACAGTTACCCCCAGTAACACACTTTTTCTTATGTTTGATTAGAGAAAATGTTATTCTTGCCATCACTTGTACAAGTTATCTGGATACCACATCTCATATTTATGTTTATTTATTCTATTGTGGGGTGTATTTATCATCTTTTTATGTTATGTATCATGTTTATTATATAATTTTGAAAAAAAATATCATGGATGGATTGATGAAAATGTGTATATTAATGTAATGCCTGGAGTTTACCTGGAGAGAGTTCCGGGGGTCAACGCCCCCGCGGCCCGGTCTGTGACCAGGCCTCCTGGTGGATCAGAGCCTGATCAACCAGGCTGTTGCTGCTGGCTGCACGCAAACCAACGTACGAGCCACAGCCCGGCTGGTCAGGAACCGACTTTAGGTGCTTGTCCAGTGCCAGCTTGAAGACTGCCAGGGGTCTGTTGGTAATCCCCCTTATGTATGCTGGGAGGCAGTGGTTCTAATGACACCCCTGCTTTTCATTGGGGGCATTTTTGCAGTCTTTCCAATCTTTTGCTTTCGTAGTGAGTGTTTTTTCGTGTGAAAATTTTCGGTACTAGTCCCTCTGGGAAATTTTCCGGTTTTATAAAATCAGGGTATCTCTCCTCCCGCTTTCCCCGGGGAATACAGGTTCAGGAACCTAAAGGGCGCCCCCAGTAATTGAAGTGTTTTTCCCCTTTAATCGCGCCGTGAAATTTCTCTTTTAACTTTTTCTAGGTCGGGAAAATTTTTCCCCGCCTTGAAAGGTGCTGTTAGGTGCAGCAATATTCCAGCTTAGATAAACAATTTGACCTGAAGGGGTTTTTCCCAGGGGTTTGGGGCCCCCCAAATTTGACGACATTTTTTTTTTTTTTTATATTTTTTTTAAAAAAATTTTCCCAGCTTAATATTAAAAAAAAAGGGAAAAAAAAATTTGGGTACAGTAGGATCCTCAACCTAAAAGAACATACACTAACAATTTTAAAACAACACATTGAAATTTGGGCATAAAAGAGGTTCCCCCAAATACACTGGGAAAATTTTTTTCCATAAACTTTCTACTATAAAAAAAAACCAATATAAACTTAAAACTATAAAACTATAAAAAAATAAAAACATTAAACCTTAAATTTTTGTTATTTAAAACAACTATACTGACAATGAAAAAGGTTTTCACAACCTTCACATAATAATCAGAGAAAGGGACCTACATCACCAATTTTCATTTTAAAAAAAAAATAAAATGAAATGCATTTCCCCAAAAATTTAAACCCCCTATACAATAAAAATTTAACCTAAAAACAAAACATACGGGGCCTCAAAAAATCCCTCTTTAAGCTTTGAAAAAAATTTAAACCTAAGCCCCCATTTATCCCCCCATAAAAAATTTAAAAACTATTTTTAACAGCCTCTTTCCCCCGCGGCACTTTTATAAAAAGTGAGACTAAACCCAACTCACCATTAAAAATTTTTAACCCGGGGCCCTTACAAATTTTTGGAAAGCCCCTTACCCGTTCCATTTCTAAATCAACTGGAGACACATTATATAATGCAAAAATAAAGTCAGTAACTCGCAAAAAACCCCCAAACCCACTAAACACAAACAACATAAATTTTTTAAATAACCCCCAAAATTGCGAAAACAATTATCCCCCTTAAATATCCCCAAAAAAAGGGGTTTTATAAAAACACACTCTACTTTAAAGCCCAAAAGTCTTCAAGGTTTAAAACCAAAAAACCCTTGACACCTTTCACATTTAAAAATGAAGAAGGCCCCATGACACCCTAAACCCATAAAACACAGAAATTTCCCCCATTTCTTTTACTTCGTAATTACTTGAAAACCCCTTTTGCTTTTTTGTGCCCCCCTAGAAATGCTACAAAAATTTAAGCCCACCCCCCCACCTTCAAACCCACATACACCTAAACCCCCTCACCCCCCCCCCGGGCGACCCCGCGTGTTCCCCTAAATTTCCCCCCCTTCCCCCCGTATGAAAAACCCCCCAAAAACCCCCCCCTTTACTCCCTCGGGCCCAAGCTAATTCATAAAAACCCCCTTCCCGTTAAACCCATTCAAACCCCTTTTCAAAAAAAAAATCCTTCCCCCCCACCCCCCCCTTTTTTTTCCTATTAGAAAACATCGCCCCTTAACCGTTACCCCCCCTAGTCCCCCGCCCCCCGCACCTCACAACCCCCCCTCCCCCTCATAAACCCACAAAAATATATATAAATCCACAAATTACAAAAATCCAAAGCTCTTATAACACCCAAACGAACCCTCCCCACATTTTGGTTTAATCCGCAAACCGCCCCCCTCCCCCCCCACTCCCTTACAACCCAACTTCCCCCAAAATCCCTAAACCCCCACCCCCCCAAAAAAATACCCCGGGAAAACGCCCTTTCCATCCTCCCCCCAGTTTCCAAACCCCTTTTGCCGCCCAAAATTTTACCCCTTCCTTTTTTCTTAGAAACCCCCCCGACGAGAAAGCCATGCAAAAACGATATTACCCCCTTAACCCCCCCCTTTAATTTCCCCTTAAAAAACCTTTAAAATTTCCCAAAAAATCCCCCATGCATACAGGGGGAAACAATCCCTCAACTGGTACAACAATCCTTTCGCAAGCACCCCTACACAAAACCCCTACTAAAATTTTCCTGGGTTCCCCTAACCAACACCCAAAGCCCTAAAAACAGTTCAAAAAATTCCCCTCAACTCCACACCACCAACAACTTCCCCAAACCCTACCCCCTGTATTTTTTCCCCAGCCCCCTTACCCCACAACCCCTTTTCGCGCAAAACCCCCCATTTAAAAAGCACACTTTAAAATTTCCTCCTTCCCCAGTTTCCTTCAACCCCCCAACCCCCACCCTGGCAAAACAGTCCCCTTCCAACCCTCTCCTCACCCCAATCGCACCTTAAAACCCCACAAAAAGTTTAAACACTCATCTCAAAACCCCCAAATACGCCGTCCCTGTTAAGGGGAACATGGCTGCTATTTGCCAAACCTTACTAAAACAATAATACATTTATAACAATCACTCTTTGCACATAAAATTTCCAGTTTAGAGGTCGCAATGCACCCAGACCCCCCGGGAATCCTTTTCCATTAATCTATTCGTGTTTTCCTTTTGAGCAGCATCCAAGTCATCCTTAAAAAGGGGATACCAAAAATTTTTAAAAAACACCGTTTTTTTTCCTCACAACGTTCACCCCCCCCCCCTCCACCAATCACCCAACCCCAGACATTTGACTTCTCCTTTTACCGCATCCCTGTTGATTTCCAAACTGTTGCACATCATCATCCAAAACACCCAATCCATCCCTCTTGAACCGGACGTTGTACGTCTACATATCCTATTATTCCGGGCCCAATTTTCCCCGCCCTCCCCCACACCCCCCACTCGTGTCACATACACAACGTTCAACCATTTATAGAAGGGGTCCTGAATGCACGCAAACAACATTTGAGACATGGGACCCCCCTCCCTAAGTCCCTTCCCCCTTACATCCCCCCCCCAAGCATCCTTTTTCTGTACCCTATCTTAGCTCCATTGTACAACGTGGTTCCCAAATTAACTTTTTCTTCCCCAAACCCCCCTCCTAAGTATAGTTCCAAGCTCCCCTTTCCACCCTGTCATGGCCCCCGCCATCTAAGGCCAACAACGTGCCCTCCCCCCCCCCCCCCTTTTGACTCCACAAAACTTCTCAGTTTCCAGACCCTCATCACCTACCTTCCGGCAAACATACTGCGTTTTTCGAAACCACTCTCCCTACCACACTTTTAAAACCCGTTACCCAAGTTTGCAAACAATTATAATCACCATAACAGAGATATGGCACGGTACTCCTTGAGGTTTTCTGCCCCTTCCCTTTCGGCCCAACACTACAACTGCTGTTGCTTGTTGTCCCCCATCACACCCTTCCCCTTCATCTATTAAAAACCTCCCCTAAACCCTTATCACCTCCCAATGTTGGAGATAAAATTCGCCCGGGGGACCGTCTATTCCCCGGGGCTTTGCCTTCCTCATTCCCCCAAACCAACTCTATTTTCCCCTTCCGTTATTACCCCCCCCCAAAACCTTCTATCACTATTCCCTAAATTACACGTCAAACTCACACCCTTCTCTAAATCCACATTCCCCCCCTTCCCACTTGTCCAATACCCTTCTACCTTTATCCGCATATCACAATTCCTTTTGTAGTTAGTATCTCCGACCCCTTCTATAACCTCCCGCATCTCATGTACCTTAACCCCGAATAAACGTACCTCTGTCTTTTTTTTTGACGTCGCAACCACCACACCGATGGTTGTCTCCCCCAAAACACCTCCCTTTCCCCCCGCCTGCAACCTTCCGCTTGAAACCTCTATTTTGTAATCCCCAGTCCCCCCCTTTCCCCCGACAAATTTTATCCATAGGAAAATTGCCCCCCCACAGCCCCTTCCCCTAACAGCCCTTTTAACCGTCCCCCTAAAAAATTTTTAAAGGGCCTATTTTAAATCATTTTATGTTTGCCCCCCCACATAAAATTTCCTAATCCTTTCCTTGGCTAACAATCCCACCATGTACACATCTTCCCCCCCTTAAACCCCCTCGCTAAGCTCCTTCCGCGGACGAAAAACCCCCTAAACCCCCCCCTCATCACTCAAGCACTTAAAATTTTAAATTTTCCCTAATCCTGTAATTTCCGCAAGCGCCCCACCCAAACCCCCACCAACATGCTCAGATCACCATGCTACTTCTACAGTTTTTGAAAACTCACACAACCCCGGAAAGAACACTCATCTAACCTCGCTGTACCCTCCCTGACCCGTAATTAACGTGGGGACCTGTATTAACTCAGTGGGTTTTACCGTACTTTTCAGTGGGACTGTACTTAACTCGTGGTGACCTGACTTAAATCAGTGGTGACCTGTACTTAACTCTGTGAAGAAGTGTCTTGTTTGCTCCCGTGGACTGAACCAAGATGCCCTCCATCGAGCAACTTTACCAGCAACTTAAGGAAGAATTGAGGGCAGCGAAGATGGAGATACGGTGATTGACCGAGGAAAACAAGAGGATTCGTAGTAGTATCCTCCTGTTTCGAGTCCTCAGGTCAAGAAGGGATCGTGGTCAGTGGCTGGACAGCAGGGGACGACGAAGTTGACGATCAAGAAGACGAATAGAAAGCCAGAAACGATGAAGAAGAAAGAGACTGCTGTGGAAACTCCTGTGGAAACCTCCAACGCATTCTCGGTGCTACCCGACGAATGTGAGTCGACTACTGGGATCGTCACGACGAACGACAACAAGGAAGGTAAGAATATTGTTGTTGTTGGGGATAGCCAGGTTAGATACATGGATAGGGCATTCTGCTTGAAGGACAGGAGTAGGAGACAAAGGGTATGCTTTCCTGGGGCTGGGATGGAGGACATTGTTAGCCGGCTTGACAACATCATGAATGGTAATGGGATCAATCCTATTATTTGCCTCAGTGCTGGAGGCAATGATGTAGGCAAGCGTAGAAGTGAGGATTTAGTTAGAAAGTTCAGGACAGCTATAGACATAATTAGGAAGAAGGGGGGGCGCCCTGTTATATGTGGCATTTTGCCAAGAAGAGGTGTTGGTAATGAATGGTTGTCCAGAGCATTTGGTATTAATTGTTGGCTGGACAAACACTGTAAGGATATGCAGTACCATTCATTGACAACTGGGACAACTTCTATGGCCGAAATGACATGTATGCCAGGGATGGGGTTCACTTATCCAGGGCAGGTGTGGGTTTTCTTGCTAACTCAGTTGAGGGGGTTGTTAGGACTTTAAACTAGGATTAGTTAGAGGTATGGGTTTAGAAATGATTAATAATGAGTATGGATATATTGACTTATGCTCTGATATTAAGAATCTTAATAGTAACTGTCATGGAGTAACTCTGGGTAATGATAATTTCAGAAATTGTGTAAAAACAAAGATGAATAGGAAAAATGTGCAGAAGAAAAAACATATGATGGTATTTTATGCTAACAGTCGAAGTGCAAGAAATAAAATTAATGAACTACATTTGGTAGCATGTGCTGGGAACTTTGATATCATTGCATTAACTGAAACGTGGTATGATTTAAAGAGTCGGGATATGACTGCTGAGTGTAATATTCAGGGATTTAAGTTGTTCAATGTGGATAGATGTAATGGGAAGGGGGGAGGAGTTGCATTGTATGTTCGAGAAAATATTAATTGTTGCATAAAAACAGGTATAAAAATAGATGGAGCAGTAACAGTGTCTGTTTGGGTAGAGTTCGTGGAGGGTCAAGAAAAACTAATTCTAGGTGTAATATACCGACCTCCAGGCTTGGATCACGATAGAGGGAGACTTCTTTGGGACGAAATTGTTAGGGCTTCTGGACACAGTAACATAGTCATAGTAGGGGACTTTAACTTTAGTCAAATTGACTGGAATTCTTTGACAGGTAATCTAGAGTCCAGTGACTTTATGGAAAACAGTTCAGGACTGTTTTCTGAAACAGAGCGTAACTGAGCCTACCAGGGGTAATAATTTGCTAGACCTAGTCTTGTCAAATAAGGAAACACTCGTGAATAATCTGGAGATCACTGAAGAGCTTGGCGCAAGTGATCACAAATCCATCACTTTTAGCATTAATTGGGAATGCAAGAATAATGATAATACAGTAAAAATCCCTGATTTTCGTTCTGCCGATTATAATGGACTTAGGGAACATTTTGTCTAATCTTGATTGGGGTTATCTAGCTAATGATTTTATTGACGATAATCATACTTATGAATATGAAGGGATCTGCTTTTATGTTTGTTTTTTTAATAATGTACACAGTGCCCAGAGTATATACATTCCCCAGAGAGAAATTAGGTCTAATAATAATGATCCCAAATGGGTTACAGGAGGCTAAAGCATCTATTAGGGGAGAAAAGGGGAATTTATAGGCGCATCAGAAGAGGAGAGGTTAACCTTACTGACCAATATGTTCAGCTTAAAAGAGAAGTAAAAAAGGCGATTAGAAAGGCTAAACGTGACTATGAAATTAGAGTTGCTAATGAATCAAAGACTAATCCAAAGGGGTTCTTTCAAGTGTATAGACGAAGGTGAAGGAAAAAGTAGGACCTCTGAAATCTGGGAATGGACAGCTGACGGATAATGAACTGGAAATGTGTTCCTTATTTAATGACTATTTTTTGTCAGTTTTTACACAGGAAGATGTAAATGAGATTCCAGTAATTAACAATTATTTAGTTCCTGATGAATTTAAGTTAACTATATTACTGTCACGAGGGACATGGTTATTAAACAGATAGACAAACTGAAACAAAATAAGTCCCCGGGACCCGATGAGTTGTTTTCAAGGGTACTTAAGGAATGCAAGATGGAGCTTAGTCAACCATTAAACGAGTGTATTCAATGCGTCCATCCTTACCAGTGTTGTGCCAGAGTTGTGGAAGATGGCTAATGTGGTTCCTATATTCAAATCAGGGATAAGTCCACTCCTTCAAATTACGTCCAATAAGCCTGACATCTATAGTGGGCAAGTTATTAGAATCAATTATAGCTGACATTATCAGAAGTCACCTTGAAGAGCATAACTTGATAAATGAATCTCAGCATGGATTCACGAGAGGTCGTTCCTGCCTGACAAACTTACTGACATTCTTCAATAGAACATTTGAGGCAGTTGACAGTGATAAGGAATATGATATTGTTTATTTGGATTTTAGTAAAGCCTTCGACAGAGTACCTCACAAAGAGAATCTTAAGAAAAGTGCAGCTCATGGTATAGGAGGTAAAGTTCTAGCATGGATTGAGGCATGGCTTACCAATAGAAAGCAGAGAGTTACCATTAATGGAGTGAAATCTGAATGGGGATTAGTCACTAGTGGCGTTCCACAAGGATCAGTTTTAGGCCCTCTCCTGTTCATAATTTACATTAATGACCTTGATGAAGGGATTACTAGTGACATGAGTAATTTGCTGATGATACAAAGATAGGCCGTATAATTCACTCTGAGGAGGATATCAATGAACTCCAGGACGATTTGAACAAATTAATGTCTTGGTCTGAAAAATGGCAGATGAAGTTTAATGTGGATAAGTGTAAGGTACTTGCCCTTGGTAATGAAAATAACCCTCGAAGCTATAATCTAGGTGAAGTAGAGCTTAATCATACAGAATGTGAAAAAGACTTGGGAGTCATGGTAAGCAGAAATCTAAAGCCAAGACAGCAGTGCCTTAGTGTGCGCAACAAGGCCAACAGATTACTTGGATTTATCTCAAGAAGCATAAGTAACAGAAGTCCAGAAGTTATTTTGCAGCTCTATACATCACTAGTGAGGCCTCATTTAGATTATGCTGCTCAGTTTTGGTCCCCTTACTACAGGATGGACATAGACTCATTAGAGAACATACAGAGAAGAATGACTAAAATGATTTACTGTGTAAGGAACCTCCCGTATGAAGATAGACTTAAAGCCTTAAATCTCCACTCTCTGGAGAGGCGTAGAATGAGGGGAGTATCATTGAAGTGTATAAGTGGATGACGGGCATAAACAAGGGAGACATTAATAAAGTTACTGAGGGTGTCGAACCAGGTAAGAACCAGGAATAATGGATTTAGTTGGATAAATTTAGATTTAGAAAGGACATAGGTAAGTACTGGTTTTCTAACAGAGTTGTAGATGCGTGGAACAGTCTTCCCAGTGGGGTGATAGAGGCTAGGACCTTGGGTAGCTTTAAGAAGAGACTGGACAAATATATGAGTGGGAGGGGCTGGGTTTGATTGGTGTCAAGGGGTACGGGAGTTATTTCTTGAGTAGCTTTAGGTAGATGTCGTTTTGATAAGGACCTGCCTCGTATGGGCCAGTAGGCCTTCTGCAGTGTTCCTACATTCTTATGTTCTTATGTTCTTAAATGTATGCTGTCTCCCACACCCCCCCCCTCGAATCCGTCCCTTAACCTAATATTCCTCATTAAATCTCGTAGGGCCACCAACACATAACCTGCCCCTTTCGGTTCCACATCAGCCCTCCTAATGACGCAGTTCCAATCACCTCCTACTATTGCCATCTCCGGTAATGCACAGAAAAAAACACAAGGTCCTCACACACAAACTCCTGCTTCACCTGTACGTTATTCTCTGCAGGCGCATATACGCTAATAAAGGCCACACGTTTTCCCATCCACAAACCATCTACGCGCAACACCCTTCCCCTCCCCCCCCACTTCTCTGACAAAACAAACGGGCTCGCCTCCCTAATATACCCACCCCTCCTTTCAAACGGGCAGATGGCAGGGTTACCACCCGAAACCCCTCCATCTCCAACACCCTACCCTCCTTAAAATTATGCTCCTGAAGGAACACAACATCCACTCTAAATTTATTCAGAAACATTCAAAACCATTCTCTCTTTACACTATTACACAAACCATTAACGTTTACTGTCATACACCGGAGGCCTATTAAAGTTTCCACCCCTGCCTCCTCTCTTCACTCTTCCGATGGGCACCAGAACGTGTGGGACCACTTGTCACCTGCACACTTCCCTCTCTCCCCCCCCTTCTTTCGGTGCCTCCTGTCATGGCCACCACTACCTTCACCTTCTGCCCATATTTGCTTCCCAGTCCACTGCGCTGGCGTTGGGACATCATCTGAATCCGACACAGTGGTTCTCTTTCTTGTGACAGGCGCATCCTCCATGGCTTGGTCTGGGGATGCCTCACAATGCACCTCAACCTCCACTGTACACAGTGGCAATGATCTCGGTGACACCTCAGTCACGCTGTCACTCCCGTCGTCTGAATAGTTCTGTTGTTGATGCACCACAGCCTTCAACTCGTCTTCTACCACCTTTCCAGGAGTAGCCACCTCCTCAGGTGGTGACAAGGACTTCAGAACCTCGGTTAATTCCTCCTCAATTTCCAACACTTCCTCCTGTACTTTTTGCTCAACCCGATCCACTGGAACTGTCTCTGGGCCAGGTAACTGGTCAAGGGCCTCACCCTCTCCCCCAGCCTTATGCGCCTCATCCACTATCTCGCTCCATAGACGACCACGCCCTCCTTCACGTCGTTGATCATCACCTGCTTCCCCCGGTGTAGAAGCGGATGTCTCCGCCCCTGGGCCAGGAGCTCGTTGCCACTTCCCACACTCCGCCGCTATGTGATCATATTCCCCACATAGTCGGCATGTACGCCTCTGCCTGGCGTATGACACCATGACCTGTGTCCTGAATTCCTTTAGGTACACGTAAGACGGTATGGGGTGTCGCAATGTCATTTTTAGGTTAAAAGTGCCCTCCGGCAGACCTGTGTAGGTACCCGTCACCCACTTACCATGCTGGGCCAAATGAACAGTTCCGTATTCCTCAAAAACTTTTCTGATATCTGTCTCATCAGCCTCAAAGGGGACATTACGCAGTTTAATCCATGTATAATGTCTGGATACATTGATCATCCTCACACGCACAGCTGGTGTTGCATCAAGACTTACATCCTGAAAACGGTTGACCAACGACTCATAAACCGTTGCTGAGAGCAGTTTCACAAAAAAATCTACGTGCTCCGTTCAATGCTACTCCGTACAACTCGCCATCCTGAATGCCATATGTGTGTCTGATGATTTTAGGTAGTAATACCTGGGCTGAAGCTGGTGTTATTGCCCCACTGAGAAGTTCAACGCCGACAGTGTTGATCCTGCATCTATAACTGAACGCCATGTTGACTAATGGTAGTTCTCCTGGGCTGACGACAGAGGCGCGACAAGCATCACCTCCCACTACTGCAGTCAGGGAACTGAAGTGCGTTTGCGCAGGAGGTCTACACGGCCCAAGAGCGATGCAGACAATGTTAGACGACATTTAATGAGACTCGGTGATTATTATTATTTCTAATATGGCGTCACTTGTGCAAGTGTCTGCTACCACATCTCATATTTATGTTTATTTATTCTACTGTGGGGTGTATTTATCATACTTATATGTTATGCATTGTGTTTATTATATAACTTCGAAAAAATATCATAGATGGATTAATGAAAATGTATATTAACGTAATATACGACATTTAAATGAGACTAGGTGATTATTATTATCATTACTAATATGACATCTGGAGACAAAACACTCTTACTGATTTTAATGTGTACCTGCATGCCAGCACAGTGTGTAAGTTTATTTAAATAAAGGTATACATAAGTATAATTATCAGAGTATATATAAAATATGAAATAACTTTTAAAAACACTTAAAATTTTGGAGTTTCCAGACATAATGGAGAGACTTAGTGCTTATGGATCTCACAGAGAATGTAAACAAACCAGGTGGGGTGCGGTGACCGTATTAGAAAGTCAGGTGGGGGGAGCCGTATAGCGAGTTTTGGTCATAATTTGAAATGACCGTATTAGTGGAACGCCGTAAAGCGAAACGCCATAAAGCGGGGCCCTACTGTAGACAGTACACTCATTACTTACCTTAAAATATTTGTAGTCTTAATGTAGGCTGCAAGGTGAGTAAACAAGATTAAACGAATAAACGAACGAGAGAGGAGAGAGAGAGAGAGAGAGAGAGGAAGGAGAGAGAGAAAGAGAGAGAGAGAGAGAGAGAGAGAGAGAGAGAGGAGAGAGAGAGAGAGAGAGAGAGAGAGAGAGAGAGAGAGAGAGAGAGAGAGAGAGAAAGAGAGAGAGAGAAAGAGAGAGAGAGGAAAGAGAGAGAGAAAGAGAGAGAGAGAAAGAGAAGAGAGAAAGAGAGAGAGAGAAAGAGAGAGAAGAAAGAGAGAGAGAGAAGGAGAGGAGAGAAAGAGAGAGAGAGAAAGAGAGAGAGAGAAAGAGAGAGAGAAAGAGAGAGAGAGAAAGAGAGAGAGAGAAAGAGAGAGAGAGAGAGAAAGAGAGAGAGAGAAAGAGAGAGAGAGAAAGAGAGAGAGAAAGAGAGAGAGAGAAAGAGAGAGAAAGGAGAGAGAAAGAGAGAGAGAGAAAGAGAGAGAGAGAAAGAGAGAGAGAGAAAGAAGAGATGAGAAAGAGAGAGAGAGAGAGAGAGAGAGAGAGAGAGAGAGAGAGAGAGAGAGAGAGAGAGAGAGAGAGAGAGAGAGAGAGAGAGAGAGAGAGAGAGAGAGAGAGAGAGTGTGTGTGTGTGTGTGGGTGTGTTTGTGAGTTTTGTAAACAAACCAGCCAGATGCGTATGGTCTTAGTTATAATAATAATAATAATAATGTAGGTATGTAGTCTGCCTGGGCTACATACCTACACCTACCTACACACCATTTTTATATTCTATGTAACATGTTTATTATATAATTTTGAAGAAAATATCACAAGTGGATTAATAAAAATGTCTATATTAACGTTTTATACGACATTTAATGCGCCTCAGAGTGATTATTATTGTTATTATTATTATTAATATAGCATCTTCACGACTAATAAGACATTCTTAGTGATTTTAATGTGTACCTGCATACCAATACAGTGTGTAAGTTTACTTAGGTACAGGTACACATAAGTATAATTACCAGTTATAACAACAATGTAGGTATGTAGTCCACCTGGGTTACATACCTACACCTGCCTACATAGCATGTTTATATGTTATGTAATGTGTTTCTTATATAACTTTGAAGAAAATATCATAGATGGATTAATGAAAATGTCTATAGTAACATAAAATAAGACATTTACTGTGTCCAAGAGTGATTATTATTAGTGTTACATAATGTTTTCCCTCCACCTGGCAACCACACCTCCATAGCATATAAACAGCATGTTTATATGCTATGTAATGTGTTTCTTATATAATTTTGAAGAAAATATCATAGATGGATAAATAAAAATGTCTATATTGACGTAATGTAAGATATTAATGTGCCCAAGAGTGATTATTATTACATAATAGAGAGATGTGCTCACGGAGAATGTAAACAAACTGGGTGGCGCGAGCCGTATTTGAAAGACTGCTCGCCATATAATAAGTTTTGGTCATAATTTGAAATCACCTTAAGGCAAAACGTCGTAAAGCGGGGCCCTACCGTATGTTCAAATTTGCACAAAATTTTGTTTAAAAACTCTAAGATAAAATGCAGTAATTTGTGATTAGAACTTTACAGTGTATTTCTTGCTTGTTAACCCTTAAACTGCCCAAACGTAGATCTACGCTCACGTGCGTAGCGCTCCGACCTTCATTTTCTCCATCTGAAAGCATGTAAAAAAAGTAGATCTATGTACGCTGAGCGCTATGCATGTGAATGTAGATCTACATTTGAACAGTTTAAGTGTTAACATAGAAATAAGTGGAAAGGGTTGACGTGGCCCTAATTAGCTATGGTGAATGGCTGTGATTCTTGTGTTGATGTGGATGTAGAGTTAACAGCTGATGGTTATGCAGTACTTTGAGTGCTCAAGTACCATCCTGGCTACAATGTTGTTGTCTACCATCCTCCATTTAATGTTTGAAAAGTTAAATTATTCTTAGAGGATAATATTTGACGTAGGATTTTTAAGGCACCTTATATGATCTTCAGCATATTATTTTTTTCACAGCTGCTTCATGAATAATGAAAAACACAGGAAAACACAAAATTCAAGTTGCAAGGGATTCAAAGACCAATTCTAGAAACAAGCTGAGATATATACATATACAGGATTCAAGAATAAATATGCCCAATTAAATACAGTATGACTTATGACAGCCACTGATAATGAAAAAAAAAAATGCAGGCAGCTCTTATAAAGTTCCTCTACATATCTCGTAGTATGATTTTTTGTAAATGCCAATGAAAAAATATCCCAAATTGAATAGCACATGACAAGGCCTTCATAGTACTCTGTGCTTTTCAATTTTGAATGCATTTTTTTAATTGCATTTGCAAAAAAGTGGCATTATATAAAAAAAGCTGTATAAAGGAGCTTAAGTGTTTTCCATGTTTAACAATAAATTCCTGTTTCTTTTTTACACAAAATTCAAATTAAATCCCAGAAATTAATAATGTATACTGCAACTAGAGAAGACCTTATGAAAACTGACACACAACTGTCAGACAAGTAAGCACTAAAACCAAACAATCACTGGGCCATGAAGACATTTAAGATACAGCATATAGAAATAAAAGAGCATGAATGTAACAGAGTATAGATGAAAACCAGTTTAGAAGTGGAACATGGAGCATGATGGACATAATTTCATAAGCCTGAATACAGTGAACCCCAAACTAATGAAGGCATCATTAAACGATAAATTCGACTAACGAAGCGTTTGAGCATAAAAATTTTGGCCCAATCAACGACAAAGAACTCGACCAACATCATTCGTCTCAAACGCGTCCACGTGTCCCGTCTGGTCTGAGCGCGCCTTAGCTGCCCTGCCTTCAGTTAGTGTGCCAGTGTTTACAAGCCAGTGCGGTCGCTTCCACGCATACATTCAGTACATTTTGTATTCCAGTGATTTTAGTGCTTGTAACTGCTAAATAAGCCACCATGGGCCCCAAGAAAGCTTCTAGTGCCAACCTTGTGGTGAAAAAGTTGAGAATTACAATTGAAATGAAGAAGGAAATAATTAATAAGTATGCAAGTGGAGTGCATGTCTCCGAGCTGGCCAGGTTGTATAACAAACCCCAATCAATCATTGCTACTATCTTGGCCAATAGAAAGGCAATCAAGGAAGCTGTTGTTGTGAAAGGTGCAAGTATGTTTTCGAAACACAGATTGCAAGAAGTCGAAGATGTTAAGAGACTGTTGTTGTTGTGGATAAACTAAAAACAGATATAGAAGATAGCATCTCTCAATCCATCATATGTGAAAAGGCAAGGCAGTTGCATGACAATTTAATTAATAAAATGTCTGCAACTAGTGGTGATGTGAGTGAATTTAAGGCCAGCAAAGGTTGGTTTGAGAGATTTAAGAATCGTAGTGGCATACACAGTGTGATAAGGCATGGTGAGGCTGCCAGTTCGGACAAAAAGGTGGCTGAAAAAATATGTGCAGGAATTCCAGGGGTACATAGAGGCTGAAGGATTGAAACCCCCAACAAGTATTTGTGATGAAACAGGCCTGTTTTGGATGAAAATGCCAAACAGGACCTACATTACACAGGAGGAAAAAGCACTGCCAGGACACAAGCCTATGAAAGACAGGCTAACCTTAATGTTGTGTAGTAATGCTAGTGGGGATTGCAAAGTGAAGCCTCTATTCGTATATCACTCTGAAACTCCTAGTGTGTTCAAGAAAAAAAATGCCGTCAAGACTAATTTGTGTATGATGTGGAGGGCAAACAGTAAGGCATGGGTCACTAGGGGCCTTTTCTATGACTGGTTTCATCATGTGTTTGGCCCCACTGTGAAAAATTACCTCCTGGAAAATAAATTGGACCTTAAGTGCCTCCTGGTATTAGACAGTGCTCCTGGTCATCCTTCAGACTTGCCAGAGAAAATCTGGAGGTATGTAGTTGAGCTTCATGAAAGTGAAGTTTTTGCCTCCTAATACCACTCCTCTCCTCCAGCCCATGAACCAGCAGGTCATTTCAAATTTCAAAAAACTGTACACCAAAGCAGTGTTTCAAAAGTGCTTTGAAGTGACCTCAGACACTCGACTGACCCTAAGAGAGTTTTGGAAAGTTCACTTGGGAGGGAGTGACTAGCAGGACCTTGAACTCTGCTTAGAGGAAACTGTGGCCAGAATGTGTAGAAGAGAGGGATTTTGAAGGGTTTGGGGCTAACCCTGAGAAGCCTATGCCAGTTGTGGAATCAAATGTGGCATTGGGGAAGTCCTTGGGGTTGGAGGTTAGTGGGGAGGATGTGGAAGAGTTGGCAGACGATGAAGAACTAACCACTGATGAGCTGCAAGAGCATCTGCAACAGCAAGAGGGCACAAATGAGGAAATTGCTTCAGAGGAGGAGAGAGAAAAATTGAGGAAGTTGCCTTCTTCAACGATTAAGGAAATTTGTACAATGTGGACAAAGGTGCAAACCTTTATGGAGGCAAATCACCCTGACACAGCTATTGCAAGCCATGCTGGTGACTTTTACAATGACAATGTTGTGACCCACTTTAGGAAAATCTTAAAAGGAATGCGAGGTACAGAGCTCTATGGACAGATTTTTGGTGCAAAAGAAGTCCAGTGACTCTCAAGTTGTTCCCAGTGGCATTAAAAAACAAAGAAGAGAAGTAAACCCGGAAAAGGACTTGCTACCAAAAGTCCTTATGGAAGGGGATTCCCCTTCCAAAAATTAATACACCTCCATCTCCCCTCCTCCCATCTCATCACTCATCACTACATCTTCAATAAAGGTAAGTGTCATTTATTCTTCATTAAGTACAGTACATTATTTATTGTGCATGTATCCTCCTTTTTCTGTGTAGGAAAATGTATATTTCATGTGAAAAATTTGTTGTTTTTTTCATACTTTTGGGTGTCTGGAACGGATTAATTGATTTCCATTATTTCTTATGGGGAAAATTAATTTGACTAACGATATATTTGACTAACGACAAGCTCTCTGGTTGAGGGTCCACTGTACTGTTTCCGATGGGGTAATTCTTGCCTAACAAACTTATTAACAATTTTCATTGAGGTATTTGAGGCATTGGACCATGATAAAAAGAAAAATGTCATTTATATGAACTCCAATAAAGCCTACCATAGTGTAAAGACATAGTGATACCACAGAGTACAGTCTGTGGAAATATAAAAAGGTGTACAGCAGGTGGAAATATGATAAAAATAAAGTGATAAGAGTTGAACTGTCTGTGGGTGCCAGATTACAAAATCACGTAAGTCAAATACATACTCGTTTAGCAAACTTTTTACACCAGTTGGCCTACCATAGTTTTATAACAGTGATACTATAGTGTTCAGTGTGGTGAAGACAGAAAAAAACAAAAAGTGACGTGAAGAATAGTGATGAACAGTGGACCCCCACCTTACGATGGCATCACGTTACGTTAAATCCGCCATACGTTACATTTGAACGAAAAAATTTTGCCTCGCCTCATGCTAAAAAACTCGCCTCACGCGATTCGTTTGGGACGCGTCCCATGTGTGGCCTCAGCTGGCCCGTGGGTGCCAGTGTTTACAAACCAGCCAGTGCGGTCACATCCATGCATACATTCGGTACATTTCATATTATCACAGTGTTTATAGTGATTGTAGCGGCAAAATAAGTCACCATGGGCCCCAAGAAAGCTTCTAGAGCCAACCCTGCAGTAAAAAGGGCAAAAATTACTATGGAAATGAAGAAAGAGATAATTGCTAAGTACAAAAGTGGAGTGCGCATCTCAGAGCTGGCCAGGTTGTATACCAAACCCCAATCAACCATTGCTACTATTGTGGCCAACAAAACAGCAATCAAGGAAGCTGTTCTTGCAAAAGGTGCAAGTTTGTTTTTGAAACAGAGATTGCAAGTACTCGAAGATGTTGAGAGACTGTTATTGGTGTGGATAAACAAAAAACAGAGAGCAGGAGATACCATCTCTCAAGTGATCACATGTGAAAAGGCTAGGAAGTTGCATGACGATTTAATTAAAAAAATGCCTGCAACTAGCTGTGATGTGAGTGAATTGAAGGCCAGGAAAGGTTGGTTTGAGAGATTTAAGAATCGTAGGGGCATACATAGTGTGATAAGGCATGGTGAGGCTGCCAGTTCAGACCAAAAAGTGGCTGAAAAATATGTGAAGGAATTCAAGGAGCACATAGACAGTGAAGGACTGAAACCTGAACAAGTGTTTAATTGTGACGAAACAAACCTGTTTTGGAAGAAAATGCCAAACAGAACCTACATTACTCAGGAGGAAAAGGCACTCCCAGGACATAAGCCTATGAAAGACAGGCTTACTCTCTTGATGTGTGCTAATGCTAGTGGTGATTGCAAAGTGAAGCCTTTATTGGTGTATCACTCTGAAACTCCCAGAGCATTCAGGCAAAACAATGTCCTCAAGGCTAATTTGTGTGTGATGTGGAGGGCAAACAGTAAGGCATGAATCACTAGGGACTTTTTCTATGACTGGTTACACCATGCATTTGCCCCCAATGTGAAAAATTACCTCCTGGAAAATAAATTGGACCTTAAGTGCCTCCTGGTATTAGACAATGCTCCTGGTCATCCTTCAGACTTGCCACAGAGACTTTCTGGGGACATGAGCTTCATTAAGGTCAAGTTTTTGCCTCCTAATACCACTCCTCTCCTCCAGCCCATGGACCAGCAGGTCATTTCAAACTTCAAAAAACTACACAAAAGCTCTGTTTGAAAAGTGCTTTGTAGTGACCTCAGACACTCGATTGACTCTAAAAGAGCATTGGAAAGATCACTTTAGTATCCTCAGTTGTGTAAACCTTATAGGTAAGGCTTGGGAGTGACTAAGAGGACCTTGAACTCTGCTTGGAAGAAACTGTGGCCAGAATGTGTAGACAAAAGGGATTTTGAAGGGTTTGAGGCTAACCCTGAGAAGCGTATGCCAGTTGTGGAATCAATTGTGGCATTGGGGAAGTCCTTGGGGTTTGAGGTTACTGGGAAGGATGTGGAAGAGTTGGTGGAGGAGGACAATGAAGAACTAACCACTGATGAGCTGCAAGATCATCTTCAACAGCAAGAGGCCAGACCTGAGGAAACTGTTTCGGAGGAGGGGAGAGAGAAATTGAAGAAGTTGTCTACTTCAAAGATTAAGGAAATGTGTGCAAAGTGGCTTGAGGTGCAAACCTTTATGGATGAAAATCACCCTCAGACAGCTATTGCAAGCCGTGCAGGTGACTATTACAATGACAATGTTGTGAACCACTTTAGACAAATCATAAAGGAACGAGAGGTACAGAGCTCTATGGACAGATTTATTGTGCGACAGAGGTCCAGTGACTCTCAAGCTGGTGGTCCTAGTGGCATTAAAAGAAGAAGGAAAGTAACCCCAGAAAAGGACTTACTACCTAAAGTCCTAATGGAAGGGGATTCACCTTCTAAACAATAACAACTTCCACACTCTCCCCTCATCCCATCCCATCAATCATCACCAGATCTTCAATAGAGGTAAGTGTCATGTATTCTATTCTTAGTAGAGTATTAACCCTTTCGGGGTTTCGGCCGTACTAGTACGGCTTACGTACCAGGGTTTTTGACGTACTACTAGTACACAAATTCTAGTGCCCTCAAATCTAGCAAGAGAAAGCTGGTAGGCCTACATATGAAAGAATGAGTCTATGTGGTCAGTGTGCACAGTATAAAAAAAATCCTGCAGCACACAGTGTGTAATGAGAAAAAAAAACTTTGACCGTGTTTATGGTTCAAAACAGCGACTTTGCACTGTATTTCCGTATGGTGTTTATTTTTGTATTCTAGTTTTCCTGGTCTCATTCTATAGAATGGAAGACATATTACAGAAATTGAGATGATTTTGACTGGTTTTACAATGAAAAGTACCTTGAAATTGAGCCCAAAGTAGCAGAAATGTTCGATTTTTACCAAAGTTCAAAAGTAAACAAATCATGCTAAGCATCCAATACATGTCAACTGGTGAGTCTAATATTCTTTATACAATTTCTACACTAATGCAGTAGTCTGCATAACAGTAAATCTTATTATTTTTGTGAGAATAAAAAATCGAAGTGGAAAGCAAAAGAAATGTAAGAGGAGCCTGGGGACATGCCTAATGAACAGAGGAAATGTTATTTTAGTGCCAGGAATGTCTTTCTTGCTTATTCTGGACCTTATTTGGAAATTGGCATCTTTTGAAATTTGTGTGAAATTGGCAAAACTGCTAAATTCTGACCACTTTATTGGATAGTTGAAATCGGTAAATGGGTGGTTTCTTGTACTCATTCGATAGAAAAAACAGAGTTCTAGCGAAATAGTTATGATTTTTGTCGACTAGTAGATTGGAATTGGCCAAAAATAGGGCTCAAAGTGGGCAAAATCGCCGATGCGTAAACATTGTCGACCGCTAACTTCGCCAGTGCATAATTCTGTAAGTTTTCCATCAAATTTCATACTTTTGGTGTCATTCTGATCGGGAAAAGATTCTCCATCTTTTCATAAGAATTTTTTTTTTTTTTTTTTTTGAAATTTTGGCGACCCTGAGACCAAGTCTCTGAGAGGGCCTGGCGATCCCCAAAGGGTTAACTGTGCATGTCTTCTTCAGTTTGTGTGTATTGAAATTAATATTTCATGTGGTAAAAATTTTTTTTTTTTTCATACTTTGGGGTGTCTTGCACGGATTAATTTGATTTCCATTATTTCTTAGGGGGAAAATTAATTCGCCTTACGATAATTTTGGCATACGATGAGCTCTCAGGAACGGATTAGTATCGTAAGGCGGGGGTCCACTGTACAGTGGAACCTCAGTACTCAAACTTAATTCATTCCAGAAGGCTGTTCGAGTGCCAATCCATTCGAGTATCGAACAAATTCTTCCCAAAAAATTTTCTTTTTGGTTGGCTGTTATCACTAATCTTCATAGGCCCCATGGTGCCTTATTTATACAAATAATATAAAAAACACCAAAAAAAAATGCTTAGAAACACGAAATAGTTTACAGCTAAGTTCTGGCAGGTCATGTTTGTTTAGTCGAGTGCTGAGCTTTGTCCGAGCAGGGAGCTGTTCGAGTACTGAGGTTCCACTGTATACAAGCCCCAAAACACCCAGGTTATGCAAGAGCTGCCAGTGGTCATCAGTTCATTCAACACGCAAGTAAACTTTTCACATTGAAATACCTTTTTTTTTAGTAGACTTTTATACTAACTATCCAACACTGAAAAAAATTACAACCATAAAAACCTGTGTAAGCTGCAGATATTGTACCAAGCGAGATGTCGCTTGGGTAGCATGTAGTTTCTGTGAAAAATGGAGTCATTGCTCATAAGTTATTATCATTTGTACAAATATGTATCATGCTAAAATAAAATTGTTACTGTTATGTGCAAATACGTATCCACCAATCTACCACAAATGATATTAAAACAGGGAAATATTTCTCGGTCTGCCAAAATGACGAGGCAGTGGGAGCAAATTTCATCTATACTAAAAGACAAAAACACCCACAAAAAAGTGCATATCCTATTTGGAAAATTGACAGTCTTATATGACAGCTGGGAAAGTAAAGAGGGTGGGTCTGCTGGAGCTGTCACTGATGGAGCTGTCACCCATGGTGCTGTCTTGGAAGACAGTGCCTGTAAAGATATAGAAATACAAGGCAGTACAACAGATGGAGATAGTGGTCCTGGTATTGAAGAAACAGGTAGTGACCAAGACATACAAGATCCCAAAATACAGATGAAAAAAAAGGGGATGATGCTTTGGGGAAGGGTGTTGATACACCACCAGAAATAACTGGTGGTGGTACTGATGCTGGTACATGTACTGCAGATAGTGGGGGGAGGTCAAGAAAAACTGCAGTAGGGAACCCAGTCACAAAAAATCCTGACAAACAGAAATCAAATCTGAGAAAATTCTATGCCTTTGGTATCTGTAGGCATGGAATATCTGCTAAAACAGGTGGGACATGCAATTTTTATCCAAAAAAATACCATGACCACATAACCAAGAGAGTAGGCAATTCTTCTCCTTGTAAACTATTCCACCCTGAAATGTGTTACTCTTCAGTCCATGAAAGAAAAATGTTAAAACACACTGTCAGGCACACCATTTAAAAAGGACAAGAAGGCACTGATCACACAGACCATGGGAAACAAGCCAGGGTAGTTACAACCACTCCAAAGAAAGAGATTTTTAAGTGCCAGGAAGAAAAAGAAATGGGCAGGAAATGACAGAAATACTATACCATCTCGGACCTCTACTAGAGTGAGAGCACCGTCAGTGGCTTCCACTCCAGAACGACAGATATTAGTGCCAGCAAACAAAGCCTCCCTACATACCATCAATACGACAACATTTATTTCTGCAAATACGGCCTCTCCTCACTTAGTGACATACTCATTTAATGATGACTCGAACTTACGATGGGCTCTCTGACCAGTATGTATACCCAAATACGTAATGTACATTAAAGCCGATTTCCTCTATTCTGTTTATTATAATATACAGTACATTACTGTATAAACATTTAAAAAATACTAAAGATGTTATAAATGGTGTAAAGTTGACATTAAAACAATATCAAAGATGGTTGACACAAACCCATTACCATTATAGTGTGCTCCTTGCTTATCGACGAAATTGTTTACCAACATGGTCTTAGGAACGGAACTCCGTCGTTAAGTGAGGAAAGGTTGTATACAAGGTCTAAAGCCAGGGCAGCTCGTCCATAGGAGCTGCAGTCCCCCCAGTTGCTCACTGCCAGATGTATGACTTCCTCAACCTTACTCTAAAATAATTTGCACCTGACAAATATATCACAGGAAAAATCTGTTGTTGTTTTCAATGTATTTATAAGCAATTTTTTTTTTTTGTTGAAACAATAAAAAATGATTAAAAATATAAGTTTAATGAAGTACAATAGTAAAGGTACACCTACCATCCGACTTACGACCTGCTCGACTTACGACCACACGATTTACGACCGTGTTTTTTATGCCAAATTTCTGGGAAATAAACAACTATATGTTGTACACAATGTTTATCCTAAATCTTAGAGCATAAAATACAGTACCAACAGCATAAAAAGTAAAGTAAAACATGAAATACCAAAATAAAACAATAAAATAAAGTCATTACAAAAATGTTTTGTTGATATTCAGTAGTAAAGTTCGACTTACGGCCATTTCGACTTACGACCGGTTTCTCGGAACCAAACTCGGTCGTAAGTCAGATGGTAGGTGTATTACTGGCATTACATCTGACAGCAAGGAGCTGCATTCGATGCAGCATACACCCAGTTGCCTCACATTGACATCATGTTTTCTCAGCTTCAGTCTAGAAATGTTAATGCAGTTAAGGCTAATGCCTCTTTAACAGCTTTTGCTTCTTCAGTTCATAAGTTAATAGATGAATGTGATGCTTCCACAATGCCTTCTGAACTAAAGAGAAGAAAATTTAATACAGATAAAGCAGTCGCTGCAAAAGAGGTTTGTGATGTAATTTTATTGCAGTGTAGAACGAGATTCAGTTTCACGAATCATTTGGAATCTAGCCAGTTACTATTAGCGAGTAATTTTTCAACATATATGTACACTGAAAATTTCCCTAGTGATGCACTTGAGCATGCAGTTGCAGCCTATCCCATGCTCGAAAAAGATAAATTGAGAACTGAACTATCTCTACTGTATTGAAGAAAAGATCTGTGCAAATCTGAAAAACTTATTGACTTGCTAGAGATGATACATGACAATCATCTGCAGTCAGCATTTTCAGAAACTGTCAAGCTGTTAAAATTTTTAATAACAATTCCAATGACAACAGCAGAAACAGAAAGATGTTTTTCAACCTTGAAAAGAACCAAAAAGTTTTGCACAGTGCAATGGCAAATGAAAGATCGACTGTTCTAGCAACGATATCAATCGAAAACATGATGATACCAGAAATGAAAGCTTTTAATGAAAAAGTTATAAACCATTTCGCGACATCAAAAAACCGACACTCGGATTTTATTTTCAAATAGTTGTAACATCATCACCTCTTTTGTTATGCCAAATCTAGGGCAAAAATCATATTCAGTATTGAATGCCTGCTTAAACAAGATGGGACTTACACAGATGACAGCAAATAAATGAGTGAGATGTTGAAATCCAAATACAACTCAGTGTTTAGTAAGCCATTAATAAAACTAAGGGTTGAGAATCTAAATTATTTTTTAGGACTAATTTTTTATGGTTAATTCTACAATTTCTGATATAATCCTACACAAGAGGACTATGAAAAAACAATAACAGACATGCTGATGCACTATGCCCCAGGCCTAGACTTGTGGAACTCCATGTTCATCACGAGCTGCATTTATGTGCCTTAAATATTTTATGGAGAGGGAGCATGGACACGGGGGTCATCCCACAGTCACTAAAAACAACAGACATAGCCCCACTTCACAAAGGAGGCAGTAAAGGAATTGCAAAGAATTACAGACTGATAGCACTAACATCTGACATCATAAAAATCTTTGAAAGGGTTCTAAGAAGCAAGACTGCCAACCACTTAAATATCCATCAGTTGCACAACCCAGGGTAACATGGGTTTAAAGCAGGTTGCTTCTGCCTCTCAACTACCGGACCACTATGACATGGTCTTGTATGCAATGGAGGCCAAACAAAATGCAGATGTATTATACAGACTTCTGTAAATGCCTTCAACAAGTGCAATCATGGTGTAATAGCACACAAAATGTGTGATAAATAAATAACAGGGAAAGTGAGTAGATGGATTTACAGTGGAACCTTGGTTTTCATACGTCCCAGTTTTCGTAGGATTTGGTTTTCGACGACTTTTTCCTTTGAAATTTTGTTCCAGTTTTCATACGTCACCTCGGTTTTTATAGAGTTGACAACGGTCTGTACCGAACATGTCTGCAGATGAGATTTCGTTCGGATTTTTAACCCCGGAGGGTTAGCCACCCAGGATAACCCAAGAAAGTCAGTGCGTCATCGAGGAGTGTCTAAGTTATTTCCATTGGGGTCCTCAACCTTGTCCCCCAGGATGCAACCCACATCAGTTGACTAACACCCAGGTACCTATTTGCTGCTAGATGAACAGGACAGCAGTTCTAAGGAAACGTGTCAAAATGTTTCCACCTGCCAGGAATTGAACCCGGGCCCTCCGTGTGTGAAGCGGGAGCTTTAGCCACCGGGCAACCGGGCTTGTTATGCCTTGTGTCCTTACAGCCACTGGGGTCAGTGTTGAACTCCTTGTTTGATAGTTCATTGTCAACAACCAAATTGGCCAAAAATAAATTCTGAGGACAATGGGGAGCTAATAGATGAAGTGCTGCTTAACCCCTTGACTGTCGCAACCCACAATCCTGAGGTGTCTCCTGGTGTCGCAAAATTTAACCCTTTGACTGTCACGGCCGTATATATACGTCTTACGAGGTACCGTGTTTGACGTATATATACTCATAAATTCTAGCGGCTTCAAATCAAGCAGGAGAAAGCTGGTAGGCCCACATGTGAGAGAATGGGTCTGTGTGGTCAGTGTGCACCATATAAAAAAAATCCTGGAGCACGCAGTGCATAATGAGAAAAAAAAAACTCCGACCATTTTTTTTAATTAAAATGCCGACTTTGTGGTCTATTTTCGTATAGTATTTATGGTTGTATTCTCGTTTTCTTGATCTCATTTGATAGAATGGAAAAAATATTAGAGAAATAGAGGTGATTTTGATTGATTTTACTATAAAAAGAACCTAGAAATGGAGCTCAAAATAGGGGAAATGTTTGATTTTTGCCAATGTTCAAAAGTAAACAAATGATGCCATTGTCCAATAAATGTCCAACTAGCCATTCTAATATGCAGTCATGAATGGGTTGATGTTATTTATACAATTATTACAGTATTGCAGTAGTCTGCATAATAGTAAGTCTTCTATTTTTTGTTTGAATAAAAATTCAAAATAGAAAGCAAGAGTAATATCAGAGGGGCCTGGAGACATGACTGATGAGCAAAGAAAATGTTATTTTAGAGCCAGGAATGTCTGCATTGTTCATTCTGGACATTATTTTGAAATTGTCATATTTTTTAGTTTTTGTGAAATTGGCCAAATTGCAAATTTCTGACCACATTATTAGGTAGTTGAAATCGGTAAATGGGCAGTTTCTTGTACTCAATCGATAGAAAAAATGGAGTTCTAAAGAAATAGCTATGAGTTTGGGCGACTGGAACAATGGAAATAGCCAAAAATAGGGCTCAAAGTGGGCGAAATCCCCGATTTGTAAACAGCGCCGAGGTCGCTAACTTCGCGAGAGCATAATTCCGTCAGTTTTCCATCAAATTTCGTTTTTTTGGTGTCATTACAATCGGGAAAAGATTCTCTATCGTTTCATAAGAAAAATTAATTTTTTTTTTTTAAATTTTGCGACACCAGGAGACACCTCAGGATTGGGGGTTGCGACAGTCAAAGGGTTAAAAAAAAAAAAATTATTTTTTCTTATGAAATGTAGAGAATCTTTTCCAGATTGTAAAGACACCAAAAAAAACGAAATTTGATGGAAAACTGATGGAATTACGCTCTCGCGAAGTTAGCGACCTCGGCGATATTTACAATCATCGATTTCGCCCACTTTGAGCCCTATTAAATAACAAAAAGGCACAATACCGTGACTGGAACAATACACAAATAACCCGCACATAAAAGAGAGAAGCTTACGACGACGTTTCGGTCCGACTTGGACCATTGACAAAGTCACATTAACAGAGGTGGAGCAGGACGGCTATATATCGGCAGGAAGAGGCGGCGGCGGTGGCGGCGGCGGCGGTGGTGGTGGTGGTGGTGGCGGCGGCGGCGGCGGCGGGCGGCGGCGGCGGCGGCGGCGGCGTAGCGGGCGACGCGGCGGCGGCGGCGGCGGCGGCGGCGGCGGCAGGCGGCGGCGGCGCAGCGGGCAGGCGCAGCGGCAGGGCGCGCAGCGGCAGCAGGCAGCAGCAGCAGCAGCAGCGCAGCGGCAGCAGCGGCAGCAGCGGCAGCAGCAGCGGCAGCAGCAGCGGCGGCAGCAGCAGCAGCAGGTACTTTTTCTCCTGCCCATCTCCGTCACTCTCAAGACTTCATTGAACGGGTTCGCTCTCTCCCAACCTGTAAGATGCTTAATCTTGACGTTGAGTCCCTCTTCACCAATGTCCCTCTTGATGATGTCCTTGATTTCCTTAGAGAGAAGGCCCATGAAGGGTTTCTTCATCTCCCTATCCCCACTGATGTCTTTCTTGATCTGATCCGCCTCTGTGTGGACTCTAACTCCTTTTCCTTCCAAGGGAAATATTATTCTCAAACCTTCGGTGTCGCTATGGGCTCTCCTCTCTCTCCTGTCCTTGCTAATCTTTACATGGAATACTTCGAGACTGTTCTTCTTCCTACCCTCGATGTGCAACCTTCACTCTGGCTCTGCTATGTGGATGACATCTTTGCTCTGTGGCCTCATGACTCCAGTCTCTTCCAACCTTTTCTTGAAGCTCTTAATAATCTTGCCCCTTCCATTAAGTTTAAAGCTGAATGGGAATCTAATTCCTTGCTTCCTTTCCTTGATGTCCATGTCCACCGCTCAGATACAGGTTTTTCCTTTTCCGTTTACCGTAAACCTATGCACAGTGGCATGTACATTCACTACTTTTCCTATCATGCTTCCCCTGTCAAGAAAAGTGTTCTTATCTCCCTCTTTCTCCGTGCCCTCCGCATCTGTGATCCTCAGTTCCTTCCAGCAGAAATTTCCACTCTTCATAATTCGTTCTTCCGTCTTGGCTACCCTTCCCATTTCATAGACTCTGCCCTCTCACGTGCTAAACGCAATTTCTTCTCTCCCAAACTCTCTACTCATGGGAACTCTTCTATCCTCTGCCTTCCCTACATTTCCGGTCTTTCTAATCTCAACAATTCTCTCCGTCCCTTAGACATCAAGCTTACCTTCCACCAGACTAACACTCTTCGCACTAATCTCGTTCATACCTCTCCTCCCTCTACAGATGTTCCTGGTGTCTACTCTATTTCTTGCTCCTCCTGTCCTCTTCAATACTTCGGAGAAACTGGTCGATCTCTTTCTGACAGACTTAGGGAGCACAAAAATAGTGTTAGGCTTGCCGACACTAACAATGCTCTTTTCTGTCACGTCAGAGATCTTAGCCATCCTATTGACTGGTCTTCTGCTAAAACTGTCTTCCCTACTTCCAACTCGAACAGTCGCCGTCTAGTTGAATCCTCTCTAATACACAACTTTCCTTGTATGAACCTTAGCCCTGGCTTCGTCTCTGTAGATGACTTCCTCTCCCACTACATTGTAAAATGCTCCAAACTTCAGAACACCCGTGACTTAACCTGAATCCTCATTTTTTCTTTCTTTTTCTTCTTCCTCTTCCCCTTTCCTCTTTCCTTTTCTCCTCTAGGTTGTCTTTCTCTCTCCTGTCTCGTGTTTCTGTTCCTTCTTCATTTATTTTATTTCACCACTTCCCCTTTCATGCACCTCTGTGCGCTTGCTCTCCCTCTGTGGGCATCTAGCTCTCTTGCAGTGCTCCCCTTCCTTTGTTTTCGTTTTTGACTGGCTCGTCATCCTTATTTCCCACTTCTACCACTACCACTACTACTACCTCTTCTTCTACTACTACTACTACAACTACTGATGAAATTAAGACACATGTACGGCATCTGGTGGTCTTTGTTGTGGACGTTTCGCCATTCAGTGGCTGGCTGGATGGCGAAATGTCTACGATGGGGATGCCGGGTGTTGTGCATGTGTCTTAATTTCATCTTGTCGGTATTATATACAATTCTTGTACTACTACTACTACTACTACTACCTCCACCTCTTCCTGCCTATATATAGCCGTCCTGCTCCACCTCTGTTAGTGTGACTTTGTCAATGGTCCAAGTGGACCAAAACGTCGTCGTAAGCTTCTCTCTTTTATGTGCGGGTTATTTGTGTTTTGAGCCCTATTTTCGGCTAATTCCATTATTCCAGCCAACCAAACTCATAGCTATTTCTTCAGAACTCCACTTTTTCTATCGATTGAGTACAAGAAACTGCCCATTTACTGATTTTAACTACCCAATAACATGGTCAGAAATTTGCAATTTGGCCAATTTCACGAAAATTAAAAAATATGACAATTTCAAAATAAGGACCAGAATGAACAATGCAGACACTCCTGGCTCTAAAATAACATTTTCTTTGTTCATCAGTCATGTCTCCAGGCCCCTCTGATATACTCTTGCTTTTTATTTTGAAATTTTATTCAAACAAAAAATAGAAGATTTACTGTTATGCAGACTACTGCAATACTGTAATAATTGTAAAAATTACATCAACCCATTCATGACTGCACACTCATTCATTGCTGCACACTAACAGCACCTTTCAAGGCAGGTGAAATTGCCGACCTAGAAAATGTACAGAGAACTTTCACGGCGCGCATAATGGAGATAAAACACCTCAATTACTGGGAGCGCTTGAGGTTCCTAAACCTGTATTCCCTGGAACGCAGGAGGGAGAGATACATGATTATATACACCTGGAAAACATCCTAGAGGGACTAGTACCGAACTTGCACACGAAAATCACTCACTACGAAAGCAAAAGACTTGGCAGACGATGCACCATCCCCCCAATGAAAAGCAGGGGTGTCACTAGCACGTTAAGAGACCATACAATAAGTGTCAGGGGCCCGAGACTGTTCAACTGCCTCCCAGCACACGTAAGGGGGATTACCAACAGACCCCTGGCAGTCTTCAAGCTGGCACTGGACAAGCACCTAAAGTCAGTTCCTGATCAGCCGAGCTGTGGCTCGTACGTTGGTTTGCGTGCAGCCAGCAGCAACAGCCTGGTTGATCAGGCTCTGATCCACCAGGAGGCCTGGTCACAGACGGGCCGCGGGGGCGTTGACCCCCGGAACTCTCTCCAGGTAAACTCCAGGTAAACTGCATATTAGAATGGCTATTTGGACATTTATTGGACAATGACATCATTTGTTTACTTTTGAACATCGGCAAAAATCAAACATTTCCCGCACTTTGTGCTCCATTTCCAGGTTCTTTTTATAGTAAAATTAATCAAAATCACCTCTATTTCTATAATATATTTTCCATTCTATGAAATGAGACCAAGAAAACGAGAATACAACCATAAATACTATACGAAAATAGACCACAAAGTCTGCATTTTAATTAAAAAAAAAACGGTCGGAGTTTTTTTTTCTCATTATGCACTGCGTGCTCCAGGATTTTTTTTTTTATATGGTGCACACTGACCACACAGACCCATTCTCTCACATGTGGGCCTACCAGCTTTCTCCTGGTTGATTTGAAGCCGCTAGAATTTATGAGTATATGTACGTCAAACACGGTACCTCGTAAGACGTATATATACGGCCGCGACAGTCAAAGGGTTAATGGTATGGTCAAACTAGACCCTGGCAGGTGCAACACAAAATAACAGGTATTAAAAAACAGAGGAAAAAAATACACAGAAAAAGGTCACAGGAAAAAAAAATCAGTCAGGAAACTGTGTAAATAAAGTACAAGTTAGAACAGAAATAATTTTGGGTTACGTTTGGTTAGTTAAGAATTGGTTAGCTTTCTTGGAATATGTACAGTTAGCCTAGCTTAAATTGGGTGATGCTAACTTAGTAGATTAGTTTAAGTTAGGCTAGGCTAGTTCAAGTTAGATTAGTTATTTTAAGTTAAATTAGCATAATATAATAATAATAATATTATTATTATTATTATTATTATTACGTATTATTACAATTACAGTGGTACTATGGGATATTAACTTATTTCATTCTAGAAGGTTGTTTGAGTGCCAATACCGAACGAATTTGTTCCCATAAGAAATAACGTAAATTAGATTAATCCATTTCAGACCCCCAAAAATACAATACAAAAGCACTTACATAATTACATTTACATAATTGTTCGTGTTTTGAGCTGTTCGTATCCCAAGGTACCACTGCATGACTAAGCACTAAATCCACTAGGGTCATATAGCACTGCAGTTAATAATAATAATAATAATAATAATAAATAATAATAATAATAGTAATAAAAATAATTTTTATTTCAGCATGATACAATGTTTGTACAGAGATGGGTGACATTTAGTTGTGCATGCAAAAGCCCATAGTTATGCAGAAACAAGTTAGGTTAGTTAAGGATAACAGACACTTGGTCCAAGAAGCTCACCATCACTATGTCTGCTATATTTCACATAATGAAAGCTTGTCAGCTATAATACTTCACCTTAGCTACTCTTGACTTTTCCTGACTTTTACCACCTAACCAAAGCTTAACTGTGTTTCTTAAGATTCATAAAGCTCTGCCAGGTATAAAGATAAAGATTTTATTTCTCTGTAAAAGTTACAATGTGTAATTACAATTTTGGTTTGCTAAGTACAAAGAAGGTCACTATCATGCTGGGGCATTTCAGACAAACTAATCCTAGTACAGTGGACCCCCGCCTTACGATATTAATCCGTTCATGACGAAATTATCGTATGGCGAATTAATTTTCCCCATAAGAAATAATGGAAATCAAATTAATCCATGCAAGACACCACAAAGTATGAAAAAAAAAAAAATTTTTACCACATGAAATATTAATTTTAATACACACAAACTTAAGAAGACATGCACAAATATAATACTCTACTAAGAATACAATACATGACACTTACCTTTATTGAAGATCTGGTGATGATTGATGGGTTGGGAGGAGGGGAGTGTGGAAGTTGTTATTGTTTAGAAGGGGAATCCCCTTCCATTAGGACTTGAGGTATCAAGTCCTTTTCCAGGGTTACTTCCCTTCTTCTTTTAATGCCACAAGGACCAGCTTGAGAGTCACTGGACCTCTGTCGCACAACATATCTGTCCATAGAGGCCTGTACCTCCCGTTCCTTTAAGACTTTCCTAAAATGGGCCATAACAGTGTCATTGTAATAGTCACCAGCACAGCTTGCAGTAGCTGTGTTAGGGTGATTTTCATCCGCAAAGGTTTGCAGTTCAACCCACTTTGCACACATTTCCTTAATCTTTGAAGTAGGCAACTTTCATATATGATCACTTGACAGATGGTATCTCCTGCTATCTGTTTATTGTTTATCCACACCAATAACAGTCTCTCAACATCTTCAAGTACTGGCGATCTCTGTTTCGAAAACAAACTTGCACCTTTTGCAAGAACAGCTTCCTTGATTGCCGTTTTGTTGGCCACGATAGCAGCAATGGTTGACTGGGGTTTGGTATACAACCTGGCCAGCTCCGAGACACGCACTCCACTTTCGTACTTAGCAATTATCTCTTTCTTCATTTCCATGGTAATTTTCACCCTTTTTCCCGCAGGGTTGGCACTAGAAGTTTTCTTGGGGCCCATGGTGACTTATTTTGCAGGTTCAATCACTAAAAACACTGTGATAATATGAAATGTGCCGAATGTATGTGTGGATGCGACCGCACTGTGTAAACACTGGCATGCACAGGGCAGCTGAGGCCACGCGTGGGACACGTCCCGGACGAATCGCGTGAGGTAAGGCAAAATTTTTGCGTTAAAATGTATCGTATGGCGGATTTAATGTAACGCGATGCCATCGTAAGGCGGGGGTCCACTGTATATAATAAATTCATAAATCTAAACAAGATAAGAGTGGTTAACTATTATTAAAATCTTTATTTAATCTTAATACTAAAGGGAGGTAGTCATGGTGGAGGTTTATAAATATTAATCTTGAAGTTGTACATAATAAAAACAATATTACAATTAATGGTACAAACAGTAATATTTCACGGATTGGCAGATGTTTAATAGACTAGAGGTCATATAATACTTGATTAGTCATATGAGATATTTGATCCAAGGAAGGGGAGGTAGTAGTGGTGGTGGTGGGGGTGGTAGCGGTGGTGGTAGTAGTGGTGGTAGTAGTGGTGGTGGTAGTGGTGGTGGTAGAGGTGGTGGTAATAGCAGTGGTGGTGGTAGTAGCAGTGGTAGTGGTAGTAGTGGTAGAATTAGTAGCACTAGCAGTACTAGTAGTATTAGTACTAGTAATAGTATTAGTAGTAGTAGTAGTAGCCGGGCTGTGGCTCGTACGTTGGTTTGCGTGCAGCCAGCAGCAACAGCCTGGTTGATCAGGCTCTGATCCACCAGGCGGCCTGGTCACAGACCGGGCCGCAGGGGCGTTGACCCCCGGAACTCTCTCCAGGTAAACTCCAGGTAGTAGTATTAGTAATAGTACTAGCAGTAAAAGTACTAGCAGTTGTAGTAGTATGTATTGGTAACAATACTGGTAGTATTAGTACTAGTAGTAGTAGTAGTACTAGTAACAGTATTAGTAGTACTAGTAGTAGCAGTAATAGTATTAGTATTAGTAGTACTACTAGCAGTACTAGTATTAGTACTAGTATTAGTAGTACTAGTAGCAGTACTAGTATTAGTACTAGTAGCAGTAGTAGTACTAGTAGCAGTACTAGTAGTATTAGTACTAGTAGTATTAGTACTAGTAGTATTAGTACTAGTAGTATTAGTAGTACTAGTAGTATTAGTAGTACTAGTAGTATTACTAGTATTAGTATTAGTGCTAGTAGTATTAGCACTAGTAGTAGTACTAGTACTAGTATTACTAGTACTAGTATTAGTAGTAGTACTAGCAGTATTAGTAGTATTAGTATTACTACTAGCATTAGTAGTACTAGTAGTATTAATACCAGTAATAGCATTAGTAGTACTACTAGTATTAGTAATAGTACTAGTAGTAGAAGTACTAGCAGTTGTAGTAGTAGTATGTATTGGTAATAATACTGATAGTATTAGTACTACTAGTAGTATTAGTAGTACTAGTAGCAGTACTAGTAGTGGTATTAGTAGTACTAGTAGCAGTACTAGTAGTAGTACTAGTAGCAGTATTAGTATTAGTAGTACTAGTAGCAGTAATAGTATTAGTACTAATAGTATTAGTAGTACTAGTAGCAGTACTAGTATTAGTACTAGTATTAGCAGTACTAGTATTATTAGTGCTAGTATTAGTACTATTATTAGTAGTACTAGTAGTAGTACTAGTAGTAGTACTAGTAGCAGTACTAGTAGTATTAGTACTAGTATTAGTAGTACTAGTAGTATTAGTAGTACTAGTAGTATTAGTAGTACTAGTAGTGTTAGTAGTACTAGTACTAGCAGTATTAGTACTAGTAGTATTAGTAGCACTAGTAATAGTACTAGTAGTATTAGTAGTACTAGTATTATTAGTAGTACCAGTCTTATTAGTAGTACTAGTATTATTAGTAGTACTAGTATTATTAGTACTAGTATTAGTAGTACTAGTAGTATTAGTACTAGTAGTATTAGTACTAGTATTAGTAGTACTAGTAGTATTAGTACTAGTACTAGTAGTATTAGTACTAGTAGTATTAGTACTAGTATTAGTACTAGTAGTATTAGTACTAGTATTAGTACTAGTAGTATTAGTAGTACTGGTATTACTAGTATTAGTACTAGTAGTACTAGTATTACTAGTATTAGTAGTACTAGTAGTATTAGTAGTACTAGTATTACTAGTACTAGTATTACTAGTACTAGTAGTACTAGTAGTATTAGTAGTACTAGTATTAGTACTAGTAGTACTAGTATTACTAGTAGTACTAGTATTACTAGTAGTACTAGTATTACTAGTACTAGTAGTATTAGTAGTACTAGTAGAATTAGTACAAGTAGTATTAGTACTACTAGTAGTACTGGTAGTATTAGTAGTATTACTAGTACTAGTATTACTAGTACTAGTAGCACTAGTAGTATTAGTAGTACTAGTAGTATTAGTAGTACTAGTAGTATTAGTATTATTAGTAGTACTAGTAGTATTAGTAGTATTAGTAGTACTAGTAGTATTAGTAGTACTAGTAGTATTAGTAGTACTAGTAGTATTATTAGTATTAGTAGTACTAGTAGTATTAGTAGTACTAGTAGTATTAGTAGTACTAGTAGTATTAGTAGTAGTATTAGTAGTACTAGTATTACTAGTACTAGTAGTACTAGTAGTATTAGTAGTACTAGTAGTACTAGTACTAGTAATATTAGTAGTACTAGTAGTACTAGTACTACTGTTACTGGTACTACTACTAGTACTAGTAAGAGCAGCAATATTTTTAAGATTCACATTATATTTCAAGTCAGTTCACATACAACAATACAATAATCATGGAGGCTACAGATTCCACATCATTTCTGGCCAAACTAAGACCAGTAAATATTAGCAGCTATATAATTCTTTATTTTTTAAGGTCAATTACAAGATATTAACACTAAGATAACATAAATACCCATAAAAATTGATTAAATTAATAAGGAATATAAGAAGTATAATGGGGTGGCATGTAGGTTGCTGGAGTAAGTAGTGGTGAGCACACCTGTACCACCATCATACCCAGACATACAGCTTGGTACTCACGTATTGTGTCAGCTCCTGCACATTCTTGGGGTCTGGGGAGGCCACTGTGAGCCATCACTCATTGTGAGTTCGTGGGGACATTGTGGGATCTCATTGTGCAGTTCTGCTCTTGTGGGTGCTGCCTTGTTGGTGAGGCTGTGCTGCTGCTTGCTGCTGCTGCTGCTGCTGCTGCTGCTGCTGCTGCGTGCTGCTGCTGCTGCTGCTGCTGCTGCTGCTGCTGTGCTGCTGCTGCTGCTGCTGCTGCTGCTGCTGCTGCTGCTGCTGCTGCTGCTGCTGCTGTGCTGCTGCTGCTGCTGCTGCTGCTGCTGCTGCTGCTGCTGCTGCTGCTGCTGTGCTGCTGCTGCTGCTGTGCTGCTGCTGCTGCTGCTGCTGCTGCTGCTGCTGCTGCTGCTGCTGTGCTGCTGCTGCTGCTGCTGCTGCTGCTGCTGGCTGCTGCTGCTGCTGCTGCTGCTGCTGCTGCTGCTGCTGCTGCTGCTGCTGCTGCTGCTGCTGCTGCTGCTGCCTGCTGCGTGCTGCTGCTGCTGCTGCTGCTGCTGCTGCTGCTGCTGCTGGCTGCTGCTGCTGCTGCTGCTGCTGTGCTGCTGCTGCTGCTGCTGCTGCTGCTGCTGCTGCTGCTGCTGCTGCTGCTGCTGCTGCTGCTGCTGCTGCCTGGCTGCTGCTGCTGCTGTGCTGCTGCTGCTGCTGTGCTGCTGCTGCTGCTGCTGCTGCTGCTGCTTGCTGCTGCTGCTGCTGCTGTGCTGCGCTGCTGCTGTGCTGCTGCTGCTGCTGCTGCTGCTGCTGCTGCTGTGCTGCTGCTGCTGCTGCTGTGCTGCTGCTGCTGCTGCTGCTGCTGCGTGCTGCTGCTGCTGCTTGCTGCTGCTGCTGCTGCTGCTGCTGCTGCTGCTCTGCTGCTGCTGCTGCTGCTGCTGCTGCTGCTGCTGTGCTGTGCTGCTGCTGCTGCTGCTGCTGCTGCCTGCTGCTGCTGCTGCTGCTGCTGCTGCTGCTGCTGCTGCTGTGCTGCGCTGCTGCTGCTGCTGCTTGCTGCTGCGCTGCTGCTGCTGCTGCTGCTGCTGCTGCTGTGCTGCTGCTGCTGCTGCTGCTGCTGCTGCTGCTGCTGCTGCTGCTGCTGCTGCTGCTGCTGCTGCTGCTGCTGCTGCTTTTCTCTCTCTCTCTCTCTCTCTCTCTCTCTCTCTCTCTCTTTTTTTTTTTTTTTTTTTAAGGCGGGGTATGGGTCGTCCTCGAAATGGGTGGAGGGAGGGGGTAAAGGAGGTTTTGTGGGCTTGGACTTCTAGCAAACATGCGTGAGCGTGTTAGATAGGCGTGAATGGAGACAAATGGTTTTTGGGACCTGACGAGCTGTTGGAGTGTGAGCAGGGTAATATTCAGTGAAGGGATTCAGGGAAACCGGTTATTTTTTATAAAACCGCACTTGAGCACTGGTAATGGGAAGTACAATGCCTGCACTTTAGAGGAGGTGTTTGGTATATTGGCAGTTTGGAGGAATATGTTATATAGCTTTATACATATATGCTTCTAAACTGTTGTACCTGGGTGACTGTGCAAAAACAGTGATTATGTATGGGTGAGGTGAAAAGTGTTGAATGATGTACCTTGGAGATAGGTCATCCTGTAATATTTAACTGTTGTCTGAGAATGTGATCATCACTTAATATTACAGCGCGAAAGTCTTCATTTATAGCTAGATTTTAGATTTTGCCACCGAAGTGGCCCGGGGTGGCCCGATGTCTCCTGGTGGCTAAAGCTTCCGCTTCACACACGGAGGTCCCGGGTTCGATTCCCGCGGGTGGAAACATTTCGACACGTTTCCTTACACCTGTTGTCCTGTTCACCTAGCAGCAAGTAGGTACCTGGGTGTTAGTCGACTGGTGTGGGTCGCATCCTGGGGGACAAGATTAAGGACCCCAATGGAAATAAGTTAGACAGTCCTCGATGACGCACTGACTTTCTTGGGTT
>NC_069451.1:17166264-17199634 GCF_026875155.1 Cherax quadricarinatus | reverse complement strand
TAAATATTTACCGCAAAGAAGGGAAGGGGTAAAGGGAAACCGGGGTCAATTGGGAAGGGGATACGAAAGCAAGCCAACCCTGACCAAACCAAAAAAAGGAAAAAATGTGGGGAGGTCACGGAAGAGAAAAGGGGGGGAAAAAAGTTTCCTGGGGCAAAATAAGGGGAAAACACACCAAAAAATGGCAGGAAAAGAAAAGTTGGAAAAACCGGTGTTAAAGGTTGGACAAGTGAAATTTGGAAAAAGGGGGGGCACTTAAGGGGGAAAAAAACCCGCGCCGGCGAAACTTCAGGACCCCAAAAAAAACACAAATACCCGAAAGTAAAAGGGGGGCCACAAGGCAGAAACCAAAAATAAACGCAAAAGGAAAAAAAGTGAAAACGGGGAAAAAGGGGGGAAAAAAGGTAGTAAAAAAACAAAGGGGCCAAAAACCCCCAAAAAAAAACCTAGCCCCAAACCTTCCCCCCCAAACAATAAAACCAAAACCAAGTTTAAAACCCCCCAAAAAAAAGGGGGGGGTTATACAAACCCCCAAAATATTAAAGGAATGGGTATGGCCAAAAACGTGAATAAAAAATGGGGGGGGGAAAAATAAAGGGAAAAGGGGGCATATAGCTCTCAAGAAAAAGTTAATATGAAACTCCCTTTTCCCTGGTAAAATCTAGGAAAGAAAAATGGGGGGTTTTTTGGGCCCCTGGAAAAACAAAGGGTTTTATGTTGGGAAAGGGGGGCACAGAAAAAAAATTTTGGGCGTCCTCTGGGGTCCCCCTGTAATAAAATTTTTTAAAAAAAAAAGAGGAGGCCAAGGAAAGGTTTTCGGGGAACAGAGCGGGTTGCAAACCCCGCGGGGCCAAAATTTTCCCCCGGGGAAATTTTAATCATGGGGGTTAAACCCGTTGTTTTAAACTTTGGACAGGGGGAAAAGATATTGAGGGTTTTTGGGGGAAAAAAAAAAACATGTACCCAAAAATAAACACACAAAAAAAAGGAAACCGAAAAGGGCTTGTGTACCTTAACAAAAAGGGTCCCTTGAAAGACCCCCCAACCCCCCTCTTTTTTTCTTTAAAAACCTTTTTTAAGGGGCAAACCACTTCCCCCTCAAAAAACTCCAAAAACCCCCCCCCCAATTTCAAAAAACCCCCCCCCTTAATTTTTTTTTAAAAATTCCTTAAATTTTCCCTCAAAAAAAACCTACCCTTTCCCCTCCAAAAAAATTCTTTTAAAAAAAAAAAACCCTTTTCTCTTTCCAAAAAAATTCCTTTTCCCCCCCCCTTTAAAAAAAGTGATTACATAGTGGAACGCTTCACTCTGGGGGGTCCCAAGGGGGAAATTTAATGATGTATAACCCCCACGAACAGCAGGAGGCCAAGGAAAAGGTATAGGGACAACAGAGCGATGGTTGACCACGGCTGCAGGGCCAGAAAGCTCAGCACGCGGGCAAAGCCCGATTCATGGGTACTTAAACCACAAGAGATTGGGAGAACTTGGCCACAGGGGGCCAAGAATATAGGCTGATGAGGAGGTGGTACTGGAAAAATTTCATTCCCAACGAAAGGGGACACTAAGAAAAGGGGGAAGGATAAACCAAAAGACTGGATTAGTGTCACCTTATTAGGGGCAAAAATTTTGGGGAAATCAATATAAAAACCCCCTTAGGGCCAGCGACGTGGGGTTTTAATTTTCAAATACCGTAGAGTAAAAATGGGAGGAAGCGGAAGGGCCAGGCTGAAGAACCCAAACTACAAAAAGGGGACTACACGGGAAAAAGAGGAATTTCCTGAAGGGTTCAGGGGAACAGAGAACTGGGGGGGAAGCCAGTTAATAGATGATGGAATATTAGAAACAATGTCAAGGAGGCTGAGGAGAGGTTTGTACCCAAGGGTAACAGGAAAAAAAAAAAGCCGGGATGAGCCCAGGGTTCACCCAAAGGTGCAGGGAGGCAAAAACCAAGTGGCGGGGAATGGAAGAAAACAAAAGGAAAAAGGGACCAAGGAAAAAAGAGACATCATAGAGCCAGAAACAAATATGCACAATAAAAGGGGGCCCCAATGAATATAAACGACATACAGTGAAACCCAAAATCTGACCCAGATGTTAAAACAGCCACATCGGGAGGAAAAAACAGTCAAGGACCGGGAATAAAGGGTAAGGGGGAAGGGGGAGAGCAACAGAAAGAATAAGTATGTGAGGAAAACCAAAAAAGAGATTTTAAAGAAGTGTTCACAGAGGGAAAAAGGGCCCAGAAAAGCGGGGAGGGGGGCACACCACCAAGTGGGACCAGTACACATAACCGAGGAAGAAAAGAAGAGGGTTCTGAGGAGCTAGATACCTCAAAGGCAATGGGGCCAGATAAAACTCCCCCTGGGTCCCGAAGAGGGGGCAGAAGTGCTATTTGAAACCCCCAACAACAATATTCAAAACATCTATCGAAACAAGAGAATTGCCTGAGGGATGGAACAGCAAATGTTCCCAATCTTTAAAAAAGGAGACAGACATGAAGCACTAAACTACAGACCAGTGTCACTGACATGTATAGTATGCAAAGTCATGAAGAAGATTATCAGAAGAGGGGTGAACACCTAGAAAGGAATGATCTCATCAACAGCAGCCAACATGGTTTCAGGGACAGGAAATCCTGTGTCACAAACCTACAGGGGGTTCTATGACATGATGACAGCAGTAAGACAAAGAGAGAGGGGGGGGGTGGTTTGCATTTCTTGGACTGCAAGAAGGTTTTTTGACACAGTTCCACACAAGAGATTAGTGCAAAAAATGGAGGCCCAAGCAGGGATAACGGGGAAGGCACTACAATGCATCAGGGAATACTTGTCGGGAAAGACAGTAGCGAGTCATGGTACGGGGCGAGGTGTCAGAGTGGGCACCTGTGACCAGCGGGGTCCACAGGGGTCAGTCCTAGGACCAGTGCTGTTTCTGGTATTTATGAACATGACAGAAGGAATAGACTCCGAGGTGTCCCTGTTTGCAGATGACGTGAAGTTGACGAATTCTTTCGATCGAAGACCAGGTAGAACTACAAAGGGATCTGGACAGGCTGCAGACCTGGTCCAGCAATTGGCTCCTGAAGTTCAATCCCACCAAGTGCAAAGTCATGAAGATTGGGGAGGGAAAAGAAGGGACCACAGACGGATACAGTCTAGGGGGCCAGAGACTAAAAAACCTCACTCAAGGAAAAAGATCTTGGGGTGAGTATAACCCCAGGCACATCTCCTGAAGCATACATCAACCAAATAACGGCTGCAGCATAGGGGGCGCCTAGCAAACCTCAGAACAGCATTCCAACATCTTAATAAGGAATCGTTCAGGACCCCTGTACACCGTGTACGTTAGGCCCATATTGGAGTATGCGGCACCAATTTGGAAACCCACACCTAGCCAAGCATGAAAAAGAAACTAGAGAAAAGTACAAAGGTTTGCAACAAGGCTAATCCCAGAGCTAAGAGGTATGGCCTACAAGGAGAGGTATGTCCTACAAGGGAAATCAACCTGACGACACTGGAGGACAGAAGAGATAGGGGGGACATGAATAAACAACATACAAAATACTGAGAGGAATTGACAGGGGACAAAGACAGGATGTTCCAGAGATTGGACACAGTAACAAGGGACACATGGAAGTTGAAACACAGATGAATCACAGGGATGTTAGGAAGTATTTCTTCAGCCAAAAGAGTAGTCGGAAGGGGAATTAGTTTGGGAAGCGAAGTAGTGGAGGCAGGACCATACAAGCTTAAAGCAGAGGTATGATAAAGCTCACGGTACAGGGAGAGTGACCTAGTAGCGACCAGTGAAGAGGAAGGGCCAGGAGCTTGGACTCGACCCCTGCAACCTCAACAGGTGAGTACACACACACACACACACACACACATGCCTGTGTCTAACTTCATGTGCCTAGTACAAAATGGTAACGACAAAACGTGGTATGCTTTATCTACAAGGGAGCAAAGTCAGAGTATTTTTCCAGAATGGTCTGTAATATACCACTTTTGGATAAAATACTTTGACATATCTTGAACATTTCTGAGTGATTTGTCTCTGAATTCATTAATTTTATTGCACTTCAGTACATAATGATGCAGGTGTGACAATACTCCATCTGGCAAAGTTTACATTTCATTGGTCTACATCTTCTGGTGATGACAAGGTGAATCACAGAAATGATGGGGGGGAAAAAGGGTTTGAGCGGTGCACTGAGGAATCTGTGGAGACAATGTTATCCATGGAAGCAAAGAAGGAATATATGAGAGAATAGTAGTACAAACACTCTTATATGGGTGTAAAGCACAGGTGTGATTGCACAAGAAGGAGGCTGGAGGCAGTGATATGTGTCTGAGGCAATGTGGGGTTTGGAATATAATGAAGGGAATCCGTAGCTTGGAGTTTAGAAGAAAGTTTTGATTTCTAAAAGTATTATCCAAAGGGCTGAGGAGGAATTATTGGGGTGGTTCAAAAAAATTACAAAGGATGGAACAAAATAGATGATTTGGAAGGCGTATAAATCTGTAGTGGAAGGGAAGGCAGGGTAGGGGATCATCCTAGGAAAGGTTGGAGGGAGGGGTAAAGGAAGATTTGTGTGCGAGGGCTTTCACTTCCAGCAAGCATGCTTGAGTATGTTAGATAGGAGACGAATGTTTTTTATGACGACATGCTGTTGGAGTGTGAGCAAAGAAATACTTAGCCAGACTTGAGCCCTGGGGGTGGGAAGTACAGGCCTGCACTCTGAAGGAGGGGTGTTCATATCTTGCCTCTGGCAAGGACAGTGATGGAGGCGAATGATGGCAAAAGTGTTTCTTCTTTTTTTGGGTTGCCCTGCCTCGGTGGGAAATGACGGATGTTTAATAAAAAACTGACCTAGCCTGACAGCTTTATTATGTACCTTTTACTCATTTTATGGGCATGGGGTAATCACCTCATACCCATCTTGTGTGTGGTAGTTATCTCGTATCCATCCTGTGGGCAATAGTCACCCCATATCTATCTTGAGGAAGCAGTCAAAAGATTACAGAGGCACATAATGCATCCTGGGACTGGGCCCAGCATTGTGACAATAAGTAACTTCCACTGACAATGAATACACTGAATTTGTAATGCTCATAAACAATTATTAATAACGCTATGAATATGGTCATATAATCACTACATTATTACACTAATTGGAGGAGGGAGAGCTAAACCAGTCAAAGAGAACCTGGAAAATGGGAAACAATCAGGTTCAGTCCAAGGAAAGGGGAAATTTCCTTTCTGGATCAAGAGTTCCTCACTAACTTCAAGGAATCTCCCTTAGAGTCCTACACAGTATGATACGTATTATATTTAGGAGAAAGGGTTAAATCAGTAGGGGCTGCACGATGCCTGGGAATGGGTACAATCAGGTTTGACTTGATGGAGGAGAATTCCTTGGATCTAGTGACCCTCCACCAGCATCAATAAACATCTCTGGAGGGGATATGACAGATGGTAAGACTACATTTTATTGCCACTCTCTACCCTGAGTTATGAATTTTCTTTTGAAGTTATTTCCATATTTTTGCTCAAACTACAGAACTATACCATTGGATGGTGTCAGACTGAAATTTCACCCCTCCTGAAGGCACATACTAAACCAAATCTTTCACTTACATCATTATGGGTGTGCAGCACTCAAGCTGTAGGGAGTTATAGAGTACCAGGGGAATGATAGGTAGCCAGAATTCAGCTAAGGAAGGGGAGAGTACCCTATTTTTTGGATCAAGACTTTTGCTGGCACCCTGGCACCCCCCCTTCCCCTTCTTGAAGGATAAAACTTTTGCAAAAAATACTGTGCTATACTTTCAAATTTATTATTATAATCAAATTAGGCATTAGACCCACAAGGGTCATACTTTTTTTTTGTTTAGTTTTGTTTGAACAATCATCCTTTTAAAACACACTAAGATCACGTATTAGTTTTCACTTACTAGATGACTGAGCAGGCACTTGTTTATGGTTTAGTGAAACATATTATGTCACATTTAATAGAAAAAATCACCGAACCCATAAGTTATATACCATCTGGGGAATAGGAAGTAGATTCAATCCAAAGGAAGGAAAGATAATCACTTGGAATAAAATCCCCTCATTGGTAACAGTGGTTGTTTAATAAGATTTTAAGCCTATGGACTCCATAAGGGTCACTAATGCTACACTTAATCAATTTGCCTCTAGTAAAGAAATCATCAGTCCCTTAAAGATATCAAAACACCGTGTGTTTATACACCTAAAAGCACACACCCTTGGCTATATACATTGTAACCTTTTACCAGTGTCAAGGCACTTTCCTTGAGGGATATTTATATTACAGTGTAGATATTTACTAGTCACATACTGTACCTTTATTTTCATTTTAATATATTTGTACAATACTTATTAAATATGGTACACTTTTGAAGGAAAGGGTGCCTTGATGCTAGCAAGGAACAGTTGTTCCTAATGAAAGCCTTTCTTCCTGTCCTTGGATTATAGGAAGTGCTAGACCATGAGAATCATAAAGCACCTGGGAATGAGAGGCAATTGGGGAATGATCCAATGAAATGGAGATTGTTTAGGGGTAGGTCAGACCTGTAAGGGCCATACAGTCCTGGAGAATGGGGGTAATCGGGTCTAAGCCCAAGGAATGGAAGAAGGGTTTAATTCACTGCAGTGAATCCTTCGCTAGCATCAAAACTGATAGCTGCCTTTTCCCAGTATGCTAATCACTACAAGTTTAGCCCCTCCCTCATTTATGATAATTTAAGAAATTAACACCAGTCATGGGCAAAGTCAAAGACATAACTTATTTTAAATTTTATTACAGTACTTGCAGTTTCACACACACATATATATATATACTTATAGAAATTGTTTAATTCAGGAATCACTTGATTCCTCAAAAGTACACAAAATTTTATAAATTAAAAAAACTGTGCCTCTCCACCATTTTTTTGCTAAACATGGTATTAGAAACCCACAAAACATGTTTAGTAAAAACTGGTATAAAAAACATTAACTGTGCAAGTGTAAATCCTTGTATTCTTTGGGTTGTGCAAAATGAGGGCGAGGTAATTACAAAAAATTTAAATGCCATGAAACTGACACTGCTGCTGCTCATTGCTTTTTATTATGTGATACTTGTCACATAATGAAAATTAAAAGAGACTTTTTCTCAATGAAAACAATGAACTTAGTTGAAATCACAATTAAACACAATACGGGTATTTGAACTAATATACTGTACCTGTGTTACAAAATCACTCTTATTATACATTAGTTTTCTTAAAAGATTCCATCGTTTTTTTTTTTTTTTCCAGAAAATTACGATGACACACCGGCTGCCCAAAAACAGTCGTAAAATAGTGTGGTTGCCTATTCCTTCCATTGTATGTAAACATATTTGAATGCTCTTAAGTTACAACTGTACCCTTGATCTTCTGAAAGTAGTGTGTTCATTTGTCAGCTTCTTCAGGTCCAGCTTGAGTCATTAAATCAGCAATGTTTCTCTCTGGGTCATCAATACGAGTTCCCATCTCATCTAGTATGATTTAAATTTAAAGGAAAAGAAACATTTGATGCCCAAACAATAGTATTACATTATAGGGGGTCTTCAGGATATTAGTTTTTCACAAATCAATAAAAATTAACTAATTCTCTATCCTGTAAGTACTGTTCATAAGCAAAAATACATAAATAATAATAATGAGAATAATAATAATAATAATAATAATAATAAAATTATTATTATTTTTATTTATAAAAAAGAAGCGCTAAACCACAAGGGCTATACAGCGCTGCAAAGGGGGGAGGGAAGCAAGGGGATCAGGTGGTAAAAGGGAGATGGATGAGTAATAGGTTACGGAGAACAGCGGGGGCAGTGGATGGTGAAAGGGTAGAGGGCAGCAAGAGACTGAGGTAGAAAGGGCTGAGGGGAAATGCGAAAGGTATCATCATCAGAGTTTATGGAGAACTCATTCGTTGTTAAGAAGTCAATGAGAGAGTCAGGATTAAAGGAAAGTCTGTCAGCAAGAAGGGAAGGTAAAGAGAAAAGTAGTAGAGCAGAGACAATGTTGGAGGTAAATTCTGCGTGTCGTTGATAGAGAGGGCAGTCTAACAGAATGTGGTAATCGATACTGGAACTTGACACTTTTACAGAGAGGAACAGGGTGCCTCTCCATGAGATACCCATGAATAAGATGAGTGTGGCCAATGCGAAGGCGGGAAAAGAGTAGTTTCCCAACCTCGGCACTGATGACAAGAAGATGGCCAGTAACCTATGCTCGGTTAATAGAATGAAGTTTGTTATCGAGTAGAGTTGACCAAAGTTTTGCCAACGGGTGTGAAGGTGGGTAGTTTTTACAGCAAATAGTCCGGAAATGGAACACCTCTATATAAATTGGTAGGTCATGTACTGCTGACCGCGCAGCAGTGTCTGCCTGTTCATTGCCCTGTACGTCAACATGACCAGGGACCCAACAAAAAAACAATATCTTTATGCTTGGTAGAGATTTTGGCGTAGCCAAAGTTGGATACCCGGAGAAACTAGGGGGTGAGGTGTATCAAATTTCCGTATAGCCTGTAGAGCACCAAGGGAGTCTGAACAACCACAAAAGATGACACAGGCATAGATGCGATACGAATAAGTGCTGCAAGAATGGCATACAATTCAGCAGTAAAAATGCTAGCCGAAGATAGTAAATGCCCTCGCACGACGCTGTCCGGAAACACTGCTGTGAATCCGATTTCCGTCAGAAGACTTAGAGGCCTCTGTGTACACTGCGATGGCATGAGAATGAGAGTGGAAGTGGTCAAGAAAAAGTGAGCGGGAAGCCACCCTAGGCAGTTGGGCTTTCAAGCAAGGGAGTGAGAAAGAACAGGCCCGAACAGCTGGAACTTCCCAGGGGGTAGGGAAAAGTGAGATGCTACATGAACATATAAAGGTGGTAATGGAAGGGAAGATGAGCGAATGTAGGCGAAGAGAGAAGGGACGGAGCAAAAAAGGGGCAGCGAACAAAAAATGTCTACTATATCAGGGCCATTCTATTAAATGGAAGGATTGCGGAGATCGTGAGAGCGTACATAGTAGCGAAGGCAATGGGGATCACGGCAATCAGACAAGGATGGAACATTTTGCTTTTGCATAGAGGCTCTCAACAGGGAAGAGCGAAAAGCACCAAGGCACAAACGTAATCCTTGGGGATGGATGGGGTTAAGACAGAGAGAGTAGCAGGAGAGGGCCCCTGAACAGATCTGGTCACCATATCGAGTTTCGATAAAATGAGGGCTGAATGTAGGCGAAGGAGAGTTCGACGATCAGCTCCCCATGAAAGATGAGCAAGGTTTTTTAAGAAGGTTCAGCCAGCTGTGACAAGTTGCCTTCAGAGAGGTTAAAGTGGGGTTTCCAGGATAACCTACAGTCAAAGAGAAGGCCTAGAAAGCTGACTGTATCAGGTTCAGGGATACGGGAGCCATAGAGGTACAAAGGATGATTGGAGATGACAGAGCTCCCAGTGAAAGTAATTTGGTGAGTTTTGGTACTGGAAAATTTAAAAAACCCCTGCATGGTGGCCCAATTGGAAACACGGTCGACCGCATGCTGAGAGAAACTGTAATGAGGTGACAGTCGCGCCTGCACAAGCAATAGCGAAGTCATCTACATAGAGTGATGATTTAAATATGGATGGAAGAACAGAGGCCAAATCATTTATAGCAAGGAGAAAAAGTGTTATGCTCGTCAGAACAAATCCCTGAGGAACCCTTCGCTTGGACAAAGTCCCGGGGGGAGCACATTATTGACTCGAAGACAGAAATGTCTGTCAGTTAAAAAATTCTTAAGGAAAAAATGGAAGATTGCCTCAGAGGCCTAAGGAGTGAGCTTGGGCCAAAATATATACCTCTAAGTTGTGTCATATGCCTTCTCAAAGGGCAAAAAAATATGGCAATAACTGAGTGGTTATACGCAAGGGCATTACGAACATACGTATCCAAGCGTAGTAAGGGGTCTATGGTAGAACGGCCCTTTCGAAAGCCATTTGGGCGAGTGGAGAGACTGTTGTGTGTCTCTAAATACCACATTAAATGTCTATTTCCAGACAATTTCATCACTTTGCAAACTGCACTGGTAAGAGTGATGGGACGATAGTGGGGGGCTTCATGTCCTGTAGTACCCAGTTTGTGGAAAAGGAGAGCAATGGCAGATTTTCCACAGCTGTGGAAGAACTCCTTGTGACCCAAATAAGATTTGAAAAGGGTAAGAGGACTGCAAGGGCTGACAATGTAATTTTTGTAAAATACAAATATGAATGTCGTTGGGCCCAGCTGTCGATGATTGGCAAGCTGAGAGTGTTGCCTCCAGTTCCTGAAGTGTAAAAGCACATTATACTGTTCTTCTCTGAGAGAAGAAAAGTCCAAGGGTGCTAAAATCTCTGGCAGACTTTGAGAAAAGAAACGAGGGGGATAGATGGAGCCCCAGAGAAATATGGACCCGATGACTGCCAATTTCAATGGCAACATCTAGAGGGTTTTCTATATCAACACCGGCAACCCGCAGAACAGGGGCCGGGTCAGGAGAATATTTACCACTCAGTTTCCGTACTTTTTTCCAGACTGCACTCATAGAGGAAGCAGAGGTGATGGTGGAGACAATTTCGCCAGCAAGTGCGTTTGCGTCACAGATGAAAACCCGGGGAGCAATCACCCCGCTTCTGCTTAAAATCAAGAAGTCTCTCGGTGGTTCCCATTGTACCGGGACCTGCCCCACGCAGCACGTTTCAAATGTACTGCACGAGCACAAGCAGGAGACCACCAAGGCACGCATTTCTGAGAATGCCTGCCCGAGATTGGGGTTTTAGAATGAGAAGCTGCAGTTAAAACTGAGGGCGAGGAGAGGCGTAAAAGCTCATCAATGGAGGGCGAAGAAGGAACCTCACTAAAAAACAGTTAGCTGTGAGGTAAAGGTCCCAATTTGCCTGATCAAATTGCCAGCATGGGTTACGAAGAGGTGGTGGAATATGAAAGGGGGAAATTTAAAAATGATTGGAAAATGATCACTGTATGTAAATCCGGAGAAAAGACCAGGTGAAGTCTAGTGCGGCGGAGGAAGAGCAGACTGAGAGATCGATGCAAGAGAGAGAATGAGTACGAGGATCAAAATGGGGCGAGTACCTGTATTTAAAACATGGGGGGTGGGAAGCAAGAAAGCCTCTACTGAATGCCAGGGGAATCACAGTGAACCCCCCCCAGGAAATGATGAGCATTAAAATCGCCAAGTAAAAAGAAGTGGTGGCGGTAATGACAAAACAGAAAGGCAATATCCGGGATAGATAATGCCCGATAAGGAAGAGAGATACAAGAACAAGTGTATACCACCTATGCAAGTGGATACGCGCTGCTGTGTAATGCAGCGAAGTACGAACAAATAGCTGATGGTACGGAATATCAGTGCGTAGAAGAAGGGCACTTTTATTAAAGGTCCCATCAGGAAAAGGATCCGAAGAATACAATAAATTATAGCCTGAGATGGGATAGATAAAAAGCAGAGTGTAATTTTGGTTCTTGTAAGCAAACACCAACAGGGGAAAAACTGGAGAGCAACATCTGAAGCTCACCCCGATTACCCCAGGCCGCGTATAATTCCACTGTAAATAGGGCCCTGATTGGCAAACAATAAAAGATACTAGAAATCCGCAGGTAAGGGTACCAATGGACTAAGGGGTTAGAAAAGTCCACATGCGGTGGCAGCGGAAAATGTTCAAGCAGCGAAGGAACGGTGCGCTGTGAAGACAGGAGTTGAGCAGATGGAGAAGAGGAAAGAGAAGGAACAGAGGGTGGATCAGTGTCCATTGATGGTTTGGTCTCTGCAATATATTCAGAGATTGCTTCAAGTGTTTCGGAGTTCAGAGAGTCGTATGGGAGACAATATTGGAGATGGAAGGAGGAGGAGTTTGAGTAAAGATTGGAACTGTAATGGACTGTACCAAGGTAGGGGGGGGGGGGGGCAAAAGGTGGGGGGAAATGGAGAAGTGTGGAGGGACAGAGGAGCAAAACCTGGGAGTGCAGAAGAGGAAAACTTGGGAGGAACAGGGAGGAAGGCACAGTACGAGGAGGAGGAAGAACTCCACCTTTAACAGAGCCAGTGAAGGGGAAACCGGTACAGAGACCGGAAGGTAAAATGCGAGGTGGAAGAGGAAAGGAGGGGGTTAAGGAGATTTTTTGGACTTCTGAGAAGTAGAGGGAGATTGGGAGAGGGGTGTACGAGGTCTTGTCTATAAAGGGTTTTGGGGGGAGAACAAAAAACGAGAACAGATGAGTGTTGAAGTAGGGAGTCTGAGCCCAGGACAGCAAAAGAATTAGATAAGGAGTGACTCTGGGATGGCCAACCACAGAGGAGGCTGCAGAAGATGGGACCCAGAAGAGGGGACGTTTTGAAACATGAGAATAAGAAACATGAGGTTTAGTCTCCCTTGGAGGTGGAGATGAGAAACTGCCATAGCATAAGGGAGACCTTCGGGCCTCTTTGAGGCAACGAATTTCCTGCTCATTTAAGTAGACCTGGCAATGGCGAGAGTACGAAGGGTGAGCCTCATGACCAATTAAGGCAAGAGGGTCGACTGCAAGACGTATTAGAATGGTCATCGGCACCACAGACTGGGCTTTCCCAAAATATAGATCTGCAATTTTTCGCTGGGTGGCCAAATCGCCAGCAATTTCACACTGTTGCGGTGTAGGGATCACCTTTTGAACTTGTAACCGATGTCCTGCTACATAAACAGAGGAGGGGATTTCACGGCGTCAAAAGTTAAATGAAACCACATTGCAAGTTAAACGAACCACATTGTCTCCGCCCCACGGACAGGAAGAAACATAAGTGTCTACCTTGAAAATTTGGGGAGATCTTGGAGTTCCAGCTGTTCGAGAATGTCATTGCTATATGTCTGGAATTCTGTTGGACTATGGTATGGGGCAGAATGACAGTACCACTACAAAAATTTGAGGGAATGATGTTTTTGTGATAGTGAAAGAAGAGAAAGATTATGAGCTTGGGTAGCTTTCTGGACTGTGATGATGTGCATACCACTCTTAAGAGCATAAAAGGGAAATATTTTCTACCAACATGGCGAGGAGCGCCTTGCCAATACTATGGTCAGAAAGATAGGCAATAGAGGAAGTCGGTCGTAAAGTAAAGAATTTAGTCCATTGTGGATTCTGAAACTGAGCATGTAAAAGGAGAGTACAACGTGTCGGTCTTTTCTGAGTAGAACGAGAAGGTGGCAAATAAGTATCATCAGGCAATTGTCATTGGCATTTAGGAGTGGGACCAGAGTTGGTCCGACGTGGGATGGGCTGGCGATTCAAAAATTGCCGCACCATAGAGGGAGAGGCCGGAAGCAGAGTCAAAGGAGAGCAGAGGTCAGACAAATCGAAGGACTCAGTCGAAACCCTGGCACCTAAAGCGGGTGACGAAACAGCACCAGCAAGAGGTACAGGGGCCTTAGGAGTGTCTGAAGAGTGGTCAAAAGGCGAGGCGAGGTCAGAAACGGGGTGCAGTAACAAGAAGGGGCCTGGGGGTAGCGGGTCATGGATTGGGACCTCCATGGTTAGGTTTACTTCTTTCTTTTGTTTTTAAGAAAAAAAAGAAAGAAAGAAAAAGAAAAAAAAATAATAAAAAAAGGGGGGACCGGGGAGGGATAGTTCCTAGGAGGAATGAAAGGGCCAGAAATCTCCCTCCGCACCAAGAGGACCTCAGCACCGCAATGTAGCGCAGATGCAGCATGGAACCCGTGCCATACCCTACCCATCATGCCAGTAAACCAGTAATCCGGGATAGCAACCTCACATCTGCCGAGCTACCTCGGTGGACAAAGAGAAGGCGGCCGGGATATCCGCCACAAAGCATACCTCTTCGGCCACCACCCCCGGAATCTGAAAGGTGGCTTCCAGAGATACACCCGTCGCCCAAAGACACCCAAAGACACCCAAAGCCACCCTCCGGGATACCAGAGAGGGATCGGGACATCCCCAGGTGATCCAGATTCCAGGCAAACTACGCCACTGCCAAGAACCTCAACGGAATGGGATGGACCTCTGTACCCTTTCCCCTACCTAGGAACTAGCGCGCCTGTGGGAAAAATCCCAAAGGCCAAAAGAGGAAGGGCAAAGGGAAGGGTGGGGAGGAGGAGGAGGAAAGGAAAAAGGGGAGGATGGGATAGGGAATGGGGGATTGGGGAGGTAATTAGGTTTGGTCTGAGGAAGGAGACCAACAGATATAATTCCTCAGACAAGAGCCTCTTCACACCAAGGAGCCCCCCTTGAAGAGGAATAATAATAATAATAATAATAACAACAACAAAAAAGCTTTTTCTTTCTTTCTGGGTCACTCTGCCTCAGTGAGAAATGGCCGAAGTGTTTAAAAAAAAAAAAAAACTTTTTTGGTTGCTGTGTTCTAAGTAAGGTATCCCCCTATCTCAATGCAAAAGGAATGCTACAGAGTGCAGCATATGTTTCTAATGCAGACAAATATCAGCACTGAGGATTTGAAGTTAATCAGAAGAGGAATTCACAGGTTTTTGCTTGGAAGATATCCCAATTTCCCACATGCTCCAAGTCTGAAGCCTGTCAGAAAATGAAAGGTTGAAATGGCATAAAGACCACAATAACCTTTCAGGCAAGTGGTCATACAGCATATGAAAGTTACCATGCATGGCAAATGGAGAGAGAGGAGTGCTTAGTTTAGTCTCTGATGTCAGTTCCCCCAATAAAAACAGTAGTAATAATAATAATATTGCTTCAAAACAAGTTCCTTGTATTCCCTCCCAACCTTACAGCCTCCCCTCCCAACCTGATAGCCTCCCTCCTCAACCTGATAGCCTCCCCTCCCAACCCAATAGCCTCCCCTTCCAACCTGATAGCCACCCCCTAAGCCTCCTCAGCATAGAAATTCTGGTGTAGCCACTACCACACTCCCTCATAAATGCTCATCAAAATCCCTTCCTCAGAGGTGCTCCCTTTATACATGTGAACCACAATCCGTGTTGATGAATTTCTTGTAAAAAAATTAAATACAGTGGAACCTCTACTTACGAGTGCGTCCACATGCGAGTTTTTCCAGACATGAGCAGCAGCTCAGTCGATTTTTTGCTTCCAGACACGAGCAAAATTTCCAGTTGCGAGCAGACCTCAAGGGAGGTTAATTGACACTGGTGAGGGGACTCTTGCTCTTGATCTAGGGAATTGGATCTTAGTTGTTTGTTGGACTATCTTATTGAAACTTGGGCAATGTATGATGAAAAGACGCTTCTTAACGTACACCATAAATGAAAGAATCGGACCATAAATAATGGAGTTCACTTCTCAGCCATTAGCCTCCCCTTAGCGATATATTTTCGTATGGTTTTTATGGTTGCATTCTCGTTTTATTTGGCTTCATGTGATAGAATGGAAGATATACTACAAAAATAAATATGATTTAATAGTTTCACGATGAGAAGTACCTTGAAATTGAGCTCAAAATAGCATAAATGTTCGATTCTTTGGCGACATCAGTGGCAGACATCATGAGGTAGCAGTGGCAGACAACACGAAGCAGCAGTGGCAGACAACATGAAGCAACAGTGGCAGACAACATGAAGCAGCAGTGGCAGACATCATGAGGTAGCAGTGACAGACAACATGAAGCAGCAGTGGCAGACATCATGAGGTAGCAGTGGCAGACAACATGAAGCAGCAGTGGCAGACATCATGAGGTAGCAGTGGCAGACAACATGAAGCAGCAGTGACAGACAACATGAAGCAGCAGTGATAGACAGCATGAGGTAGTGTAGACAGCCTGTACTGTCTGCACAGACAGCCCATGCTGTCTGCCAGCTTAGTTCATATTTCGCATCATGCTGGTGCTGCCACCTATAGGTGTTGCCACCTCAGCCTGCCTGCCCTTACCTCGCTCTCACTCACACAGCGGCCTAGCAGGAAGACACAAGGCCTACTCCTCTCTCTCTCTCGTGGCATGGCCCTCCCGGCCATGGGCAACAACACACAAGCCTGTGTACCCACCACGACTTAACAATAAAGTAAGAAGCCTCCGAAGAAGTATATCATTTAACCACCCGCTTGCAGCACCTACCAAACAAAATAATCCTTGTTCAACATTGGTGGCAGCGGTGGGATCAGTAAAATCTTTGGCGGCTTGCTCAAACCGGCAAATGTAAGCCAGGGGGCTTTTGTGCCGGTATTGGCATTCGGCCAAGACGCTGGTAATGATCTCAAGGTAATTGGCGTTGGCGGACTAGCGAAAATAACACCTAAAGAGGACCGTTACCTGTTACGGTCACAGCTCAGCGCAGCGATGTCTCCTGTGTGCCAGTTATCTGTCCAGACGCAGGAAGGCGTGCAGTGATTGCCCTTCGATGTTCACTGCCTATGACCATGTTGTTTAGCACACCCACATGTTTTTTTCTTCCCTCCCTGTAGGAAGTTTTTTTTCCATGTCCATATGTACATATATATATGTTTTTATTTTGTGTTCTGTGCCTGTTCCTACGAGAGAGAGACCGAGTTTCTTTTACCACCAGTATTGTCGCGTCGGGACGACGCGAGGTAGGTGGCCAGCGTATGTAGACAGGCTGTACGTCTGCACAGCAGCCCATGCGTCTGCCAGCTTAGTTCATATTTCGTGCCATGCTGGTGCTGCCACCTATAGGCATTGCCACTTCAGCCTGTCTGCCCTTGCAAAATAATCCTTGTTCAACAGTAGCAGTGGCAGACAATATGAAGCAGCAGTGGCAGACATCATGTGGTAGCTGTGGCAAAGTGTAGTATTAAGAGTGTATGCTATTAAAGTGTAGCAATTAAGAAGTTGAGCAATTAAGTGTAGCAATTAAGAGTGTAAGCTATTAAGTTGAAGCATTTAAGTGTGTAGCACTTATAGTCACTTTTTTGGGTTCTCCTAAGTTCTCTACAAATGTAGTCTGGAGCAGGAATGGCTGCTGTGGTGGCACCTATAAACCCCAACAAACACTGGCTGCTTTCCACGCCACTAGGCAAAACATACCTAATGACATGAATTTTATTCATGCTAGTGTTAGTTTCATGTTACTTGTTATTTAATATTAGTTTACTATGTCATATTACATTAATTGAGATAGATAAATAAGCTGTAGAGTTGATTTTTGGGAAATTATTAAAGTATTTTCTCATACCTGGAATTCCACTGGAACGAATTAATTCCATTTCAAATAATTTAAATGAGGAAAACTGACTCTACAAACGAGCAAATCCAGTTGCGAGCAAGGTCATGGAACGGATTAAACTCATAAGCAGAGGTTCCACTGTATATTAAAACAAATTTGTTATGAGCATCTGCATTATATGAGGTGCCAAGTGTACAGTAGTATACACAGCAAACAAAAAATTACTTTTATCATAAGTAGATATATAAAGTAATACAAGTGTATGCTCTAAGGGTTTTTTAAACAAGCATATGCTAGCAAGAAAGCAGCATTTCTAATATTTTAAGAACAGAGTAAGGGAGTTAGTAGATGGGGAGGTGGAGGTATTGGGAAGATGGCGGGAATATTTTGAAGAACTTTTATATGTTGATGAAGAAAGGGAGGCAGTAATTTCATGCAGATAGCCAGGGAGATACAGCATCTTTTAGGAGTGAAGAAGAGCAGGATGTGAGTGTGGGGGAGGTGCGTGAGGCATTACATACAATGAAAGGGGGTGAAGCAGCTAGAACTGATGGGATCATGACAGAAATGTTAAAAGCAGGGAAGGGGCTGATATAGTGGTGGAGTGGTTGGTATTTTTGTTTAATAAATGTAAGAAAGAGGGGAAGGTACCTCAGGGATTGGCAGAGAGCTTATATAGTTCCCGTTTTTCTAATTTAAAAAAAAGGGAAGGGGACAAGAGAGACTGTAAAATTTATAGGGGAATAAGTTTACTGAGTATACCAGGTAAAGTGTACGGTAGGGTTATTATTGAAAGAATTAGAGGTAATACAGAGATCAGGATTGCAGATGAGCAATGAGGCTTTAGAATGGGTAGGGGATGTGTAGATCAAGTATTTACATTGAAGAATATATGTGAACAGTATTTAGATAAAGGTTGTGAAGATTTCATTGCATTTATAGATTTAGAAAAGGCATATGATAGAGTGGATAGGGGAGTAATGTTGCAAGTGTATGGAATAGGTAGTAAGTTGCTAAATGCTGTAGAGTTTTTATGAGGATAGTGAGGCTTGGGTTAGGGTGTGTAGGAGAGAAGGAGACTACTTCCCAGTACAAGTAATGTTCTTAGTCAGGGATGTGTAATGTCACCATAGTTGTTTAACATATTTATAGATGGAGTTGTAAAAGAAGAAAATGCTAGTGTTGGGGAGAGGGATGGGATTAAATTATGGGGAATCAAATATATAATAGGAGTTGACACAGTTACTTTTTGCTAATAATACTGTGTTTTTGGGAGATTCTAAAAAAAAGCTGCAAAAGTTAATGGATGAGTTTGGGAGGGTGTGTAATGGTAGAAAGTTGAAAGTGAACATAGATAAGAGTAAGGTGATGAGGGTATCAAATGATTTAGATAAAGAAAAATTGGATATCACATTTGAGGGAGGGAGTATGGAAGAAGTGAATGTGTTCAGATATTTGGGAGTTGACTTGTTTATGAAGGATGAGGTTAACCACAGAACTGATGAAGGAAAAAAGGTGAGTGGTGCACTGAGGTATCTGTGAAGACAAAAAACATTATCTATGGAGGCAAAGAAGGGAATGCATGAGGGTATAGTGGTAACAACACTCTTATATGGGTGTGAAGCATGGGTTGTAAATGCTGCAGCGAGGAGGCTGGAGGCAGTGGAGATGTCATGTCTAAGGGCAATGTGTAGTGTAAATATTATGCAAAGAATTTGTAATGTGGAAATTAGGTGTGGAGTTACTAAAAGTATTAAGAGGGCTGAAGAGGGGTTGTTGCGATAGTCTGTCATAGAGAGAATGGAACAAAGTAGAATGACTTGGAGAGCGTATAAATCTGTCACGGAAGAAGGCTGGGTAGGGGGTCAGTCCTTGAAAAGGTTGGAGGGAGAGGGGTATAGGAGGTTGTTTGGACCAAACAAACCCGGTGGGGGGTGTAGGGTAGGAGGTAGGGGGGTTCGAGTGCTGGTGGGGGTGGGGGGTCGGGGGGGACTCCTACTCCAAGCCATTCTCAATCTCAAGCCACCCCCCCACCCGCCCCCCGCCCCCCCCCCTCCCTGAGTGGGAGGGTGCGGTGGGGGTGTGTATTTGTGGGGGGTCCTGCGGAGGGGGTGGGCGGTGTTTTGGTGTCCGGTTTTTTTTGGGTTTCATTGTATTTAGGATTTTTATTGTTTTGTTGTGTTGTTTGTTTTGTTTTTTTTTTTTGTGTTTGATTTGTTGTTTTTGTGTGTTTGTTTTTTTTGTTTTTTTTTTTTTTTTTTTTTTTTGTTTGCTTGTTTTTGTTTTGTTCTTTGTTTTTGTTTTTTGTTTTTTTGTTGTTTTTGTTTGTTGTTGTGTTTTTTTTTTTTCTTTTTTGTGTTGGTCTGTGCTGTTTTGTTTTCGTTTTATTTGGTTATTTTTTTTTTTTTTTTTGGACTTCCAGCAAGAGTGCGTGACGTGTTAGATATGAGTGAATGGGAGACAAATGGGGTTTTTTTTTTTTTTTTTTTTTTGGAACCTGATTAGCTGTTGGAGTGTGGGCAGAGTAATATTTTGTGAAGGGATTCATGGAAACCGGTTAGCCAGACTTGAGTCCTGGAAATGGGAAGTACAGTACAATGCCTGCACTTTAAGGGATGGGTTTGGATATTTTCAGTTTGGAGGGACATCTAAACTGTCCTATCTGAGTGCCTCTGCAAAGACGGTGATAATGTATGAATGATAGTGAAAGTGTTGAATGATGAAAGTTTTTTTTCCTTTCTTTTTGTGTTTTTCTTTCTTTTTGGGTCACCCTGCCACGGTAGGAAACAGGCGATGTGTTGAAAAAAAAAAAAATTACTGTTACCATTTTTGTGATAATTTTTACTCTCTCTCTCATATATGAAAAGTTATGAAATAAAGCTATGTGTATTAATAATAATCCTGCTATATAACAGAAATAGTCATAAAAGGATATTTCTTGATATTATTTGATCTGACATTGTCTGGAAGCGTTCCTGCATTTGTTGTAGTAACACTGTCACCTGAAAAACAATATTTACATGGATTTATTATAGACTGCCAGGGTCAAATACTTAATAACATTAGTAACATTGGTCATAAGCTTTAAGTTGTTGAAAACTTTATTGTCTAATTTTCCATTAAGGGAAAGACTTTGTTAACGGTCTTTATGTTTTAAAGTTTTTACTTTAACATTTCCAAAATAAAAGTACAGCAGGGCCCCACTTTACAGTGTTTGCCTTATGGCGTTCCATATATGGCAAGTGGGTCTTCAAATACGGAGCGCCCCTCCTGGTTTGTTTACCTTCTTCTGTGAGCACAATCATCTCTATTATGTCTGGAACTTTCAAAAATTTTAAGTGTTTTATAGAGTTCTTGCATATTTTATATGTACTCTGTTAATTATACTTATGTGTACCTGTACCTGAATTATACTTACACACTGTGTGGCATGGCAGGCACTCATTTAAATCATATGGTCTCTCTCTACTTGACCCCATTTAAATCCCTGGGCACAGTTAAATGTCGTATATTAAGTTAATATAGGACATTTCCATTAATTTTCATCTTGATATTTTTTCAAAATTATACACAATAAACATGCTATGTAACATATAACATGATAAACATAAAACCCACAGTATAATAAATTTACGTAAATATGAGTTTGTTACCAAGCGATTGGTGGGAGGAGTCGGACGAATTACGTTTTCTCTATTCAGCAATCAGTACTTACTAGAAATTTTATTACTTCTGTGTGTCTCACTCTATCTATTAGCTATCACAACCTTGTGGGTGAATCACTTCTTTTTTATTATGATTACATTAATACAACTTGTAATAATAATAATTAACTTGTAGTAATAATAACTTTGTCATAATAATTTGTATTAATTAATAATATTTGTAAATTATAATTTGTAATAAAAATAATAATTTCTCAGAGCTCATCCTTCTAAAAATTACTTGAGAATAAAGTGTTGGTCTTTATTTATTCCTACTGAATCAACGTGGAGACAATTGACACAATGTAAAGTGCTTGTATTATGCTATAATACAAACGTATATTGAACAACACACCAGACGTGTTCACCTGGTTTGTTTAACATTATGTGTGGGTCACGGCCCAAGATAGGGCAGAAGAGCCATAGGTCGTAACTCTAGGCTTCGGCGGGAAACGTCTCTCTCAGCTAGTCTCTAAGCAATCCAAACCTCGGACATTCACCGTCCTATGATCACCGTACCTATCACCTAGATCCCCTAGCACCCTCACTCCTAACCCCACCTGCTCTCGCGCTCCTAGTTTCCACAAATATTTAAGGTAAATTATTGGAATGTCTGTACAGTGGACCCCCGCTTAACGAATCACCTCCCAATGTGACCTGTTATGTAAGTTTATTTATTTAAGTGCGTTTGTACGTTTGTATTGTTTGGGCTGGATTGTGTCTGAAATGGACTATCTACTTCAACAAGATTCCTTATGAGGAACAATTCGGTCAGTAACTGGCACCTGAACATTACTTCTGGATGAAAAAATATCGTTAACCGGGGGGTCCCACTGTATATGTAATTTTATCGCTCTGGGGCACTTTAATTATAATGTCATTAAGTATATCACATGTGGGTAAGGTGGGGTGGGCTGACTCTTGGGGGGGCTGGGGGGGGGGGGGGGGGGGGGTTTTTTTATTTTGTTTTTTCTTTTTTTTAGCTAAACCACCCCCACAAAAATATTAACCTTTAAAAAAAACCCCTTCCCCAAAAAAAAAAGGATTCTCTGCAAATAAAACTCACCTTCACCCGTACATTAAACCCTTTCAGGGTTTCGGCGGTACTTAGTAAGGCTTACGCACAGGGTTTTTTGAGTATAGTACGGCTAAATTCTAGCGCCCTCAAATCTAGTGAGAGGAAGTGGTAGTGCTACATATGAAAGAATGGATAGGTCTATGTGGTCGCGTGCGCAGTATAAAAAATCTGCAGCACACAGTACGTAATGAGAAAAAAAAATCTTCAACCGTGTTTTTGGAATTAAAACAGCGACTTTGCCCTGTATTTTCGTTTGGTATTTATTGTTGTATTCTAGTTTTCCTGGTCTCATTCTATAGAATTGGAAGACATATTACAGAAATTGAGATGATTTTGACTGATTTTACAATGAAAAGTACCTTGCAACATTTGAGCTCAAAGTAGCAGAAATGTTCGATTTTTTCAAAGTTCAAAGTAAACAAATCATGCTAAGCATCCATTACAAATCAATGGTGGAGTCAAATATTCTTTCACAAGAGTGCCCGATATTATTTATACCATTTTTTTTAACTATTGCAGTAGTCTGCTTAACAGTAAATCTTCTATTTTTTTTTTTTGTGAGAATTAAAAATTCAAAGTGGGAAAGCAAAAAGAATGTATGACGGGCATTGGGGACATGACTAATGAAAAACAGAGGAAATGTCATTTTAGTGCCAGGATGTCTTTCCTTGTTTATTTGATCCTATTCGGAAATTGGCATCTTTTGAAATTTGTGTGAAATTGGCAAAATGCTAATCGACCACTGTATTGGATAGTTGGAAATTGGTAAATGGGTGGTTTTTCTTGCACTAATTCGATAGACAAAATGGAAAAGAGTTCTAGCGAAATATTCATGATTTTTGTCGATTAGTACAGGTGGATTGGCCGACAATAGGGCTCAAAAGTGGGCTAAATCGCTGGCTGCTGATGTGTAAACATTGTCAAGACCGCGAACTTTCGCAAGAGCATAATTCCGTAAGTTTTTCCATCAAATTTCGTACTTCTGGTGTTGTCATTTTGATCGGGAAAAGATTCTCTATGCTTTTCATAAGAAAATTAGTTTTTTTTTTTTTTTGAAATTGGGCGACCCTGAGAACAAGTTTCTGAGAGGGACTGTCTCTACCCTGATATGGGTTAAGACAACAAATATTTTAAGGTAAGTTAATGGGTGTACTGTGCTGTATACAGTGGACCTTAACCAGCGATGGATCGATTAACGATTAATCTAACTAGCGATACATTTTAAACGCAAAAATTTTGCCTCTAACAGGCTGAATAAAACCCGATTCCAGTGCTATTCGTTCCGTTACCATACGCGTCCACTTTGGCCCTGAGCGGCGCCTCACTTGTCCTTGGGTGTCCAAGTTGTTTTACAGCCAGCAGTCACCGCAGGTCGCTTCCAAAACATACAACAACTGTAACATTTCTTATTATCACAGTCTTTGTAGTGATTGCACCTGCCAAAATAAGTCACCATGGGCCCCAAGAAAAGCTTTCTGTGGCCAACCTACAGCCAAATAGGGTGAGAATTACTATGGAGATGAAGAAAGAGATCATGCTAAGTATGAAAGTGGAGGTTCCAATTGCGTGTCTCTGAGTGGTCAGTTGTATTATTTAACCCCAATCAACCATCGCTACTATTGTGGGTAAAAAAAAAGGGAAAACGGCATCAAGGTGGCTGTTCTTGCCAAAGGTGCAGCTGCTGCTGCACCACAGTCAGCTGTTGTTGTTTGCTGCACCACCATCAGCTGTATTACTCGAAGATGTGAAGACGTGTGTTGTTGGTGTGGTTATTGTGAAACAATTTTTTTTTTCACCGAGAAACGTTAACCCCGGAGGTTAGCTAACCCAGGATAACCCAAGAAAGTCAGTGCTTATCGAGGACTGTCTAACTTATTTCCATTGTAGGTCCTTAATCTTGTCCCCCAGGATGCGACCCAACAGTTGACTAACACCAGGTGAACAGTGAAAAAATGCCGGAACTAGTGCTCATATTGGTGAGGTTAGTGGGGAGGATGATGGAAGCAGTTGGTGGAGGAGGACAAATGAAGAAACAAAACCACTGATGAGCTGGCTAGATCATCTTCAACATAAGAGGCCACACCTGAGGAAACTGCTTCGGAGGAGGGGGAGAGAGAATTTGAAGGAAGGTTGCTACTTCAAAGATTAAGGAATGTGTGCAAAGTGTGCTTAAGTGCAAAACCTTTTTTTGATGAAAATCACCCTCACACAGCTATTGCAAGCCGTGCTGGTGATATTACACTGACAATGTTGTGAAACACTTTAGGATAAAGGAACGAGAGGTTACAGGCCTCTATGGACAGATATGTGGTTGCAACAGAAGTCCAGTGACTTCTGAAGTGGTCCTAGTGGCTATTAAATGAACAAGGGAAGTAACCCCAGAAAAAGACTTGCTGCCTCAAGTGGTATGGAAGGGATTCCCCTTTCCTAAAACAACGAACAAAATCAACGGGTCGCCCCTCCTCCCATCCCCATCAATCATCACCAGATCTTCAATAAAGGTAGTGTCATGTAAACTGTGGCAGGTCTTTCTTCAGTTTGTGTGTATTAAATTCTTATTTCATGTTTTAAAATTTTTTTTTTTTTTCATACATTGGGGTGTCTTGCACGGATTAATTTGATTTCCATTATTTCTTATGGAAAATTAACTTGATTATCGATTATTTTGTTAACGATGAGCTCTCAGGAACTGGATTTAATATCGTGGTTGAGGGTCACTGTATTATACTTTTTATTGTTTCGACTGCCTAGTTCTATGCTAAGTTAATACATGTTAGTCTGTAAAATTGTTATCTGCATTTATATGCATTTATAAGTGGAAAAAAATGGTTGTTCGCTTTCCGCGATGTCTGCTTTCAGCAGTAGCTGAAACTAACCTGAGTATAAGTGGGGCCTTACTGATAGGGCCCCCCCCACTTATATGGCGGGTGGGTTCAGGCTACTGCCAAGAAAGCAGACATCACAGGGAAAGCAGAACGCATTTTTTTCCACTTATAAATGTCAGATAATAAGTTTACACTAACTATACATATATTAAGTTAACAATTAGATACAAGGCATTTAAAAAACAATTAAAAAGTACAAAATACATGCACAGAGTCACTCATTACTTACCTCAAAAAATATTGTAGTCTTAATGTAGGGTGAGAAGTGAGTTCTGTTTTATTGTAAGAAGTTAGGTGTTGGTAGGTATCGGCAGACCAGCCAGGCAAACTACCCAACCCCACCCACAGTTTTAAAAATTATATATCCAACATTTAAAGATCCATAAAGAGATACAATGTATATAGTGTACACTTCAAATTTTAAACTTACCTTAAAATATTTTTAAGGGTAGGTAGGTATCGAAAAGTGTGGTAGGTATTGTAAACCCATTGGCCACTCTACCCAAATTATATGCTTGGCATTTAAAGTGCCTTGAGTGGGTAAATGCATTAAGTAGGAGGCCCCATTTTCGGCAGGTTAGGTTCAGGCTACCGCCATAAAGCGGAAAATCGCCATAACGTGGGAAATCACTATTTTTCCACTTATATTTTGCTCATATACTAGATAACAAGTTTACACTAACATTAAATTAAGTTAGAAAATAGAAAAGGCATAAAAAAAAACAATTAAAATGTTACAAACACTCATAGGGCTCTCATTATTACCTTAAAGATTTATAGTCTTAATCCTAGGGTGAGACAAGTAGTATTTATTGTAAGAAATCCAAGTGTGGTATTGTATGGTAGTCAGCCGGGTTACCTACCAGGCCAACCACCCACCACCTATATTCTATTACATTTAAGCATACCAGAGCGATAAACTGCATATACAGTCCTCATTAATTACCTTAAAATTTTTGTAGTCATTAATCTAGGGTTGAGATGAGTAGTATTTATTGAGTAAAAATCAAGTGTGGTATGGTTTGGTATAGCCAGCCAGGGCTTACCATACCAGGACCAACCCACTCCCACACATATTCTAAGAATATTTTACCTTTGAGGGTTTCGGACGTACTAGTACGGCTTACGACCCTGGGTTTTTGACGTACTAGTACGCCTAAATTCTAGCGCCCTCAAATCTAGTGGGAGCAAGCTGGTTGGCTCCATATGAAAGAAGGGTTATGTGGTCAGTGTGCATGGTCTAAAAAAATCCTGCGCACACCAGTGCATAATGAGGAAAAAAAAAAACTTTGACAGTTTTTTTTGGAATAATACAGCGACGTTGCACTGTATTTTTCGTATAGGTTATTTTTTGTGGTTTTAGTTGTCTTGGTTCTCATTTTATAGATGGAAGGAATATCATAGAAATTGAGATGATTTTGACTGGTTTTACTATATGGAAAAGTACCTTGAAATTGAGCTCAAAGTAGCAGAAATGTTCTATTCTTTACTCCAAAGTTCATATGTTAAACAAATCATTTGCCAAGCGTCAATTCAAGTCAATTGTGAGTCTAGTATTCTTTGCAACGTGCGCCAATATGAGTTCATTACCATTTTTACACTAATGCAGTAGTCTGCCATAACAGTAAATCTTCTTTATTTTTTGTGGAGAGATAAAATATTTCAAGTTGGAAAGCAACGAATGTTTGAGGGGTTGAGACATTGACTACATGAACAGAGGAAATGTATTTTAGTGCCTGGAATGTATTTCTTATTTGTTCTGGACCCTATTCGGAAATTGCATCTTTTGAAAATTGTGTGAAATTTGGCAAATTGATCAATTCTGACACTGAACTGGATAGTTGAAATTGGTATAATGGGTGGTTCTTGCACTCATTCAATTAGAAATTATGGAGTTCTAGCGAAATATTCAATGTTTTTGTCGAATAGGTACAGTGGAACTGGATGAAAATGGGGCTCAAAGTGGGCCAAAATCGCCGATCCGGTTCATCGCGAGATCGCTAACTTTGCGAGTGCATAATTCCGTACGTTTTCCATTCATATTTATATTTTTGGTGTCATTATGATTCGGCCAGGAGAAATGATTCTTTATCTTTTCATAAGAAAAAATTATTTTTTTTTTTTAAATTTGGCCGACCTGAGAACGAGTTCTGGAGAGGGCCTGCGTCCTCAAAGGGTTAAGCGTCCCAGAGCGATAAAATGTATATACAGTTCATCATTACTTACTAAAATATTTGTAGTCTTAAGTAGGGTCAGGAGTAAGTAAATGAGATAAAACGAATAATTGAGAGAGAGAAAGAATGAATGCACGATAGGAGGACAGGAGCGCGCAGCGGAGTTATGTAAACAAACAAGAGGAAGGTAGGTTTTGTAAAACAACAAAAGTGTACACGTTTCTGAGTTTGTGTACAATGTTACATAGTGTACAGGTTGTCTTACTTTATACGGTTAGAATAAATAAAGAAGACACTCCAATCTCATGTACATCATTTGAGAATGACGCTCGGAGTGAAAGGCAATGGAAATAAGTCACTCTGTCAGACTTTTTTTGTTATCCTAGGTCTCTACACATGCTGTTATGTATGTTAATCTATGTAACTGTATTGTGTATACCTGAATAACTTTCATACATACGAAAGCAATAATTTTCTACAGTTACCCCCAGTATACACACTTTCTCTTATGTTTGATTAGAGTAAATGTTATTCTTGGCATCCATTGTACATGTTATCTGGCTAACACATCTCATATTTATGTTTATTATTTATGGTGGGGTGTTTTTATCATCTTTTTATGTTATGTTTCATGTTTTTTATATAATTTGAAAAAAAAATATCATGGATGGATTGATTGAAATGTGTATATAATGAATACCTGGGTTTACCTGGACCAGAGTTCGGGGGTTCAACACCCCCGCGGCCGGTCTGTGACCAGGCCTCCTGGTGGATCAGAGCCTGATCAACCAGGCTGTTGCTGCTGGCTGCACGCAAACCAACGTACGAGCCACAGCCCGGCTGGTCAGGAACCGACTTTAGGGCTTGCCAGTGCCAGCTTGAAGATGCCGGGAGATCTGTTGGTAATCCCCTTTATGTATGCTGGGAGGCAGTTGAACAGTCTCGGGCCCCTGACACTTATTGTATGGCTCTTAACGTGCTAGATGACCCCCCTGCTTTTTCATTGGGGGGATGTGCTTCGTCGGGCCAAGTCTTTTGCTTGGTAGTGAGTGATTTTCGTGTTGCAAGTTCTCGGTTACTTAGTCCTTCTTGGATTTTCCCAGGTGTGTATATAATCATGTATCTCTCGGCCTGCGTTCCAGGGAATACTGGTTCAGGAACCTCAAGCGCTTCCAGTAATTGAGGTGTTTTATCTCCGTTATGCGCGCCGTGAAAGTTCTCTGTACATTTTCTAGGTCAGCAATTTCACCTGCCTTGAAAGGTGCTGTTAGAGTGCAGCAATATTCCAGCCTAGATAGAACAAGTGACCTGAAGAGTGTCATCATGGGCTTGGCCCCTAGTTTTGACGACATTGTTTTTTTTTTATATTTTATTTAAAAACTTTACAGCTTAATATTAAATAAAAAGATATAAAATGGGTACAGTAGGATCCTCAATCCTACAGAACATACACTATCAAGTTTTAACAACACATTGTAATTGACATAAAAGAGGTTACCCAAATACACTCGCAATTTTTCAATATAATCATACTAAGAATATAAACAGTATTATAAATATATATAACTTCTAATAAATCATATAAAATTATAAAAACTATTTAAACCTTTCAGTTTGTTATAGTTAACATTACTTTGACTGACATATGACAAAGGTTCATCAACTTTCCGTAGATAATCAGAGAATGACCTACAGCTCACAATCTCAGTTAAAAAAAAATAAAATACATGCACCTTTCCAAAAATTAACCCCTACCTGGAGTGTACCTGGGAGAGGTTTCGGGGGTCAACCGGCCCCCGCGGCAGGTCTGAGACCAGGCCACTCTGGAGGATCAGCGCCTGATCAACCAGGCTGTTGGCTGGCTGCACGCAAAACCAACGTACGAGCCACAAGCCCGGCTGATCAGGGAATGAACTTTAGGGGCTTGTCCAGTGCCTGCTTGAAGACTGCACAGGCGGTCTAGTTGGTAATCCCCTTATGTGTGTGGGAGGCAGTTTTAACAGTCTCGGGCCCCTGACATTATTGTAGGTCTCTTAACGTGCTAGTGACACCCTGCTTTTCATTGGGGGGGATGGTGCATCGTCTGCCATGTCTTTGGCTTTCGTACCAGTGAGTGGATTTTCGTTGTGCAAGTTCGGTAACTAGTCCCTCTAGATTTTCCAGGTGTATATAATCTGTATCTCTCCCTCTGCGTTCCTGGGATACTGGTTAGAAACCTCATAGCGTCCAGTAATTGGAGGTGTTTTATTCTCCGTTATGCGCGCCGTGAAAAGTTCTCTGTACTTTTTATAGGTCGGCAAATTTCACTGCCTTGAAAGGTTGCTGTTAGAAGTGCAGCAATATCCAAGCCTATACAAAATGAATTACTAAAAACATACATACGTGCCTCATACAATCCCTCTTTAAGCATTGAAAAAAAATGGAAATCCTAAAGCCTCAACTTAACTAAATAAATATTAATTAAATATTACTAAATATTTATACAGCCTCTTCCACGGCTGTGCACATTATATAAGATAAGAGACTAAAACCATAACTCTCCCATTACAAATTTTTAAGAGGCAATTTACAAATTTATGGAAGTCTTGCGTGCATCTCTCATCGGACTGGAATGGCACATTATATAATGACTAAAATAAAGTCAGTACACTCGCTAAAAAAAAACCCTAACACTAAACAGAAACCAACATAATTTTAATAACCTCTCAATGCGACCATGATTATCGCACATGAATATGCCCAATAAAGGCTTATTAAAAACACCACTCTACATAAGCCCAAAAGCTCTTAAAGGTCTTACACCTATAATCCTTGACACCATTCACACTTAATAAGTAGAGGTCATGACGACCCTGAACATCTAAACACAGAATTCTCCATCGGTTTACTTCGTAAATTACTTGATATCACCTTTGCTTTCTGTGCCCACTTGCTGACGACATACACTTATGCCACACATCTACACCTTTTTATCCCCACATACACCTCACTCTACCCGCTCCCCCAGAGGCGGACCCCGCTGTGTTCCCCTGAATTTCCCCTTCTCGTATGTATCCCCAACCCCCCCCCCCTTACTCACTCAGCCCAAGTCGTAGATTCATGAGAAACCTAACGTTAACGATTCTATACCCTTCCGAAAATACTTCTCCCACCTCCTCACATACAGTTCTCTATTTCGACACATAGTACAATAAACCGTTACCGCTAGTAACCGCCTGCCGCACTCACAATCCCCCCTCCCTCATCACCCACGATATATATATATAATCCATATACATAATCCAAAGCTCTTTTAACACTCTCATCGAACCCTCCCACATCTAGCTTTGTGCATGCAGAATGACACCCTCAGCCCCACCCCCTGTACAAACCCTACTTGACCAATTACCTAACACCCTTCAGTCCCCCACAAAGTATACTGCATGGAACGCCATTATCTTCTCCACAGATTCCACACCTTCCGCCCACAATTACCCCTCTGGTTCTTAGTCCCTCCCCCGACTGTAGTTATGCCATGCAGAAAAACGATACATTACCGCCCTTACCCTAGGCTTTAACTTCAACTGCTACTATACCAAATTACTTCCATGCGTACATGGGGAACAATCCCTCAACTGGTAAAAACTATCCTTTCTGTCAAGCAGGCCTACACAAAACCCCTATCTCAAATTTTCTGGGTTCTCTAGACAACATCAAAGCCCTCAAAACAGTTTCACCATTCCCTCAACTCCACACCACCATACAACTTACCCAAATAAAATATCCTTTATGTACTTTTTCCACTGCCTCACTCACACCTTCACGCAAAACTCCATTTATGAAACAACATAAATCCTCCTTCTCAGACCATCAACCCCAACCCACCCTGGCGACAGGTAACATTACAACCTCTCTCCTCAGCCATCGCACTTGAACCCACACAAAAAGTTAAACAACTCGTTCAAAATTCCCACAATCGCATCCCTGGTATTGGGGAAACACGGCTTGCTACGTGCCAAACTTACTATACATTAATACATTTATAACAATCACTCGTTGCACAAGAGTCAGTGATGATGTGGTCGCAATGCACCCAGACGCCCCTGAATTCCTTTCCATTATCTGTTCGAGTTTTCCTCTCGGCAGCATCAATTCATCCTTATAGGTGATACCAAATATTTTTAAAAGACCCCACCGGTTTGTTTCCTCACAACGTTTACATCTCCCCCCTCCACCCAATCACCCAACCCCATGATCACTGATTCTCTCTATTTACCTGCATCCCTGTTGCATTTTTCCGAACTGTTACAGCATAATCCTAAACACCCCAACGCCATCCCTCTTGAACCAGGACTGTTGTATCGTCTACATATCTATATTCCAGGCCACACTTTCCCGACCTCCCCCACACCTCCACTCAAGGTGTAGTTGTCACATACACAACGTTCAACCATTCTATAGAAGGGGTCTGAATGCACGGCAAACACATTTGAGGACATGGGACACCCAGGCCTACGTTCCCTTACCCATTACAATCTCCTCCCCCAAGCATCCATTAATCGGTACCTTCATCTTAGCTCCATTGTACAACGTGGTTACCCAATTAACTATTTCTTCCCCATAACCCTGCCTCCTAAGTATAGCTCCCAATGCTCCCCTTTCCACCCTGTCATAGGCCCCCTGCCAGTCTAAAGCCAACAACGCCGCCCTCCCTCCCCCCCCTTTTGACTCCACAAAACTTCTCAGTATTCCATGACCCTCAATCATCGACCTTCCAGGCAAACCATACTGCGTTTTCGAAACCACTCTCCCTACCACACATTTAAACCGATTACCCAAGACTTTAGCGAACAACTTATAATCAGCACATAACAGAGATATGGCACGGTACTCCTTGAGGGTGTGCTGCCCCTTACCCTTCTGGACCAACACTACAACTGCTGTTGCTTGCTTGTCCCCCATCACACCCTTCTCCTTCATCTGATTAAATAACCTACCCATGAAACCCCTTATCACCTCCCAATGTTGGAGATAAAATTCAGCCGGGAGACCGTCTATTCCCGTTGTGCTTTGCCCTTCCTCATTCCCCTTAAGCCAACTCTATTTCCTCCTCGTTATTACCCCCCCTAAAGCCTTCTATCACTATTCCCTAAATTACACGTCACATACCACACACCTTCTCTAAAGCCACATTCCCCACCCTCCTACTTGTCCAATACCCTTCATACCATTTATCCGCATATGCACACATTCCTTTCGTAGTTACGTATCTCCTGACCCACCTATAACCTCCCCCATCTCATGTACCTCTAACCTCGGAATAGCTGTAACCTGCTGTCTTTGTTTTTGAGTCGCAACAACACGCCGATGGCTTGTCTCCCCAAAGCACCTCCTCTTACCCCTGCCTGCACCCTTACCGCTTGAAAACCTCTCATTTTGTAACTCCCTCAGTCTCCCCTTGACCTCGACAATTTCATCCATAGGATAGTTGCCCCCACAGCCCCCTGCCCATAACAACCCCTTAACCTGTCCTCTAAATAATTTGAAAGTCCATATTTTAAATCATTTATACGTTTGCCCACCCCACATAATATTTCCTAATCCTTTCCTTGGCTACACAATCCCACCATTGCACGACATCTTCCACTCCCTGTGCCTCCTCGCTAAGCTCCTTCCATAGGACAGAAAATCCCTCTAACCCCTCCTCATCACTCAATGCACTTATATTTAATTTCCAGTAACTCCTGTATATTTCCGCAAGCGCCTCCCACCCAACCTCCACCAACACTGCTCTATGATCCGACCATGCTACTTCAACAGTTTTGAAAGATCGCACTACAACCTCGTGAGAAAGATACACTCTATCTAACCTCGCTGCATACCCTCTCCTAACAAAAGTATGCTCTGTCTCCCACGCCCCCCCCCCCTCGAACACGTACCATAACCTAATATCCCTCATTAAATCTCTTAGGGTCACCGACACATACCTGCCCTTTCGTTCCGACATCAGCCCCCTAATAACGCAGTTCCAATCACCTCCTACTATTGCCACCTCCGGTAATGCACGGAAAAAAAAACACAAGGTCCTCACACACAAACTCCTGCTTCACCTGTTTCGTTATTCTCTGCAGGCGCATATACGCTAATAAAGGCCACACGTTTGCCCATCCACCAACCATCTACATGCAACACCCTTCCCCCCTCCCCCCCTCACTTCTCTGCAAAACAAACGGCTCGCCTCCCTAATTAAAATACCCACCCCTCCCTTTCAAACGGCAGATGGCAGGGTTACCACCTGAAACCCCCATCCCCCAACACCCTACCCTCCTTAAAATTGCTCCTGAAGGAAAAACCCCCCCAA
>NC_069451.1:17063966-17165764 GCF_026875155.1 Cherax quadricarinatus | reverse complement strand
ATTAGCACCATACCTGGGGTGAAACCCAGCCACAACTCTAAGTGCTCTTAGTCTTTCTTTGTATTGGCGACAAGTCTTGCTACACAGGTCCAAGTAGTGGAACCTCAAAGCCTAGATACCTGTATCTGCTTACATATTCTAGAAGAGACCCATCATGCAATTGGATCTGACGAACTGTGCCTCTCTGTCGAGGAGACGCCTATTGAGTATCTTTGTTTTATCAGTAGAGATTATCAACCCCAGGTCCTGACACGAGGCTAGTACATGATTAAGAATGTTTTGGGTGTTGGAGAATCCGGTGGTGTGAATCATTATATCATCAGCAAAACTAATCACATAATGATGGACTGACTAGGCATAGCATTAAGTAATGCATTAATTAGAATATTGAACAGTGTGGGACTGAGCACACCTCCCTGTGGGGTTCCTAATTCAAAGTCTTTAGTTACACTTCTATGTCCCTGGAACAACACAGACGATTTTCTGTTGGACAGGTAACCTTTAATCCAGCGGGGGAAGCCATCCTCCAACATCCATTCTGGCAAGTTCACTAATGATTACATGTCGGTTGGCTACATCGAAAGCGGATTTAAGGTCAAGGAACGTAGTGTATGAGCTGTCAGTGTGCAGAGTGAGAAAGGTGGCTATGCAATGATGCACGCTCCTTCCATGCATGAAACCATGTAACCGGGGAGACAAAAATTGTTTGATTCTGTACAGGAGACGATTAAGAATCATTCTCTCAAATGTTTTACACAAGCAGCTAGTAAGAGATATAGGGCGAAATGCATTTTGTTGATAGGGCTTAGGAATTGGAATGATGAGGCTGTTGGTCCAAGATTGAGGGAGCTTGTAATACCATCCTCACCAGGCGACGTGGAGTTGCCCTTAGTTAGTGCTGCATCAAGTTCATAATTAGTGAAAGGAATGTTGCAGTCATCTGCCTTGTTGAGCATAAAGCAAACAAGTCTCTCCCTTGCATCATATTTGTCATTTAATTTTGCCTGTGTGGTACTGGGAAGATTGTCATAGCTAGATGTAGCAGCCCAAGCACTGACTAACTCATTCGCCCAATGCAAGGGATGAGGGTGCGCGATCTGCCCAGTTCTGTTACCCTTAATTCTATTGATGTCCCTCCATGCCTGGCTAAGTGGGGTGTGAGCATTAAGACCGTTGACAAATTTTTCCCAGTCTGTTTGCCGCAGCTCTGTCATACGCTCTCTGGCAGCAGCAAGGGCAGTTTGGAAGAGCCTCAGCATTCCAGGGGTACGATGTTTTCTATAGGCTAGGCCTAGTCTGCGAGCAGTACGTTTCAGTGTACGAAGTTTAGAATCATTGTAATAAGTATGGTTTTTGAAGGAGGTATGATTATTATGGAAGTTCGAGCTGCCTCGGCAATTATTGATTCCATCAATTTTCCCACTATGGAGGTTAGGCTTATTGGTATATAGTTCGAAGCTAAGAACCTGTCACCTGCTTTGAAAATAGGTATCACATTTGCCATTTTCCACGTGTCTGGCACCATGCCAGTCTCAGAGGTTTGCTAAGCTTCGCTTTACATTCCTTTAACACCCTTGCATACAGTTCATCAGGGCCTGGGGATTTGTTATGTTTTAATTTATCAATTTGCCAAAGGACCATGTCACTTGTGACCCTAATCGTGCATAGTTTATTAACATCCTGTTCTACGTGACCCTAATCGTGCATAGTTTATTAACATTCTGTTCTACATAATTTATTATTTCTGGAATATCGCTAGTATCTTCCTGTGTAAAAACTGAGAGGAAGTATGTGTTAAAAATTCTACACATTTCCTTATCACTGTCCGTGAGCTGACCCGAGTAACTTTTGAGTGGGCCTATCTTGTCCCTGATCTTACTTCTGTATACCTGAAAGAATCCTTTTGGGTTAGTCTTCGATTCTCTTGCAATTTTAACCTCATAATCTCTTTTTGCTTTTCTTATTCCCTTATTAATTTCTCTCTTTAAGTGAATATATTGATTTCTTAACTGCCCCTCTCCTCTTTTGATTTGCCTATATATGCCTCTCTTTTAACCAATGAGATGTTTTAATCTATTGTTCATCCATTTAGGATCATTTTTGCTTGATTTGATTTCCCTATTTGGAACATAAGTTCTCTGAGCAGCTAGAACTATGCCCTGGAAAACGTCATATCGGCAATCATCACCACCTACCTGACCCATAGTCAGGTCATTCCAGTTCAGCCCACCCAAGTAATTTTTCAGTCCTATGAAATCAGCCAAGCGGAAGTCAGGGACAGAAATTTGATTGCCATTATTAGGGGAATTCCATGATATATTAAAACTGAGTGATTTGTGATCACTTTCCCCAAGCTCATCATTAACCTCAAGATTATTAATTAGCGTTTCCCTGCTGGCAAGAACCAAGTCAAGCAGGTTATTTCCTCTAGTTGGCTCTGTCACAAACTGTTTTAAAAAACAATCCTGAATTGTTTCAAGAAAGTCACTTGACTCTAAATTTCCTGTCAAATTGCTCCAGTCAATCTGCCTATAGTTGAAATCTCCCATTATCATAACCGTTTCGTATGTAGAGGCCTTACGAATTTCATCCCATAGAAGTTTACCGCACTCCCTATCAAGATTTGGGGCCCTGTAAAATCACACCCAAAATTAGTTTTTCACGGCCCTTGAGAAGCTGTAACCAAACAGATTCAGTGGCTGATGCTTCTAATTTTATATCTTGTCTAACACAACAATTTAAACTGTCTCTGATGTACATCGCTACTCCACCACCCTTCCTGTTGACCCTGTCAGTGTGGAATAATTTATAGCCTTGTATGTGACATTCAGAAGGCATCTCTCTATCTTTCAGATTGAGCCAGGTCTCTGTTATAACAATGATATCTATGTTTCCTGCACTTGCAATTAATCTTAGCTCATCTATCTTATTTCTTACACTCCTGCTATTAGTATAATAGACCCTAAGGGAGCTAGTCCCTTGCTGCCCTCTGCTGTCTCCCTTTGTTTGCTGACCTGATCTGTTGTCTTTATTTATAACTTCATGATGAATGTATTTTATACATTTACTGTTTTCAACCCTAGTGTTGCATCCTGACTGTTTCCCACACACACCCATACCTCTATCTTCTATCAGTTTAAAATCCTAGGCATTTCAGCAATGGCCCTCTCGATTGAGTTTGCAAGAGCTACCACCCCTGCCCCAGAAAGATGTACCCCATCCCTTGCATACATATCATGTTTGCCATAAAAGTTGTCCCAGTTGTCAATGAAGGGGATTGCAAGTTCCTTGCAGTATCTGTCTAGCCAGCAATTTACACCAATTGCCCTAGACAACCATTCATTGCCCATTCCCCTTCTAGGCAAGATGCTACATATGATTGGGACCCCTCCCTTAGATTTAATTAAAATCTATAGCTGACCTGTACTTATCTAGCAGCTCTTCTCTCCTACCCTTTCCAGTATCATTTCCACCAGCACTGAGACAGATAATAGGCTTGTTCCCATTACCTGACATGATATTATCCAACCTGTTGACTGTCACTAACACCAGCTCCTGGGAAGTACACTCTCTTACCTTCATATTCCTATTACAGAAAGCATGGTCCATATATCTTACCTGTGAGTCAACAACCACAAGTATGTGCTTACCTCTATTTGCAGGGGAAATAGTACCTTTACCTTCACTGGCCACTGAAGTACACTCATCCTGAAGAACAGAGAAGTGATTTCCTACCTTTAAATCTTCTCTCTTAACTTTCCTTATTTTGATGTTCTTCCCATTACTAGGAACCACTTGCCACTTGTAGCAGGTGCTGGACTGCACCTCACTGCTGGTAGCCTTTGCTGCCTCCCCACCTACAGCTTCCTCGCAGCGAGAGACAGACTGCGCCTCGTTGCTGGTAGCCGCGTTCCCCTCCACCATTCCAGCCACCTCACACTCGCTCCTAACCCCATTGAGGTGAACCTTCAGCCTCCTAATTTCCTTCTGGAGAAGCAAGACTGTAGGGAAGGTAGAGGATTCGATGGATTTGTTAAAGAGTGTTGCAATGATTGGTGACAGCACTTGCGACACCTTTTTTGTATATAAAGGGTGGTAAGGTATTTAAATCTCCTGTCTTGTTTTTTAGTGTGTTGATAATAAGGAAGACTTCTGTTGGGTTAGTCAGATTATTATTATAATCAAAAAGAAGCGCTAAGCCACAAGGGCTATACAGCGCTGCATGGGTTAGTCAGAGCTAGGAACAGTGTGTTCGGGTAGTGAGGTAGTCATTGGGTGGGGTATTTGAGCTTAGGATTTTATTGGCAAGGTTTATTCCTATGGTGGAGAAGAAATCATTGAGCCTGTTTGCTGTTTCAGTTGGTGGGAGTTGGGGTTCATCTGGCTTTGTTAGTTCAATTGCGCCATTTCGTGATATCTTTTTTGTTCCTAGAATTTCTGATAGGGTTATCCAGGTCTTTTTTTATATCACCTTTTAAGTTGGATAATCTGTTCTCATAATACAATTTTTTTGCCCTTCTTATCAGGCTGGTTAGGATTGACAAGTAACGTTTTGTTTGGTCTCTGGTTATGTGACCCATTCTGTACTGTTTTTCGTAAAGGGCTGTATTTATGGATTTGGAATGCTGGTGTTAGCCAGGAATTTCAGTCTTTTAGCTGTCACGTTTTAGTTTTTTTTAGGACAGGCTGTTATAGAGGTGTTGGGTCTTTTTAGAAAATTATAAAACTTCGCAATACTGTTTTAGTTTTCTCAAGTCATGGCCATTCAATGTTTGTCACTACTGTTGTGAAGTTATTAATGGCTGCCCTTTTGAAGTCTAAAGGGTGACTTTAGTATGTCTTGGGGGTAAAAAATTTGGCCTAGATAAGTTATGAGGAAGGAGGGTAGTGGTCTGTGGTAAATCTGTGATTAGCCTGATTTAAAGGGATATGGTGTTGGTCCAGATGTGTCTAGTTAGGGAAAACTATCTCTGAAATTCTTGTAGGTTTTGTTACAGTTGGAGCAACAAGCATTAAACTCAAGTGTTTGTGAATTCAGAAACGTGTGGGTCCTGTTTGCAGGAGTTTATGTGAAGTCACCTGAGAGAAATAAGGGGATCTTATCATGCGTGCATCAGTTCATACTTTCCTAGTTTCACTAAAACGGTAATGTTGACTGGGTACTCGGGAGAGTTTTATCACTGTGAGATTTTTGGGTAGGTATTTGATTTGAATTAGCTATATATATTCTCCATGTCATCCCTTGTGCAAGTATTATTGATACATTCTATTGGTCTGAGTAGTGTACAGCTGTGCCACCCCCTTGTGATATGGCCTACAGTTGTTGTAAAGGCTGTGTAACCAGGAAAGGCATAGACATCTGTAGGCATTAGCCAGTTTCAGTGAGAGTAATGATGACATACTGGCATGCAGGGAATTTAGTAATGCTATGAGGTCATCGTAATGTTTGCTTAAAGATCTGATATTGTAGTTAAAGACAGTTAGACAGTTATGTTGTTGTTGGCTCTGAGAAGTGCCTTTGATTGTTCTGCTGTGTAGTATTTACAGTTACGGTTTGATTCATTTAAGTCATTCAATAAGAGGTTGGTATCAGGATCAATGCTTGTAATCATAAGATTTATAGTGAATCTATATATAGAATTAAGTATAAGTCAAAGTAAATATTCTAAAGCTAAAAAATAGCACCTGAATTATTTTAACAAAAGTGAAAATATGAACTAAGGTAGTTCTTTAAAGCTAAAATAAAGGAGACAATATAAAAGGGACTAAAATAATTTGTGGTTAACAAATAAAGTGATGATCAAATAAAGGAGCTTGGGAATATAATAGTAGATAGTTCTTTAAAGTTAAAATAAAGGAGAACATATAAAAGGGACTAATAAGTTGTGGTGAACAAATAAAGTGGTAATGAAATAAATGAGCTTGGGAATATAATGGCAAAATAGTGAACTTATTACACTTCAGCACCTGAGAATAGCACCTTGATTATTTTAACAATTGTGAATATATGAACTAAGGTAGTTGTATAAAGCTAAAAATAAAGGAGAAAATATGTAAGGGACTAATTTAAGTAATGGTAAACAAAGTTAAATGGACAGATAATCACTATGATATAATATTGATTTGGGAGTAAGATCTGATTTGTAATGTATAATAAGTTGAGCAATTAATTGCACTATAAAAAGTAAAAAAAAAATGAGGTAGTTGGTACTAGCTAGCAAAACGTAGTTTTGGGACTCGCACAATGTAATTGGAATATACACTAATTGCACACACAATATAAAAGGGACTAAGAAAAGTAGTGGTAAACAGTATTAAATGGACAGGTAGCAACCATGAATAACATTAATTTGGAGTAAGATTTGACTTGCAACACAAAATTATGAGCAATTAAAAAGTAAAAAGTATTTGAGGTAGCTGATATTAGCTAGTAAAAGAAAAAAAAATAATAATGCACAATAATATAATAGTAACATACACTATATGCACCACACGTATATATGTGTTAAGGACACTTATCTAATCTGTTACAGAAATGTCAGCTTTTCTAAGGAAGGTAGAGAAATCATGTTCATTTGAGATGGGGTATTGTTGTCCTGTTGAAGATTTTCTAACTAGTATTTTCCCATCTCGAGTGAAACACTAATGTATTTTGTTTTCCTGTTTAAGTTTTCTCAACCTGAACAGAATGGAATGTTTGTAAGGCTAACTGCACTAGATCACTAGTTTCATAAGGAAAACATTGAAACAAAAGCAATTTTCTCGGAATTTTGTTTTTTCCCTGAGTCAGGAGACTTGCTTACATTTTGGGTGAATATCTCGGAAGTAAATCAGTGTAAATGCCTCGTGCCAATCCAAAGCAAAAAATCGATTGAGCAACGGCTCATAACTTGGAAAACACGTAAGTTGGGGCATTCGTAAGTCAAGGTACCACTGTACAAATATTACTGTACATACTGTATGATTAAGTAGCACACACATGTGAGATTTCACTACATTATTTATTATAATCAAAACCAAGTGTCAAACCCATTAGTGCCATACAGCACTGCTATCACTATGTCAGATATTACAATCAGAACTAATTATTAAATATTATGTTTACAATCAGAGCAAAGTGCTAAATTTTATTACAATCAGAACTAAGTGCTAAATATATTTTTTTAACACCTTGGCCATTTCCCACCGAGGCAGGGTGACCCAAAAAGAAAGAAAAAAACTTTCACCACCATTCTGCACTTTCACCATCATTCATACATTATCACTCTTTGCAGAGGTGCTCAGATACGATGGTTTAGGTGTTACTCCAAACAGCCAATGTCCCAAACCCCTCCTTTAAAGTGCAGATTTTGTACTTATCACCTCCAGGACTCAAGTCTGGCTAACCGATTTCCCTGAATCCGTTCACAAAATATTACCTTGCTCACACCAACAACTTGTCAGGTCCCAAAGACCATTTGTCTCCATTCACTCCTAACAAACACACTCATGCATGCTTGCTGGAAATCCAAGCCCCTCGCCCACAAAACTTCCTTTACCCCCTCCCTCCAACCTTTTCTAGGATGACCCCTACCCCACCTTCCTTCCATTACAGATTTATAGCCTCTCCAAGTCATTATATGTACTTTGTTCCATCTTCTCTAAATGACCAAACCACCTCAACAACCCCTCTTCATCCCTCTGATTAACACTTTTAGTAACTCCACACCTCCTCCTAATTTCCACACTACTTATTCTCTGCATAATATTTACACCACACATTACCCTTAGACACGACATCTCCACTGCCTCCAGCATCCTCCTTACTGCAGCATTTTCAACTCATGCTTCACATCCATAAAAGTGTTGGTACCACTATACTCTTGTACATTCCCTTCTTTGCTTCCGTGGATAACGTTTGTTGTCTCTACAGATACCTCAGTGCACCACTCATCTTTTTTCCTTCATCAGTTTTATAGTTAACCTCATCCTTTATAAACCCATCTGCTGACAAATCAACTCCAAAATATCTGAACACGTTCTTTTCTTCCATATTTCCTTCCTCCAATGTGATATCCAGTTTTTCTTTGTCTAAATCGTTTGATGCCCTCATCACCTTACTCTTATCTAAGTTCACTTTTAACTTTCTTCCTTTACACACCCTCCCAAATTCGTCAACTAACCTTTGCAACTTTTCTTTGGAATCTCCCCAAAGTACAGTATCATCAGCAAAAAGTAACTGTCAACTCTCATTTTGTATTTGATTCCCTGTAATTTAATCGCAATCCTCTCCCCAACACCCTATGTTGGAGTTACTGAGTCTCCCGCAGTTCACTACTCTCCACTTTTCTGCCTCTCACACTTACCCACTTATACACTAAAATAAAACATATTTTAAAATACCAGAAAAACAGAAATACTAACCACCCAGGGAGATACTACCGACCTGCCAAGTGAGTGCGAAATGGAAACCTTTAATTGTTTTACGTGATGGTAGGACTGCTGGTTTCTTTTTTTCCATCTCAAAAATATGCAAGATTTCAGGTACGTCTTGCTACATCTGCTTAGATTTCTGTCACACAACACTTGCATGTATAAGTATATGTATATATACACATACATCTGGGTTTTCTTCTATTTTTCTTAAAATTTCTTATTTTACTTTATTTCCTTTTGTCTCCATGGAGAAAGTGGAAAAGAATTCTTCCTCCATAAGCCATGCGTGTTGTAAGAGGCGAGTAAAATGCCAGGAGCAAAGGGCTAGTAACCCCTTCTAATGTATAAATTACTAAATTTAAAAAGAAAAACTTTCATTTTTCTTTTTGGGTCACCCTGTCTCAGTGGGATACAGCCTGTGCGTTGAAAAAAAAAAAAGGGCAGAAATGAAACACGAAACATTATAACAACATTTACTTCTTTAAAATTATGCTATACACTTTTGATACAGTGGTATCTTGACTTACGAGTGCCCCAACTAACGAGTTTTCCAAGTTACGAGCTGTTGATTTTTTGCTTTGAGCTGCAAGCCAAAATCTGAGTTATGAGCGAGCTTCAGATACGCTGCCACTAGTTGGCAGCGTATCTGAAGTCAAATCCAACTCTGTACCCAGAGGAATGTCAGGTACTTCGTCCCATCACACATGCTCTTCCAAGACATCACTGAAAGTATAATACTCCCACACTAATTCCAGATTGTAGTGAGGCACCTCGTCCCTTGTTTGGTTCTCGTATAAATCCGGGGAAGAGGTAACCTCCATTTCAACACTCAAGAGTTTTTCCAGAAACATTAATTAAAGTGGGTGAAGAAGTGATGGTGGTTGGTGGAGTACTGATAGTGGTGGGTGGAGTAGTCATTGTGGTCGGTGGAGTAGTGATGGTGGTTGGTGGAGTAGTGATGGTGGTGGGTGAAATAGTAATAGTGGTGGGTGGAGTAGTGATAGTGGTGGGTGAAGTAGTCATTGTGGTTGGTGGAGTAGTGATGGTGGTGGGTGGAGTAGTGAGTGGTGGGTGGAGTAGTGGTGGGTGGAGTAGTGATGGGTGTGGGTGGAGTAGTGATGATGGTAGATGAAGTAGTGATAATGATGGGTGGAGTAGATATGATGGTGGGTGTAGTGAGAGTGGTGAGTGTAGTAGAGATGGTAGTGGGTGGAGTAGTGAAGGTGGTGGGTGGAGTATACAATACTTCTTATTTATAAATACATTTTTCTTATTTAAAAACCCATAACAAAAAACATGGGGTGGTTTTTATGGGGCTGGAACGGATTAATGCCATTTCAATTAATTTTAATAAGGAAAATTGATTTGATATACGAGCAAAGTGAATTATGAGGTGAGTCACAGAAAGAATTAAACTTGCAAGTCAACGTACCGCTGTATAAACAAACAAATCCCCTTTGATAATTTTATAACAATACTTTAAATTCAACTGATGCTCTAAGTGTAAATACATTGACAAAAATGAAAGAGTATTATTATATTCATGTGGAAGTGCTTAACCTGTAGGGGTCATACAGCACTTGAGGCATTGGAGGTAATCAAGTCTGATCCAAGGAAGGTGATGGTAACTTAAGTTCCTTGTATCAAGAGCATTCACACACATGACAGTAATTTGTATTTGCTGAATTTACAATGACATGTAAAAAAAAAAAATGTATGGTATAAAATGTCAAAATTTGTTATTTTAATATGCTATACAAAGTATGATATTAATATGATTGTAATCAATGTTTTTTTGAACTTTTAAAAGCTAAAAATACATTGATTATTTTAGCAAAAACATATACAATCAAAATTTGAAAAATATTTTTTATTTCTATAAAATTATTTATGTCAGTACATGTTCCACTGTACAACAGATGAGCATGAGAAAATATCCTGAGCAACCACATGTGAAATGCCATAAATTAGTCATGTAGAGGCTTAATTACATGACCATGTAGCAAAATTGATAATGTGCAACAATGTCATGTGCAACAATGTCATTGCAACAATGTCAGTGCAACAATGTCATGCAAAAATATTCATGTGCAAACAATGTCATGTGCAACAATATCATGTCAACAATGTCATGTTGCAACAATATCATGTGCAACAATGTCATGTGCAACAATTATGTCAAACAATATCATGTGCAACAATGTCATGTGCAACAATGTATGTGCAACAATTCTGTGCAACAATTCATGCATAACTTTGTCATGTGCAACAATGTCATGTCAACAATGTCATGTGCAACAATTATGCATGTAGTCAACAACAATGTCATGATAACATTGTATGTGCAACAATGTCATGTCAACAATAATGTGCATAACATTGTATGTGCAACAAGTATGCAAATGTCATGTGCAACAATGTCATGTGCAACAATGTATGTGCAACAATATCATGTGCAACAATGTCATGTGCAACAATGTCATTGCAACATATGTCATGTTATTGCAACAATATCATGTGCAACAATGTCATGTGCAACAATTTTCATGTGCAACAATATCAGTGCAACAATATCATGTGCAACAATGTCATGTGCAACAATGTCATGTGCAACAATGTCATGTGCAACAATGTTATGTGCAACAATGTCATGTGCAACAATGTCATGTGCAACAATATCATGTGCAACAATGTCATGTGCAACAATGTCATGTGCAACAATGTCATGTGCAACAATGTCATGTGCAACAATTCATGTGCAACAATGTCATGTGCAACAATGTATTGCAACAATGTCATGTGCAACAATTCATGTGCAACAATATCATGTAGCAACAATGTCATTGCAACAATGTCATGTGCAACAATGTTATGTCAACAATGTCATGTGCAAAATTCTGTGCAACTGTATGTCAACAATGTCATGCATAACATTGTCATGTGCAACGTCATGTGCAACAATGTCATGTACAACAATGTCATGTGCAACAATGTCATGTGCAACAATGTCATGTCAACAATGTCATGCATAACATTGTCATGTGCAACAATGTCATGTGCAACAATGTCATGTGCAACAATGTCATGCATAACAGTCATGTGCAACAATGTCATGTGCAACAATGTCATGTGCAACAATATCATGTGCAACAATGTCATGTGCAACAATGTCATGTGCAACAATGTCATGTGCAACAATGTCATGTGCAACAATGTCATGTGCAAACAAATGTTATGTCAACAATGTCATGGCAACATGTTATGTGCAACAATGTCATGTGCAACAATGTATGTGCAACATGTTATGTGCAACAATTCATGTGCAACAATGTATGTTGCAACAATGTCATGTGCAACAATGTCATGTGCAACAATGTCATGTGCAACAATGTCATTGTGTCAACAATGTCATGTGCAACAATGTCTATGTGCAACAATGTCATGTGCAACAATGTTTGGCAACAATGTCATGTGCAACAATGTATGTGCAACAATGTTATGGCAACAATATCATGTGCAATGTATGTGCAACAATATCATGTCAACAATGTATGTGCAACAATGTCATGTGCAACAATGTCATGTGCAACAATGTCATGTGCAACAAATCATGTGCAAAATTATGTGCAACAATTCATGTGCAACAATTCATGTGCAACAATATCATGTACAAAATGTTATGTGCAACATATTAATGTTATGTGCAACAATATCATGTGCAACAATATCATGTGCAACAATGTCATGTGCAACAATATCATGTGCAACAATGTTATGTGCAACAATATCATGTGCAACAATGTTATGTGCAACAATGACATGTGCAACAATGTATGTGCAAACAATGTCATGTGCAACAATTCATTGCAACAATGACATGTGCAAAATGTTATGTGCAACAATATCATGTGCAACAATGTCATGTGCAACAATATCATGTGCAACAATGTCATGTGCAACAATGTCATGTGCAACAATGTCATGTGCAACAATGTCATGTGCAACAAATCATGTGCAACAATTCATGTACAAGATGCTATGTGCAACAATGTCATGTGCAACAATATCATGTAGCAAAATGTATGTGCAACAATATCATGTGCAACAATATCATGTACAAAATGTCATGTGCAACAATGTCATGTGCAACAATGTATGTGCAACAATGTCAGTCAAAATGTTCATGTGCAACAATGTCATGTGCAACAATGTCATGTGCAACAATATCATGTACAAAATGTTATGTGCAACAATTCATGTGCAACAATATGTCACATCATGTCACAATGATGTACATGTATGTGCAACAATGTCATGTGCAACAATGTATGTGCAACAATATCATGTGCAACAATATCATGTGCAATGTCATGTGCAACAATTCATGTCATGTGAACAATGTTCATGTGCAACAATTCATGTACAAAATGTAGTGTGCAACAATGTCATGTAGTGCAACAATTATGTGCAACATCATGTCAAATGTATGTCAACAATGTCATGTGCAACAATATCATGTACAAGAATGTTATGTGCAACAATGATGGCACAATGTTGCAACAATATCATGTACAAAATGTTATGTGCAACAATGTCATGTGCAACAATGTCATGTGACAAGCAATGTATGTGCAACAATGTCATGCATGCAACAATGTCATGTGCAACAATGTCATGTGCAACAATGTTATGTGCAACAATGTCATGTGCAACAATGTCATGTGCAACAATATCATGTACAACAATGTCATGTGCAACAATGTCATGTGCAACAATATCATGTACAAGAATGTTATGTGCAACAATATCATGTGCAACAATTATGTCAACAATATCATGTGCAACAATATTCATGTGTGCAACAATGTCATGTGCAACAATTCATGTGCAAAATGTATGTCAATGTATGCAACAATATCATGTGCAACAATATCATGTACAAAATGTCATGGTGCAACAATGTCATGTGCAACAATATCATGTAGCAACAATTGTCTATGTGCAACAATCATGTGCAACAATATCATGTACAAGAATGTTATGTGCAACAATATCATGTGCAACAATATCATGTACAAGAATGTTATGTGCAACAATGTCATGTGCAACAATAGTCATGACAAAATTGTGTGCAACAATATCATGTGCAACAATGATCATGTCAACAATGTCATGTGCAACAATGTCATGTGCAACAATGTCATGTGCAACAATGTCATGTGCAACAATATCATGTGCAACAATGTCATGTGCAACAATGTCATGTGCAACAATGTTCATGTGCAACAATATCATGTGCAACAATGTTATGTGCAACAATTCATGTGCAACAATATCATGTGCAACAATGTCATGTGCAACAATTATTGTCAACAATATCATGTGCACAAAATGTCATGTGCAACAATGTCATGTGCAACAATATGTGCAACAATTATGTGCAACAATTCATGTGCAAATTATGTCAAATATCATGTGCAACAATGTCATGTGCAACAATATCATGTACAATGTGTGCACATACTGTGAACAATATCATGTGCAACAATGTTATGTGCAACAATTCATGTCAACAATATCATGTGCAACAATGTTGTGCAACATTCATGTACAATGCAATGTTATGTGCAACAATATCATGTGCAACAATGATCATGTGCAACAATGTCATGTGCAACAATATCATGTGCAACAATGTCATGTGCAACAATGTCATGTGCAACAATATGTGCAACAATGTCATGTGCAACAATGTCATGTGCAACAATATCATGTACAAGAATGTTATGTGCAACAATGTCATGTGCAACAATATTATGTGCAACAATGTCATGTGCAACAATATCATGTCAAAATGTATGTGCAACAATATCATGTGCAACAATGTCATGTGCAACAATGTCATGTGCAACAATATCATGTGCAACAATGTCATGTGCAACAATGTCATGTGCAACAATATCATGTGCAACAATGTCATGTGCAACAATATCATGTGCAACAATATCATGTACAAGAATGTTATGTGCAACAATGTCATGTGCAACAATATCATGTACAAGAATGTTATGTGCAACAATATCATGTGCAACAATATCATGTACAACAATGTTATGTGCAACAATGTCATGTGCAACAATATCATGTGCAACAATGTCATGTGCAACAATTCATGTGCAACAATATCATGTGCAAATATAATCATGTGCAACAATGTCATGTGCAACAATGTCATGTGCAACAATATCATGTGCAACAATGTCATGTGCAACAATGTCATGTGCAACAATATGTGCAACAATGTTATGTGCAACAATATCATGTGCAACAATGTATGTGCAACAATATCATGTGCATACAATGTATATGTGCAACAATATCATGTGCAACAATTATGTGCAACATATGTGCAACAATTATGTGCAACAATATCATGTGCAACAATGTATGTGCAACAATATCATGTGCAACAATTCATGTGACAAAATGTCATGTGCAACAATTCATTCACATTCTGTGAATTGTGCAACAATGTATGTGCAACAATATCATGTGCAACATATATGTGCAACAATGTATGTGCAACAATATCATGTGCAACAATGTATGTGCAACAATATCATGTACAACAATGTCATGTGCAACAATAGTATGTGCAACAATATCATGTGCAACAATTCATGTGCAACATGTTCATGTGCAACAATGTATGTGCAACAATATCATGTGCAACAATATCATGTGCAACAATATCATGTGCAACAATGTCATGTGCAAAATATCAATTTATGTGCAACAATTCATGTGCAACAATATCATGTGCAACAATGTCATGTGCAACAATGTATGTGCAACAATTCATGTGCAACAATATCATGTCAAAATGTCATGTGCAACAATATCATGTGCAACAATGTTATGTGCAACAATATCATGTGCAACAATATCATGTGCAAGAATGTTATGTGCAACAATGTCATGTGCAACAATTCATGTGCAACAATTCAAAGTCAAAATTCATGTGCAACAATGTTATGTGCAACAATGTTATGTGCAACAATATCATGTGCAACAATATCATGTAAGTTATGTCAACAATGTCATGTGCAACAATTATGTCAACATGTAGTGCAACAATTCATGTGCACAATATCATGTGCAACAATATCATGTGCAACAATTCATGTGCAACAATTCATGTGCAACAAATTCATGTGCAACAATTCATGTGCAACATGTACAATGTCATGTGCAACATGTCATGTGCAACAATGTCATGTGCAACATGTCACAATATCATGTGCAACAATATCATGTGCAACAATGTTATGTGCAACAATGTTATGTGCAACAATGTTATGTGCAACAATGTCATGTGCAACAATATCATGTGCAACAATATCATGTGCAACAATGTCATGTGCAACAATATCATGTGCAACAATATCATGTGCAACAATGTATGTGCAACAATATCATGTGCAACAATGTTATGTGCAACAATGTTATGTGCAACAATATCATGTGCAACAATGTTATGTGCAACAATATCATGTGCAACAATATCATGTGCAACAATATCATGTGCAACAATATCATGTGCAACAATGTCATGTGCAACAACAATGTCATGCATAACATTGTCATGTACAACAATGTCATGTACAACAATGTCATGTACAACAATGTCATGTACAACAATGTCATGTGCAACGACAATGTCATGCATAACATTATCATGTACAATAATGTCATGTACAATAATATGTACAATAATGTCGTGTACAATAATGTCATGTACAATAATGTCATGTACAATAATGTCATGTACAATAATATCATGTACAATAATGTCATGTACAATAATGTCATGTACAATAATGTCATGTACAATAATATCATGTACAATAATGTCATGTACAATAATGTCATGTACAATGTCATGTACAATAATATCATGTACAATAATGTCATGTACAACAATGTCATGTACAATAATGTCATGTACAACAACAACATGTACAACAATGTCATGTACAATAATGTCATGTGCAACAACATGTACAACAATGTCATGTGCAACAACATGTACAACTATGTCATGTGCAACAACAACATGCAGAACATTGTCATGTACTAGAGTGTTACGTACTACAAAAATGTCGTGTACAAAAAAGCCACAGAATAACGTCCCTATCAAGATATTTATATTTATTATAATCAAAACCAAGCGCTTAACCCACTAGGGTCAGACAGCGCTGTATATTTCTTAAGAATTGATAAATTTTTTGTGTAACAAAAAAAAAAATAATGTCCTTCACTAGCTGAAGTAATAAATGAATATTTCATGAAAAAATCTTTTTCCAGAGTACATAAAACATTATATGATACATAATAATAAAGAGAATTTTTGTAAAGAACACAATCTGACCAATAAACTTTATCACTGTTATCAGCGTCAGTGGCACCATTAGTTTACAAACTTTTCCAAGCGTGTGATTTGACCAATAAATTATTATAAGGCTAAATATATGAAAAAAAAAATTATATTCAAATGCCATTTTCATCAAGGCTGGTTGAATAACTTCAACTAAAGTCATACACAACCCATACATGGAAGAATGAAACCGGTAATGTTGTTTTGGTCCATCATGGACCATTAACTAGTCTTACAGAAGTGCAGAGTCATAGCATGAAGCAGAAAGAGAAAAATTATGCAGTGTACCAGGATATTGGTTGCACAGGTTGCTAGCACCTGACAGGACCTCAAACAACTTTACTGTATTTCTTTCTGCAGTACGCAAAATGCAGTTTACACGTAATAAAATATTGTTAAGCATGAAAGTCGCTACCATGCAGTGCATTTTGGGCAGACTTCAGCTACACAATATTATGTTTATAAACCAGGTTCACCGAGGCAGGTGCCTCAAGATGCACGTGTGATTGTTTTTACAGTGCCTTATTATAATGGACTAATAGAGGGAGTGCTAAACCTGTAGGGGTCATACAGTGCCTGGGGGAATGGAAGGCATTCAGGCTCAATTCAAAGAATTGGATCACAGGTCCAATTCCTTTGATCAAGAGCCCCTCACCAGCATCAGGAACCTCTTACAGGTTTTTGCCATTATAGTAACAATAAAGAATAATTTTGTAACCAACAGAACTTGTCTGTTGCTTTTGAATTGACTGATCCAGCAGATTTTTTGTATTTCTAGTCTGTTTTATAAAAGTCCATTATAATGCAGGCTTACTTTCATGGGGAAGCTCTTACTCAGTGGGGTTATGTGGCACCTAGGGAATAAGAAGCAATCAGGTTTGATCCAAAGGAAGGGCAGCTCCAATATTTTAGATCAAGAGCCCTTCACTAGTATTAAGGCTAGACTTAAAATGTCAGAAAACCTGAGTCTAGAGAGCATAACAGCCAGACAGTTGCTATATCTCCTTGGGATGCACAGCAGAGTTCAAGTCCCGAATGTTCCATGAAAATTATGGAGCACGTTTCAGCTGAGTTGGTATTGTGAGGCAGTATCCAAGAGTTGTGCACTTGTATGAAAGGTTATAACAAAAAAATTTTTTTCCATCTAGAACTGAGAGGTCAGTGTATCATACATTTAGATTTGTACAGCCTACAAAAAACCTGCAATAATAATGGTAGAATTACTGACAATATGTTAGGATTGCTCAATGGGGAGGTGGAAAAGAATTCTTCCTCCATAAACCATGTGTGTCATAAGAGGCAACTAAACTGCCAGGAGCAAGTGGCTAGTAACCCATTCTAATGTATACATTACTAAATTTAAAAAGAGAAACTATTGTTTTTCTATTATGGTCACCCTGTCTCGGTGGGATACGACAGGTTCGTTAAAAAAACAAATAAGTTAGGATTGGTTTATGAAGGACAAAGTAAACCATAGAATTAATGAAGAAAAAAAGTAGGTGGCACATTGAGGTATCTATAGAGACAAAGAACATTATCCATGGAGGCAAAGAAGGAAATGTATGAGAATATAGTGGTGCCAACACACTTACATGGGTGTGAAGCATGGATTGTGAAGGTTGCAGCAAGGAGGAGACTGGAGGCAGTGGCGATGTGTCTAAGGATACCTGGAGTTTACCTGGAGAGGGTTTCGGGGGTCAACGCCCCTGTGGCTCAGTCTGAGACCAGGCCTCACGGTGGATCAGGGTCTGATCAACCAGGCTGTTACTACTGGCCGCACACAAGGTAGGGTGGCCCAAAAAAGAAAAAATTTCACTATCATTCACTTCATCACTGTCTTGCCAGAGGCAACATAAAGACCCCTCCTTCAGAGTGCAGGCACGGTACTCCCCATCTCCAGGACTCATATCGGGCCTGCTGGTTTCCCTGAATTCCTTCATAAATATTACCCTGCTCACACTCCAGTACATCAAGTCCTAAAAACCACTTGTCTCCATTCACTCCTATCTAACACACTCATGCATGCTTGCTGGAAGTCCAAGCCCCTTGCACACAAAGCCTCCTTTACCCCATCCCTCCACTCTTTCCTAGACCGACCTCTACCCCGCCTTCCCTCCACTACAGATTTATACACTCGAAGTCATTCTATTTTGTTCCATCCACTCTACATGTCCGAACCACCTCAACAACTCCTCAACCCTCTGGATAATAGTTTTGGTAATCCTGCACTGCCTCCTAATTTCCAAACTATGAATTCTCCGCATTATATTCACACCACAACATTCAGACACAACATCTCCACTACCATCTCCAGCCTTCCTCTTGTAGCAACATTCACCACCCATGCTTCACACCCATATAAGAGCACTGGTATAACTATACTCTCATACATTCCCCTCTTTGTTTCCATGGACAAAGTTATTTGTCTCCACAGACTCCTCAGTGCACCACTCACCTTTTTCCCCATGTCAATTCTATGATTCATCTCATCTTTCACAGACCCATCTGCTGACACATCCACTCCTAAATATCTGAATACATTCACCTCCTCCATACTCTCTCCCTCCAACCTGATATCCGATCTTTCATTACCTAATCTTTTTGTTATCCTTATCACCTTACTCTTTCCTATATTCACTTTCAATTTTCTCCTTTTACAAACCCTACAAAACTCATCACCCAACCTCTGCAACTTCTCTTCAGAATCTCCCAAAAGGCACAGTGTCATCAGCAAAGAGCAAATGTGACAACTCCCACTTTGTGTTTGATTCTTTATCTTTTAATCCCACGCCTCTTGCCAACACCCGAGCATTCACTTCTCTACAACCCCATCTATAAATATAATGAACCATGGTGACATCACACATCCTTGTCTAAGGTCTACCTTTACTGGGAAATAATCTCCCTCTCTCCTACATACTCTAACCTGAGCCTCACTGTCCTTGTAAAAACTTTTCACTGCTTTCAACAACCTACCTCCTATTCCATACATTTGCAACATCTGCCACATTGCTCCTCTATCCACCCTGTCATACACCTTTTCCAAATCCATAAATGTCACAAAAACCTCTTTACCCTTATCTAAATACTGTTCATCTATATGTTTTTCTGTAAATGCTTGGTTTACACACCCCCTACCCTTCCTAAAGCCTCCTTGTTCATCTGCTATCCTACTCTCCATCATACTCTTAATTCTTTCAATAAAAACTCTACCAGGTATACTCAACAGACTTATTCCCCAATAATTTTTGCACTCTCTTTTGTCCTTTTTGCCTTAATACAAAGGAACTATGCATGCACTCTACCAATCCCTAGGTACCTTACCCTCTTCCAGACATTTATTAAATAAAATTACCAACCACTCCACAACTATCTCCCCACCTGCTTTCAATATTTCTATCTTTATCCCATCAATCCCAGCTGCTTTACCCACTGCCTCAAGAACTTCCCCCACACTCACAACTCTCTCCTCCTCATTCCTACACTCCTTGCCCTATACATGAAATCACAACTTCATCAAAAATTAACAATTCCTCAAAATATTCCCTTCATCTTCCTGATACCTCTAACTCTCCATTTAATAACTCTCCTCTCCTATTTTTAACAATCAAATCCAATTGTTCCCTAGGCATACTCAACTTATTAATCTCAATCCAAAACTTTTTCTTATTTTTCAACAAAATTTGTTGATAAAATCTCACCCACTCTCTCATTTGCTCTCTTTTTACATTCCTTCACCACTCTCTTTTTTGTCCTCTCCATATACTCCTCCCTCCTTGCATCACTTTTACTTTGTAAAGCCTCTCATAATATGACTTCTCTCTTACTACTCTCTTTACATCATCATTTCACCAATTGCTCTTCTTCCCTCCTGCACCCACTTTCCTGTAACCACACACTTCTGCTGAACACTCTAACACTACATTTTTCAACCTACCCCATACATCTTCAATCCCATTGCCTATACTCTCACTAGCCCATCTATCCTCCAATAGTTGTTTATATCTTACCCTAACTGCCTCCTCCTTTAGCTTATAAACCTTCACCTCTCTCTTATCTGCTGCTTCCATTTTCCTTATATCCCATCTACCTTTTACTCTCACTGCAGCTACAACTAAAAAGTGATCCGATGTATCTGTTGCCCCCTCTATAAACATGTACATCCTGAAGTCTATTCAGACAGTCTTTTAATCTACCAATACGTAGTCCGACAAACTACTGTCATTACGCCCTACATCATGTCTTGTATACTTATTTATCCTCTTTTTCTTGAAATATATATTACATATAACCAAACCCCTTTCTATACAAAGTTCAATCAAAGGGCCCCCATTATTATTTACACCTGGCACCCCAAACTTACCTACCACACACTCTTTAAATGTTTCTCCTACTTTAGCATTTAGGTCCCCTACCACAATTACATAAGAAAGAAGGAACACTGCAGCAGGCCTACTGACCCATGTGAAGCAAGTCCATGTTGCCCCTTCCCCATGGATTAGCTCAAGACCCACCTAGTCAGGTCACTTCCACTTAAGGAAGGAGCACGGCATCAGACTTAGTAGCACGAGCTAGTCAAGTCCAACTACACAATGTTTTAGCCTCTATAACTGTACTCGGGAGTTTGTTCCACTCATCCAGAACTCTATTACCAAACCAGTGCTTTCCTATGTCCTTCCTGAATCTGAATTTTTTCAACTTGAAACCATTGCTGCGAGTCCTGTCTTGGCTGGAAATTTTCAGCACGCTATTTACATCCCCTTTATTTATTTCTGTTTTCCATTTATTCACCTCGATCATATCTCCCCTAATTCTATGCCTTTTGAGAGAGTGCAGATTCAGGGCCCTCAGTCTATCCTCATAGGGAAGATTTCTGATACATGGGATCAACTTTGCCATCCTCCTTTGTACGTTTTCCAGTGCATTTATATCCATTCTGTAATATGGTGACCAGAACTGTGAAGCATAATCTAAATGAGGCTTAACCAAGGATATACAGAGTTGAAGAACAACCTGAGGACTTCTATTATTTATACTTCTAGATATGAAGCCAAGGATTCTGTTAGCTTTATTGCAAATACTAATGCACTGTTGTCTTGGTTTTAGATTACTGCTAACCAGGACTCCTAAATCCTTTTTGCAATCAGTAGTATTAAGATTTACATTATTTAGTTTATATGTGGCATGGTTATTTTCCTGTCCAGCATTTAGAACTTTGCATTTGTCTATATTAAACTGCATCTGCCACTTCTCCGTCCATTGCATCAGTTTATTCAAATCATCCTGGAGTGCTTTAGTGCCCTCATTAGAATGAATTAACCGGCCTATTTTGGTGTCATCAGCAAATTTGCTGATGTTGCTATATATATTCCCTCATCTATGTCATTTATGTAAATTGTGAACAACAACGGGCCCAACACTGACCCCTGCGGAACACCGCTTGTGACATGCCCCCATTCTGATTTCTCCTCATTTATGCAAACTCTTTGTTGCCTATTTGTCAGCCATGCCTCTACCCAGGAAAAAATTTCTCCTCCTATTCCGTGTGCCTTAAATTTCCTCAATAGCCTCTGATGTGGAACTCTATCGAAAGCCTTACTGAAGTCCATACACACAATATAATATTCATTACCATGAGCTACCTCCTCAAACACCTTAGTGAAAAAAGTTAGTAAATTCATAAGACAGGAATACCCCTCTGTAAAACCGTGTGCTGTATAGCCCTTGTGGTTTAGAGCTTCTTTTTTATTGTAATAATAATGTAAAACCGTGTTGAGATTCATTAATCAATTTATGCCTATCAAGATGGCTACAGATTGCTTCGGCAATTATTGATTCCATAAATTTTCCCACAATGGAGGTAAGGCTTATTGGTCTATAGTTTGAAGCTAAGGAACTGTCACCTGCCTTGTAAATAGGTATTACATTTGCCATTTTCCACTTATCAGGCACTAGGTCAGTCTGTAGTAATATGTTGAAAAGATTAGCCAAAGGTATGCTAGGTTTCTCTTTACATTCCTTTAACACCCTTGCAAATAGTTCTTCAGGGCCTGAGGATTTGTTAGGTTTTAATTTCTCTGTCTGAGGACCATGTCACTAGTTACCGCAATCGTGCATAGTTTATTATCGTCCTGTTCTGCATAATCTATTATTTCAGGAATTTCGCTAGTATTTTCCTGGGTAAAAACTGAGAGGAAGTAAGTAAAAATTTCACACATATCCTTATCACTGTCAGTGATCTGACTTGAGTTACTCTTTAGTGGGCCTATCTTGTCCCTAATCTTACTTCTGTACACCTGAAAGAACCCTTTTGGGTTAGTCTTCGAATCCCTTGCAACCTTAGCCTCATAATCCCTTTTTGCTTTTCTTATTCCTTTTTTTATTTCTCTCTTCAATTGAATATACTACTGATTTCTTAACTGCCCCTTCCCTCTTTTGATATACCTATATATGCCTCTCTTTTGACCAGTGAGATGTTTTAATCTTGTTTATTCATTTGGGATCATTTTTGTTAGATCTAATTTCCTTACTCAGAACAAAAGTTGTCTGGGCAGCTAGAACTATGCTCTGAAAAATGTCATATTGGCAACTAATATCACCTCCCTGACCCATAGTCAGGTCATCCCAAATTAGCCCACCCAGGTAATTTCTCAGACCCATGAAATCGGCCAAGTAAAAGTCTGGGACAGAGATTTGATTGCAGTTATCTGGGTAATTCCATGGTATATGGAATTATTAATTAGTGATTCTTTGATGGCAAGAATCAAGTGAAGCAGATTGTTTCCTCGAGTTGGTTCTGTCACAAACTGTTCTAAAAAGCAATTCTGAACGGTATCAAGTCGACATGACTCACGAAATCGTAATGACACGATTGCAAACAAACCATACCCCGGCCGGGATTGAACCCACGGTCAGAGTCTCAAAACTCCAGCCTGTCGCGTTAGCCACTAGACCAGCTGGTCTAGTGGCTAACGCGACGGGCTGGAGTTTTGAGACTCTGACCGCGGGTTGAATCCCGGCCGGGGTATGGTTTGGTATCAAGTCACTAGACTCAAGATTTCCTGTCGTATTGTTCCAATCAGTTTGTCTAAAGATAAAATCTCCCATTAACACAATATTTTCACATCTAGATGCCTTATGAATTTTGTCCCATAACAGCTTACTGCACTCCCTATCAAGGTTTGGGGGCCTATAAATCACACCCACAATTAATTTGTCATGACCCTCGAAAAACTGTAGCCAAACAGATTCTGTGTCCGATGTTTCTAATCTTATATCATGTCTAAGACAACAATTTAAATTATCTCTGACATACACTGCCACTCCACCACCCTTCCTGTTGACCCTATCATTGTGGAATAGTTTATAACCCTGTATGTTGCAGTCAGAAGGCATTTCTCTATCTTTCAGGTTGAACCAGGTCTCTGTTATACAAATAATATCTATATTACCTGCACTTACAAGTAATCTTAGCTCATCTATCTTATTTCTTAGACTCCTACTATTTGTATAGTAAACCTTAAGGGAGCTAGTCACTCGTTGCCCTCTACTATCTCTCTTTGTTTTACTAGCAACTTTATTTTGAATATTGTGTTTTAAACCATATCCCTGAGGTATCCTGGTAATATCTGCTGTTTTCAACCCTAATACTGCAGCCTGACTGTTTCCCACAAACACCCATACCTCTATAATCTATCAGCTTAAAGTCTTAGACAAATCATCAGTTATCCCCTCAATTGAATTGGCTAATGCATCCACTCCAGCCCCACAGAGGTGAGCCCCATTCCTCTCTCACTTGGTTCAAAAGCTCTTACGCACTTGCTTAACATCTCCCAAAATCTCCCTCTTCTCTATGCTCCTCCACACTTATTATGACCCACTTTTCACAACCAACTCTTATTTTGATCTACATAATCCTTGAATTTATACATTTGTATTCCTTAGCTCTAACTCTCTCAGATACTCCTGACTTCATCCCCTTTATTTCTCCCCACTGAAACTCACCTACCCCCTTCAGCTTTGTTTTGCTTAGAGCTAGGACATCCAACTTATTTTCATAACATTAACAATCATCTCTTTCTTATCATCCGCACTACATCCACGCACATTCAAGCATCCCAGTTTTATAAAGTGTGGCGTAAATATTATGCAGAGAATTTATAGTGTGGAAATTAGGAAGTGTGGAGTTACTGAGAACATTATTCAGAGAGCTGAGGAGGGGTTGTTGTGGTAGTTTGGTCGTTTGGAGAGGATGGAGAAAATAGGATGTCTTGGAGGGTGTATAAAACTATAGTGGAGGGGAGAAGGGGTAGGGGTTGTCCTAGGAAACGATGGAGGGAAGGGGTAAAACAGGTTTTGTGTACAAGAGGCATGTGTGAGTATGTGAGATAGGAGTGGAGAGGAATGGTTTTTGGGACCTGACGAGCTGTTGAAGTGTGAGCAGGGTAATATTTTGCAAAGGGATTCAGGGAGATTGGTTAGCTGGACTCGAGTCCTGGAGGCGGGAAGTACAATGCCTACACTTTAACCCTTAAACTGTCTAAACGTAGATCTATGTTTGCGTGCGTAGCGCTCAATTTTCTCCAGAAGAATGTAAAAAAAAAAAAAAAACGTAGATCTATGTTCAGAGCGCTACACGGGTGAACGTATGTCTATGTTTGGACAGTTTAAAGGTTAAAGGAGGGGTTTAGGATATTGGTTGTTTAGAACAACATCTGCACTGTCGTATATGCATACCTCTGCAATGATAGTGATGTGTGAATGATGGTTAGTATTTTTTTTTTGGGGGGGGGGGGGGGTCACCCTGCCATGGTGAGAGATGGCCAGCAAATTAAAAAAAAAAAAATACAGAAAAAAAGTCAGGTAAAGGGACATGTGCAACTGTAACATTTTATTGCAGAATTAACTGTACATGTCCTTTTACCTAATATACAAGCTATCTGTATAAGAAACAATAATACAAAGGATACTATTGCTTTATATATGTACAGCAGGTTGGCTTTTGCAAAACTTTAATTGTTCTTAAATGGCCCATTTGTAAATGTGCTTGTGTGTAAGCTGGGTCATGGAAACTTTGTGCCTGCATGAGTTTGTTTTGGGAGAGGCTGAGGCTGGGTGGGGTTTGGGGGGTATCTGGTTTCTGCACTTGGTCTTGCCTCTTACTGACATGATTGACTTGTTATATACCAAGAACACTCTTGTATCTGACTATATGCTGCATCCTTTGCTATTAATATTTTTCCAGAACAAAGCAATCACAAACATTACTTCACAGCAATGTAATATAGAATATGGTCATAAGAATACGCAAATGACACTAAACTGAAATTGGTTTACATGTACAAAATTCCATCAGGTGCGCAAGTACACACAGGTCGTCTCTTTCTGTACATTAATTCAGTAATTAATGCTATGGAGTATCCAAGGTTTCTTTAAAATTCAATGGGAAAAAACTGTTGTGAACATCTCATCCCTGTATTAGTATTATTATTATTATTAACCCTTTGACTGTCGCAACCCCAAATCCTGAAGTGTCTCCTGGTGTCGCAAAATATTTGAAAAAAAAAAAAAATTTCTTATGAAGAGAGAGAGAATCTTTTCCCGATGATAATGACACCAAAAGTACAAAATTTGATGGAAAACTTGTGGAATTACCTCTCACGAAGTTAGTGACATTTACAAATCGGCGATTTCGCCCACTTTGAGCCCTATTTTCGGCTAATTCCATTGTTCCAGTCAACCAAACTCAGCTATTTCTTTAGAACTCCATTTGCTCTATGAAATCAAATCAAATCGAAGTTTATTCTCTATAAGGATTACAATGCAGGGTTTACAGATTTTGGTTATTGTGTGGTTTACATGTAGTAAAATACTAATTAGAGGGGGCCACTAGAACACCTAGCATGGCTAGGCATTTTGGGAAAACGTAGATTAATTCTTAACCCTAAATTATAACAAATTGTGGAATAAGTTGACTAAATACTAAGTGCTTTTGTTTTGGCACAATACATAGTTTCTATATTGGAGTATCACAGGCAAACTTATGACTAGTTAGGAATCATTAATTTAAGATTAGGATATGTATTTCTGTGCTTATAGTCAAATGGGTGAGTGAGTGAGTGTAAATGTGGACCACCAGGTGGTTTTTATGTAGTTAGTTGATGGGATGTATCAGGGAGATAAGATGTTTTCTAACAGTAGTTTTGAAGGTGATGAATGTGTCTGCTGTTCTAGAGTTTTCAGGTAGTGTTTTCCAGATTTTAGGGCCTTTGATATACAGTGGACCCCCGCATACCGGACGCATCGCATACCATACAATCCGCATACCGGACGCTTTGATCGCAAAAATTTTGCCTCGCATACCGCCCAAAAACCCGCTCACCGCCCTTCGTCCGAGACGCGTCCAATGTGCGGCCTGAGCCACGCTCACATGTTCCGCCGGTGGCATTGTTTACCAGCCAGCCTCCGCGGTAACATCCAAGCATACAATCGGAACATTTCGTATTATTACAGTGTTTTTGGTGATTTTTTCTGGAAAATAAGTGACCATGGGCCCCAAGAAAGCTTCTAGTGCCAACCCTACAGCAATAAGGGTGAGAATTACTATGGAGATGAAGAAAAAGATCATTGATAAGTATGAAAGTGGAGTGCGTGTCTCCGAGCTGGCCAGGTTGTATAATAAACCCCAATCAACCATCGCTACTATTGGTGGTACAGCTGCTGCTGTACCACCGTCAGCTGCTGCTGCACTGTCAGCTGCTGCTGCACTGTCAGCTGCTGCTGCACTGTCAGCTGCTGCTGCACTGTCAGCTGCTGCTGCACTGTCAGCTGCTGCTGCTGTACCACCGTCAGCTGCTGCTGCTGCTGTAGTACCGTCTGCTGCTGCTGTAGCACCGTCTGCTGCTGCTGTAGCACCGTCTGCTGCTGCTGTAGCATCGTCTGCTGCTGCTGTAGCATCGTCTGCTGCTGCTGTAGCATCGTCTGCTGCTGCTGTAGCATCGTCTGCTGCTGCTGTAGCATCGTCTGCTGCTGCTGTAGCATCGTCTGCTGCTGCTGTAGCATCGTCTGCTGCTGCTGTAGCATCGTCTGCTGCTGCTGTAGCATCGTCTGCTGCTGCTGTAGCATCGTCTGCTGCTGCTGTAGCATCGTCTGCTGCTGCTGTAGCATCGTCTGTTGCTGCTGTAGCATTGTCTGTTGCTGCTGTACCACCGTCAGCTGCTGCTGCTGCTGTAGCATTGTCTGTTGCTGCTGTACCACCGTCAGCTGCTGCTGCTGCTGTAGCACCGTTGTTGGTGTGGCTTATTGAGAATACCAAGAAACAATTAACCCCAAAGGATTTGCCACCCAGGATAACCCAAAAAAGTCAGTGTCATCGAAGACTGTCTAACTTATTTCCATTGGGGTCCTTAATCTTGTCTCCCAGGATGCAACCCACACCAGTCGACTAACACCCAGGTGAACAGGGAAAATGCCTGGAACTAGTGCTCATATTGGTGAATTTAGAGCCAGCAAAGGTTGGTTTGAGAGATTTAAGAATCGTAGTGGCATACACAGTGTGATAAGGCATGTTCTGGAAGAAAATACCTAACAGGACCTACAGTACTCAGGAGGAAAAGGCACTCCCAGGACACACTGTCTCATCAGTCATTGCTGCATCTTCAATAAAGGAAAGTGTCATTTATTCTTCATTTAGTAAAGTAGTACATGCACAATATATATTGTGCATGTACTACTCTACTATTGTGCATGTATCCTTCTCTTTGTGTGTAGGAAAATGTATATTTCATGTGGTAAAATTTTTTTTTTCATACTTTTGGGTGTCTTGCACGGATTAATTTGATTTCCATTATTTCTTATGGGGAAAATTCATTCGCATACCGAACATTTCGCATAACAACCAGCCCTCTTGCACGGATTAAGGTCGCTATGCGGGGGTCCACTGTACATTGAGTTTTTGTAAAGGTTTAGTCGGACACGGGGAATGTCGTAGAGATGTTTGTGTCTGGTGTTATGCCTGTGGGTCCTGTCACAACTATCAAGAAAGCATTTTAGGTCAAGGTTAATATTGGAATTTAAGGTACTGTATATGTAGATTGCACAGTAGTAAGTGTGGATGTTCTGAACAGGGAGTAAGTTTAGATCTATGAAGAGTGGGGGAGGGGGGGGGAGGGTGTTGCCAGGGATGGGAATTAGTGATTATTCTTACTGCAGTTTTTTGTTTTGAGTTATTATTGGCTTTAGGTGTATTGCTGCAGTTGATCCCCAAGCACAAATAGCATAGGTGAGGTATGGATAAATGAGTGAATGGTATAGTGTGAGAAATGCATTTTGCGGCATGTAGTATCGTATCTTGGAGAGGATCCCAACTGTTTTGGGTACTTTTTTTGATATGTGTTGGATATGGGTGCTGAAATTCAGGTTGTTGTTGAGGTATAGGCCTAGGAATTTGCCCTCATTATGTCTGGCAATTAGAGTGCTGTCGATCTTAATGTTAAGTTGCGCAGCACCTGCTCTGCTACCAAACATAATATGTATAGTAGGCTTTGTCAGTGTTAAGTGTAAGTTTATTGGCTGTCATCCAAGTTGATATTTTGATCAGCTCCTCATTAACAATGGTGTTGAGGGTGGCAAGATTAGGGTGAGAGATGACATAAGTCGTGTCATCAGCAAAGAGAATGGGTTTCAGGTGTTGGGATACGTTTGGAAGATCACTGATGTAAATGAGGAAGAGCTGGGGTCCAAGGGCACTTCCCTATTGACTGAGTACAAGAAACTGCCCATTTACCAATTTCAACTACCCAATAAAGTGGTCAGAAATTGACAATTTGGCCAATTTCATGCAAATTAACCCTTTGACTGTCATAATCCCAAATCCTGAGGTGTCTCCTGGTGTCGCAAAATACAGTGGACCCTCGACCAACGCTAGAATTGTCTAATGATAAAATCGCCTAACAATGCATTTCTGCGTAAAAATATTGGCTCGACCAACGGTGAAAAACTCAGGTAACAACATTTGTTCCGAACGTGTCTGCCTCTCCGTCCAGGCTGAGTGCACCTCAGCTGTCCTGCGTTCAGCTAGTGTGCCATTGTTTACAAGCCAGGGTGTACGGTTTCACACATACATGCGATATATTTTGTATTCCATTGTTTTTAGTACTTGTAACTGCTAAATAAGCCACCATGGGCCCAAAGAAAGCTGTGGTAAAAATGGTGAGAAATACTATTGAAATACTATCGTACCACGGTCAGCTGTTGCTTCACCACCGTCAGCTGCTGCTGTGCCACCGTCAGTTGCTGCTGTACCACCATCAGCTGCTGCTGTTGCTGCACCACCATCAGCTGCTGCTACACCACCGTCAACTGCTGCTACACCACTGTCAGCTGCTTCTGCTGCTGCACCACCATCAGCTATACTACTCGAAGATGTGGAGAGTGTGTTGTTGGTTTGGCTTAACGAGAAACAATTACCGAGAAACAATTAACTCCAGAGGGTTAGCCATCCAGGATAACCCATAATTGAGGACTGTCTAACTTATTTCCATTGGGGTCCTTAATCTTGTCCACCAGGATGCAACCACACCAGTCAACTAACACCCAGGTGAACAGGAAAAAATGCCTAGAACTAGTGCTCATATTGGTGAATTTAAGGCCACCAAAGGTTGGTTTGAGAGATTTAAGAATCGTAGTGGCATACACAGTGTGATAAGGCATGGCAAAGCTGAAAAATTCCAACCCCAACAAGTGTTCAATAGTGACGAAACAGGCCTGTTCTGGAAGAAAATGCCAAACAGGACCTACATTACTCAGGAGGAAAAGGTATTCCCAGGACACAAGCCTATGAAAGACAGGTTAACTCTCATGTTTCGTTGTAATGCTAGTGGGGATTGCAAAGTGAAGCCTTTACTCATGTATCACTCTAAAAATCCCAGATGTTCAAGAAAAAGTGTCTCATCACTCATCAATACTCTTCAATAAAGGTAAGTGTCATTTTAGCATTTATTTATGCAGTTATTGTGCATGTCTCATTGTTTTCTTTGTAGAGAAATGTATATTTCATGAGAAAAAAAAAAAAAAAAAAAAAAAAAAAAAGATATTTTTTAAATACTTTTGGCTGTCTGGAATGGATTAATTGGATTTCCATTATTTCTTATGGGGAAAATTAAATCAGCTGACAATAAATTCGGCTAAGGACAAGCTCTCTGGATCGAATTAACCCTTTCAGGGTCCAAGGCCAAAATCTGAAGGGGTGCCCCAGTGTCTAAGAAAAAAAAAAATTTCTTACAGAATTATAGATAATATTTTTGTGAAGGTAATAAAACAAAACAAAAAAATTCTGATCAGTACTTACCGGGATACAGCGGTGGGAAGTTGACTCAAAATGACCGGGTGGCGACAACATCAGCGACTTCCGCAAAATCGCATTTTTTTTTATTTTACGTTTTTTATACTTTTTTCTTTTCTTTTCTAATTTTTTTCTTTCTCTAATAACATCTGTGGCCTGTGAGACCAATATAACGTATATTGTATAAGTGTACACTCATTGTATTCAACACAATAACTGCACATAAAAACCACCTGGTGGTTCACACTTACTCACTCACTCACCCATTTGACTATAAGCACAGAAACACGTATCTTAATCTTAAAATAAATGATTCCTAACTAGTCACAAGTTTGCCTGTGATACTCCAATATAGAAACTATGTATTATGCCAAAACAAAAGCATTCACACTGCTAAACTCACAAACTAGTATTTAGTCACTTAGTATTTAGTCATTTAGTATTTAGTCAACTTACTCCACAATTTGTAATAATTTAGGGTTAAGAATTAATCTAAGTTTGCCCAAAATGCCTAGCCTTGCTAGGTGTTCTAGTGGCCCCCTCTGTAATTAGTATTTTATTACATGTAAACCACACAATAACCAAAATCTGTAAATCCCGCACTGTAATCCTTATAGAGAATAAACTTTGATTTAATTTGATTTGATTTATCATTATATTACTTACAAAACTTGTTTACAAGTTTATTGTAAACAAAATGATGAAAATATTAGTGCGGTTGTGTTGAATACAACGGTACCATATAGTACCATATGGTACAATGGTGCCATAGGGTGCAATGGTACATATGGTACAATGGCACATGATACAATGGTACCATATGGTAGAATATGGTACAATGGCACCATTTGGTACAATGGCACCATTTGGTACAATGGTACCATATGGTGCAATGGTACCTTATGGTGCAATGGTACCTTATGGTACTATATGGTGCAATGGTACCATACAGTGCAATGGTACCATATGGTACATTGTACCATACAGTACAATGATACCATATGGTTCATTGTACCATATGGTACTGCTGTATTCAACACAATAAACACACTAATATTTTCATCATTATTTTGTTTACAATATTTGTTTACAACAAAAATATGCAAAAATGTTATATATTAGTAATGTTCTATTATATATTTACAAATGTACAGGAACTAGACATGTTCCTTGAGGTGGATGACAGAGCGCTTTGTCTCGGAAACTGCGGAGTCAGTAGCTAGCTTGCGTCGCCACTCACTCAGTCTTGGCTGGTGTCTCATGCCACCAACACCTATTGACCATATGGTACACGGTATCATATGTTACAGGGTACCATATGGTACACTGTACTATATGGTATAGGGTACCATGCAGTACAGGATAACATATGGTGCAGGGTACCATATGGCACAGGGTACCATATGGCACAGGGTACCATATGGTACAGGGTACCATACAGTACAGGACACCATATGGTACAGATACAGGGATCCCTATGGAAATAAGTCACCCTGACTTTTTTGGGTTATCCTAGGATTTTATACGTATGCTGCTAATTATGATAATCTATATAATTTTATTTCTGTACACCTGAATAAACTTACTCAAGCGCATCTGTCATCATAAGTAAGTTTATTTAGGTATACACAAATAAAGTTACATAGAATATCATACTTAGCAGCATATGTTTGGAGAACCTAGGATAACCCAAAAAAGTCAGACTTATTTTCATTAGGGTCCCTGTACCCTGTACCATATGGTATAATGTACCATATGGTACATTGTACCATATGGTACCATTGTACCATATGGCACAATGGTACCATATGGTTCAAAACCATAGAATTCCTCTTCAGCTCCACTTCCATCAGTCTTAGAACTAAGTTGTGAAAAGGAGTCAGAAATCACCCAGAGAGTGAGTGGGGAGTGAAAGCTTCCTTGCCGCCAGGCACGATGAACAAAGCTACTTTGCCGGTGTTCCCACAATGCCATGCGGGCATCCAGATTTTTTCTATTGTGTGCACACTGACCACCCAGACCCATTCTCTCAGATGTAGGCCTACCAGCCTTCTCATGCTAAATTTGACGCCGCTAGAATTTTGGCGTATATCTATGGTTTGGACCCTGAACGTAAAGCCATAGATCTACGGGACGGACCCTGAAAGGGTTAATATCGTTGGTCGAGAGTCCACTGTATTTGAAAAAAAAAAAAAAAAAAAATGTTCTAATGAAATGATAGAGAATCTTTTCCCAATGATAATGACACTAAAAGTACAAAATTTGATGGAAAACTTATGGAATTACGCTCTCGCGAAGTTAGCAACCTCGGCGATATTTACAAATCGGCAATTTTGCTCACTTTGAGCCCTATTTTCGGCTAATTCAATTGTTCCAGTTGACCAAACGCATAACTATTTCTTTAGAACTCCATTTGTTCTATCAATTGAGTACAAGAAACTGCCCATTTACCAATTTCAACTGCCCAATAAAGTGGTCAGAAATTGGTAATTTGGCCAATTTCATGCAAATTAAAAAATATGCCAATTTCAAAATAGTGTCCAGAATGAACAATGCAGACATTCCTGGCTCTAAAATAACATTTTCTTTGTTCATCAGTCATGTCTCCAGGCCCCTCTGATATTACTCTTGCTTTCTATTTTGAATTTTTATTCAAACAAAAAAATAGATTTACTGTTACGCAAACTATTGCAATATTGTAATAATTGTATAAATAATGTCAACCCATTCATGATTGCATATTAGAATGGCTAGTTGGACATTTATTGGACAATGACATCATTTGTTTACTCTTGAACATCAGCAAAAATCAAATGTTTCCCCTACTTTGAGCTCCATTTATAGGTCTTTTTCATAGTAAAACCAATCAAAATCACCTCTATTTCTATAATGTGTTTTCCATTCTATCAAATCTGACTACGAAAACGAGAATATAACCATAAAAACTATACGAAAATACACCTCAAAGTCGGTGTTTTAATCCAAAAACATGGTTGGAGTTTTTATTTCTCATTATGAACTGCGTGCTGCAGGATTTTTTTTTATATGGTGCACACTGACCACACAGAGCATTCTCTCATACATGGGCCTATCAGCTTTCCCCTGCTTGATTTGAAGCCGCTAGAATTTTTGAGTACACGTATATACGTCAAACACACACACACACACATATATATATATATATACATGTATATATATATATATATAATATATATATATATATATATATATATATATATATATATAATAATATATATAGTAGTAGGTTGGTAGACAGCAACCACCCAGGGAGGTACTTACCGTCCTGCCAAGTGAGTGTAAAACGAAGCCTGTGATTGTTTTACATGATGGTAGGATTGCTGATGTCTTTTGTCTGTCTCATAAATATGCAAGATTACAGGCATGTCTTGCTACTTCTACTTACACTTAGGTCACACTACACATACATGTACACATTTATTTATACACACTCATCTGAGTTTTCTTTGATTTTATCTTAATAGTTCTTGGTCTTATTAATTTTCCTTTTATATCCATGGGGAAGTGGAATAAGAATCTTTCCTCCGTAAGCCATGCGTGTTGTAAAAGTCAACTAAAACCCGGAAAAAATGGGCTAGAAACCCCTTTTTTCCCCTGTAAAGATTACTAAAAAAAAAAGGGAAGAAAAATTTGGGTAAAAAGTGGGAAGCCCGAATGTCGGGGAAGTTGTGCAATGAAAGAAAAAAATGATTGTGGATTTTATGAAGGGAGAAAAAACCCGGGATGCCCCTGGCTTTAGTGAAACAAAGCTAAAGGGGGTGGGAGATTTCAGTGGAGATAAAATAAAGGGGATTAGGTCGGGGGTTTTCAAATAGAGTTAAAAGCTAAAAAAGGGAGAAACAAAATTTTGAAGGATAAGCAAAGGCAGGAAAAGAGGGATTTAAAATGTTTTAAATTTTAAAGGGTTTAAATTGGAGAAAATTTAAAATTGGATGTAAAAAGGGGGTTTTTAAAATAAAAAGCGTTTTATGACCGGAAAGAAGAGAGAAGTGTAGAGGAGAGAGAGAGATTTTGGGAAATGTTGAGGAATGCGTGGGGAGTTTTGAATCAATTTGGGGAGAGTAATGGGGTTGGGGATTTAAATCTAAAGGGGGGTAAAAAGGGTTATGGAAGGAGTATAGGAAAATTTTGGGGTCCGGGGGTAAATGAAAATTGGGGAGTTTTTTAATTTTGAGATGTGTAGAAAAAAAATTTGGTAATAAGTAATACATATTTTATGAAAAGAGGATAAAAAAAATATACAAGGTTTATGAAGCACGTAATGAAATTTAGTTTTTTGATTATGTTTTGGGGGATAAAAGGTTGATGGGAAAGGCTCCGGATGTACATGTTTATAGGGGGGGAAACCTGATATATGGATCATTATTTATTTGTAGTTACAGAGAGTAAGGGAAGAGGGGAAAAAGAGGGAAGGTGGCAAAAAACAAGAAAGGGGGAGGTGAAAGGGGTAAAAAATAAGGGAGGGGGAATTTCGGGTGAGATATAAGCGATATTGGCAGAAAGGTGGGCTAGTGCAAAGATAAAGAAGGGGGGGGGTTGAAGGGGGTTTGGAATTTTTTAAAAAAAGCAGTATTAGAATGGGGGGCAAAAAGTTTTGTTTTTTAGGAGGGGGGGGGCAGGGGGAAAGGGGAAAGTGATTGGGGGAAATGTTTGAAGTAAAGGGTGTGAAAAAAGAGAAAAAGGTAGTTTTTAGAGGTTTTTTACAAGCAAAGATTTTAAAAGAAGAGCAGAGTATAGGGGAAGAAAAAGGAAAGGTAAAGAGAGGGGTAGAGAGTGAAAAAGGAAAAGCAGATGATAGATGGGAGAGGAAACTGTCAAAAAATTTTTTAATAAAATTTAAAAAAAAATTTTGGAGTGATTTTAAAACAAGTTAAGAAAGCCTGGGGAAAAATATGGATTTGTCAGTTAAAAACAGATTTGGGGGATTTTGGGAAAGGGGGGAGATGGGGGTACGGGGTAGAGGGCGAAAAAATTTTGAGGAATTTTTAAATGTTAAGGAAGAAACAAAAGGCATTTAATTTCATGCACGGGGTCGGGGAGGTATACCTTCTTTTGGGGAGTGAAAAAAGAGCAGAATGTAAGTGGGGGGGAGGTCGGGGGCCCATTACGTTAAAATAAAGGGGGGTAAAGAAGCTGGAACTGATGGGATCAGGGACAGAAATTTTTAAAAAGGGGGGGGGATAAAGTTTTGGGGAGGGGTTTGGGTACTTTTTTTTTAATAAATTTTGAAAGGGGGGGAAGGTACCTAGGGATTGGCAGAGAGCATTTTATAGCCCCCTTTATATAAAGGGAAAGGGGGGCAAAAAAAGCTGAAAAATTTATAGGGGAATAAGTTACTGAGTATACCGGGAAAAAGTTTTAACGGTGGGGGTTATAATTGAAAAAATTTAAGAGGTAAGACAGAATGTAGGTTGCGGATGAGCAAGGGGGGTTTTTAGAGTGGGTAGGGGAGGGGAAAAGATCAGGTTTTTAAACATTAAAAGATATTGTGAACAGAAATTTAGATAAAGAGGGGGAAAGGGTTTTTTTTTGCTTTTTAAGGTTTTAAAAAAAAGGGCAATGAAGAGGGATAGAGGAAAATTTTTTGGCAGATTTTTTGCAAGTATAGGGAAAAGGTGGTAAGTTTTTTTAAATGCTGTAAAGATTTTTTAATGGGGATAGTGGGGCTCGGGTTTAGGGTGTGTAAAAAGAAAAGGGAGACTACTTCCCAAAAAAAGTGGGTTTAGGGGGATGTGAAATGTACCATGGTTTTTTAATAAAAATTTATAGATGGGGTTGTAAAGGGAAAAATGTTTAGGGTGTTTGGGGGGGGGGGTGGGGATTAAATTATGGGGAATAAAATTTCAAAATGGGAATTGCCCAAACAGTTATTTTTTGGCTGAGATACTGTGTTAGGGGAGATTCTAAAAAAAAATTTTAAAAAGGGTTAGTGGATGAGTTTGGGAATTTTGTAAAGGTAAAAATTTGAAAGTGAACATAGAAAAAAATTTAAGGTGTGAGGGGGGTCAAATGTTTTTGGATAAAAAAAAATTTGGGAAAAAAAAATTTGGGGGGGGGAGATGGAAGAAGTGAATGTTTTTCAAATATTTGGGGAGTTGCCCGTGTCGGCGGAGGGAAATTTATAAGGGAAGGTTTTTCATGGGAATTGATGGGGGAAAAAAAGGGTGAGTGGTGCGTTGGGGAAAATTTTTGGGGGTAAAAAAAACTTTTACTATGGGGGCAAAAAAGGGGTATGTATGAAAGTAAAAGTATACCAACACTCTTATATGGGTGTAAAAGTTTGGGGTGGTAAATGCAGCAGCGAGGAGAGGGTTGGGAGGCAGTGGAGTTCCTTTTTAAGGGCAATGTGTGGTGAAAAAATTATGCAGAAAATTCGGGGTGTGGAAATTAAAAAAGGAAGGTGTGGAGTTAAAAAAAAGGAATTAGTCGGGAGGGCAGAGGGGGGGTTGTTGGGGGTGTTTGGTCATTTAGAGAGAAGGGTTTCAAATTAAATGACAGGGGAAAGCATAAAAAATCTATAGGGGAAGGAAGGCGGGGTAGGGGTCGCCCTGGGAAAGGGGTTTGGGAGAGAGGGGGGTAAAGGGGGTTTTGGGGGTGGGGGGCTTGGACCCCCCAGCAAGCGTGCTTTGAGCGGTTAGATAGGATTTGAATGGAGATGAAGGGGTACTTGGGACCTGCGATCTGTTGGAGTGTGAGCAGGGTAATATTTAGTGAAGGGATTCGGGGAAAAACCCGGGTTTTTTTTCATATGTCGGATTTGAGCCCGGGAAATGGGAAGAAACAATGCCTGCACTTTAAAGGGGGGGTTTGGGTATTGGCTTTTTGGAGGGATATGTTGGGTTCTCTAAAACTATATGCTTCTAAACCCTTTTGTATTCTGAGCACCTCTGCAAAAGCAGTAAATAATGTGGGGAGTGTGGGGGAAAGTGTTGAATAAATAAATAAAAGTTTTTTTTTTTTTTGGGGGATTTTTTTTTTCTTTTTTTTTGGGTCCCCCTGCCTCGGTGGGAGGGGGCCGATTTTGTTGAGGAAAAAAAAAAAAAAAAAAAAAAAAAATAATATTTTTAAAATATATATATAAATATCTATATATTTTATTTTTTTTTTTTTTAAACAAGTCGGTCGCCCTCCCCCCGGGCGGGGTGACCCAAAAAAAAAAAAGAAAACCCCCAAAAAAGGGAAAATTACTTTCTCATCTTTAAAACACTTTCACCACACCCCACACATTATCAAAGCTTTTGCGATCCCTCAAATATAAAATTTTTTAGGCATTTAAATATTTTAAAAATAAAAAAAAATTTTATAAATATATAAAAATATATAATATTTTAAATAAAATATATTTTTATATTTTATATATATTTTAAATATATAATTATATAAATATATATATATAAATATATATATATATATATTATATAAATATTAATATATATTATTATATATTATTATATAAATATATATATATAAATAAAATATTTTTAAAATATCTTTTATATATATATATATTATATTAAAATATTTTTTTTTTTTTTTTTTTCCAAACAAGTCGGCCGTCCCCCCACCGAGGAAAGGGTGCCCCCAAAAAAAAAAGAAAGAAAACCCCCAAAAAAAGAAAAATACTTTTTTCATCATTCAACATTTTCCCACCACACTCAACTTTTTCCCCTGCTTTTGCAGAGGTGTCAGAATACAACAGCTTAGAAGCAATATGTATGAGTACACAAAAAAACCCCCCAAAAACTCCCAAAATACCCCAAACCCCTCCTTTAAAGTGGGGCATTGTACTTCCCTTTTCGGACTCATTCCGACAAATATGAAAAATAACCTTTTCCCCTGAATCCCTTCCTAAATATTACCCTGTCAACCCCAACAGATCGTCAGGTCCCAAGTCCATTATCTCCATTCATCCTATCTAAACGCCCCACGCACGCTTGCTGGAAGCCCCAACCCCCCTTACCCACAAAACCCCCTTTTCCCCCCCTCTCCCCAAACCCCTTTTCGGGGCGACCCCTACCCCCCCTTTCCCTTTCCCCCTAAAAGATTTAAATGCTTTCCATTCATTCAAACTTTGACCTTTTCTTCTAAAGGCCAAACCCCCTCAACAACCCCTCTTCTGCCCTTGACAAATGCTTTTTTTAACTCACCCCTTCTCCTAACTTCCACACTCCAAATTTTTTCTGCTTTAATATTTACCCCCACACATTGCCCTTAGACAGGCCATCTCCACTGCCTCCAACCGCCTCCTCCCCTTGTTTGCTTTTAACCACCCAACTTACATCCATAAAAGGAGTGTTGGTACTACTATACTTTCATACTTTCCCTTCTTTGCCCCCAAGAAAACGTTTTTTGACCCCACATATACCTCAAACGCACCACTCCCCTTTTTTTTCCCTCATCAATTCTATGTTTAAACCCTCATCCTTCATAAATCCATCCCCCCGAACTTCAACCCCAAGTATCTGAAAATTTTAACTTCTTCCATACTCCTCCTCCCCAATTTAATACCCAAATTTTTTCTTTTTTCAAAAACCCATTTGATCCCCTTTCTTCCCCCTTCCCCTTTTTCATTTTTCATTTTCAACTTTCACCTTTACACACTTTTCTAAAAACTCCCCCACTAACCTTTTTTAATTTTTTTTTTTTGAATCTCCCATAAGCACGTATAAACAGCAAAAAAAACTGTTAATTCCCCCATTTTGAATTTGATTCCCCAAAAATTTAACCCCACCCCTCCCCCCGAACACCCTACTTTACTTCTTTTACAACCCCATCAAAATATATTAAAAAACCCAAAGGTAAACATTACCCCATCCCTGCCTAAGACCTACTTTTCCCGGGAAAAGTTTTCCCCCCTTTTCCTTTTTTACCACCCAAACCTGAGCCCCCCACTATCCTCATAAAAGCTCTTTACAGCATTTAGTAATTTTAACCCCCATTCCATATACTTGCAACATCTCCCACATTGCTCCTTATCCACTCTATCATAGCCTTTTCAAAAATCCATAAATGCAATAAAAATTCCCTACCTTTATCTAAATATGTTAAACATATATTTTTTAAATGTAAACACTTGATTTTACCAACCCCCCCCACTTGAAGCCTCCTTGCTCGCCCCCAATTCTACATTCTGGGCTTACCTGTAATTCTTTCAATTTAACCCTAAACCCTTTTACTTTTTCCCGGTATACTCATAAAAATTATTCCTCTATAATTTTTACAATCTTTTTGTCCCCTTTTCCCTTTTATAAAAAAAAAAGGGACTTTACATGCCTCCGCCAATCCCCAGGTACCTTCCCCTCTTCATAATTTATTAAAAAAAAAGTACCAACCACTCCAACACTAAACCCCCCCCCGCCTTTTTAAAATTTTTTGTCATGGAAACCCCTCATTCCAGCTGCCCTTTTCCCCCCTTTTATTCTACGTAATGCCTCACTACCTCCACCCCCCCCTCCCCCCGTTGGAAACCCCCCCCCCCGGGGAAAACCCCCCCCCCCCCCCCAAACAAAAATTTAAAAAAACCCCAAAAAAACCCCCTTCTTTTCCCCCAATAATTTCCTTTTTAAAGAAACCCTTTTCCCCGGCCTTCTTAAAATTTTTCCCCCCCTTTTTCCCAATTTTTAAAAATTCCCCCAAAAATTCTCCCATCTTTTTTAAGCCCCCCTTTTTCCCCTCACCAAATCCCCCCTCCCTTTTTTAAATCTCCATAACGTTTTTTCCCTTTTGGGTTTTTTAAAAATTTTTAACTCCTTTTTCCAAAATTTTTTTCTATTTCCCCCAAAAAAATTTTTTTCCCCCTTTCCCCCCCCCTCCCTTTTCCCAAATCTGCCCCCTTTTTGCATTTTTAAAACTTTTCCAAACCTTTTTTTAAAATCCCCCAATACTCTCTTTCATAACCCCCTTTTGAAAAATCCTTTACCACCCCCCTTTTTCCCCCTTTTTTTATCATTTTTTCCTCCCTCCACTTTTGCCACCCCCCTCCCTTTTTTTCCAAATTTTCCCCACTTTTAAACGGCTGAAAATAATTAATATTCCCCCCCATATTCTTTTGCCCCTCTAAAAGCCGTTTTAAACTGGAACTTTCCCCTCCCAAACCTTTTTTTCCCCACTTTTAATTTTTAATTTAATTCTAAACAAAAACTTTCTTTTCATAAAAAGTTTTTTCCCCCTTTACATCAAATTAAAAACCTTTTGTTATATTTTATTTATTTCCTCTTTTTCATAAAATATGTATTTTCTTATTACCAAATTTTTTCTACACATAGCTCAATTAAAGGTTCCCTATTTCTTTTTCCCCCGGGACCCCCAAAAAAATTTCCTAAATACTCCCCCCATAACATTTTTACCCATTTTTATTGAAATCCCCAACCACCATTAAATCTCACCCTTGATTCAAAATCCCCACGCATTCCTCAAAATTTCCCCGAAACTCTCTCTTCCTCTACACTTCCCCCTTCTCCAGGGCTTTCCGCTTACTATAACCCACTTTTCACATCCAATTTTTTTATTTTTCTCCCCCATAACCTTGAAAAATTTTTTACATTTTTTAGTCCCCCCTTTTCCTCCAAAAGTTTTCCTTCAACCTTATTGCTATCCTTCTTTTTGCTCTAAAATCTATTTGAAACCCCTGACCCAATCCCATTTTTTTCCTCTCCATTGAAACCTCCCAACCCCCCTTTAGCTTTGTTTCACTTAAAGCCAAAGGGCATCCAGTTTTTTTCCCCATTTTAACATCCACAAACACTCTTTCCCTTTTCGTTTGCACAACATCCACGCAAAATTTAGGGCTTCCCCCTTTTACAATTTTCTTCTTCTTATTTTTTTTTAGTAATCTTTACAGGAAAAAGGGGGTTTCTAGCCCAAATTTTTCCCGGATTTTTTGTTGCTTTTACAACACGCATGGCTTACGGGAAAGGAAAAAATTTTTATTCCCCTTTCCCCCCTGGGTAAAAAAGGAAAAATTTAAAAAGACCAAAAACTATTAAGATAAAAAACAAAAGAAAAACCGAGAAAGGGGTATAAAAAAATTGTTTCATGTATGTGGTTTTGTGCCTTTAATTTTAAAATTGAAGTTTGCAAGTCCCTGTAAAACTTGCTATTTTTGAGAAAAGACAAAAGGCCCCCCGCTTCCACCTCTGGGGAAAAAATAAGGCCGGGGGTTTTTTATAATGGCAAAGGGGGGGGCGGGGGATAAAAATTTTTTTGGGTGGGGGTTTGTGTTTTTTTTTTTTTTTTTGTTTTGGGATATTTTTTTATGTTTTTTTTATCCTTTTTTTTTTTTTTATTTTTTTTTTATTTTTTTTTTTTTTTTTTTTTTTTTAAAAATTTTTTTTTATTGGTACCCCCTAATTTTTTGTATATAATATAAAATAAAAATAATATATATAAATAAAAAATATAATTTATTTTATATATATATATATATAAAAAATATTTTTATATATATATAATATAATATATAAATTAAAAAATATATATTATAAATTTTTTATATATATATTATAATTATATTAAAATATATATATATATAAAAAAAATTTAATTTTTAAATTTTTAAATAAAAATATAAATATAATTTATATATATATAAAAAAAATATATATATTTAATATATATATATATATATAAAATATAAAATATAATAATATTTTATATATAATATATTTTATATAATAAAATAAAAAAAATATTTTTATTTTAATTTAAAATATATATTTTATATAAAATATTATATTAAAATATATAATATATTTAAAATATATATAATATATATATTATATATATAATATATATTTTTTATATATATAAATATATATATATAATTTATATAAATATATAAATATATATAATATATATATATTTTAATATATTATTAAAAATATATTTTAAAAATATTTATAAAAAATAAAATATAATATATATATATATATATATATATAATATATTTTATAATATAATATATAAATATATTTTTATATAAAAATATATAAAATATATATATATATAAATATTTATAAAATATATATATTAAAATATATATATATAATTTTATCATATTTATACAGTGGACCCCCGGGTTTAAAGATTTTAAAAACCGTGCAAGAGGGGTCATTTGTTATGCGAATGAATTTTTTTCCCCCTAAGAAAAAAATGGAAATCCCAAAATTTAAACCGTTTCAAAAACGCCCCAAAAATATTTAAAAAAATTTTTTTTTTTTCCCCATGAAATGTTAATTTTAAAAACACACAAACTGAAAAAAAAGGGAAGCACAAATTTAAAAGACAAATTACTTTTATTGAAGATCGGTGAGATTGTTTGGGGTGGGGGGGGGGAGGGGAGGGGCATTAAACTTCTTTTGTTTAGAAGGGGAATCCCCTTCCATTAGGACTTTAGGGACCCAAATCCTTTTCCCGGGGTTACTTTCCCTTCTTTTTTTTTTTTTAAAAAGCCATAGGACCCCTTTTAGATCCCCCTGGACCTCTTTTCCCCACAACAAAAACTGTCCATAGGCTCTGTACCTCCCGTTCCTTTTTTTAAAACCTTTCCCCAAAATGGGGGCCCCCAAAAATTTTCATTGAAATATCCCCCACAAAGGCCTTTTCCAAAAAGCTGTGTCAGGGGGATTTTCATCTATAAAGGTTTTTTCAGTTAACCCACCCGTGCCAAAACATTTCCTTAAATTTTTTGAAGTAGGGACAATGGGTTCTACAAAAAGGCATAGGCTTCCCCAGGGTTTGCCCCAAAACCCCTTTAAAATCTTTCTTTAAATTTTTATTTCTTAAATTTTCAACCCCCTTTTTTTCCCCAGGGTTGGCCTAGAAAACTTTCCCCCCCGGGGGGGCCCTGGGGCACTTATTTTCCAAAACAGAAAACCCAAAAAAACTGTAATAATACGAAATTTCCGAGTGTATGCCTTTGGGTGTTACCCCCGGGGCTGGTGGGAAACAATGGGGGCGGCCCGGGAAAATGTGAGGGCACATTGGACGCCCTCTTTGGACCCAAAAAAAAATTTGGTAAGCGGGTTTTTTAAACGGTTTTGCCCCGGCAAAAAATTTTTCGATAAAAAATAAACGGTATGCGGAAAAAACGCAAAGTGATGCCATCGTTATGCGGGGGTCCCCCTGTATATATATGTAAACATAAAATATAAGGGTGGGGTTTTAAATTTTGGGGAATCAAATTCAAAATGGGGGAAATTGGGCACAGTTTTCTTTTTTGCTTAGATACTGTGCTTATGGGGGAAATTCCCCAAAGAAAAAAAGCAAAGGTTAGTGGATGAGTTTGGGAAAAGTGTTTTAAAGGGGGAGAAAGTTGGGAAAATGAACAAAGAAAAAAAGTAAGGGATGAGGGTTTTTAAATGATTTAGATAAAGAAAAATTGGGGTAACAAATTGGGGAGGAGGAGTATGGGAAAAAGCAAAGTTTTTAGATACTTTGGGGTTGACTTCCCCGGATGGATTTTTGAAGGATGAGGTTTTAAACATAAATTTATGAGGGAAAAAAAGGGGAGTGGTTTCATTGAGGTATATGTGGAGTCAAAAAACGTTATCTAGGGGGGCAAAGAAGGGAATGTAGAAAGTTTGTAGTAAAAAACACTTTAATGGGTGTGAAGCTTGGGTGGTAAATGCAAACCCAAAGGGGGGACGGTTGGAGGGATGGAGATGCCTGTTTTAAGGGGAATGTGTGGTGTAAATATTTTTTCAGAAAATTCGGAGTGTGGAAAAATTTGGAGAAGGGGGAAATTAATAAAAAATATTAGTCAGAAATTCAAAAGAGGGGTTGTTAGGTGGTTTGGGTTTATTTAGAGAGAATGGGTCAAAGTAAAAGGGCATGGGGAAAACATATAAATCTTGGGGGAAAGGGAAAGGGGGGGTAGGGGGGCGTCCTCGAAAGGGTTTGGGGAAAAAGAGGGGGTTTAAAAGGGGGTTTTGGGGGGCAAGGGGGTTGGACTTCCAGCAAGCGGGGTGAGGGGTTAGATAGGAGTGAAAAGGGACGAATGGTATTGGGACCGACGATCTTTGGGGTGTGACAGGGTTAAAATTTAATTTAAGGGGTTTAGGGAAACCGGTTATTTTTATATATCGGAAATTTAGTCCTGGAAATGGAAGTACAATGCCTGCACTTTAAAGGAGGGGGTTTTGGGGTATTGGGAGTTTGGAGGGATAAGTTGTTTTTATCTCTAAACGTTATGCCCTTTTAGGGGCTGTTGTATTCTGACACCTCTGCAAAAGCAGTGATAATGGGGTGAGTGGGGGTGAAAAAAAGTTGAATGATGATGAAAAATATTTTCTTTTTTGGGGGTTTTTTTTCTTTTTTTTTTTGGGGCACCCTCCTCGGTGGGAAAAAGGCCCCCACTTGTTTAAAAAAAAAAAAAAAAAAAAAAATATATAAATAAAATATATTTTAATTTTAAAATATATATATATCAGGGCCCAAAAAAGTCAAAAGGGGTTTAAAAAAAATTTTTCCCAAAATTTTAAAAAAAGGGTTTAGAATGAACAACGCAGAAAATTTCTGGGACTAAAAAACCAAAACTTCTCTGTTCATCAGTCACGTCTCTAGGCCCCTGTTATAATGCTCTTGCTTTCTATTTTGAATTTTTATTCACACAAAAAATAGAAGATTTACTTTTATGCAGACTACTGCAATATTGTAATAATTGTATAAATAACGTCAACCCATTTATGACTGCGTATTAGAATGGCTAGTTGGACATTTGTCGACTCTTGAACATCGGCGAAAATCGAACATTTCTGCCACTTTGAGCTCCATTTCAAGATACTTTTCGTAGTAAAACCAATCAAAATCACTTCTATTCCTATAATATGTTTTCACTTCTATCAAATGAGACCACGAAAACAAGAATACAACCATAAATACTATACGAAAATACACCTCAAAGTCGACATTTTAATAAAAAAAACACGGTCAGTTTTTTTTTTCTCATTATACACTGCGTGCTGCAGGATTTTTTTTTTATACTGTGTACACTGACCACACAGACCCATTCTCTCACATGTGGGCCTACCAGCTTTCTCCTGCTTGATTTGAAGCTGCTAGAATTTTTGAGTATATATACGTGAAACACATTGGCTCGTAAGACGTATATATACGACCAAAACTATCAAAGGGTTAATATTTTCAAAGAGAAGCACTAAACCCATTAGGCCACAATAAACCTATCATTTCATTTCTTCACCCCCCCTTCATTCTTTCCATTGTATAATATTTTTTTTTAGGGCACGATGGTGAACGCTTCCCTTTTTTGGATGATACGAGTGTGGGATCACGTACTCACAGAATCGGAGTTTGATGTTTTTGAGTAGGCAGCAGGCCATGTAGATTGACCTTTGCTTATTTCTGCCTATTTTATAACAACAGTTTACATTTTACTCCAGCCAAGATGAGTAATAAGGCATGTGGTGATGTAAATACTAAGAGGAAGACAATTACCTTAGAAATAAAAATTATTATTATAAGGCATTCTGAGACTGGTGAAAAGATAAGTTGCACCAGTCTCACTACAGATGCTTCTATGGGGTATAGTATGAGATGACTTTCTAGTTTTCTACAGGGAATGAAAGTAATAGCAGTGAGGGCCCAATGGAAAGAGACATTTATCACTGAATGTAATAAAGGGACTGTATAGGTCACATTCATGCAACAGATTGAAAATTTCAATATGAGTCAGTAACTGTGTTTACTACCAATTATTTGTGGTATACATTACTTTGGTCTTGGCAAACAACTCTTAAATTAATATCAACTTTAGGATTAGATTAAATCTGAAAGGGGCTCAATGAATTTCCCACAGCAAAATATCTATCTGTACATTCTTATGAATGCCAATATTAACAAGATTAGGATGATATTTAAGAAAAATGGTCTGAAACAAAAAATGAGCACAACCCTGAACAGAAATTTATTAATAAGAAGACATAAATTTGTACTATTCGCAGTTTCTTAATTTGCTAGACCCTAGGAATGTAGCCCAGTGAATCTGGGTATCTGGCTATCATTGCTCCATGAGGAAAAGACAGATTTCATAAGCAAAAGGCTCACAGTTACAGAATTCAGAGAATGTACATATAGTTTCCAGAAATTTTACATTAGGTCAGGTGAGAAGGAAACCAATTTCTGAAATAGGTTATGGGCTTTCTGTATGCATAACCACATACCACATATCTCTATATAAACATTGTATCATGCAGAAATTTATCTTTGTCGTGTCTCTTTTATATAGCCAAACTAGAAATACTGTTAGGAACTAAGACTAGATCTCATGAGGTTTCACTATACGAGTGTAAATATCAGAGTAACACTTATAAGATAGGCAAGATATCAATTTTAAAAAGAAATGTATATCATTAGAGCTATGATAAAATGAAAAAAAAAAAAAATTCTGCCATATAATATGGAGCCATACATGGCAATTGAATATACGTACCTTTGTAGAGTATATATTACTTACATGTCACTTAAACGTAATACAGGCATACATTGCTAATATGGCACTTCGCTTTAGAGTGCTTCGCTAACAAGGCGCTTTCCAATTATGTTCATGTTAATTATTTTTGGCGGTGATGTGCACTTCAGTCGACAAGTGCCATTATTTTTACTTTTGCATCGTTTTTTTTAGGCTTAGCGCTAATGCCACTTAATAAACGGTAATATAAACATGATATTCTTTTACTTACACTGGCAAGTGAAAAAAGGAGGCTGAAATTAACTTTACAGCAGTGGTCTGGAACCTAACCTACCATATAAGTAAGGTATGTCTGTACAGAAATAGCAAATTTATTACTAAACTGATGAGAAATGACTGATGTTAAAAAACTACTGTAACAGATTGCAACCAGAATAAATCTTTACAGTAGACAAGAGAAAAGAACATTTAATTAACATGAAGAATAGGGGTTTACTTGTATGTGCTGTACTGGTTCTCTGTGAAGGCAAGAATTGAACTTTCTCTTTATTAACATTTTTAAGTTATTAAGTTTAAAGAACCGAAATATCTTGCTGACATACTTGTACCTCTTACATCGGGTTCAGGATTGCTTCAGCAAACTGCTGGGGATTGTTTTAGACTGATCGAGCCTCAGGCTGTTGGGAAAAAATCATTTGTAGAAAGAGCCTTTTTTTTTTACATAGCTCCTAGATTATTCAACAGATTGCCAGCACCTCTTAAGAGTCACGAATCAGTTCATGCTTTTAAGTCTCAGTTGAGAGAAAGTCTCATTTCTACACTTACGATCATCAGGATCATACTGTCACTTATGAATATTAACTCTAGTATTTCTTCCTGATCACTCTTGTTGCATTTATTGCTTGGTGTGAATGCTTGTGACTTTCTTGAAAGAATATGTCATTCAAGAATAACAAAATTCCAAATTATTATTATACATCATATGAAGGAAAGGATGAATGTATTTGTGACTATGGTTATGTGGTAGCAATAAGAGTATTGTATATGGTACTTCAACACCTATAATGACTGGGTATGGAAAGAGATTACTGCCAAGATGGAGGAACAAATGGGTGTATTACACGTAAAAAATTTATTCAATAATGATAAAAAAATCAACAAGCAAACTGAAATCATGTTATCCAGAGAAGCTTGAGCAGACACCAACTTGTTCTGTGGCCGAGCCAGAAACAGATTACAACCACAAATCTAAAGTAATCATTAACACATGGTGACCATCCAGGCTTTATGGAACTCAAAGCACTGCATATAAACTATATGTACCACACAGTCTTGAAACAAATGGAAGTGTTCAGCTTACAACTGAAACTATCAGTGGCAAGATGTGTTGGAAAGTAGTATTTCACCTGTTGCCCATGTTCATCTAGCAGTAAACAGATGCCTAGGAGTTGGTTGAATATTTGAGTTTTATCCTGGGTAAGAGAACCAAAGGTCCTCAACATAAATAAGTTACACTGCTTGATTTTCTAGGGTTGTCCCGAGTTATTAATCCAGAGAAAGGCTTTGTCAAACAAATTAGTACAAACCTTTAGACAAAGTAGATAATGAGTCTGGTTCAGGGCATTTATCAAGAAAAGCTTTTCATATTTGTCTATATTTAACTGGTAATCACAAAATATAAAGTAAACAAGCAAATGAGCATCAAAGTTATAAACCAAATTATAAAAAAAATATAAAATTAAGCACTAAACCTGAGAGCATCAAACCAATTTAAAAATACCTTAATTTCTTTAACAAGGAGCTGTTCTGCTTAAATTTAAAACTTACTAATACTGTACCTGTTTTAACAATGAACTATTGTTTGCAAATATAACTTATCAGTTTATATATCAAAACTGAGATTAACACAACATTAACCAAGAGAAAGAAGTCTTTGTCAACTGTATTCAGGTTTAGTGTGTAACTTTCATTATTTGTTTGAACTGTTTAACAATATGCATATTGAAGTATAAAAACACTTTACTCAAGTTTATAAACACATTCTTTCAATTACTTAAATAATCATGAAATTTGTTTCTTAGAAAGAACAGCTTCCATTCCTTATAAATATACACAATTTCAATTTATATATATAATGTGAACTATATAATGTAGATAATTATTTTTGTAGGGATTTCTCTCCCTGTTAGAATGACTTTTTCCCACGTTGTGGAAAGAATTCTTCTTTGAGATAGTTAAAGAATGAGAGTAATCCGTATCTCTTGCCTTTTTTGTTGAAGTATCCTGTGACAAAATCATCATCATCTGAAAAAAACAAGGTTGTAATGTTTCTTAACAGTACTGGTTACCTGATTAGCTAAAGTTTACAGTCACTTTGACAATTACCAAGTTATAAATGTGACTGACATACAACGTTCATCAAAATTAGGAGCGGTGATCACAAGAAAACTGTTCCTCATTCACCCATTAATCACATCTGCCTACAGGTGCTAGAATGTAAACAACTGCACATACCTATTGTTATTTCACAGTAACTATTTGAAATTATTTGCTTATGCTAAGAAATAGCAAAGACAAGAAGAGCAGAAAGGAAGCATAGCCTGAATATATAGAGCCAGTTTGATACTGCTTAAAAGATTCCAATTAGGATCACTGAATCAATTTAAAGTATTGATATTTACTTAAAACTGTACTATTTTCATTTAGCTAAATCTCTTTTGTATTACTGCACACTTAAAACTGTACTACTGTTCACTTAACTATCTCACTTTTGCACATTTGAAAAAAAAAAATCCTACTTAATAACCTATACCGTTCTTCAGTATTCTGCAAGTATGAGGATTAGTCTGCCCTAAATGCACCACACGCTAGTGGCTTTCTTTTGTGCTAGCAATATTTTATTATAAGTACATTTTGTATACTGCAGAAAGTAATAAAGTTGTTTTGTTTAGACAGAAAAGAAAACAAAGGGGAAGAGCAGAAAAGTGGTACAGAATTATCAAACTGGAAGAGATAATTGAAATAAACTTTATACCCAGGTACTTAAAAGCCAACTGCTGTTGCACTTCGCAGGCAACCTCTTTCAAGAGTGCCACGACAAACTGTTTCACTAATTAAAGATAAAGATAAGATTTTATTTCTTTGCAATGTTTACAATGTGCGATTACAATTTAGATTTGTTAAGTATAAAGAAAGCCACTATCATGCCGGGGTATTTTGGGCAGACTAAACCTAATGCTCACAGATTACTTAATACTAGTGATTTTGAGAGGAGTAAATTTTTACTATACCGCAGGGCCCTGCTTTACAGCGTTTTTAATTACAGCGTTCTGCTAATACGGACATTTCAAATTATGACCAAAACTCTCTATACGGCTTCCCCGCCTGATTTTCCAATACGGTCACCACGAGCCACCCGGTTTGTTTAGATTCTCTGTGAGCACGACTCTCCATTATGTCTGGAAACTTTCCAAAATATCAAGAAGTTATTTCATATTTTATATATACAGTATTCTGATAATTATACTTATGTGTCCCTGTACTTAAATAACCTTACACACTGTGCTGGCATGCAGGTACATATTAAAATCACTAAGAGTGTCTTATTAGTCATGAAGATGCCATATTAATAATGATACTAATAATAACACAATAATAATCACTCTGATGCGCATTAACCCTTAAACTGTCCAAACGTAGATCTACGTTTTTTCAACATTTGAAAGTATGTAAAAAAGTAGATCTTTTCTTTTTTTACATTTGAAAAAAGTGTTAAAAAAACTTTGATCTATGTTTTTTTATTGATGATGAAAGTTAAGACACTTGTGCAACATCTGGTTATCTTTATTGTAGATGTTTCGCCATCCAGTGGCTTTATCAATACAGATTCTTGGACATAATAAGAAATCACAAGTTTTTTTTTTTTGTTACACAGTATTTGAAAATATGTAAAAAAACATAGGTCTACTTTTGGAGCACTAAGCATGTGAACATAGATCTGCTTGGACAGTAAGGATTAACTGTTGAATATTATGTTCATATAGAATTTTTTTTTTTTTTTTTTTTTTTCAACAAGTCGGCCGTCTCCCACCGAGGCAGGGTGACCCAAAAAAGAAAGAAAATCCCCAAAAAGAAAATACTTTCATCATCATTCAACACTTTCACCACACTCACACATTATCACTGTTTTTGCAGAGGTGCTCAGAATACAACAGTCTAGAAGCATACACATATAAAGATACACAACATATCCCTCCAAACTGCCAATATCCCAAACCCCTCCTTTAAAGTGCAGGCATTGTACTTCCCATTTCCAGGACTCAAGTCCGACTATATGAAAATAACCGGTTTCCCTGAATCCCTTCACTAAATATTACCCTGCTCACACTCCAACAGATCGTCAGGTCCCAAGTACCATTCGTCTCCATTCACTCCTATCTAACACGCTCACGCACGCTTGCTGGAAGTCCAAGCCCTTATCCACAAAACCTCCTTTACCCCCTCTCTCCAACCCTTTCGAGGACGACCCCTACCCTGCCTTCCTTCCCCTATAGATTTATATGCTTTCCATGTCATTCTACTTTGATCCATTCTCTCTAAATGACCAAACCACCTCAACAACCCCTCTTCTGCCCTCTGACTAATACTTTTATTAACTCCACACCTTCTCCTAATTTCCACACTCCGAATTTTCTGCATAATATTTACACCACACATTGCCCTTAAACAGGACATCTCCACTGCCTCCAACCGTCTCCTCGCTGCTGCATTTACCACCCAAGCTTCACACCCATATAAGAGTGTTGGTACTACTATACTTTCATACATTCCCTTCTTTGCCTCCATAGATAACGTTTTTTGACTCCACATATACCTCAACGCACCACTCACCTTTTTTCCCTCATCAATTCTATGATTAACCTCATCCTTCATAAATCCATCCGCCGACACGTCAACTCCCAAGTATCTGAAAACATTCACTTCTTCCATACTCCTCCTCCCCAATTTGATATCCAATTTTTCTTTATCTAAATCATTTGACACCCTCATCACCTTACTCTTTTCTATGTTCACTTTCAACTTTCTACCTTTACACACATTCCCAAACTCATCCACTAACCTTTGCAATTTTTCTTTAGAATCTCCCATAAGCACAGTATCATCAGCAAAAAGTAACTGTGTCAATTCCCATTTTGAATTTGATTCCCCATATAGACATTCTGATTAATCCATCTGACATTTTTTCAAAATTATATAATAAACATGCTACGTAACATATAACATGATAAATACACCCCACAGTAGAATAAATTAACATAAATATTAGATGTTTTTCTAGCCGTCTTGCCGGAGTGTTGGAAAGAATAATGTTTCCTATAGTTCAATAACAAAGAAAATATGTACACAATAGTATTACACAGGGTAATTATAGAAAATTATTCCTTCTGTATGCCTTCACTCAGAGTGTCATTCTTTCTTGAAATGGTGTGTTACATGAGAATGGGGGTGTTGTTCTTCATTTATTCTACTTTACCAATGTGGAGACAACTTGTACACAATGTAAGGTGTTTGTATTGTGATATAAGCTTCACAGACATGGAAATGAACGTATATCAACCAGATGCATTTGTCTGCTAGTTTACATACTCTGCGTCTCTGTTCTCTCTCATTTACTCATTCTCTTTCTCATTTATTTGTTTTTATTTTGTTTACTCACCTCTCACTCTACATTAAGACTACAAGGTAAGTAATGAGTGCACTGAATATGCACTTTATTGCTCTAGGGCATTTTAAATGTCATATTGGGTGGGGTGGCTAGGCAGGCTACCATACCTGACTTTCTACAAATAAATACTATTCACCTCTCACCCTACATTAACACTACAAATCTTTTAAGGTAAGTACTGATTGTCCTGTAAATGCATTTTATTGCTCTAGGGTGCTCTAAATGGAGTAGTATACTGTATTATGTGTATAGGAGGGGGGAGGGGTTGGCCAGCAGAGCTACCCTACCTAACATGTCTGACTTCTTACAATAAATACTATTCACCTCTCACCCTACATTAAAACTAAAAATATTTTGAGGTAAGCAATGTGTGTACTGTATGTGTATTTTACTTTTTTTTTTTGTTTTTGAATGCCTAGTTCTAATGCTAACTTAATACAGTAGACCCTTAGTTTTTGTAATTAATCTGTTCCAGAAAGGTGGCCGAAAGCCGAAATGGCCAAAAACTGAGGTAACATTTCCCATAAGAAATAATGTCAATCCAATTAATCTCTTTCCAAACACCTAAAAATATTAACAAAAAATACATTTCATAGAGAATAACTATAGTGTTACATACAGAAAACAATGAGGAAATAAATATAAATGACTAATTTTAATGATAAATTAACATTACATACCTTTATTGAAGACTCTTGTTGGTGAGTAGTATTTATTTGTAGTCCCAGAGGGACTACATCCCAGGCTATACCTACCGGCTACATACACTGCAGCCCAGCCATATTATTACCATCGACATACCAAGTTCACCGAGTTTAATCGTTTCTAACAACTACCTTAGATGCCATCCGAGAATTGTAAACAAAAGCTTATGTATAAAGGGTGGTGCAGATTCATACAGTTTTCTCTAATGTTGGACCAGAGAAAACGTAATGTTTACCCTCCACCGCATATAAACATTGCATGTTTACATGCTTTGTAATGTGTTTCTTACACAATTTTGAAAAAAATATCATAGATGGATTAATGAAAATGTCTATATTAACCTAAAATGAGACATTTAATGTGCCCAAGAGTGAGTCTTGAATGTACGAGTGACCCAGGCGTACGCGTCTGGTACCAATGATTTCTGAGGGGATGTACGAAACCCGAGGGGAAATTCCACCGAAAAAAAAGTGCTCAAAATCCGAATTGTATGGTTTTCGCACTGGCTGAAAACTGGGGGTCCACTGTATATGTTAGTGTAAACTTGTTATCTGGCATTTACAGTGGACCCTCGGTTATTGGCTGTAAGCCGTTCCAGAAGCTTGGCCTAAATAATATTTCCCATAAGAATTAATGGAAATACAATTAATCCGTTCCAGACAAAAATATTCACACACAAAAAAAAATTATATAAGTATTACATACCTTTATTGAAGACTAATGCTGGTTTCTGGAAGATAGAGAGGAGGAAAGAGGGAGGAGTTAGTGTTTGGAAGGGGAATCTCCCTCCATAAGGACTTCAGGTACCAAGTCCTTATCTGGGGTTACTTCCCTCCTTTGTTTTTTATGCTACTAGGACCAGCTTGAGAGTCACTGGACCCCTGTCGCACAACAAATCTGTCCATAGAGGTCTGTTTCAGGCATCTCTAAGATTTCCCTGAAGTGGTCAGGGTGTTATTCCTCCACAAAAGTTTGCACCCTAGTCCACATTGCACACATCTCTTTAATCAATGAATAAAGCACCTCCTTTACACCCTCTTCCTCCTCCTCTGAAGCAAGTTCCTCAGCTGCAGTCTGTTGCTGTTCGAGTTGAAGCTCTTGCAGCTCTTCAGTGGTTAGCTCTTCCCTGTGGTCCTCCACCAACTCTTCCACATCCTCGCCACTCACCTCCATCCCAGGGACTTCCCCAGTGCCACAACAGAATCCACAGGGTCAGCCTCACACTCTTCAAAATTCCTCTCTTGGAAATAACCTGGCCACAATTTTCTCCAAGAAGAGTTCAAAGTCCTGGAAGTCACTCCCTCCCAAGCCTTACCTATAAGGCTTATGCAATGGAGGATAGTGAAGTGATTCCTCCAGAACTCTCTTAGGATCAACTAAGTGTCTGAGGTCATTTCAAAGCACTTTTGAAACATTGCATTTGTGTTAGAGTTTTTTGAAGTTAGAAATGACCTGCTGGTCCATGGGCTGGAGGAGAGGAGTGGTGTTAGGAGGCAAGAACTTTACTTTTATAAAGCTGAAGTCCCTAAACACTTGGTCTTCCAAGTCCAGAGGATGTGCAGGAGCATTGTCCAGTACCAGGAGGCTTTTGAGTGGCAATTTCTTTTCCAGGAAGTATTTTTTCACATGGGCCAAACACATCATTAACCCACACTCTGAAAATCTGCCTTGTGACCCATGCCTTATGATTAGCTTTGGACATCACACACAATCTATTCTTGACGATATTGTTTTTCTTGAACACTCTGGGATTTTCAGAGTAATACACTAGTAAAGGCTTCACTTTAAAATCCCCACTAGCATTACCACACAACAAAAGAGTAAGCCTGTCTTTCATAGGCTTGTGTCCTGGCAGTGCCTTTTCCTCCTGTGTCATGTAGGTCCTGTTTGGCATTTTCTTCCAGAACAGGCCTGTTTCTTCACAACTGAACACTTGTTGGGAGTTTGAATCCTTCAGCCTTTATGTACCCCTGGAATTCCTGCACATACTTTTCAGCTACACATTTGTCAGAACTTGCAGCCTTCTTAAATCTCTCAGATCAGCCTTTGCTGGCCCTAAATTCACTACCAGCAGCACTTGTTCTAGGAGTTTTCTGTAGAAGATCCTCTTGTAACTGCCTTGCCTTCTCACAATTAATAGATTCCACAACACTGTCTCTCACTAATTCTTTTTCCCTAATCCACAATAATAGCAACTTTTCCATCTCTTCCATTATTGGTGACCTTTCTTTCGTTAGAAAACTTACTCCTTTTGTAACATTAGCATCCTTGATTTGTTCTTTCTTTGCCAGGATGGATGTAATTGTTGATTTATTCTTGCTGTACATCCTGGCAACTTCCAGCACCTTCATACCACTCTCAAACTTTTCTATTGCTTCACGCTTAAATTCCATGGTGTTTCTCACTTTCTTTACCACAGGAGCTTTCTTTGGAGCCATAGTTACTTAATTTGCAGTTGCAATAAAAAAGAAAAAAAAAAAAAGAAAAACCAATGGAAAACAAGAGAAATGCTTGGATGTATGAGCAGAAGCTTCCTCACTCACCGAGAGAGACAGCCAAGCTGACACACGAGCGGCCCCAGCCGGCAGATAGACGCATCCAAATGGCCAATCACCGGAAGCCGAAAAACCGGCCAATCACCGAGTTGGCTGATAACAGGAATGGCCGATAACCGAGGGTCTACTGTATATGCATTTATAAGTGGAAAAAATGACATTCTGCTTTCTGGCGGTAGCCTGGAACCTAACCTGGCATATAAGCAGGGCCCTACTGTACATTGTTTTTCTTATTACAACAGAGGTAGCTAGTTTTTTTGTTTTTTTTCAACAAGTTGGCCATCTCTCACCGAGGCAGGGTGACCCAAAAAAGAAAGAAAATCCCCAAAAAGAAAATGCTTTCATCATCATTCAACACTTTCACCACACTCACACATAATCACTGTTTTTGCAGAGGTGCTCAGAATACAACAGTTTAGAAGCATATACGTATAAAGATACACAACATATCCCTCCAAACTGCCAATATCCCAAACCCCTCCTTTAAAGTGCAGGCATTGTACTTCCCATTTCCAGGACTCAAGTCCGACTATATGAAAATAACCGGTTTCCCTGAATCCCTTCACTAAATATTACCCTGCTCACACTCCAACAGATCGTCAGGTAGCTAGTTGTTTACAGTAATTAAATTTATAGTCGAGATGAAGTATATAAAAAATTACAGTACAGTAGGGCCCCACTTTATGGTGTTTCACCTTACAGCATTCCACTAATACGGACATTTCAAATTGTGACCAAAACTCACTGTACAGCTTCCCCCACCTGACTTTCTAATATGGTCACCACACGCCACCCAGTTTTACATTCTCCGTGAGCATCGCATCTCTCCGTTATGTCGGAAACTTTCCAAAAATTCATGCGTTTTAAAGTTATTTCATATTTTATATATACTCTGATAATTATACATATTTGTACCTGTACCTAAATAAACCTACATACTGTGCTGGCATGCAAGTACTAATTAAAATCACTAACAGTGTTTATTAGTCACTAAGACACCATAATAATACTAATAACAATAATAATAAAATGCAATAATCACTCTTGAGGCACATTAAATGTCATACATATGTTAACATAGACATTTTCATTAATCCATCTATGATATTTTTTCAAAATTATATAATAAACATGCCATGTAACATATAAACATGATAAATACACCCACAGTAGAATAAATTAACACGTGAGGTTTTATCCAGTTGTCTTGTCGGAATGTAGGAAAGAATAACGTTCTCTCTAGTTCAACATCAAAGAAAATGTGTACATAACAGTATTACTGGGGTAACTGTAGAAAATTATTCCTCTTGTATGCCTTCACTCAGTGCGTCATTCGTTCCCAAAATGCTGTGTTACATGAGAATGGGAGTGTTTCTCTTTATTTATTCTACTGTACCAACATGGAGACAACTTGTACACAATATAAGATGTTTGTATGTATTATGGTATAAGCTTCATCACAATGGAAATAAGTCATTCTGTCTGAATTTTTGGGTTATCCTAGGTAATCTGCACATACACTGCTATGTATGATAATTCTCTCTCTATGTAACTGTATTTAGGTGTACCTGTACCTAAATAAAAAAAAAAGGCTTACTCGCAAACATGGAAATGAACATGCATGAACCATAACCAGACATGTTCATCTGCTTGTTTTCATACTCTGTGTCTCTGTTCCCTCTCATTTACTCACTCTCTCTCGTTTATTCGCTTTATCTCGTTTACTCACCTCTCACTCTACATTAAGACTACAGATATTTTAAGGTAAGTAATAAGTGTACTGTATATGCATTTTATCGCTCTAGGGCGCTTTCAATGCATATTACGTGTGGGTGGGTTGGCCATATCTACCGCACCTGACCTCTTACAATAAATACTACTCACCCCTCCCCCTACATTGACAACAAATATTTTAAGGTGAGTAATGAGTGTACTGCATTTGTATTTTACTTTTTAATGTTTTTTAATGCCTAGTTCTACTGCTAACTTAATATATGTTAGTGTAAACTTGTTATTTGGCATGTACATCATTTAAAGTGGAAAAAATAGCATTCTGCTTTCCGGCAGTAGCCTGGAATGTAACCTGCCGTATAAGTGGGGCCCTACTGTATTACGATTTAGCACAATTTACAATAATGAAATAGAAACAATTTTAAGTTTGAAAGATTGGATATCAGATTGGAGGGAGAGAGTTTGGAGGAGGTGAATGTATTCAGATATTTGGGAGTGGATGTGTCAGCGGATGGGTCTATGAAAGATGAGGTGAATCACAGAATTCATGAGGGAATAAGGGTAAGCAGTGCACTTAGGAGTCTGTGGAGACAAAGAATTTTGTCCTTGGAAGCAAAGAGGGGAATGAATGAGAGTACAGTTTTACCAACTCTCTTATGTGAGTGTGAAGCATGGGTGATGAATGTTGCAGCAAGGAGAAGGCTGGAGGCAGTGGAGATGTCATGTTTGAGGGCAATGTGTGGTGTGAATATAATGCAGAGAATTTGTAGTTTGGAAGTTAGGAGGAGGTGTGGGATTGCCAAAACTGTTGTCCAGAGGGCTGAAGAAGGGTTGTTGAGGTGGTTCAGACATGTAGAGAGAATGGAATGAAACAGAATGACTTTGAGTGTATAAATCTGTAGTGGAGGGAAGGTGGGGTAGGGGTTGGCCTAGGAAATGTTGGAGGGAGGGGTAAAGGATGTTTTGTGTCTGAGGGGCTTGGACTTCCATCAAGCATGTGTGAGCATATTTGATAAGAGTGAATGGAGACAAATGGTTTTTAATACTTGATGTGCTGTTGGAGTGTGAGCAAAGTAACATTCATGAAGGGATTCAGGGAAACCAGCAGGCCGGACTTGAGTCCTGGAGATGGGAAGTACAGTGTCTGCACTCTGAAGGAGGGGTGTTAATGTTGCAGTTTTATAAACTGTAGTGTAAAGCACCCCTCTGGCAAAACAGTGATGGACTGAATGATGATGAAAGTTTTTCTTTTTCAGGCCACCCTGCCTTGGTGGGAATCGGCCAATGTGTTAATAAATAAATAAATAAATAAAGTTAAGTTTGAAGTAATGATTAAATATTTGAGCAATCATAAATTATTTAGGAGTTTTTGAGTAACTGGTTTGTGTAAAGTATAGTGTTTGTCTGGTTAATTTTGGGTGATGAGGTTATTTCTAAGTAGAGCCTTAAACTGATTTGGAGGCAGCGGCCCTTTAGTGCGTTCCAGCAAGGAATTCCACATCTTCGGGCCCTTTATGTGCATAGCATTTTTGCACAGGGAGAGATGGACACAGGGGATATCAAAGAGTGTTTTGTGCCTTTTGTTATGCCTGTATGTTCTGTTGTAGTTATCAAGGAGGAGATTGAAAGGAGGGTTAATATTGAAGTATAATGTTCTGTGTATGTAGTAGGCACAATAATATGCATGGATGTTTTGTATATTAAGCAAGTTTAGGCTCTTAAAAAGCGGTGGAGTGTGTTGCCCAGTGCAGGAGTTGGTAATCAATTGCACAGTAACTTTTTGTTGGGTTATTAAATGTTTTAGGCGATTTGCTGTGGCTGAGCCCCATGCACAAATATTGTAGGTGAGGTAAGGGTAGACTAGAGAGTGCTAAAGAGCAAGAAGTACCATTTGGGGTACATAGTACCACATCTTAAAAGGGATGCCTACTGTTTTAGAGACTTTCTTGGATATTTGATGTATGTGGGTCTGAAATCTGAGACTGCAGTCAAGGTGGAGACTTAGAAATTTGCCCTGTGTGTGTCTTGAAATGGGGGGAACAATTTATTGATATGTTTAGCTGAACATCTGAAGCTGTTTCCAAACAGCATGAAGTAGGTTTTGTCTATATTGAGAGTTTATCGGTTGTCATCCAAGTAGTTATTTTTAGTAGTTCGTCATTTATAGTGTCTGTTAGTATAGTTGGGTTTGGGTGAGAGAAGACATAAGTAGTGTCATCTGCGAAATAAAACAGGTTTAAGGAGTTTAATTGTGTTTGGGAGGTCATTGATGTACATGAGAAAGAAGTGGGCCAAGGACACTACCCTGTGGGACCTCAACAAGAACAGGTTATGTAGTGATAATGCCATTTGTGTATACATACTGGTGTCTATTGCTAAGATAAGATTTAAAGTAACTGAGAGAGTGTTCTCTGACCCCATTATGTTCAAGTTTTAGGTGTAATAGGACATGGTCAACTGTATCAAATACTTTTCGTATGTCTATGAAAAATCCCAGGGGAATTTAATTTCTTTCAAGTGCTGTATATAGAAGCTCAAGCATATGTATGACTGCATCATTAGTACTTTTCTTTCGCCTAAATCCAAACTGATAGGGGTTAAATATGTTGTAGGATACTAAGCAGGAGTAAACTTGCTTGTTAATTATTTTTTCAAACTAAGCAGGAGTAAACTTGCTTGTTAATTATTTTTTCAAAGATTTTAGATAGTAGGCCTATAGTTATTCAATTCATTTGGATCACCTCTTTTGAGGATCAGGGTAACCCTTGATGTCTTGAGTATGGATGAGAAGGTAGAAAATTCAATAGATTTGTTAAAAAGAGTTGCAATAATTGGTGACAACACATGAGAAGCTTTTTTGTAAATGAGTGGTGGTAAGTTATTCAGGTCTCCTGTCTTGTCAATGGAAAAGGAGAGTTTCCCTGGGGCTGGGACGGAGAGCATAATTAGTAGAGTATGGTATATCTGCTATATGGCTCCAGGTTACAATGAAAGAAGTTTGTAAGATTTGCCTATCATTTACATGTTAAGACAAAGAAAAGATCAATAGTGCTACCAGAACACAGGCACTGTACTTCACATGTCCAGAACTCAAGCCTCACTAACTGGATACCCTAATTCCCTCCAGAGATGTTACCTTACTTCCTTGTAATGTGTATGAAGTAACATGTCAGATCCTTGCAGAAAACACTAAATCTTCATTCTCTATGATCTAACACATTCAAATATACTAAAGTTCTGTAACACTAAAAAGCACCTTCATGTTCTCCACCCACCATTCCTAGGCCATCCCCTACACTTTCTATCCACTCAATTTAAACACATACTTGGAAAACCTATTTGCATCCGACGTTATTTCAATAAGGTGACCACAAATAAATGTAAAATTATCAGTGAAAAAACATACATTTTCACTATAAAATATATTATGTTTATCATTAAAAGGCATCATATTGTCATAAGATAATTATTTTTTTTTTTTTCAAAAAATCTTACTTGAAAGTAATGGTCTTGATTCTGCTCGTGTTGGCAGAACATTCTCATTTGCGGAGAGGGAGATGAAGAATCCAAAAGGGACAAGCCAGATATATAAGGTGAAATATGCCAGTACCTGAAAGTATAAATTTAGATATAAGTTGGTTTCTAGCAAAACAAAAACAAAAGAGAGAAGAAAAGAAAACTGTTAACTAAGTAAATACACTCCACTACTGCTATGGTGTTCTTAAAGTTTCTCAGAAAGGGAGTGGGGAGTGTCATGAATGTAGCTGAGAGAGTAAGACTAACTTGAAGTACACAAGACAAGAATTTGCCTTGCTAATACTAGCTACTTTATTTTCTCCTATTTTTAATATAGCATTTGAAGTATCAATGGACATTACTGAAGATGAAATACACTAGTTTCAAAATAATTTCTAAGTGCTAATTTAACTATCAAGAATGCAAACTATCACTTAACAATACTCGATACATGAGCATTTGCAAAATAAATTTCAATGCTCTCCTAACATCTATGAATTAAATTATCCATATTTTCTATTCTGTAAATTTAATTGTACTGAGAATGTTAATCAGAACACACTCTCACTTACCTCAGACACTGGGTAGTAATATGTAGAAAAGAACGAGAATGCCAAGATGTGATTGCCGAAAAATAAAACTGGAAAGAAAAATAGACAGAAATAAATACTTTGCAAGTAATCATGAGAATAATAAACATATCTCTGATAGGGAAGTTTTTATTGCATTTATGGATTTAGAAAAGGCATTTGATAGAGTGGATAGGGGAGCAATGTGGCAGATGTTGCAAGTATATGGAATAAGTGGTAAGTTATTAAATGCTGTATAGAATTTTTATGAGGATAGTGAGGCTCAGGTTAGGGTGTGTAGAAGAGAGGGAGACTACTTCTCAGTAAAAGTAGGTCTTAGACAGGAATTTGTAATGTCACCATGGTTGTTTAATATACAGTGGACCCCGGTTAACGATATTTTTTCATTCCAGAAGTATGTTCAGGTGCCAGTACTGACCAAATTTGTTCCCATAAGGAATATTGTGAAGTAGATTAGTCCATTTCAGACCCCCAAACATACACGTACAAACGCACTTACATAAATACACTTACATAATTGGTCGCATTGGGAGGTGATCGTTAAGCGGGGGTCCACTGTATTTATAGATGGGGTTGTAAAATAAGTAAATGCTAGGGTGTTTGGGAGAGAGGTGGGATTAAATTATGAGGAATTAAATACAAAATGGGAAGTGACAGTTACTTTTTGCTGATGATACTGTGCTTATGGGAGATTCTAAAGAAAAATTGCAAAGGTTAGTGGATGAGTTTGGGAAAAGTGTTTAAAAGGGAGAAAGCTAGAGAACAAATGGATTTGGTCAGTTAAAAATAGGAAAAGAGGAGAGTTATTTAATGGAGAGTTAGAGGTTATTGGGAAGATGTATAGGAATATTTTGAGGAATTGTTTAAAGGATTGAATGAAGATAAGGGAAGCTGTGATTTCGTTGTAATAGCGGCAAGGAGCATAAACTATCTTGTAGAGTGAGGGAAGAGCCTGGTTGTGAGTGTGGGGGAAGGTTCGTGAGGCAGTAGGTAAAATGAAAAGGGGGGTTAATGCAAGCCCGGGAATGGATGGGTAAGATAGAAATGTTTAAAAGCAAGACAGGTGTGGTGGATTAGTTTTGGATAGTGGTGGTGCAATTATTTAATAAATGTATGGAGAGGGAAGGTACCTAGGGATTGGCAGAGAGCATGCATAGTTCCTTTGTATAAAGGCAAAGGGGATAAAAGGAGTGCCAAAAATTATAGGTGGATAAGTCTGTTGAGGTACGGAAAGTGTATGTTTAGAGTTATAATTGAAGGAATTAAGAGTAAGACGGAGAATTGGATATCAGATGAACAAGAGGCTTAGGAAAGGTAGTGGGGAGTGTGGACAGTGTGTTTACAGTGAAAACCTACAATTGTGAACAGTATTTAGGATAAGGCCTAAAGAGGTCTTTGTGGATTTAATGGATTGGAAAAGGGCGTATGACAGGGTTGGATAGGGGGGGCATGTGGAGTGTTGCAAGTGTATGGTGTAGGAGGTAGGTTTTACTGGAAAGCAGTGAAGAGTTTTATACGAGGATAGTGAGGTAAGTTAGAGTATGTAGGAAAGAGGGAACTTTTTTTCCCAGTAAAAGTAGGCCTTAGACAAGGATGGTGTGATGTCACGTGGTTGTTTAATATATTTATTATGGGGTTGTAAGAGAAGTTTTTTCACCCTTGCAATTTTTTTTTTCCCCCCCCTTAATGGAGGGTATTGGCAAGAGGGCGTGGAGTTAAAAGAAAAGAATCACACACAAGTGGGAGTTGTCAAGCTGCTACTTTGCTGATGACACTGTGCTATTGGGAGATTCTGAAGGGAAGTTGCAGAGATTGGTGGATTGAATTTGGATTAGGGTGTGCAAAAGAAGAAATTCTTAAAGGTGAATACAGGAAAGAGTATGTTATGAGGATCAACAAAAAGATTAGGTGATGAAAGATTGAATATCAGATTGGAGGAGAGAGTATGGAGGAGGTGAACGTATTCAGATATTTGGGAGTGGAACTGTCAGCGGATGGGTCTTATGAAAGATGAGGTGAATCATAGAATTGATGAGGGAAAAAAAGAGTGAGTGGGCACTTAGGGTTTTGGAGACAAAGAACTTTGCCCTTGGAGGAAAGGGGGAATGTATGAGAGTATATTTTTACAACGCTCTTTATGGGTTAAAGCGTGGGTGAGAATGTTGCAGCGGGAGAAGGCTGGAGGCAGTGGAGATGTCATGTCGAGGGCAATTTTGTGGTGTGGAATAAAATGCAGGAATTCTTTTAGTTTGGAAGTTAGGAGGGGTGGGGGGGGTTTAAACCAAAACTGTTGCCCGAGGGTGGGAAGGGTTGTTAGGTGGTTGGGAAAATTGTAGAGAGAATGGAGCGAAACAGAATGACTTCAAGAGTGTTTTCATTTCTGTAGGGGAAAGGAAGGGCGGGGGGGGTCGGCCCTAGGAAGGGTTGGGGGGGGGGGGAAAAGGGGGTTTTTGTGTGCGAGGGGCTTGGATTCCAGCGGCTGGTGAGGTGTTTGATAGGAGTAAAAGGAGAAAAAGGGTTTTTTAAATACTTGAGTGCTGTTGGATTTGGCAAGAAACATTTTAAGGGATTCAGGGAAAAAGGGGGCGGGCCGGGAAAATTTGAGTCCGGGAGACGGGGTACAGTCCCTGCACTTGAAGGAGGGTGTTAATGTTGCATTTTAAAAAACTGAGTGTAAGCCCTTTGGCAAGACAGTTTGGAGGTTTTGAGGGGGTGAAAGTTTTTTTTTTTCGGGCCCCCCTCCCTTGGGGGAATCGGCCGGTGTGATAATAATAAAAAAATGTGTGAAAGGGTTTGGTAATAAGTAATCATATTTATAAAAAAGAGGATAAATAAATATCAAGGTGTTAGCACAAAATGAAAGTATTTGTTAGATTATTTTTTGGTGGATAAAAGGTTGATGGGAGGTCCAGGATGTACGTTTATAGAGGGGCAACTGATTTATCGGTTTTATTATTGAGCTACAGTTACAGAAAGAGGTAGGGGGATAAGGGGAAAAGGGCAACAACGTAAGGGGAGGTGAAACTGTTTAAATTAAGGGGAGGAAGTTCGGGGTGAATATAAGAAACTTTTGGCAGAAGGTGGCGGGCAAGTATGAGTAGGGGGGGGGTTTGAAAAAGGTTTGGGAAATAGTTTTAAAAAATGCGGTATTAAAATGGGGGCAGAAGTTTGTGGTTATAGGGGGGTGGGTGCAGGAGGAAAGAGGAGTGTTGGGGGAAAGTGAAGAAAAGGGGGTTTGTGATAAAAGAAAAAAAAGTTAGCTATGAGGGGTTTTTTACAAAGCAAAAGTGTTATAAAAAGAGGAGTTATGGAGGTAAAAGAAAGGTGAGGAGGGGTGAGAGAGTGCAAAAGGAGAGCGGATGGATAGAGGGGGGAGAGTATCCCAAAGGGAAATTTTAACCCTTAACGGCCAAACAGATCGCGTTCAAATCCTTTAGTGCTCCAAACGTAAATCTATGTTTTTTTTAAATTTTTTCGAAATAAAAAAAAAAAAAAAAAAATGTAGATAAGTTTTTTACACATTTTCAAAGGGAAAAAAAAAAAAAAGATGATCTACTTTTTTACTATTTTCAAATGTTAAAAAAAAGTTTTACTTTGGGGACCATTTAAGGGTTTGAAAATAAAAAAAATTTTGGGTGAGTTAAAAACAATTTAAAGAAACCCTGGGGAAACAATGGATTTATCGTTATAAACGAAAAGGGGGAAAGTTAGTGATGGGGAGAGGGAGGTTTTGGGTAGATGGCGGGGAAATTTTTGGGGAATTTTAAATGTCGACAAAGAAAGGGAGGGGGGGGTAATTTTAAATGGCAGGGGGTTACCACTTTTGGAGTAAAAAAGAGCAGGATGCGAGTTGGGGGAGGTGCGTGAGGCATAGTAGAACGAAAGGGGCCAAGCAGCTGAAATGAGGGATAATGCAGAAATTTTTAAAAGAGGGGGGAAATAGGTTGGAGTGGTTGGTTTTTTTTTTAATAAATTTTTGAAAGGGGGGGAAAGGTTTCCCTGGGATTGGCGGAGGAGATTTTAAGTCTTTTATATAAAGGGAAGGGGGAAAAAGAGATTGTAAAAATTATATAGAAATAAGTTTATGAGTATTTAGAAAGGCAAAAAAGGGGGTCTTTGTGGCTTTAGGGATTTAAAAAGGCGTATGAAAGGGTGGATAGGGGAGCAATTGGCAGATGTTGCAAGTGTAGGGTTTGTAGGAGGTAGGTTATGAAAGGTGAAGAGTTTTTAGAGGTAGTGGGCTAAAGTTAGAGTTGTAGGAAGGGGGAAAATTTTTTTTTTCCAGAAAAAAGTAGGCCTTAGAAAAGGTGTGTGATGCACCGTGGTTGTTTAATTATTTATGAGGGGGGTTGAAAAGAGAAGTAAATGCGAGGGTTTGGAAGAGGCGTGGAGTTAAAAGATAAAGAATCACCCAAAGGGGGAGTTGTCAAAAGCTCTTTGCTGATGACACTGGCTCTTGGGAGATTCTGAAGAGAAGCTGCAGAGATTGGGTGGATGTTTTGGGTGGGTGTGCAAAAGAAAAAAATTAAAAGGTGAATACAGGAAAAGGTGGTTATGAGGATAACAAAAAGATTAGGTGTAAAAAGATTGAATATCGATTGGGGGAGAGATTTTGGAGGTGGTGAAGTATTCAATATTTGGGGGTGGAGTGTAGCAGATGGGTCTAGAAAGATGAGGTGAATCATAGAATTGTGCGGGAAAAAAAAGATTTGGTGGTTCCCTTGGAGCTGTGGAGACAAAAAACTTTGCCCTTGGAGGAAAAAGAGGGGAAAATGTATGAGAGATAGTTTACACGTTTATTGGGTTGTGAAGCGTGGGTGTGAATGTTGCAGCGGGAAAAGGCTGGAAGCAGTGGAGATGTCATGTCTGAGGGCAATGTTGGTGTGAATAAAAATGCAGGAATTGTATTTTGGAAGTTGGGGGAGGGGGCGGGATTACAAAATGTTGTCAGAGGGTGAGGAAGGGTTGTTGAGGTGGTTCGGCATGTGAGAAAATGGAGTAAAAACAGAATGATTTCAAGAGTGTATCAGTCTTAGTGGAAGGAAGGGGGAGGGTGGGAGGGGGGTTGGAGGGGGGGGTAAAAGGGGGTTTTGTGTGCGAGGGGGTTGGACTTCCGAGGTGCGTGAGCGGTTTGATAGGAGTGAAAGGGAGACAATGGTTTTTTTTACTTCTGCTGTTGGGTGTGGCAAAAGTAACATTTATGAAAGGGTTCAGGGAAACCGGGAGGCCGGACTTTAGTCCTGGAGATGGGAAGTCGTGCCTGCCTTGAAGGAGGGGTGTTTGTTGCAGTTTAAAAACTGTAGGTTTAAAAAACCCCCTTTGGAAAGACAGTGATGGGGTGAATGATGGTTTTAAAGTTTTTCTTTTTCGGGCCCCCCCTTTGGGGGGAATCGGCCAGTGTGATAATAAAAAAAAAAAATAAGTTTACTGAGTATCCAGGAAAAGTGTACGGTGGGTTATTATTGAAAGAATTAGAGGTAAAACAGAATGAGGGTTTCGGAAAAGAGAAAGGGTTTTTTAGTGGGTAGGGGATGGTGGTAAGTGTTTTTTTGAAAGCATATAGTGAGCGTTTTTAGTAAAGGTAGGAAAGTTTTATTGGGGTTTATGGATTTTTAAAGGGTAGGGGAGCAATTGGCGATGTTGATGGTTGAATAGGGGTGTTACTAAATGATTTAAAAAGGGTTTTTTTGGGATAGTGAGGTCAGGTTAGGGTGTGTAGAAGAGGGGAGATTCTTCCAGCAAAAGTGGTTTTGCAGGGATGTGTATGTCACTGGTTTTTTTAATATTTTTAGATGGGGTTGTAAAAGGGTAAATGCTGGGTGTTAGGAGAGGGGTGGGGTTTAAAATTTTTTTGGGGAAATTAAAAACAAAATGGGGAAATACACAGTTTCTTTTTTTCTGATGATCGTGCTTATGGGGATTCTAAAAAAAAATTGCAAAAATTAATGGACAATTTGGGAATGTGTGTAAAGGTAGAATGATGAAAAATGAAATTGGAAAAGGTAAGGTGATGAGAGTATCAAAAGATTTGATAAAGAAAAATTTGGATATCCAAAATTGGGGGGGGTAGTATCGAAGAAGTGAATATTTTTAGTATTTTGGAGTTGACGTGTAGGGGTGGATTTATGAAGGATGAGGTTAATCATAGAACTGATGAAGGAAAAAAAAGGTGGTGGTGCCTGAGGTATTGTGGAGGCAAAAAAAGTTTTCTATGGAGGCAAAAAAGGGGAAAGTATGAAAGTATAGAGTCCCAAACCCTCTTATTTTGGTGTAAAGTGGGTTGTAAATCTGCAGGAGGAGGCGGTTGGGGGGGCAGTGGGATGGCCTGTTAAGGGCAATGTGTGGTGTAAATTTTTATGCAAAAAATTTGGAGTGTGGGAATTTGGAGAAGGTGTGGGTTAAAAAAGTATTGCAGAGGGCCTGAGAGGGTTTGTTGAGGTGGCTTGGTCATTTAGAGGAATGGTTTAAAATAGAAGACAGGGAGAGCGTTAAATCTGTAGGGGAAGGAAGGCGGGGTAGGGTCGCCCCAAAAAAGGGTTGGAGGGGGGGGTAAAAGGAGGTGTTGTGGGGGGGTTTGGATTTCGAGCGTGTTAGATAGGCAATGGAGAAAAGGGTTTTTGGGCCCTACGATCTGTTGGATGTGAGGGGTAAATTTAGGAGGGATTCGGGAAACGGGTTATTTTATATAACCGGAGGGCCCCTGGAAAGGGGAAGTAAAAATACCTCACTCTAAAGGGGGGGTTTGGGTTTTGGCGTTTGGGAGAGATTGTTGTTTTTTATCATTTTAACTTCTAAACTGTTGTTTTTCGGGGGCACCTCGAAAAGGGGTGATTAGTGTGGGTGGGGGGAAAGTTTGAATGAGATGAAAAATTTTCTTTGGGGGTTTTTCTTTTTTTTTTGGGCCCCTGCTCGGTGGAAGACGGCCGACTTGAAAAAAAAAAAAAAAAAACCCGGGATGGTTTGCAAGTATGTAAAAAACAGCAAATTCAAAAAATTTTTGTTTTTGTTGAGTATTTGACCTTATCTACATTCGCCCAAGAAATATCTACCCTACACAATAATCTTTCAGCACAAAAAATTAGACTTTGAAATAAACAAATAATGAAATAAGAATTTAAAATTGGGCCCTTTCCAAAAAATTTTTTTTTGGGGCCATTTTTGGGGGCAACAGTGCTATTCTGTTGGAAAATATAGTGAAGAGAAAAATTTTCAGTATAAAGGATTTTCAGGCAATTATAAGTTGGCCCCATCTAATTTTTTTTCAGGATTTAATTGAATACTGTTTTTGGGGAATGGTAATGTTGAGGAAAGGGGCAAAAAAATTAAAAAGCCATGCAAAAGGAATTTTCCAAGATTTATTTTTCAGTGCCTCATTTGGCACGGGGAACAACAGCCTGGTTGACTGAGAAATCAAGAAAAAATTTGGGCCCCAAAGTTACCCCTGAGAGTAGAAGAACCCTTTAAAGGCAGTCACGGTACTTTAATGGATTTACAAAGTGATAGTGATACATCCACTCTTGGGGGCCCCATTTTGGATGGAAGCGGGAAGATTAGCAAGTTAGCCCATTAATTGTTATAAATAAATTTTTCCCTCAAACTGAATTTCTTTGTGAAAAAAAAATAGGATAAACGGGAAGACTATTTTTAATTTGCCCCTACGTAAACTGAATTACAGTTTGGTGCGTACAAAAATTCTCTTTTAAGGAGCTAGGTAAATAAAATGTTACTTGTGCATGTCAGAGATACAATCGTTTTCTCATCACAAGCCCGTGTCAACAGTGATTTTTAATTTTTTACCAGTGGACTTTAAAGGCAGCTCAACTTTTTTAAATATCAAATCCCGTTATCGATTAAATCCCGGCCAAAAAATTCAACAGGTTACAATCTAGCTAAAATTATCTTAAAATTAAACCAGGAATATATACCACCAACCCCAAAAATGAAGGTAGAGAGGTTAAGAAAATAGGGGAAATGTGCGGGGAGGAAAGGGGCACCAACTGCGAGATAAGCCCACACAAATCACTGATACTGGCAAGTTCCAAAAAAAAACAGCAAGATTTTTTGCGTAGGTTACCTGAAATAATATGGAAAAAACCAAAATGGTTAAAAAACCCCTTTTGTAAGCAAGCATATTTAAACAAAAACACAAATCCTCTTAAAAATTATGAAATTTTTTTTTAAAGTGCCAGTAAATGATAAAATCACTGAAGAGTTATGTGAAAGGGTTTATCATTTACAGAAAGTACAGTCACTAAAGCTGAAAATAAAAGTAAAAGTGGAAAGAAATTCAATACTTTTTAAAAAAAACCCGTAAATCAAAAAATTTATGAATCTTTAAAATTGATTGTAACTTTTTTCTTATTTCTATCATTTGCAAAAAAAAATTTCTAAAAAGGGTAATACTTTGTATATATATGACCCCCATTTTTTGGCCGTGGGAATGTAAATTTGGATTTCAGAATTTTTTTGGAAAAATTCCCCCAGACCGTCCCCGGGCTGCATACATTCTTTTGACTCACTTTTGGGCACATTAAATGTCTTATTTACTTTAAAATAGACTTTCATTAACCATCATACAGTTTCCTTTTTTAATTTAAAAAACACGTCACATAGCATTAAAACATGCAATGTTTATTTTATCGGGGGGGCCAGTGGGGGGGTAAACTTTAGTTTCTCTGGTCCAGTTCAGAGAAAATGGTAGAATCTGTATTGGCCCATAACCCCCCTTAATACAAAAGGTTTTTGTTTAAAATTCGGTATGAATTATTCTCATTCTCATTTGTTTATGATGGCATCAAAAAAGATTTGGGTTAGAGATATTAACCAGTGAACAGGTTTAAATATTAATAATATGGCTGTGGCTGAGTGTATGTAGGGTGGGTATAGCCTGGGATGTGTCCCTCGGGACACAAATAAATACAAATCCCAAAAAAGATCTTCAAAAAAGGTAGAATGTTCATTTATCATTAAAATTAGTCATTTATATTTATTTTCATTGTTTTTTATATAAAACTATAGATACTCTCTACAAAATGTTTTTTTTGAAATTTTTTTGGGGTTGTCTGAAACGGATTTATTGGATTTCAATTTCTTACGGGAAATATTACCTTTGTTTTCACCATTTCGATTTGGGGCCAATCTTCTGGAACAGTTTAATTACGAAAAACCGGGGGCTCTGTATTTTAAGAGCTTGCAAAATACTTTAATTTTTTTTAAAAAATTTTGAAAAAATTTCTATACTGTGGATTGATCTTATTCCAAAATAGAAGCACAATTATTTTTTTTTAAGGGAAGCACAAACCCACGGGGATAAGGCAACATTGTGAAGAAAGAATGCCAGCATAAAACATTCAGAAGCATTTTATGCTTTGGGAGGTACAGAATTAACATTTGACTGTCAAGCGTGGCTTCAATGATTTTCTCAACTTTAAGGTTTTCACTATAACCATGCTGCAATTGTTTTTTATCAATAACTACATAAAACTTGAATGAAATATGAATTTTTGTGTACAAAAACTAATTTGCAAAAAAGGGCAAAAAGCCCCCTCTTATCATAATTTTTTTTACATACAAAATAAATAACAATTAATTGATGAAGCTATCCCTCAGGTTCGAAGAAATTTTTAAATAAAAATTTGAAAATATATTTAATAAAAAATAGGGTTGTCTCTATAGTTAATTCAAGACAATATTTTAATATGAAAATTACTGTGCAATTAAAATCACTTCCCCATATCCATATCTGAGAATTTTTGGCTGCTGTGCTTGTTATTCTTAAACCAAATTTGCTAAATAATAGGGCGCAGCTAAAAGAAAACCCTCTATTGGACTATACTTGCAGTCCTAACATAGCTTTGATAACGATGAAGGGTAAAATTTACACTATAAACCACATGTTTTACAGAAAGCAACCAATCCTTATCCTGTCCCACAGATCTTTCATTAAAATTTTAAACTAAACTTGATTTGACCAAACTTCGGGAAATAATTTTCAGTTTAAAAAAATTGATTTAAAGTAAGCCACATTACTCAAGTCCCATCCTTTCCCGCAGATCTTTCCAAACCATATGAAAATAATTTTTTAAAAACTTTCGTGAAAACATTTTTTGGGGAAACTTTTTTCTGAAACTTTTTTAAGGAAAAATCTGCCCCTCCATATTTCCCTTCAATTATATTAATATCTTCTTACAGTGCTTCAATACAGGATTTCACTAATTACATTCTATAATCCAGCAATAATGTGCATACCCTATTGAAATGAATTTGATCTTTTCTCTACAACTTTTTTTAACACACCAGCTGTCCCCACTGAGTTAGGGACCCAAAAAAAAATACACATCCCCCTCCTTCACTACCTGTCTTGCTGGAAGGTGTCAATACTACAGTTCAGATGCTACTGCAAAACCCACACCCCTCCTTCAGGTGAGGAAAGTATTTCCACCCCCAGGACAAAAATCTGGCTAAGGGTTTCTCTGAACCCCTTCAAAAATTTACCTTCTCACCTCCAACAGAAATCAGGTCATCAAAACCCATCTGCCTCCCCCCATCCTACAAAACACATCACTTGTGTGTGCAAAATTTTCCAACCCCTTGAACAAAAACTTTTTTCCCTCCCCCCCAAAACCTTTCCTAGATGATCCCTACCCATCTTCCCTCCCTACAGATTTTTTTCCCCTCCAAGTTACCCTTTTTTACCCCATCCTCTCTAGATGCCCAACCCCCTCAAAACCCCCTCAAATTGGTTTAAATAATTTGGAAACGTTGCATTCCTTTTAATCTCAACCCAAAAATTTTTTCTGCATTTTACACAAATGGGCACAAATTTTAATCAAACTATTTTATGTGCTTGAGATTAAGAAATTAAGGGGGAAACAAACAATTCACTTACATTTTTCTCCTACGAATATTTTCTAAAAAATATGTTTTAAAAAATTCCTCCAAAAATTAAAATAATTAAATTTAAAGAAACAATGTAAACATAAAGAACATTAGCTTCCATTTTTTTTAAACTGAAAAGATATCCTTTATGTAGTGTTGTTTTTCTTGTTTCTAAAAATGCTAACTGAACTTTTGATATTTGGTCTTAACGTTAGTATCACAAAACATCCCAAGGCTGAAATAATGAAATGATATCTTATACAATATGCAAATAATTTATGTGAAGATAATGAAAAACATTGTTGGGGTTTGATAAAAGTGTGTAAAAAAGTCCGTTGGGGTTTCCAATGGCTGTGGAACCATACCCCCACCCATGGTGATACCCCACCAAAAACATAAGAAGGAACTTGCACAGGGCTAACGGCCTATGCAAGGCAGGTCCCTTTTTCCCCCCTGGCTTACGCCAATGCCTTAACCTAGTGGTTTAGTCACATTTATTAAGAAGGAGCAGGCATCTGCTGTAGCACAAGTAGTCAGGTCCAATCACAACCCCCTCGTGTATTTATCCAACCCATTTTGAAAACTAAACCCCTTAGCTTTATGTGGTACTCAGAGTTTGTTCCATGCCCACAACTCTATTACCAAACCCGTGCTTTTCCCATTCCTTTCCCGAATTGAATTTTCCCAAATTAAAACAACTTTTTTAGACGTATTTTCATCCCCCTTTTTAATTTCCTGTTTTCCATTTATACACCTCAAGATCCCCCCCCAAATTTTTAGCCTTTCAGAAAGTGCAGATTCAGGGGCCCCCAACTATTTTATAGGGAGATTTCTGATACATGGGATCAAATTTGTCATCCTCCTTTTTCATCCCACCCGGGATACTCCCACCACCCGTGCTACTAACATCACCCCAGTGCTACTACCAACACTCACAGTGATACCAACCCCACAGGTACTAACCAACACCCACAGGCACAAACCCAACCCCGGGGACACCCAAAACCCACAGTGTATACCAAAACCTCACAGTGCACTACCAAAAACTCACAGGGTATACCAACCCCACGTGCTCACCCAAAACTCACAGTGCTACTACCCCAAAATCACAGTGTTCTACCCCACCCCAGTGCTACTACCAACACCCAGTGTACACCAAAACCCAGTGCTATACAAAAACCCCCCCCGTGCTACTACCAACACTACAGTGCTATACCAACACTACGTGTACACCAACACTACAGTGTTTCTACCAACACTCACAGTGCTTTCCAACACCCACAGTGCTACAAACACTCACAGGCTCACCAACATCAATGTATACCAAAACTCACAGTGCTCTACCAACAATAAAAGTGTACTACCAAAACCCCAAAGGCTACTAACACACCCCCAGTGCTACTCCAAAACTCCAGTGTTACACCAACACCCAGTGTACTCAACACTCACAGTGTACTACCAACACTCCAGTGTTACTACCCAAAACCCACAGTGCTATACCAAATCCAGTGCACCCAAAACTCACAGTGTATACCCCACTCACAGTGCACTACCAACACTCACAGTGCTACTCCAAAACCAAGTGTACTAAAAACTCACAGTGCTATACCAACATCACAGTGCTATACCAACATCCAGTGACTACCAACCCAAGTGCTTACCAAAAACTACGGGTTCTACCAAAATCACCGTGTTATACCAACACCACATGAATCAACACTCACAGTGTTACCCAACACTCCAGGCACTACCAACACTCACATGCTACTCCAACACTCACGTGCTACTCAACATCACAGTGTTACTCCCAACACTCCAGTGCTACTACCAACACACAGGCTATACCAACCTCACAGGTCTAAAATCACCCCCCAGTGCCTACCAACACCCCAGTGTAACCCAACACTCACAGTGTTACTACCCAAAACTACAGTCTATACCAAAAATCACAGTGCTACTACCAACACCACGTGCTACTCCAAACTCACATGCTACAACATCACCCCAGTGTACTACCAAAACCCACAGTGCTCTACCAACACTCACATGCTACTCCAACACTCACATGTTTCTAACATCCCACAGTGCTATTCAACACTCCCCGTGCTACTCCAACATCACAGTGAAATACCCCACTCACGTGTACTACCAACATCACGTGCACACCCCAAAACTCCAAATGCACTAACATCACCCCCAGGCTAACCAAACACCCACAGTGCTACTACCAACACTCACTGTATACCAACACTCACAGGCAATAACATCCCCCGTGTACACCAAACCCCACAGTGCTATACCAACACTACAGTGCTACTACCAACACCACAGTGCTAAACACACCCCAGTCTACACCAACACCCAGGCCCCCAACACTCACATGCTACTACCAACTCCAGTGCTACTTTCCCCCCAAAACTCACAGTGCACTCCAACACCCACAGGCTACTCCAACACTCACAGTGTTACTACCAACACCCCCCGTGCTCTACCAACCCACGTGCTACTACCAAAAACTCACAGTGTACCCAACCTCACAGTGCTATCCAACTACAGTGCTACTACCAACACTCACAGTGTCTAACCCAAAACTCACAGTGTACTACAACACCCCCAGTGCTACTACCCAAAACTCACAGTGTACTACCAAAACCCACAGTGCTATCCAAACCCCCAGTGTACTCCAAAACTCACAGTGCTTCTACCAAAATCCAGGGCTACTTCCCAAAATCACTCTACTACCCCCTCACAGTGCTACTACCAAAACCCACAGTGCTACTACCCAAAACCCCAAGTGCAAACCCAAAACTCCATGTTTTCTACCAACACTCACAGTGTACTACCAAAAACTCACAGTGCTACTACCAACACTCACATGTTACTCCAAATACAGTGTTCACCCTCACATGCTATACCAACACTCCAGTGCTCTACCAACCCCCCAGTGCCTTTTCCAACACCACAGTGTACTACCAAAACCCCCCAGGGGTATACCAAAAATCACAGTGTCTAACAACACCACAGTGCTACTACCCCACCCCCGTGCTACACCAACACCACTTTTTACTAACCCCACCCCAGTGCTACTACCAACCTCACAGTGTTATACCAAAAAAATCCGTGTTACTACCCAAAACCCCAGTGCTACTACCAAAACCCCGTGTTACTACCAAAAACCACAGTGTTTTACCCAAAAATCACAGTTTACTACCAACCCCACAGTGTCTACCCCAAAAACCAGTGCTACTACCAACACCACATGTTACTAACAACATCAAGTGCTACTACCCAAAACTCACAGTCTACTCCAAAACTCACAGTGCCCACCAACACTCACGTGCTATACCAACACTCACAGTGCTACACCAACACTACAGTGTACTACCCAAAACTCACATGCACTCCAACACTCACGTGCACTACCAACATCCAGGCACTACCAACACCACAGTGCTACTACAACACTCACATGCTACACCACACTCACAGTGTCTCCAAAAACCCACAGTGCTACTACCAACACCCAGTGTACTACCAACACTCACGTGCTACCCAACATCACAGTGCTACTACCAAAATACAGTGCCTACCAACACCACATGCTACTCCAAAATCCTGCTATCCAACCCTCAAGTGCTCTCCAACCACCCCAGTGTACTAACAACACTCACAGGCTACTACCAACACCCACATGCTACACCAACACTCCAGTGTACACCAAAAAACCAAGTGCTACTCCAAAACCCCCCAGTGCTTCTACCAACACTCCAGTGCTTTAAACCCAAAACTCACAGTGCTATACCCAAAACTCACGGCTACTCCAACACTCACAGTGTACTCAACACCCCACATGCTACTACAACACTCACGTGCATACCACCCCACAGTGTTTTATACAAAAATCAAGTGCTACTTTCCAACACCCACAGTGTTTTCTACCAACCTCCAGTGTTACTACCAAAAACTCACAGGTTACTACCAACCCCCCACTGTACCCAAACTACATGTTACACCAACACTCACGTGTTACTACCAACACTATAAGGATGTTATCCTTTTTACAATACTAGCTCCCGCAGTGTTGACAGTGCCGCAGTGCGCCGTGCCAGTGCTGGTGCCAGAGTTGCTGACCGTGCCATGCTGGTGTCAGCGCGCGACATGCCAGCACGTGACAGTGCCAGCAGCGCTGACGTGCCCGCCCCTGCTGACCGTGCCCGTGTGACCGGCCGTGTGAGTGTCAGCAACGCTGACAGTCGACCGGATAACTACGGGGGTGGAAATTTTGGGAGTTATAAACCTACCAAACCCAAAAACCTTGTTTTCCCCACACCCGGATTAAAGACTTTAATTACCTAAAGCAAGAGTTCCCAAAATATTGGCGAGTGTTTAACCCCAAGACAAAATTATAATAAACCCCATTATAACGACCCTACCCCCCAGACCCCGCCTTTTAAACACTGTGTCCGGACGAGCCCTTGACTCCTGGTTATGACCTCCCCGGAAAAACATTTATTCCAATTTCTAAAAGTCTAGAAATTTTATGAATTCTTGCGTAAGTTAGGTTTTAAAAAAGGGATAATAAAGAAGTTAAAAAACAAAAAACTCTTGTTTTAATAAAAAGTTTAAGTAATATCGGGATACAATGATCCGGGTAGAGGTGGACAGCCAAAACAGGTGGGTGATGAATGGCGATGCACAAAAACTACAATATATTTTCGAAATTCTCTGAGGGTTATTTAACCCAAATAACCTTTTAAAGACAAGCATTGTGGATTACTTCCCCCAACCTTTCATTTGTTGGTTATGGAGGTTTAAAGCTTTCAATAACTTACATAAGGCTGAGCAAACTCGAGACCCCCAAGACACAAAAGAAAATAATGTGCTTGGTTTGTTTGGGGTTTTAAGTTACTTTATTCAGGTACGGTACACTTAAACAGTTTCTAATTATCATCATGGCGCAAATGCGTTGACTACCCAGGGTAAACCCAAAAAAAAAACCAAATGACTTATATCCCTTTTGGGGCCGGTTTAAATTTAACTTTTAGTCCCAATTGAATCTCCCAAAATTGTTTATTGTTTACAGAAAACATTATTTAATGCCACAAACAAAACCCCCTTAAATTCATCAATATTTGACATTTACTTTTCAAAAAAAACTGTGAAAATTTGTTGGACTGCCCCCAATGAGTCTCACCCTCAAGTCTGTTGACACCGAGCTCTGAAGGGTACCTCAGCCCCACAGTGGTTATAGGGCGATTTCATAAATGATGATGTTCAAGAAAACCCCGTGCATACAGTTTAAAAGGATAATTCTTGGTGTTGCGCATATATCCCGTCTTCAACCTCCCAAGCTTGCCCCTTCGGACTTCCCCCCAGAAACCCGTGCAACCTGGCCTTAATTCCTGCAATATTTAATCAATATTAGGGCCCGCCCGCCCCCAGAATTCCCGTTCCAAAGGGTGTGTATCCCCTATATAATAGCAGAAAGGACAAGCTTTAGGTAGCAGAGACAAATCAGTATGGTCATAACGCCCGGTGCACAAAGGCCCACACTCAAATCACTGCAATTTTCCCCAGCATGGCCAGAAATCCTATGGGGGCCGATGGAGGAGGCACTAGGCATCGAGGGGCCTCCCCAGATTCCCCATTTTTATGTGAAGACACTGGGGGGGGCCCCTCTGTGACACGGCACGTGTTTCAGATATGTCTGGTCATTGAAAAAGTGGGCGTCTTCGAGACCCGTCCTCTCGTTCAAACTTGGGTTGCCCGTTCTCCCCATAACTTAAACCCGGTTTGCCTACATTATCGGCCCATTACTACCCCCAAAGGACCCCCAAAGGAAATAATCACTCTGTCTGACTTTTTTGGGTTTCCTAGCTTTCTAACATATGTGCTTGTATGATAATTCTATGTAACTTTTTTTGTGTTACCCCGAATAAATTACTTCTTCTTACTTACATGTTAAAGGGCTTAGATGCAAAATCCCGCAATTCCAGGAAAGCTGTTAAAAAATTTACCACTGCTGGAAAATCTTCCGCTCCTGCACCCAACATTTGCCCCGGGGGGGTTTCAACTTAAGGCCTAAAAAGGGGAATATAGCAAATAATATTGTTGCAGAAATAAACCGGGGCAGCTCTGTGAAAACCACACTCACACGAGCTTTTTAAAACCCGCCCAAATTAATTAAAAAGAAATAATAGAGCCCACAAACGGAGAATCACTAGACCTCATCTTCACTAACAAAGTGATCGAAGAAAGTCACCCTATCAAAAAAAATATATCAGATCACAAATAATTGAGGTTAGAATGTACATGGGCCCCGACCGACAAAATGAGACTAGTCATGAGGGAGATTCACCCCAAAATTTAACTTCAATAAAAAAACTTTTAAAAGGGGCCAAAATAAACCAAGTCCTAACGAAAAGCTGGGGGAAAAATACTAAGCAACCAGACCCCCAAAAATTTTGCCTAGAACAGATTAATCGGGGCACCGAGTATGCACAAGGCTTATTCCTCTAAAAAAAGGGGAGTGAGAAAATAGAAAAAGACAGGGGCCCCTTTACAGGGGACGGAAAAGAATAACAGAGCGGCAAAAAAAGGTCAATATTTGAAATGGGGGGGGACATGGTCAGAGAAATGCAAGCTTCGACTTAAGCTAAAAGAAACTTTGGGGTCAGGGAAAGCGGGAAAAACAAAAAACCATAAATAAATCGAAAAACCCAAAATATTCTTCTCTTTTCCCAAATCAAAAAAAACGAGCCCAAAGTCAGTTGGGCCCCCACTTAAACAGAGGGTCCTACACAGATGACAGCAAGGAAATAGTGAGCATTAAATCCCAATATGACCATTTTTTGCAAGCCCCTAAACCCAATGAGGTCGAAGCCAAAAAGAATTTTTTTGGAGAGCCACAAATTTGACTTAAAAAACAAAGCCCCCCATCCCTGTTTCCTGAGCCAATGACTTGAAAAGGCGATAAATGACATGCCCCTGCCTTGCCCCGGGCCAGTCTGGAACTCTTTTCATCAAGAACTGCAAAAAGCCCCCATCACGACCCTTTTTCCCTCCTAGGAGAGGGACTGGAACGGGGGGCGCCCTCAGTTTCTAAAACAACCCCACATAGCCCCCCTCCCAAAGGGGGCAGTTTAAACAACAGCAAAGAATAAGACCCTGCAAACATCCCATATCTAAAAATCTTTGAAGGGTCCTAAGAAACAAGATCCCCCCATCTAGAAACCCCTCAGTTCACAACCCCGGGGAACATGGGGGTTTTTAACAGGTCGTCCTGTCTGTCTCAAATACGGATCACTACACAAGGGCCAAATGCACTGAAGAAAAAAGAATGCAGATGAATAATACAGACTTTTCAAAAGCCTTCACAAGTGTCCATGGCCCTAATGCGCAAAAAGCGCGCTAAAGGGAAAAACAGAAAAGTCGGGCGATGGGTCAAAAATTTCTCACTAACAAAACAAGGGGTAGTCGTCAACAGAGTAAATCCGAGGGGCTACGGGGACACTCTGCCCCCAAGGGACTTTTCTAGCTCCATTTGTTCCTCATCCTCATTCCGAATAGCAAGGAGTCAGCCACAGCACCGGTTTCCTTTTCAGGGTGACACCCGAAACTGCATGACAGGCTTCCATTGCAGACATGCAAGGCTCCCGGCGGGCATCAACCAAATCTTTCAGGGGCTGCAGAAAACAAAATGAATTCAACGATGGGGAAAATTTAATTATCAAAATTGTAAACATGAGGAAAAAATCTTTATCGAGTAAAAACAAATTCGGCCACAAAAAAGAGCGAAGCACCACGCAAAGACCTGGGTGTTATGCGGGGGGGATTTCCCCTTCAGACCTCATTGTATCAATCGCATCTGTAAAAAATGACAGGATGGATAATGAGAAACCCTTCAAAAATAGGGAGGCCAAGCCCATGATGACCTTTTGGTCACTTGTTCTATCTAGGCTGGAATATTGCTGACTTAACGCACCCCTTTTAAAGGGAGGGGGAAATTGCCCCCGAAAATGACAGAGAACTTTCACGGCGCGCATAACGGAGATAAAAACCCCAATTATGGGGGCGCCCTTTAGGTTTTTTAAACCCGATCCCTGGAAGCAGGGGGGGGGGTACTGATTATAACACCCGGGGAAAAACCCCAGAGGGACTGTACCAAACTTGCACACGAAAATCCTCATACGAAAGCAAAAAAAATTGGCAGACGTGCACCCTCCCCCCAATGAAAAGCGGGGTGTCATAGCACTTAAAAGACCCTACAATAAGTGTCGGGGGCCCGAGACTGTTCAACTGCCTCCCAGCACACATAAGGGGGATTACCAACAGACCCCTGGCAGTCTTCAAGCTGGCACTGGACAAGCACCTAAAGACAGTTCCTGATCAGCCGGGCTGTGGCTCGTACGTTGGTTTGCGTGCAGCCAGCAGCAACAGCCTGGTTGATCAGGCGCTGATCCACCAGGAGGCCTGGTCACAGACCGGGCCGCGGGGGCGTTGACCCCCGAAACTCTCTCCAGGTAAACTCCAGGTAAACAGTTGCCTCAATAATCCTAATATTAGTGTACTAACAGTATAAACTACCTACTTCCCTGATGGGTAAATCTATAAATTAAAAGTACCTTTCAACCACCTATGTCAATCCAGGAGAGTGTGTTTTTGTTTTTGTGTGGGTGTAAGGGCTCTCGAACGGTGTGTTTTTCCCCGTTGGGACTTCTCGGATCGAATAAGTTCCAACACATACACTGTCTAAAGCCATCATCAAACAACAAAATACCTTACATCATGTTAATGCTCACAGAGTCAAATACAATATTTGCAGTTTTCAGAGACCCACATGAAGAACTATCTCAACAACGAAATATTGATTCTCAGGTTTTAACCTATTCAGATGAGACAGACTTAACAGGCAACAATTGGGGGGGGGGGGGAGGAGGTTGGCTTGTACATCACATGCTATAGGTCCTTTTTCTGTTTTGTTGATTTTGACAATTTGTTTCCTGTTGTTAAGATAGGACTTAAACCATTCTATGGAGCCTATGCCGATAGCTTGAAGTTTCTTGCATAATATTTTGTGGTTGAGAGTATCAAAGGCCTTGTGGAAAATACTGTATATATTTATGGAAATACAGTATTTTATATGTAAATTGATGGTTTATATTGTATTTAATATAAATTATATTATAAAAAATGGGAAGCTCTGCGCCTGCGCAGAGGTCACTTGCCATGTTTTTGAATGAGCCAAGAAAACGTTAGTGAAAATAAGAAGAATTTTCGTTGCTTTAGAGGTTATATTGGGCTTTCACCTCTCAAATAGGAGGCGAAAATGTTGGATGTGCATTTCTACATAATTTGAGCATTAAATTGATGTACAGGACAGCTCCAGGAACCTCAGATAAGCTATCTAAATTATGTTTGTAATTCTGGCCAGTATTATCATCATAAATTTAGTTAGAGGGAGGTTTTTGAGTATTATACACAGTAATCTCCAGACTAATTGGTGAGTGTTATGATTATAAATTCTCCTTCTGTTATATAAATGTGTATATGTAATCATTTATTAATTTTAATATACAGTCTGCAAAAATTATAATAATTTTAACAGAATTCCTGGTGTGTACGTACATTTCATTTGCAATTAATATAGGTCTAGAGCAACTTGTGGAAAGACAGATGGTAGGTATTGAAGGGGGACATTTTTGTGACCTAGGTGTCCTAAAAATTCCTACTTGTCTCTGTAACTTTGATAAATAATAATTATCTTTGTTACCATTTACTTGTATGTATGTAATGAGATTCATCCAGGTAAATGTAATTTTCCATAATATGCCCGTTGGTCCTTGTTTGAACCGGAGGTAATTTTTGGAGTCATTAATTAGTGAATTAATTACTTAATAATTATATGTGAAATGACAGAAGGAGGTGGATGTTAGGTCCACAAATTTACTTAATGTGTAGTGGATTATAATTATAATATTAATTTTGCTAAACCAAGTCTGGCAAGGATAAGCCAAGTCTGGCTAAGGTTTATATTAATGTGTATTTAAAATTTATATTATAATTTTCTTACATGTGCAATGACATGACATGTGCATGACAGTGTCTTCCATTGCAGACACTGCAAGGTCCAGGCGGACATCAACCGAATCTTTCAGTGGGCTGCAGAAAACAATATGAAGTTCAACGATGAGAAATTTCAATTACTCAGATATGGTAAACACGAGGAAATTAAATCTTCATCAGAGTACAAAATAAATTCTGGCCACAAAATAGAGCGAACACCAATGTCAAAGACCTGGGAGTGATCATGTCGGAGGATCTCACCTTCAAGGACCATAACATTGTATCAATCGCATCTGCTAGAAAAATGATAGGATGGATAATGAGAACCTTCAAACTAGGGAGGCCAAGCCCATGATGACACTCTTCAGGTCACTTGTTCTATCTAGGCTGGAATATTGCTGCACATAACAGCCCCTTTCAAGGCAGGTGAAATTGCTGCCCTAGAAAATGTACAGAGAACCTTCACGGCGCGCATACGGAGATAAAACCCCTCAATTACTGGGAGCGCTTGAGGTTCCTAAAACTGTATTCCCTGGAATGCAGGAGGGAGAGATACATGATTATATACACCTGGAAAATCCTAGAGGGACTAGTACCGAACTTGCACACGAAAATCACTCACTACGAAAGCAAAAGCTTGGCAGACGATGCAACATCCCCCCATGAAAAGCAGGGGTGTCACTAGCACATTAAGAGACCATACAATAAGTGTCAGGGGCCCGGGGACTGTTCAACTGCCTCCCAGCATACATAAGGGGGATTACCAACAGACCCCTGGCAGTCTTCAAGCTGGCACTGGACAAGCACCTAAAGTCGGTTCCTGACCAGCCGGGCTGTGGCTCGTATGTTGGTTTGTGTGCAGCCAGCAGCAACAGCCTGGTTGATCAGGCTCTGATCCACCAGGAGGCCTGGTCACAGACCGGGCCTCGGGGGCGTTGACCCCCGGAACTCTCTCCAGGTGAACTCCAGGTAAACTAAGCTCACGTGTAGCTAACATTATTAATGTGTATTTAAAATTTATATTATAATTTTCTTACATGTAACTGCTAAGCTCAAGTGCAGCTAGGATTTATTCAAAGGTAAGTTGTAATATTTACCTTTATGAAGTGCATAATTTAGTACATAATCAGTGTTATTAATTAAGTTGAATTTAATACATTGCATCATGGCTGAAAATGAGGAAATTAATGTAGAAGACAAACATATGGAATATAGAGCAAAAAAAGCATCACTACAGGCCAGAAAAGGTCATATGGCAAAGGCATATAATAAATGTTTGGAATTTTTTTTTATATTTTGTTTAAAACAGTGCATACAAATATACATAGATACTCACGTATATAAAAATGATATAAATACGTATAAAAAGAGGCATTATCAGTGACTGTTCCAGTCCACAAAGTAACACTACTCATAATGGTGCTGATATACACCTGACCACATAACTAACACACTACTGCAAAAAACACAGTGCTTCCATCACTGTTTTTTTCATAATGTAGAATGATACAATGCAGCTTACGATGCAGGTGACTCACCCCCCCCCCCAACATTTACTTTATTGTTATTAATATACTCAAAAAGTTGCGCTAAACTACAAGGACGAACATTTACTTTAACAGTTTTATGTTCTCCATACTTTATCATTTTATTTTAAAACATTACAATACTTTAATAAATATAAGAACCCTCATCAAGTCCTTCACAGAAAAAAATGAATTTTCATATTTGCAATACACAAACACATTTGTCTTTGTGCTGACAAAATATCCCTCATCCTATGCTTTTTATCCTTTTACGAAATACAAGATTACACAACAATATACTTTTTATCATTCAAAATATATTACAATATGCATGAAAATTTTAAATATACTTAACATAAAATTTACTTAAGAATTAATACAAATAATAACTTCTATATACATTGTACACACATGTATTACATGTGGTTATGATTCCATCAGAATGACTTCCATACTTCCCCTCCTTTTCCACAGTGCAAAAATAAATAACACTTGCACTAGACTTCACAACATCTTACAACTATTCAAAGAACTTATAAAATACTAACAACAGTTACACTTATGACAATATATAGATAATTACACAACTTTACAATAGTGAAGAATGTCAACTAATATGATAACAGTACACTAGATATTGAAACACACTTGTATTACATATACCCAGATTTATATTGGTAAACACGTATTATCATGTACAACAAGATATAGATGTTTATTGACAAGTTTCAGAGCAATTTCAGACTTGCTCTTTCACACACTAAGGTAGATAATAGAATATTATAGCACCTATTCGAATTAATAAGCCCCCTCTCACTTCTCATGAAAACATCACTACAGTTAAACAGTACTAAATTTCTAGTTGTTCTAGCAGTTCAAATTCATTGTAATTCATTTTACCGATGAAAACACCACTACAGTGTAATCCATGCCCCTTTATGGGGCAGACTGCAAAATTTGTGGGTCTGAGCATGTGCTTTTTTGTGCGTGTTATCCTACTCATGCCGCACATCTAGATTCCCGTTCTTTATTTCTGGCCAATCACAAGCTTCCCTGAGTCACTTCAGCTAAGTGGTGCCATCCTGTTCTCACTTCCCATTGGCTGAGAGACCAAGATGTGGCTTGATGTTGCCAGGATTAACATTTTTTCATCTAGTGAGACTCAAATACCCTTGGATTTTATCCTCTACAATGCCGGTAAGTACTGATTGTTATGTCTAGTGCATAAATGAATAGTTTAGGCATATTTTGATATATATATAAAGGCTGTGTGAAGCATAATATGAGTGTACCATGCAAATGAAAAAAAGTGCAACAAAAGAGGCCTCAAAAAATGTTGGTCTGCCCTTTTAGGGCCAGTTTTCAATTTCAGTAAATAAATATTTATAAAAAATATTTCTATTGCTTATATGAAATTTGTAGTGGTCTGGATGTGTACAGAACGTTTTTATTGTCCTTCCAGATCAATGAGAAATTGTTTTATGGTGAGCCCTCCAACACCAAGTCAAATATATCTGCGTTTTGGAGGAAAGTGACTCAGAATCGGAGGTAGATGACCCAGAATTGCTTGAAAGTGGTGCTGAATACTTGCCAGCAAATGCAGAGGTGTCAAGTGATGAGGAGGAGGAAGAAATGCCAGCCAAAAAGCGAAAAGTAGTCAAGAAAAAGAAAGGTATTATGATCAAGGAGATGTCTGATGAAGATATTCATGATGAGCTTGCTGTTGACAGTAACCCCAGCTGGACCTGTGGTGACATCCATAATTACCCTTTGCCTTCCATTCTAGCAATTAGTATTATAGAAAGACTGTTCTTTCTCAGGGAATTCATGAATGTGGGACTTGAAAATTTTATCCCTTTGCAATGTGTCAATGTAGCAATTTGGTTTATTTTTATATTTTTATAATACCTAAAAAAGGTTTGGATACAAGTTCCATTTATGTTTTTGATATTGTCTGTTTGTATAATAAATTAAAAAAATAGTTATTTTCTGTTTTATTAACCATTGCAAGTTTGCAACATCCAAATTTAGTATCCCTTAAATGCGCAGACCATAATAAATTAGGGCTTCGCAGATTAGTAATTGCTTGAAAACTAACCATCAGAATTCCATTTATATGGGCTCATTGACCTTATATTGAGTTACTCTATCCACTATAGAGAGTTCAGTTCGAGTTTCTAATTTTATGGCCATTCACCCCATGAAGGGTTAAGATTCAAGATATTCTAGCAATTCTATGCCCATGTAATTCATTCTCCCCTCTCTCCTTATGCAGAGACCAGTCCACCCAACCATTACAGCACTAAATCACGCAACCCTCTCACTGTCATGCCTCTATATGATACCGGAAAATCTATAGCCCATCTACGGCCATACACTATCTCATTTATACACTTTGTTTTATAGAAATGTCCTGTTAAAGCCCTTGTTCGTTCCCCCCCCCACCTCCCTCATCGCCCACGATATATAGATATAATCTGACGCTAAATACATGACGGCCCTCCTCACACTATCTCCCACACCCTCTATATCCAAACTCAGTGCCCTTAATACCACTAACCCACTCCCACCCACCATATCCAAGACTCTGCAAAACCATAGATGTGCCCTCTCGATGTGTTCACAGAAATACACCACATGATATGCTGTTTCCTTCTCCCCACACAAAACACAACATTGAGACTGCAAAATTCCCATCTGATACAATCGCACTTTAGTTGGCAAAATCCCATGTAAAAATCTATACATAGTTTCCCTCACCCTTGACTTTAACCGTAACTTACTGAATACTCCCCAGATTCGTGTCCAATTATATAATGGAAAAACATTCTCCCCTTCCAACACCTCTTGACACCTTTTCAACTTCCCCAAAACACACGGCGTTACATTTTCCGGATTTCTTACTTGTAGTAAGTATCTCAACATACTCATACACTCCTTTAAGTCCCTACCCCGTCACCACCACCTCACATCTTCCATTACATCCCCCACTCTGACATCAACTTCCTCACACAATCTCAGATAACAATGCTTCACATACATGCTCTTCAGTCTTCTACCCAAAGGAATTAAACCTAAATCCCCCCTTCGCCAGCGGTGTCATCACAACCGTCTGCCTCAGCCAATGACAACCATATCCCCATATAAAATTCAGTACTTTCCTTTGCACTTGCCGCACATCTTTCACCATCAAGGGGTACACCACAGCCACATGCCACAATTTAGAATAAATGAGTGTATTAACCACAATGACTCTCTGTTGTATAGTCAAACCACTCGTTCTTATTCCCCCTAACCTAAGCAAGGCCCTTTGCACTACCCTTTCAGAATTTGCCTCTCTAGCTCCCTGCGCTGCCCCTCTGTACAATACTCCACAAATTTTTATCTGCTCGACGACCTACCATCCATACTTATTTCCCAGTTCCCCTCCCACCCATGACCCAACCTCCAGTAATTTCGACTTTTCACTATTAACACTCATACCTGTTGCTCCACTAAATATTTCAACAATTCTGCCTACATTCTTTAACCCCTCCTCTCCCCCCACTAAGACTGTCATGTCATCAACATAACCAACTATACCCGTAGCACCCATATGTCTTACCCCCCCTCACTTGCTGCTACACATATTAACCTATATAATGGGTCTTGCAGACATGCAAATAGGATCTGAGACATGGGGCATCCTTGCCTCAGCCCCCTACTCATACTAACCATCTTCCCCACCCTTCCATTTATTTGCACTCGTATTTCTGCACCTCTATATAAAGTTTCTGCCCACTGCACAATTTCCTCACCAAAACCCATCCTTCTCATAATCATCCATAATGTCTCTCTCTCTACACAATCATAAGCTGCCTTCCAATCCAAAGCAAGAACACCTCCACCATCCATCCTACGCTCCTCTATATAATCCTTTATCCTCCCATGCCCACTAAACATCGTTCGCCCTGGCACAGCCCTTCTGTCCCATATCTATAACCTTCCCAATTACTTTACGAAACTTATTACCTAAAACCTTGGCAAACAATTTATAATCCCCGCACATTAATGATAAACCTCTATAATCTAGGATGCTATTCTGTACTTCCCCCTTTGGAACCATAACTCATACATCCCTTATCCTTCATCACATTCACCAACTGCACCAAGAATTCCTTCATGACATCCCAGTTGCTTAAATAAAATTCATTTGGGATTCCATCTATCCCAGGTGCTTTCCCAACACTCATCCCTTTTAAAGCCGTCCACACTTCCTCTTCATCTATAGGCCCCTCTATCACAGCTCTATCTGCTGACTCTAGGTTTCTCCGTATCCCCTTCTCTGGACTCTTCAGATCTCCCATCTTTCTGTTTCCCCCTCTCATATATATCTAAAAACCACTTATCAGCATAACCACTCTTACTTTCCATGTTACTAACCTCTGTCCCACCCGTATACCCTCCACACCGTATGTACGCCCAATTTCATCATAGTCATTATCCTTTGTCGTGTCTTTAATCGCCGCAATACACAGGTGGATGGCTTATCTCCCCATAAAACATCTTCCAATCCCCCTCTCAATCTCTCATCATCAAATCTTGCATTCTGCATTTCCATTAATTGCGCTTTGATGCCCTCAATCTCTTGTACTGGATAAACCCTACTAAAACCTTCATAGCACTGTTTCAATGCCTTTCCAAAATCTCTTAAGCCAAAATTTCCATTGATTCCTCCTTTCCTTTCCTCATATAAAAATTTTTGATTCCTGATTTAGCATATTTCCTTCCCACCATCGTAGTATATCACCTCCTTTCCCCCCTTTGGGTTTTCCACTCATTTGTCCATCACTCAACAAAACTAACACCGTCCTCCAGCTCATCTAACAAGCTCACATTAAGTTTCCAATAACTCATGTAACACTTTGGTAAACCTCCCCATCCCACATCCACGACCACTCCTCTATGATCTGAAAACACAACGTTTATAGTTTCTGTATTAGCAACCTGTAACCCGGGAGCAGCATAAATACGATCTAATCGTGCCGCATATCCTCTCCTCACATAAGTTTTGCTCCACGTTCCACCCCTCCCCACCCTCACTACATCCGCTAAGCCTGCTCCTCTAAAACATCCTTTGTAGCACCCCCCAAAACACACCCTCACCTCGGCTCCACATCTTTTCTATGTATCACCTATTCCAATCCCCTCCCAAATAATGAATAAGCAGGTAAACCCCCGCATATGATAAATTTTATTTGTGTCCCATACAAAATCCTCTTTAACACGTCTATTATGTCCCCGGCATGTATACACTCCCAAAACATACACTTACCCCCACCCTGTCCCATCCCCCCTCGCTACTCCCCCATCTCCCCTTTTTCCCCAATGTAACAATTGGAAAGGCTGGTCTCAGCTATTAAAACAGCGGCCACTTCCCTTAAGCTTCCCAGTATTACCCGGGCATTAAACTTTATATTCATCTACCAACAAATCCCTTCCATACCTAAAATTATGCTCTTGTAAAAATATGACTTGTATTTTAAGTCTCTTTAAAAAATCACTAAAGATCTTACGCTTTACATCAGCCCTTAGGCCATTTACATTTAATGTTAGACACTTAAAAATGCTATCGGGGGCTTACCAATCGACCGATATCCTTGCGTTTCCTTACGTTTTTGCGCAACATACTTTTCACAATGTCCTTTCTTTGCCTCACTTTTCCTCTGCCCCTTCCCTCCCCATGTTACTTTTTTTTTGGCACATCCACTGAGAGTTTCTTACCAGATCTTTGCGCTGGTGTGAGGACATCATCACTATCAGAAGCCCCTGCCTCTCTCTTGCGTGATGCCTCAACTAAGTGCATTCCCTCATCTTCACATTCCACATTGTGGACTTCAACCACAACCTCACAATTCCTCTGCGACTGCATATCCCCATCACCCACATTACCCACCTCTTGAATTCCACCCTCACCTACAGGTTTCCCATCCGACACCATGCTTAGTGTCCCGTCCTCATTCTGGTCATCCAAGAATTCTTGTATAACAGTGTCTATTGCAGCCGTAACTTTACCCAATTCCACTCGTCTCATCTCATCCTCTATACACATATTCTCAATAACCTGAGAGACCTCTGGTAATGTTGCACATTCTACCGGATCGTCCTCCACGATTTCACTCCATGTTCTACGATCTTGAAGATGCTCCCCTGTAGACTGGGTCGTCACCTCTCTCTCCTTCCCCACTCCTTTCCCCTCTATATGTTTCTCAGGTGTCGATCGACGAGGACACATTACAGCCATATCATCAAAAGCTCCACACAGTCTACAGGTTTGTCTCTGCCCCGCATATGTTACATATACCTGAGTTCTAAAGTCACTCAGTGTCAATATGGTGGTATAGATTTGCGCAAGCATTTTGAGGGTAAGGAGCCCTCATTTCAGTCCAGCATACATACCCCCAGACACTTTCCAACTGATGCCTGATGTATAACACCATACTCTTCGAAAGTGCTTTTATATCTTCTTCTCTGCTTCAAAAAAGGGACATTCCGTAGCTTTACCCAAGTATTTTACTTGGATACATCCCTCAGTCGTTTCTTTCTAAACCAGGATTAACCATAAACACGTCTTGGTATTTTTCCACCATTTTTGCATATGTCGCAGCCATTACGAATTTCACAAAGATCCTTGTAGCTCCATTTAAGGCAATGCCATACAGATCATCTTTGTTGATGCAGTAGGTATCTCGTAGTATGGCAGGCAGCATAACAGAAGCATTGGTATGATAAACCGTTCCTTTCAACACCTCAATACACACAGTGTTGATTCTCCGCCTGATAGCCTGCGCCATCTTGTGAAAATCACTCAGTGCTACCAACAGGTGCTAGCTCAACCGCCAATGTCCATCTGCCACCAAGGTTGAGAGACGAATGCAGGAGCAAGGCGTAGCACAACCTCATGGCCCGAAAGCGATGAGGTCAATGTTTGGAATTAACGAATCAAGAAACTGTGAATACTGATGATTTAAAATTGTATTTAGATGCTTTGGGGAATAGATATAATTCATACAAATTATATTATAACAAATATGAAGGAGATTTGTTAGTAAACTGTGTAGATGAGACTGAAGTAGATCTTATGATTAATCAGTATTATGAATTAGAAGAAAAGATTCTTTCTTGTAAAAGTCAGGCCTTGAATAAATTAAAATGTGTAAACTAGGCAGTTAACCAGTCTGCTCCAACAAATAAGATGTCTTTGCCAAAACTCCCAGAATTATGTTGACCTGTATTTAATCCTGGAGAAAATTGGGAGGAGTTTTGGTCTATTTTTAAAGCAGCGTGGCATGATAGGAGTGACCTGCCTGTGTAAAATAAATTATTTTACCTCAAAGGACGTTTTAAGGGGGAGATGCTCAATACTGAAAAAAGCCTTTTCCCAAGTAATGATTCTTACAAAGAAGCATTGACTTTTTGAAGACATTAGGGTAATTTAAGAACAAAGTGGGGTTTGGGATCTATAATACATTTTAAATTTAAAATCTCCAGATCAACTTAAAAAGGGTTTACACATTTAATTAAACGGGAACACCTCAAAATTTAAGTAAAAAAAAATCTGGGAACAGCGGTTTTTGAGGCCATTGACAAAATAATTAAGTTTAAAACCCTTAATGGCTCTCGAACAATATCAAAAAGTTATTTTTTTGGAAAAATAAACTATTAACAAAAATTAAAATTTTGTTCAGTTGCGACCAGCCAACTAACTCTTTTTAAAAAGATGCAACCATAAAACTCTGAGGATCTTCATTTCCAAAGGAAAAATTTATCCCAATTTTAAATAATCAAATTCATTTCCTAAACAATTGCATGGGTGCATATAAATACGGGAACAAATAGTTTCTTCCCAGGAAAGAAAATAAACCCTCCTAAAGTCCCATTAATAAAAACCACAAGAAAAAAATTTTCTTTTCTGCAAGGGGGAAATCTTTTTCTAAAATTGCAATGATACAATTCAGGAATGTAAAGTTAAAAGTTGAAATTTGCAGATGTATCAGGTGTTTGGGGTAACCCCAAAGTAAAGGATTGTCTGCCAAATTAAAAATGTTACAATGTCACAAAAAACACCATATGTCATGTGAAAGGGGTTTATATGATAATGTTGATAATAATAAAATGTTAACAATCCAAAAAACATGCAAGTAAAAAATTGTGAAATGTTAATAATGATGGTTTTTGCTGAATACCTTTTCCTGTGTTACGGGAAAAAATTTGTGATAAAAGACATAAATCAAAAAATGAACGCATTTTGGGACCAGATCCCAGGTCTTTCAAAAAGGGAAAGTCTTATGTATAAAGTACAGATGGGAGATCCTACAACTCTAAAAAATCTTGTTTCTTCAAAAAAAAACCAAATTGTTTTCACGTTTATGTAACGTCAGTTGGGCAATAGAAAAAACTGTTAATGCATAATTTTAGATAGTTTCCCAAAAAAATACTAAAAGGGGGCTTAGAAAACTAAGAAAGACTTTCACAAAATGAATTTAGCCCCTTCTGTTTAAAATATGATTTGTGGGCCCAAATAAATATTTTGAATTGCTAAAAAACCCCCCCTTTTGAAAAGGGAGTAAAAAAGGGGTTTCCCCTTTTAAAAGACTGCAGGGGGGCCATGTAATGTATGGTGGATTCCCCGTAAAAAATTTCATAGGAAAAACACAAATACCAAAACTTTTGGTCTTACTCATAAATGTACCCCCAATATAACTCCATAGAATGGGTTTTACCATCAAAAATTTGGAATTAAACAGCACTGAAATAAATGTAAATAAAAAACCCCAACGACTTTAATTCAGAAACAATCCTAAGAATTTAAAATTTGAATCTTGACAAAACGTCGGGGTGCGACTGGGGAAACTAACCATCCAATTGCCCCTAATTACAGAAACATAGGACAAATTAAACTCACTCCCAACTGAGTAAGACACCAGAATTGTTTAACTCTTAATGATAAATTAAAGAACAATTAATTTAAAAAATTTATAGAAGAGGGACCTCATGGCAACCTTTTTTGGGCAATTCCCCGTCAATTCCATCAATTTAAAAAACATTCCCCGTCATATTTAAACAATAAGAACTTAAATATGAGGTGTTGCATCACCCACTATCCACCACCCCAAAGTTTCATGCAGCCCATAGTCCACCACTCCAATGTTTTTGTAATGCAGCCCACTATCCACCCCCTCTAATGTTTCATGCATCCCATTTCCACCAGCCCAATGTTGTCATCAGTCACTAGTCCACCAGTTCCCAAAGTTGTCATCGTCCACTTTTACCCCTCCCGAGTTGTCATGCATTTTACTAGTCCACCTTCCAGATGTTTCATGCTTCACTATCCACCACTCCAAAGTTTCATCAAAACCCTAGTCCCCCACTCCAGGTTGTCCCATCCCCCCGTCCACCATCCGTTTTCATTCTCCACTTCCACCACTCCAGAGTTTCATGCGTCCCCCTAGTCCCCGCTCCAGATGTTTCGCAGTCCACCACTCCAGAAATTTGTCAACTCCCCAGTCCACCCCGCTCCCCCGATTTCAGCGCCCCTAGCCACCAAACCCGATTTTTTTATCATCCTTAGTCCACCGCTCCAAAAGGCATGCATCCAATAGTCCACCCCCAAAGTTTCATCACCCCCGCCCAGTGTTTCAGCATCCACTAGTCCACCCCCTCAGATGGTCAGCATCCACTAATCCACCGTCCCAAATTTTCATCAGTCCATTTTCCCCACTCCCGATTTCATGCTCCCTATCCACCAGCTCCGATTTGCATGCATCCATTATCCACCACTCCGATGTTTCATCAGTCCACAATCCCCCACTCCAAGTTGTCATGCAGTCCCCTAGTCCCCCAGCTCCAGAGTTGTTATCAGCCCAAAGTCCACCCTCCAGAGTTATGCAGTCCACGCCACCAGCTCAATGTTTCATGCATCCACTAGCCCCACCCGATGTTCCGTCCCAGTCCACCAGCTCCAGAGTTTCAGCAGTCCACTAGCACCAGCTCCAATGTTGTCAAAGCTCCCAACCACCGCTCCAGATGTTGTCTCAGTCCACATCCAACCCGTCAAATTTTAAGCATCCACTATCCCCAGCTCCCAAAGTTGTCATGCACCCACAGTCCCCCGCTCCTGTTGTCATCATCCATAACCACCAGCCCAGTGTTTCATGGTCCACTACCACCCCCTCCAGGTTTTTCTGCAGTCCAATTCCACCACCCAAAAATGTTTGTCATCATCCCTGCCACCACTCCAGAGTTTTCATGCAGTCACTATTTACCAGCTCCAGACTTGTCATGCAGTCCACTATCCACCCGCCCCAAATTTCATGCAGCCCACTATCCCCCCAGCTCCAATGTTTCATGCGTCCACTATCCACCAGCTCCAATTTTTTCATGCTCCACTGTCCCCCAGTCCCAAAGTTGTCAGGTCCCCTGTCCACCCCCCAATGTTGCATCGCCCTGTCCCCCCTCCAGATTTTTCAGCGCCATAGTCCACCAGCTCCAGATTTTTCATGCGTCCACATCCACCGTCCAATGTTGTCGCGTCCCCCATCCACAACCCAATGTTTATGCAGCCCCCATCCCCCCGCTCCCAAATTTTTCATGCAGCCACTTCCCCCCACTCCAATTTCATGCATCCACTAGTCCACCATCCAGAGTGTCATAAAACCCCTTCCCCATTCCAGTTGTTTAAAGCCCCACAGTCCACCAGCCAAATTTGTCATGCGTCCCAGTCCCCCCAGCCCCAATGTTTCATGCAGCCCCCAATCCACCAGCTCCAATTTGTCATGCGTCCACTTTCCACCAGCTCCCAAAGTTTCATGCAGTCCCTAGTCCACCAGTTTCCCAAAGTTTTATGCAGCCATAGTCCCACCCGCCCAATTTTTTGCAGCACTAGTCCCCGCTCAGTGTTGTCATGAGCCATGTCCACAAATCCAGATATTTTTTATGCTCCACTAGTCCACCACTCCCAATTGTATGCAGCCCTATCCACCACTCAATGTTGCATGCGCCCCCTAGCCCCACTCCAATGTTGTATGCGTCCCTATCCACCACCCCAGATGTTTCATCAGCCCCCCCACCACCAGCTCAATGTTTTCATGCAGTCCACTGTCCCCCACCAATTTTCACATCCACTACCACCACCCAATGTTTCATGCACCCATTCCCCCCGGCAAATTTTGTCTGCAGTCCACACCCCCCCCCAGATTTGTCATGCAGTCCATATCCACCACTCCAATGTTGTCAGCACCACTAGTCCCCCAGCTCCTAGTTTTTCATCATCCACTAGTCCACCCTCCAGGTTTTCTGCAGTCCACTGTCCACCCCTCCAGATTTTCATCAGCCAAGTCCCCAGCCCAAGTTGTCATGCACCACTATCCACCACTCCAGATGTTGTCATGCAGTCCACTAGTCCACAACCCAATGTTGTCATGCACCACAGTCCCCAGCCTCAGTGTTTTCATCAGTCCACTAGTCCACCACTCCAGATGCATGCAGCCCCCATCCACCACTCCGATTTTTTATGCACCATTTTCCACCACTCCAATGTTTTCATGCATCCATATCCAACCCCTCCGATGTTGTCATGCAGTCCACCCCCAATGTTGTCAGCATCCCTAGTCCCCATCCAGATGTTTTCAGCAATCCCTAGTCCACCATCCAATTTTGTCTGCGCCACTATCCACCCCCCCAGATGTTTTCATGCAGCCCCCACCCACCACCCAATGTGTCAGCCCCCATATCCCAGTCCAGATGTTTCATGCAGCACTACCCCACCCCAGTTTCACATCCCTGCCCCCCACCCCCCAAATTTTCATGCATCCCTATCACCAGCCCAAAAATTTTGTCTGCAGCCACTACCACCAGCCCCCAAGTTTTTTCATGCATCCCCTATCCACCACCCCAGATTTGCATGCATCCACTAGTCCCACCCCCCAATGTTTCAAAGGTCCCTAGGCCACCAGTCCAGAGGGTTTTCATCAGTCCCCATCCACCCGCCCCCCGAGTTTTCATACCCCCTAGTCCCCCACCCAATTTGTCACAGTCCCAATCCACCATTTCCCAAATTGTCATCGCCACTTCCACCACTCCAATTTCATGAAATCCACTAGTCCCCCTTTTCCAGTTTGAAGCAGTCCCACCACTCCAATTTTCATCAGTCCACTATCCACCACTCCATGTTGTCATCCGCCACTAGTCCACCAGCTCCCGATTTTATCAGTCCATATCACCAGCTCCAGATTTTTTCATCAGTCCAAGTCCACCAGTTCCAGATGTTGTCATGCATCCATAGTCCACCCCCCTCCACCCATGTAAAAAATTTTTGCAGTCCCCAGTCCCCACTCCAGATGTTGTCATGCGTCCATATCACCAGTTTCCCGTGTTTCATGCATCCACTTCCCCCACCCAGATTGATGCAGTCCACTTTCCCCAGTCCCAAATGTTGCATGCAGTCCACTAGTCCCCAGTTCCAAATTTTTCAGCAATCCATAGTCCACCCCTCCCGAAGTTGTCATGCAGTCCATATCCCAGTCCAATGTTGTCATGCAGTCCCTGTCCACCACTCCAATTTTTTCGCAAACCCCATCCACCATCCAGAGTTGTCATCGTCCACTGTCCACACTCCCAAAGTTGTCATGCAGTCCACTAGTCCCCAGCTCCCGATTTTGTCACACCCCCTATCCACCACTCCCGGTTTTTCATGCCCACAGCCACCCGCCCCCAGATGTTGTCATGCAGTCCACTGTCCACCAGTCCCCGAGTTTTTCATGCAGTCCACTAGTCCCCCAGTCCCGATTTTATGCATCCCCATTTCCCCCAGTCCAGATTTGTCATCAGTCCACTAGCCACCAGTCCAGAGTTGTCATGAGCCCACAAATCCACCATCCAGAGTTTTCATGAGTCCACTATCCCCCACCCCAATGTTGTCATGCACCCCCTAGTCCACCACCCCAAAATTTTTCATGCAGCCCCCCATCCCCTCCCATGTTGTCTTCCCCCAAATCCACAGCTCCAGTGGTTTTTTGCAGCCACATCCCCCAGCCCGAGTTTCATGGGAGCCACAGTCCACCCGCTCCAGATGTTGTATCAGTCCAATCCACCACCCGATGTTTTCATGCAGTCCACTTTGAGGGGCCCCAGATGTTGTATGCACCACTAGTCCACCACTCCAGATTTTCACAGCCCCCTTCCAACCAGCTCCAAGGGGCAGCAGCCCCCTAGTCCACCACCCAATGTTGTCATGCAGTCCACTAGTCACCACTCCAATTGTCGGGAGCCCCCTGTCCACCCTCCGGGTTTTCATGCTCCACTAGTCCACCAGCCCCCGAAAGTTGTCAGCGTCCATTTCCACCACCCAATTTGTCATGCAAACCCACAATCCACCGCCCCCCCTTTTTCTGCAGTCCACTAGTCCACCAGCTCCAGATGTTGTCTGCACCCCTAGTCCCCACTCCATGTTTTTCATGCAGTCCCCTAGCCACCACCCCAGATTTTCAGCACCCACTACCACCAGCCCAGATTTTCATGCATCCCCTATCCCCACTCAATGTTTTCATGCAGTCCTAAAACCACCCCAGATGTTCCCTGCGCCCCCTATCCACCCCCCCAAATTTTTCAGCTCCACTATCCACCACTCCAATTTGTCATCAGCCCCTAGTCCAAAGCTCCAATGGTTTTTATCAGTCCACTAGTCCCCCTCCCCCCTGTTGTCTCAGCCCACTAGCCACCACCCAATTTTCATGCACCACTATCCCCCACACCCGATTTTTCATGACCACTATCCACCACCCCAGTGTTTATGCAGTCCACTATCCCCCACCCCAATTTGTCATATCCACTTTCCCCATTCCAGATGTTGTCAGCACCCACAGTCCCCACCCCGATGTTGTCATGAGTCCACTATTTCCCCCACCCCGATTTGGGCATGCAGCCCCCTGTCCCCAGCCATGTTTCATGCATCCACTAGTCCCCCAGCCCCAAAGTTGCATGCCCCCACTTCCACCGCCCCAATTTGTCATCATCCACTTTCCCCCAGCTCCAAGTTGTCAGCAGCCCCCCTGTCCACCCGCCCCAGATTTGCATGCAGCCATTCCCCCGCCCAATGTTGTCACCCCACTGTCCACCGCCCAAGTTTTCATGCGTCCACTAGTCCACCACCCGATTTGTCATGCAGTCCACACCACCGCTCCAGATGTTTTCAGCAGCCACTAGTCCACCAGCCCCATGTTGTCATGCAGCCCCCTATCCAAGCCCAGATGTTTCATGCAGCCACTTTTCACCAGCCCAGGTTGTCATGCGTCCATAGTCCACCCGCTCCCCAAAGTTTCTGCAGCCACTGCCCACCAGCTCCAGTGTTGTCATCAGCCCCCTGTCCCCCCAGTCCATGTTTGCATGCGTCCATAGCCACCACCCAATGTTTCAGCAGTCCACAGCCACCGTTTAAGTGTTTGTCATGCACCACTGTCCACCATTTTCCCGGTTTTTTCATGCATCATTCCACCGCTCCAGATTTTTTCATGCTCCACTATCCCCCCATTTCCAAGTTGTCATGCAGTCCACAGCCCCGCCAAGTTGTCAGCATCCACTGTCCACCAGTTTTCCGATGTTTATCAGCCCCCTATCCACCCGTTCCAAGTTGTCATCGTCCACTTCCACCAGCTCCAGATGTTGTCAGCAGTCCACTAGTCCCCCAGCCCCGATGTTGTTGCAGTCCACTAGTCCCCCCAGCTCCAATTTGCAGCTCCACTAGCCACCCGTTTTTAGATGTTGTCTGCAGTCCATATCACCACTCCCCGATGGTCACGTCCACTAGTCCACCATTCAGATGTTGTCATGCAGTCCACTATCCACCAGCTCCGATGTTGTCATGCATCCCCTAGTCCACCAAACTCCAGAAAAGTTGTCATGCATCACTAGTCCACCACCCCAGATGTTGTCATGCATCCCCTAGTCACCACTCCAGATGTTTTCATGCAGTCCACTATCCACCACCCAGATTTTTCATGGCAGTCCATAGTCCCCCCTCCAGAGTTTCATGCAGTCCACTAGTCCCCACCCCAATGTTTTCAGCGTCCACTACCACCAGTTCCAGATGTTGTATGCGTCCACTAGCCCCAGTTCCAGTGTTGTCAGCAGCCACTGTCCACCACTCCAGATTCAGCAGCCCCTGTCCCCCCACCCAAAATTGTCTGCAGTCCATAGTCCCCACCCCAGGTTGTCATGCAGTCCCATTTTCCCCCAGCTCCAGTTTGTCAAGCTCCACTAGTCCCCCACCCCGATGTTGTCATCAGTCCCCCATCCCCAGCCCAGATGTTGTCATGCAGTCCCCCCAGTCTTATATTACTCCCTCATCCAGTCTTATATTACTCCCTCATACTGCCTTATACTACCCCCAAATACTGCCTTATACTACTCCCTCATACTGCCTCATACTACTCCCTCATCCAGTCTTATATTACTCCCTCATACTGCCTTATACTACTCCCTTATACTGCCTCATACTACTCCCTCATCCAGTCTTATATTACTCCCTCATACTGCCTTATACTACTCCCTCATACTGCCTTATACTACTCCCTCATACTGCCTCATACTACTCCCTCATACTGCCTTATACTACTCCCTTATACTCTCCACTTTTAATATGGTCTCCGGCATCGCCTTTGATTCTAACATTTTATTGTCGACTTTTGGACCGCTGAAAAAATAACAAGAAAGTTGGAACAAGAAAATGTTGCGCATGAAGTCGCGAATGTGTTGGTAATCTTATCTGTGAGTGCCCTCCTTACGACCTTATGAACAGTGTAAAGATGTCTTCCACAGGATGGTGTTGAACGCGGGTGTCGTCTCAAACCTCTAATTTATGGCTTCGTTTATGACATTTTCTGAAACAACTTATATTTTCCGGCCTGAGGATGTAACCACCGGATTATATATGCCAGGATGACGAGGGTAGTTGGAGGACGAGGGTAGGTGGTGGACGAGGGTAGGTGGAGGACGAGGGTAGGTGGAGGACGAGGGTAGGTGGAGGACGAGGGTAGGTGGTGGACGAGGGTAGGTGGAGGACGAGGGTAGGTGGTGGACGAGGGTAGGTGGAGGACGAGGGTAGGTGGAGGACGAGGGTAGGTGGAGGACGAGGGTAGGTGGTGGACGAGGGTAGGTGGAGGACGAGGGTAGGTGGAGGACGAGGGTAGGCGGAGGACGAGGGTATGTGGTGGACGAGGTTAGGTGGTGGACGAGGGTAGGTGGAGGACGAGGGTAGGTGGTGGACGAGGGTAGGCGGAGGACGAGGGTAGGCGGAGGACGAGGGTAGGTGGAGGACGAGGGTAGGTGGAGGACGAGGGTAGGTGGTGGACGAGGGTAGGTGGAGGACGAGGGTAGGTGGAGGACGAGGGTAGGTGGAGGACGAGGGTATGTGGTGGACGAGGGTAGGTGGTGGACGGGGTAGGTGGAGGACGAGGGTAGGCAGAGGACGAGGGTAGGTGGAGGACGAGGGTAGGTGGTGGACGAGGGTAGGTGGAGGACGAGGGTAGGTGGGAGGACGAAGGTAGGCGGAGGACGAGGGTATGTGGTGGACGAGGGTAGGTGGTGGACGAGGGTAGGTGGAGGACGAGGGTAGGTGGAGGACGAGGGTAGGTGGAGGACGAGGGTAGGCGGAGGACGAGGGTATGTGGTGGACGAGGGTAGGTGGTGGACGAGGGTAGGTGGTGGACGAGGGTAGGTGGAGGACGAGGGTAGGTGGAGGACGAGGGTAGGCAGAGGACGAGGGTAGTGGTGGACGAGGGTAGGTGGTGGACGAGGGTAGGTGGAGAGAGGGTAC